>BLBF01000032.1:569195-583608 GCA_015471245.1 Laticauda colubrina | reverse complement strand
CACGAGCAGAACGAGCAGGACCAGCAAGACCAGGAGCACGAGCAGAATGAGCAGGACCAGCAAGACCAGGAGCACGAGCAGAACCAGCAGGACCAGCAGGACCAGGAGCAGCTTCAGCAGAGTGCACAGCAGCAGAAGCACCACCACCAGGAGCAGCTTCAGCAGAGTATGCAGCAGAAGCACCACTGCCAGGAGCAGCTTCAGCAGAGTGCACAGCAGCAGAAGCACCACTGCCAGGAGCAGCCACAGCAGAAGCTCCAGCAAGAGAAGAGTGAGCCCAAGCAGCAGAAGCCCCAGCAGAAGCAGAGTCATGGACATGGGGCGGGAGGGTGGCCCTGTCCCTCTTGCCAGGGATGGCGGCAGGTTGCTGAGCCTTTCGCTTCTTCCCCATGGTTGTGGGGTTGCTGGCTGGCAGGGAGGCTGGCAGGAAGGCTGGCAGGCACCAAGGCTGGCAGGAAGCCTGGCACCAAGGCTGGCAGAAAGGCTGGCAGGAAGGCTAGCAGGAAGGCTGGCAGGAAAGCAGGCACCAAGGCTGGCAGGCAGACTGGCTGGCAGGGAGGCTGGAAGGCAGGCTGGCAGCAATGCTGGCAGGGAGGCTGGAAGGCAGGCTGGCAGGGAGGCTGGAAGGCAGGCTGGCAAGGAGGCTGCGCAGGAGGCTGGAAGGCAGGCTGGCAGGGAGGCTGGCAGGGAGGCTGGAATGTAGGCTGCCAGCAAGGCTGGAACGCAGGCTGGAAGGCAGGCTGGCAAGGAGGCTGCCCAGGAGGCTGGGAGGCAGGCTTGGAGGCAGGCATGCATGCAGGGCAGGCAAGGAACTCGAATTGTCCAGCAGCAGGTCTTCCCTCGGAATACTGGCCACGTGCGAGCTGCTCCCTTTATATCCGGGGGGCTTGCGCAATGCATCCCCCCTGCATGCGCAATTAACGCGCAACATCCGTTCCGCTTCCACTGTGCATCCGCTAGGCTTCCGCTGTGCATCCGCTTCTTCCGCTGTGCATCCGTTCTGTATCCGTTTTTTCCATTCTGCGTCCGCTCTCCTGAGACCCCCCCGAAGCCCTGCGAATGCGCCATCCATTCTGCATCCACTGGGCTTCCGTTCCGCATCCACTTTGCATCCGCCCTGCATCCTCCCTGCGTCCGTTTCATCCGCTCCAATTATGCAAATTTTCACCCCTTTTGAGCGCGGATACAACGGAAGGAACATTTTTCCCTTCCGTTGTGTCCTCTTTGCATCCGTTAGGCAGTGTGACACGGCCTTTAGCCGTTGCCTGAAGCATCGGTGTACATGAACTTGTAGTCGGCATCGACCATGGCGAAGAGGATGATGCTGAAGAAGCCCTTGGAGTTGAAGTAAGCGGACCCCGACTTGGCTGGCACTTTGCAGGCCACGTGCTTGCCATCTATGGCTCCAACGGTGTGTGGTAAGTTCCACTTCTGATACCACTGCTCTGCAACTTTCTTCCATCCTTCTTCAGTGGAAGGGTACTGGAGGAGCTCCTCCTTGTATTCTTCGATGATGGCCTGCACCACTTCTCTGACCACAATGCTGATGGTGTTGGATGGCACCCTCCAGCCATACTGCATGCTCCTGTAGGAGGTCCCTGAGGCCAGGTGGCAGAGTGAGTTCCACCTTGAGCCCAGGTTCCAGGCTGGGCCGGAAGCTGGTGTTTGCCTTGGTCAACCTGGCTGTCAGCCACTGCACAACTTCATCAAACATGGCTGGAGGCATCCTCATGAAGTTCTGGAACGCCCGAGTGTCTTCGTTCCTGAGCTCCACCATCAGCTTGTTGTACAGTCCGTCCTCTGCTCTTCTGGCGAACCATCTTCGGATTCAGACTCTTTTTGGGTGGCTCCTTTTCTTCTCGCAGTAGAGTTCACAGAGCCTGCAGATGGCTTCGCACTGTTGCAGAACGATGTTGGCTGCCGAAAGGACTTTGTTACAATCCACAGTGGACATGACTGGATGCTGTGGAATAGGAAGAGGCAGATGAAGGCTGCAGAGGTCTGCACCGCTGGGCTGCTGTTCTGAAAGTGCGATGCAGGCGAGTTGCTCCCCCTTTTTATAGGCAGTATAGGTTTTCTGCTAGGCATCCTCTAGGCATCCTCTAGGCATCCTCTAGACATCCTTAATATCCGAGATAGGTCCCCTCTGCGAACGTTTTTTCTGTTTTAAATGCTTTGTTTCCGTTCTGCATCCGCTAGGCATCCATTCTGCATCTGTTCCGCTTCCTCCCTGTGTCTGGGCGGATGGAGTTGCGCGGATGCGGAACGGATGCCTAGCGGATATATCGGATGCATAACGGATGCGTAACGGATGCGTAGCGGATGCGTAATGGATGCGTAGTGGATGCCTAGCGGATGCAGAATGGACGAACTGGATACATTTTCCGCTCAAAAGTTTTAGGCAGCCCAAAACTTTTGGAGCGGATGAAACGTCAATAAACAGATGCTGGATGGATAGAGAGGAAGCAAAACGGAGGCAGTGAGTACATCGCGTTTTAGAACGGATGGCAAGGTTTTTTGTCCGTTTTACATCCTCTTTGCATCCGTTGGTTCAGTGTCACATGGGCTTTAGAAAGAGTATAGAAAGACCAATAAAGATGATTAGCAGAATGGAGGATAAGGTGTTTGAAGAACAATTGTAGGAATTGGATATATCTAGCTTAATGAAAAGAAGAACTCGGGGAGACACGATAGCAGTGTTCCAATATCTAAGGAGCTGACACAAAGAAGAGGGAATCAAGCTATTCTCCAAAGCACCTGAGGGCAGGACAAGAAGCATTGGATGGAAGCTCAGTAAGGAGAGAACCAACCTAGAACTAATGAGAAATTTCGTAACAGAATAATTAAACAATAGAACGGCTTACCTTCAGAAGTTGTGGCTGCTCAAACACTGGTGCTTTGTAAGAAGAAATGGGACAAACATTTATCTGAAATGGTATAGGGTTTCCTGACTGAGCTAGGGATTGCACTTGAAGACCTACAAAGTTGCTTCCAACTCTGTTATTCTGTTATTCCCCATGTATGGTGTCAGGATGTCTTGGCATCAACATAAAAAGGTGGCCTTCCCAACAGGTGAGATCTTCTCCTGCAGATTGCTTCCACTTGCTGATGTGAACATTTGGGGAAATAGGAATGGGTTGGGTTTAAGGCCCATTGGAAAGAGAGATTTTCTGAAGAAAGACCATGGACATTTGACTTCTAACATTTCCCTGGAGCTTTATGAGTTCTGAATTTGGAATGCTTGGGTAAAAATGAGTTATTTCCCCCAATTTCACTTGACAAATAGTCTGGGTTTGCCAAGCCCAATTTCTAATGGAGCCAAAGAAAGCTCAACCTTCACCAGTTCTCTTGATGTGCACATTCCTTGATCTAATCAAAGCATGATCAGCAGGAAAAAAAGAAATGTGATTCTTGATTCAGAGTTTGGTATCCTTCATTCTGACATTCATCCTTCTTCTTGGGCATATAGTTCCAATTTCTCATTTAAGTTAGCCTAAAGTAACCTGCTTTGTAGGAATGGTCCTTGGAACAACTGGTTGCTGCGCTTGGTAAAATCACTGAGTCGTGGGGGGGGAGGTAGCCTTGAGGTGCAGTTAACCTTGTTGAGTACCCTTTTCATTGAATGCAGATTCTCCTGCACAGGAATGGAATCAGAATTTGGTGATTCAGTTCTTCCACCCTTTTAGATGCCAAGCATGACTACATTCCTCGATCACAGAGATGCTCAATGATTACTGTAGCGCATCATTTATCCAAACAGCCTGGAGGACCATTGGAATAATCAGAAGCTCAGATAAACAGCAGTGCTCTTAATAAGGATTTTGCCATGAGTCAGGCATCTTCCCGGTGTAGAGAAACAGAAAAGGGATTGCAGGCATCCTCCTGTTAAAAAGAAATCAAAACAAAGGAAGCACACAATATGCTCTACATTTCACCCTGCCTTTTAAAATGAATTGAAACGATTACTTCCCAGTGTGTTTGTGTGTGTGTGTGTGTGTGTTTTACATGGCCCAGTTATGAAATATTTGATATATACCTTCAATGATGGTGGCTGGTTTTCAAAATGCCGTGGGACTCACTGCCAATATTGCTTAGGTATTTTGCCTGTGATTAAGAATAGTCTCACTTATCTTAGGATCCAGGGTTACAGAAAAGCATGGTTGGTCACAAGGATACCTGACTTGTAATGCGTAAGGTGTATTAGCACAGCACATTGCTCTATGGTTATCCATGAAGGTGTGAATGGGAATATAAAATGGACCCACAGGAATCTTGATCATATCTTATGACTGCAATATTACCATTCCCAAAGCTTTTATTTCTCAAGATGTTGGCCTAGAAGTGGCTTGAACTAGATTCAAGTCAGCAGTGGTATTCTACTAGTTCGTCCTGGTTTGACTGAACCAGTAGCTCCCAGGATCATCTGTGAGCAAACTGGTTTGCTTTGATGATCAGCTGCTGGGCCCACCCACTCAAGCTCTATTCTTGCCTTTATTTCCTGCTTTTCAACCTTAGTTGCTTCAAGCGGCACAGCCGTTTGCTGCATGTCAACTGTTTTACACACAGGGCTTGCCACAGAAGGTGAGTCACAAATGCTGCATGCGCACAAAATGCACACTCACAACAAACTGGTAGGAAAATTTTTTTGAAACCCACCACTGGTTTGAGCCCACCCTTAGCCACAGAAGCTCAGTGGATGATTTGGGACAAGTCACTCTTTCTCTCAGCCCAACTTTCTTCAGAGGGTTTTGTTGGGGATGGGGGGGGAGGGGAATAGAAGAAGATAGTTTTAAGAACATTGTCTTAAACTTTTGAATGAAAGCTGGGATGTAATCCAATGAAAAAATAAATTTAGCTGGTCCTCAATTTGCAACAGTTCATTTAGTGACCATTTGAACTTACAAAAGCACTGAAAAAAGTGACTTATGACCAATTTTTCACACTTATGACTGTGGCAGTATCTCAATGGTCATGAGATTTACATGACCATTCAGATGCTTGACAACTGGTTCATATGTGTGACGGTCTCAGTGTCCCGGAATTACGTGATTCCCTTTTGCGACTTTCTGACAAGCAAAGTCAATGGGGAAGCTAGATGTGCTTAACAATTGTGTGACTAATTTAATAACTGCAGTGATGTGGCAAGAAAAGTCATAACATGGGGGAAAATCTCACTTAACAAATTTATCACTTACCAATAGAAATTCTGGGCTCAGTTGTGGTGGTAAGTCCAGGACCACCTGTAACTGAAGGAACAGATAATGAAAACGGAAGTGATTACAAAAGAGGCCAGTCAAAGACAAGATGAAGAGATGCTACCATGGATGATGCAAGCCTATGTTTGCAAGAACTCAAAGCAGCAGTTTCTGACAGATTCCTGGTGGAATTCCTGGTCCATCAGGCCATGAAGCTGTTGCCATAACAACCTGCTTGCACTCAAGACCAGCTTCCAAGGCTTTGAATCACCTCAGATAAGTAAGTAGCAACAGCCTTGTCTACCATGGAATATGGTTTGTGAATGTTTGTCCCCAGATTGGTTTGCTTGGAGTCCTCAGACATTTTTTCCAGTTTCAGGCAACAATCTCCTCATTTGCTTAGCCTCTACCATGTGATGGGGAATTTAATTCTTGCCCCTGTTAAAGCTATTGTTCATGTTTATTGAATGTTACCTGTTGGTGAATATAAAAATCCAATACAACAAATAAATGATAAGCCTGTGCATAAATCAGAAATAAAAATATTGTTTTTGCTTCTTTTCTTCCATATAGACCCACAGAACCCAGATTCTAAGGCTTGGAAGAAGCCCTAAACTTCTGAAGCACAGACAGATGAAATTCAGTACAATCAGGACAGCAGGAACAGTCCTGATGGTATCCACTTAGGCATTGGTAGGATTTAAATAATGTAATAACCGGTTCTCTGCCCGATTGATTTCTTCCAACTACCAGTTCACCAAACTGCTCACATTCTCCCAAAGTGGTGCAAACTGGCTGAATCCCACCACTGCACTTAGGGAGTTTTCTTTGGGAGTTTTTGGCCTTTTAAGAATCAACTTAGGGCTATCATGTTGTATTAATAACACTGCTGTAAACTGAATAACCTAAATGCCGGCAAAGCATGGTGTGACTCAGTTGCTAATCCATCCAAAGAGAAAGCCACATATTTTTTTAATATAACTTTTTTCAATTTGTTGAATTAGCTAACATAGTGATATATGGCATTTGGAAGAAAGCTGTATTTAATCTCCTTGTCTCAGAAGTAAGTGCTTCTTAGTTCCAAAGCTACTAAGAGCAGCGCTTAATTGTTGCAATGTGGGCCACTTTTTCTAAACTATAATTATAAGAAATGTCTAGATCTAGATGAATGCTGTTTTGCTGTTGATGGAACAACACCAATCCTTCTATTCCAGGGGTGTCAAACTTGTGGGCCATGGGCCAGATGCACCACATGTTGACCATGCCCACCCCCATTTTAGTGAAGAGGGAAAAAGTTCCGATACGTTGACAAAAAGTTGCAATGCAGAGGGTTGGACTAGAAAACCTCCAAGGTCCCTTCCAACTCTGTTATTCTAAAATTCTAAAGCATGTCATGTGATGACAATGTGTTGTCCCAAGTGGGACACACCTGTTCTATTCAAGCCCATCCATTTCTTCTATTTGCAAAGATCTTCTTCCATCCCCTCAAAGGGAATAATTGCTGCACACAGGGAGTAATGAGCAGATTGTGTAATCGCAGTATATTTCAGTTTAGCAGCCTGAATTTATCAGAAGACTAAATTTATTCTGTTAGTGTTCAATCCGATGGACCAGAGTTTCAGTTGTTCTCTGTGCTTTTAGCAACTTTTTATGGATCCCTATTCTGAGAGATAATTCTCTTTATAGTTGAAGGAACTTCTCTAGGATTTAGTCAGCAAGTCAGCTGCTACAAAGGATGCAGCCTCTAAATTTCAGTATGTTCCTGATTTATATGGCAAGGCTCCAATTGCATTATCAACATTAAGTTCTTTTTAGTAGCATCAGCTCTGGTAATGTGGCTTGGGAACATATGGAAAGTTTTTGGTGTCTTTGATGAATGATTTCTGTTGCATGATTATTTATAAGCATGAGTATTTGTTAACCTTTGCTCAGGAATGAGCACTATTGATGAATATTGACACAACTTTTAAATTTATGTAATAAGGGCTCATCATGCACATTCATCTCTGTACTGTAGAGAGCATAGTTAAGAAAAATCAAAGTGTAGATCACACAAAGCACATGCCTCTGAACTATCACATCTTGGGCAATTCTTTTTTCTTCTTCTCCTTCTCCTTCTCCAAGAGATCTTGGTGCAATATTTAAAACGAATAGCCTGCCAGACTTGCTTTAAAAGTATAGCCAAGCATATACTATTCCAGAAGCATAAAGAACAATAGAATGCTCTTTCTTTTTTATTTTTCCCAATAATATTTGTACCTTTCACATACTGTAATAGTTTAGTTGGATCTGGGTAAATGTTGTATTTAGAAGTACTCCATCAATTTCTTTAATTTCCAGCTTGCAGCTAAGATTTAGTGGGTAAATATGTCGGTTATTTTGCTTCATGTGCAGTTTAATTGCTTCGGTTGAACTGCTGAGAGAGGACATATTTCCTTCCCACGTCGTGACTCTGTTTCTATTCAAATAGCTGTTTAACCTTGCTCTTTACGCACTGCGAGGTAACATTTTGTCACATAAAATAACATAGCAATCATTATTTTCTTCTGTGGTGCAGCTTTATGAGATGAAAAGGCTTGAAAGCGAAGTTGGTCCCCCTATGCTTTTAACACAGTTTTAAGCAACCAGGTAAATAACCTTTTATACAGCCATAATAATCCCAACTATTTGCCAGAAAGGTGTACCTTTATTGAATTAAAACTGCGGTTCTGAGCATACTTAAATGGGGAGAACTCTCAGTGAACTCTGTTAAGTCTTAATTCTGAGTAGATACACAGAGGAACCACATTGTTAATTGATTAGGGAGGGAGAGAAAGACCATTGGAAAAATAACCTCTATTCCCAGAAAGAAGTAGAGTGGAAATTCATTAGAGGTAAATTTGTAGGTGTATGTCATGTACGTTTCTTAGGGTTATTAAGAGAGAGAAATAGTGAATTAGATCATTAAATAAAGAAATATTAAAGTGCTTTATACTGAATTGGAAAGAGAATGAGCCAGAACTGTTCTACAATGTTTAATAAAGAATGCAACCATCTTAGCAGATTATCTTTTAAGTATTATTTAATGTGAAGTACTTTTCTTTCTTTCTTTTCCCTATTTCTTTCTCTTTCTTTTCTCTTTCTACTTTCTTTCTTTCTTTCTTTCTTTCTTTCTTTCTTTCTTTCTTTCTTTCTTTCTTTCTTTCTTTCTTTCTTTCTTTCTTTCCTTTTTTCTTCAGTGAACTGTATTTTATTTATTCAGCATTCAGCTCCTGGCCATCTTAACCAATCAGAGAGGCTTTAAGGGCCCAAGACTAGCCATGGTGCTGAGCTCCAAATGTGATTCCAGCCCTGACAGGAGGATTATAGGAAACAGATGACTTGCGCTTCTAATTTGTGGCCTTAAATTGCAAACAGAATTTCAGGAGTCGAGCAGAGTAATAAATGGCAATACAGAAAGCCACACACAGCCAAATCAGTATGTGGTGCTTGTAGGTTAAACTAAATAGGAAGAGACAGGTTATGATGGTTTAGTGTATTACAGAGAAGAAAGTCTTAAATTACTAGTGCTGAGAGGTATTGCACGATGGCAAACAGTATTCCACTGGAGACCCTACAGATAACAGGGGCAGACTAATTAAAAAAAAAATCAGGTCTAGGAAGCAACCTGTTGCTGGACAAATCTCTTTTCTCCCCCCTACATCCCAGCCCTCCCTTGAAAGAAAAATGCAGTGTTTTATATTTGTTTTGACCTGAACTATATGTTGGCCTGGCCCCCAGAACATCTATTTTCTACAGTTGCAACTTTTCATATCAAATTAACTGCTAGGAAGAAGGCAGACTGTATTATTAGTTATTATTATATACATAACAATGCATTATCACAGCTGCCAGTTCTTTAGCTAGTGTTGGCCTTCAGACACATTGTAATGCCCCTGTTGGAATCTCATTTGGAGTGGGAGATCAAGCAGCTGACAAGGAGTGGGAATGTTGCTCCGTTGTTGTGGAAGAAACTGAGGAAGAGCAAAGTCTGGCTGGGCAGAGCAGGAAAGAGGTAGAGCAAGGGAGAGGGAATTCGGAGGAAGATCCAGGCCCACCTCTCCTTCATCCTAGCGCATGCCGGGAGGAACAGAGAAGGGAGCAACATGAGTTGCATGGCTTACGGGGGATGAAAGGGCCCTGATTCACTTCATTAGCTACAGCTGGAAACACAGTGTTTAAAAAGGAAAGGTACACACAACAAACTGTTGAGAGCAAATTGTGAATTAACTGGTATTGCTGAGGCTTATCTGGGTTCCTGGCATCTTCCCAACTGTGTGTGTTTTGCTGGCCTTTCAAGTCTGTAATTCCTTCTCCTGCCCTGTCAAGTTAATTACCGCAGTGTGGTTTGTGTGGATTTTTATTTACAGTCTGTATGTACTTTGTTTTTGGACTGAATTTCCTCCACTTAAAGACTTGGGAGAGATTTTTCTCCAGCCAAGATAACCTGGACATTGGGGGCAAAGTTGGAGGTACTAAAGGGACTCTTCTTACTTATGCGACTGTGTTGCCTTTGTGCCATGCCCCAGGTCATCTCATGCATCAAGTTCTTCCCAAGAACCAAGGATGTCATCATGCATCAGAGTAATATATGTACAAACAGTGTGCTTGATGCTAGAATTTCGCATCTTCAACCTCTTCCGCAAAGGAAAAGAAAGGCAATATGGGTAGTCCTTGACTTATGACCAAAATTGAGCCCAACATTTCTGTTGTTAAGTGCGACATTCATTGAGTTTTGCCCCTTTCTATGACTTTTCTTGCTACTGTTGTTCAGCGAATTACTGCAGTTGATAGGTTAGTTACTCAATTGTTAGGTGAATCTGATTTCCCCATTGACTTTGCTTGTCAGAAGGTCACAAAAGGGATCCCATGACCTTGCTACCCAATATTTATTGACAAGGGTTTCCCAGGCAAGGGAAATTTTTAAACAGAGAGTCTTCGATATTAATGCCCAGACTGACATGGAATTATTAGCAAAAAACAGATCTATAAGATGGTTGGCTAAGAATAAAAGCATCTTCCAACTTAAAAAATACCTTTCAATGGATATGCCACAATTACAGAGAAGAGCCTGTACTAGAGCTACATTTGAGTTACTGGATTCCATGTCCAGACATGGGCGCTTCCACTATGTACCAGACCATGAGAGAACCTGCTTCATCTGCCATTGAAGATATTTCCCGCATCTTGTTCAACTGCCAAATATATGCCCCCATTAGGTTTGAATATTTATCATTTCTGCTGGGAAGAACAGCCCATTGGGAATCAAACCACAGATTGTTATATTTCCTCTGGGCCTCTAATGTACACATCATCTGTAGGACTGCTAAGTTTATAATCAAGGCAGTAGTCCTAAGAACCCAATATATTGAACAAATTGGTGTATCCTTCAAGGATGATCTATTATCCAATTTTTGACTCCTTGGTTTTCCACATGTGTTTTTATTGTATTCTTATATATCTAACTTATCTGTATTTTGTCTTATTATATGTTTATGTTATGTTACTGATAAGGTCTTATGACTATTCAATAAACCTCTACTACTACACTGCCGTTGATAGTAACTCAGTTGTTAGGTGAATCTGATTTCCCTATTGACTTTGCTTGTCAGAAGGTCACAAAAGGGGATCCCATGACCTTGTGACACAGCAAAAATCATGAATATGAAGCAGTTGCCAAGCATCTGAATTTTGATCACATGATCATGGGGTTGCTGCCAAGGTCATCATAGCTATGAAAATTGGTCATAAATCACATTTTTCAGTGGTGTTGTAACTTTGAATGGTCCCTAAGCGAACCATTGTAAATGTTCTGACACTAACATTCACACACTGTTCCCAAAAACCTCTTTTAAAAATTTCAACAGCTGTGAATTATATGCATTCACAGCCCGTAATGAGTCCCAAACAGTTTATGAATAGCCCAACAGAAGTCTGCCACAGTCTTTTGGGATAAGGCTGATAAGCACCCGCCTTTATCTCCCTTGAAATGCTGCCAATGACTAAATTGCCAATTAGCTGTACAAGGCCAAACGGAGCACAAAGTCAACATGGAACTTCAGATTTTAAACCAACCAGAATGAACAAAGTTGCTTCCTGCAAAGGCTCATGTCCCTTTGCTCCTCCTTTATGTCTTATGGGAGGGGCCAATCATCTCCAAGCCTTACTCCCAAGTCACTCCTTTTGTCTTAACTATTCTTGCCTTCTGGCAGCTCTGCACAAGCGCGTACTGGGAAGAGGGAGCCTGTTCCTCTGCCTCACTGATGTCAGCCCCGGAGTCAGCAGATAACTCTCAGATGGCCCTGGCCCCATCTCTGTGTTGGACATAGATCTCTCATCCAAGCCCTCCCAGATTCCAGGACTGACCCATATTCCTTCCCAGTGTTTCACTCTGTTGCCAGCTCTTCAGGCTGCTGGCAGACCGCAACAGTAAGTCAAGGAATACCTGCATATTTACAATTGATACCATCTGCCTAGGTTTTGCTGGGCCTAAATACTGATAGCATCAAAAGGAAGCTTTAGGATGCTGTATTTGTTCCAACATTTATAGCAGAATTAGAATGAGCCTTTTCTATAATTATTGTACAAAATGCTTTTGGGTCTTACTTTGGAAAACTTCATTCAGTGAAAAATTTGATATAAAGCCCTCGGACTCAGGGAAAGGAGGCATGCCATTCCATTTTGTTTGGCCATTTTAATATATATGTTGCTCTTCAGTGCCAGTTAATGGGCTGAGAAAGACAAGAAGAGATAAAGAAGGAAAGGAACATTTAAAAAGTAAACTAATTATAATGCAGAAACAGGAAGAGGAAGAATGCATAGAGATCGATCTGATACATGTTTACTCAGAAATGAATCTTGCTGAATATGATGATATTCTTCCTCAGCTTAAATCTTTTTTTTTTAATTCCATGTTAATGCAATTTTACACAGGCTTTGTCCAGGATTTAAAAGTGTAATAGTGAAGCCATCCTTAGCTTCTCAATTTAGAGGTGTGATGACTTATTTTTTTCCCCTGAATGTGGCAATCATACACTTGTGTGTGGAATCTCTTCATAGGGAGGGGGGAAAAACCCATCAAATCTCATAGTAAACAGCTCCTGATGTCTATTTAATGATTTTTAGTCCAGAGAAATAATGTTGAAAGGCACAGTGGTTGAAAATAAGGTATATAGAATATTTTCTAGAAAAGAAGAAGCCAACCACACTTTGCAGCCTGCGATTCTTGAATGTATTCTGGTATATAAGAACTGAAGGTGATATATTTAATCCTGGAGCCATGTAATGGCATTTTCTTGGTCAGATAATTCATCATGTTAAAAACTTCAGTCACTTGGAAGCCCTGTGTTTTATTTCAAGCTTCAAAGCCCACTTACATCAGAACGAACAGTGTTGTCATTGCCAAATGGTTATTGTTTTAAGCAGCTCTGTTGATTATCATTGGAAATGACTGGCTAAATACATTTTGATTAATTGCTTGCAAAAAATTATGCTTGTTAGAACTGCTTTATATTCTGTTCCCAATGTAGATTATAGCTTCCTTCATTCTAACTTGGGTGAATAAGGAACTCTTCCACTGTCCTTCAAAGATACCTGGTGAGAAATAAAAAAATTGTAATCAACAGCCTTTGTCTCAAATCTGGGTATCCCTTCTCTCTCCCTCTCTCCCTCCTTCCCTCCCTCCCTCTCCTTTTCCTGTCTCTCCCTCCCTCCCCCACATCCTTAATAAAGTTCAATTATTGTCTATGCTGCATGAGGAATAATGAAACCTCTATATCAGACCTGGCCATTTTCAGATAGGAGATGGCTTTTGTTTTGCACCTCATCAACACCGATCACCTAATTAAATCTGATACCTCTGGCTGCCACAAAATGATTTGTTAATGGTTCTTTGGGAATTTACTTAATGAGTTTAGATGTCTTTTGTATGGTACATATGGGGGCCTTTGGGAGGAAAATAATAAAACACAGCTGAGGGGAAAAAATTGGGGCAAGCGAAGAAAATTTCCAAGCAAACAAATCAAAACTACAATTCCCCCTCCCACTTCATGGCCACCGTCCTGAGACTGCCAAGGCCAGCCTATTGTGTTAGGTGAAGCTTGGGTACACATCTTGATGCACTGCAGCCATTCATTAGCAAAGAAGAAAAAGCAGATTTGAACTGTAAAACATCGGTACGCGTGCACACACACACACACACACACACACGGACATACATATACAAAGACATACATTCTCACACCCTCTCCCCCTCTCCCCTTGTCCCTATCAAATATCTGTGGTCATCTGCCAAGAGTTCAGATCTACCTTGATCACCCTGCAATGGTGGCATTATTCCTTAACTAACACCAGAAGTTTTTCTTGCTCCTTGATTTTTAACAGCTCTCTGGGGGTCAGAATGGTCCTCTTTCTTCTCCCGCTCTGTGAAAAGTAAAAGGAGCTTGTTAATGGGCTTAGATATTTGGACCGCTGAGGCACTCTGGCCAGGCACTTCCCTGTGGTAATCATGTCAAAGCCTCAGGAGGGATAATTGCCATATTTGCAGACCAAGAAGGACTTCAACTTCGATGGGGTCATGGGGTGTGGGGAGAGGAGTGACTGAATTAAAAGGAAAAGGAAGGGGAAAGTTTTATGAATTTCAGACTTTTCCAGTGGCTGAAAATGTCAAATTAATCCAAAGTCTGGATAAAGTAATAAAATGGGATGGCGGTGAGGGTGGTAGGGAAAGAGAGAAATCCAATCTAACAATATAGCCTTTTTTTCTAACTTAATATAGGGCGTGTTCTGGATCTCACTTATAGATATTAGATTGTTTTTTTATTGGACTAATCCAATAAAGTATCTGTAAGAAGAGGAACATTTTCTGATTCAAACTGATGAAGGAGGTCACTCAGCATGGAACCTTCTTCCAATGAAGGTATTATTTCTCAGTCAAGGATGGTCCTTTCCTTGGATATGAGCCTATTCAAAGTTAACTTCATTCCATCAGGGAGCTGTTTTAGATTGATGATCACATCCATTTAAGAGCAGAAACATGCTCATCTCATCAACTATTTTTGTTCAAGATGTTCACATTCTTGTATGTAAGAAACCTACTTCTGTTTTTTTCTCAAACTTCCCTCAAACTTCTCAGCAGAAGTAGAAGCCAAAAGCCTTTCTTTCTTTCTTTCTTTCTTTCTTTCTTTCTTTCTTTCTTTCTT
>BLBF01000032.1:548335-569185 GCA_015471245.1 Laticauda colubrina | reverse complement strand
CTTTCTTTCTTTCTTTCTTTCTTTCTTTCTTTCTTTCTTTCTTTCTTTCTTTCTTTCTTTCTTTCTTTCTTTCTTTCTCTCTCTCTCTCCCTCCCTCCCTCCCTCCCTCCCTCCCTCTCTCTCTCTCTCTCCCTCCCACCCTCCCTCTTAGAATTAGGATTTGGATGAATTAAGGTTTGGAAAGTGCCAGGCCTTTGATCTTATCACTGCAATGAAATCATTGAAAAAACACCTAAGCGATCAGAGGGCTGGCTTCTGAGTTATTCATCAGGCTAAATTTTCATTTCAGACTTAGAATAAATGTTGTAAAACATCACAAGCCTTAATTAAAAAGTTACTAGAGTATTAAAAATATTAGTTACATTGTCAATTATGCCAAAAGTCATCGATTGCACGTGCCAAGTTTTTGATGGCCCTTCATTTAATAAAGATGTGAATTATTTATACTGTACATGTTCATATGACATCCATTTTCCAAATGGAAATTGAGAACATAATGGAATTTAATGTTATTAATATGCAATCGTAAATGGCAACTTAAGAAGAGATCAGTTATAAAATATACCTTCATTGTAGTTGCTGCTGGTCAATTATATATTTGTTTTCTTTACCAAGAAAGACAGAATATATATTTAAAATAATTTATTTAAATAGGTCAGTAGTTTGAGCAGCAACTATTTATTAGGCCTCTGAACCAAAGTGACTTTTGACGTACTTACATAGTTGTAATATGGCCTTTAAATATTGTATGTAATGGTTTGGAATCAAGAATTTTGCCTTTGATCCCAACCTGAGGAATGGAGGACAACATTGTTGTTGGCTCTCAAAGATGTGTACCAGTAATTAATTGAACTATGAAGGGGTGGAAATATGTTTCATTTATTAATTCCAGGTGTTTATATGAAAGAGGCCTTTTGAAAAAAAATGCACATTAATTTTGTGGGCTGTCATCATACATATTCATAAAAAGAAAAGAAAAGCCACCTCTGTGTGTCATAATGGCACACTTACAAGTAACTTTGAGTATATATTATAAGTTGGAGAGATCTTTAAGTTTTGCAGTACACACATTATAATACAGAACCATGCATGAATTGATTTGGGTCGCAGAGTCCTGCAGATTTCAGGAAGGAAAAAATGGAGAAAAGAGAGGGTCCTAAGAACAACATGTCCACAATCAGGAGCATGACCGGTTAATACGAAAAGGATAATTCCACATAGCAACTTTTCCTTCTTCCTTGCCACTTTTTTTTGCCTTTGGATAATAATAATAATAATAATAATAATAATAATAATAATAACAACAACAACAACAACAACAACAACAACAACAACAACAATAAAGGATGCAGCGGCTCGCTAAGACACTGAGCTTGTTGATCAGAAAGGTCAGCAGTTCAGTGGTTTGAATCCTAGCACCATATAATGGAGTAAGCTCCTGTTACTTGTCCCAGCTTCTGCCAACCTAACAGTTCGAAAGCATGTAAAAATACAAGTAGAAAAATAGGGACCACTTTGGTGGGAAGGGAACAGCGTTTCATCATGCCAGCCACATGATCATGGAGACGCCTTCGGATAGCGGTGGCTCTTTGGCTTTGTAACAAAGATGAGCACAGCCCCCTAGATCTGGAAACAACTAGCACATATGTACAAGGGGAACTTTTACCTTTACCTTTTAATAATAAGTAAATTTTTAACAGTGGGTAAAAATAAGTGATGGATTCTTGTGATGATGTTTTATACAGATGTTGTCTTATGCCCTACATTATCTTTCGTATATTGTTATGTAATAATACGGAGTGTACAGGTGCATTTATTTCTATGCATTGATCCACTTGAAGATTACTGTCACCTTTAGGCAGAGCTTAGACAGATGAAAGAAAAGATAAATCTCTTGGAGGCATTAAGAAAGTTTATCGAAAAGTGAGAAGTCTGGTGGTACCTTATCCGACCATCATTTTTTAATTGTTATTAAAAGGCATAGGCTTTTGTGAGCTACAGCTCACTCCCTCAGAAGTATGGGCATGTGGAAGTGTTAACCAGGCTCCTGGCTTTGGATTATGTCGATGAACGCAGCTCTACTAAAATGTCTAGCGGTGTCAGCGACTCTCCTAATCGTAGATTTCCTTTCAGTGTTCATACAGAAATCAACAACAGTGTAAAAGTTGCTTTGACCTCCATCCATCTGATACTTTAAATGTGGTCTCCTTTGGAGAGGTCAAAAGCCAGGGCTTTATATTATTATCCCTTTTCTCCACACAGGGAAAAAGAAAAAGGAAAGAGCCCAAAGACGGCTGCAGGCAATGACAAGGCATTAAAACATAATAGGCCCCATCTTTGGGGGGGGGGGGCGTAAATCAACATAGCTCCAATGCTGTCAGGGGTAGATCCAGCCCAGGAGGTCAAATTGAGCATAGGAGACCTCCTGACCTCTCCAAATAAATCTTTCCAAAACCCTCTTCGCCTTCTCCAAGTAGCTCGGAAACCCTGGGAGAGGGATAGGCAATTTGCAATGGATCTCCCTTGGAAGCAAATCCCCATTTCCTGTACAGTAGCCCAATTTTTCCATCCTCCTGGGTGGTAAAGACAAAGAGGCATAGACTGACGATACCAGCTTCACAGGGCAGGAACTGGAGCCAGGAAAAGTATCCAGGAAATGGATGCATCCTGTATTTTGCAGTGTGGCTTGTAGTGTAGACTTCAGTGTGTTTGCTAATACAAAGTGAAGTCTACTTTGCTTTTCTGCCTCCAGATGCCTTCTGAGGACAGCTGATGCCAAATGATGTACATTTCACCTGGCAGTCAGGAGTGTTTACTCAAGGATGGGCAGGCTCTCCAAATCCTATAAGATGCCAAAGGTGAATGGTCAGCATATTTACAAATGCCCTCTACATTTGACAAAACCACAACACTTTAGGACATGTACGGACTTTCTGCAAATGACAGAAAAGCCCTCAGTGCATTTTGCTAGTTACTATGAAAATGATGATGGTATTCTGTTGGATTTATAGCTTGTTGTATGTTCTAATAGGAAAGCTGTATGTTCTAACAGTCACACTGCGATTCTGAGGAGTTCTGGTTATCTAAAATAGGGCTGAGTTGGCCCTGCCATTAGACACAACAAGGTATGCATCTTAAGTGGTGGATGTTGCCAACACCTGAACAGTCTTCAGAGAGATAGTATAATTTTATTAGCCACATATATTACAAAATGCCAAAGAAGAGATTTCATTGCAAAAAGGCCAATGGCACTTAATGTAGTCAGACATAATCAACTGTGAAGGTCATAAGTCCTATCTTGATTTTTTTCCCCAGGGATCAAAATATGCTGGACAGGCAATAGATAGTGTAAACTTCTTACTACTTCTTCTAATTTACAACAGTGGGGGTGGCAGTACTTTCTCCTGACCTATTCCTATACCTTCCTCAACTTTAGAGAACTGTATATTCAGCCGGAGCCTCAAATGTTGCATTGCTAGTTCAAATACATTGTCTGTCTCTGTCTGTCTGTCTGCCTGTCTGTCTGTCTATCTCCATTTAGTTTATTTATCCATCCATTCTATTTTCTTTCTCTCTCTCTCTCCTTTTGAGTCTGTCTTGATTCCCAGAAAGATATTTATTTATTGATTAATTTAATTTAATTGGCCACCCATCTTGCTTCAAAGTAATTTTCTGGAGTAGTCCCTGCAGTTTTTTTGGCAAGTCTTCTGAAGTACTTTGCCCTTGCCTACTTCCTAGTACTGAGAGAATGACCCAGCTGGTTTTGTACCTCAGGCAGGACTAGAACTCATAGTCTCCTAGTTGCTAGCCTGGTGACTTCACCACTAGACCAAACTGACTCTCTTAGTTCAAAGACAGGACCATACCTAATTGTGAAAAAAAAAATCCCTGCCAGCTAGGGCATTGTTACAAATTTTTAATGTGAGAAACAAGAAAGAATGATGATGACAATAATGGGATCAGATATAGTTTTTCAAACTCTTCAGTAGACAATATTCAATTACCACATTTCCAGCTCGAAAGTTTTGTTTTACCTTTGTCCCTCCCACAGGTGGGAGAATTGAGTGACGTGTCCAAGACTACCTGTTGAGCTGAAGGCAAGCTGGATAATCCATTTCCATGAAGTCCCTGAGATCCCTGCCCACCCCACCCCTGCTGGGAACAGCATTTGTTAACTTGGCTATTTGCCTTGGAGATTTGAGTCTGAACTCAGCTTTTGCAAAAACATTTTCTTATCTTTCTTCCAAATGGCAGGACTTTTTAAAAAAGGTGATTCTCTCCATTCCTTGTCTTGCTTGGACTTGAGTAAGATAAAGATGTCAACAGGTAAGTTATTAAGTAAAGCTACTTTTTGGTGGGCCAGTGTTCATTAAGTGGACTGGCAAAGTTTTGACTCTCCTATATGACACTAGAATTCAAGAGCCATTGTTTAGAAAGCCTCCTGTTATTGTCCTTTCTTTTTCAGTTTTCTTCCCTCCCTCCCTCCCACCCCACAGCCGCCCCTTCTGAGCAGGATGTGAATATCTCTGGTGGATGGAGGTTAGCTAAGTAAGTCATGCATAGATGGAATTTATTAAGTTTGCACGGTAGTGACAGCTGTGAGTGGGAACAGTAACTCTTGACTGTGCCAAAGGCTTGAACAGAAAAAAAAATTCATATGTGTGTCTTAAAGGAAAACCGTGCTGTAATTATGAAAGCTGTTCTAACCACTGCATCCAATTACAGGGGGAATTTGCTATATGTGATTTTAAAAATGTAATAATTTGACAGAAGGCTGCCATTTTGAGTCTCATGAGGCAGATTAAGACAGAGGAAAGTCAAGTTTCATTACAAACCGCTGGATATCGCACAATTTAAGGTAACTTCATTTAATTAGAACTCTGTTCAAAGAGAAAAATAACTCATATCAGAAGCCTCCCCAATGATGTAACCTATTCTATATGGGAATATAGATTTTCCCAAATATTTTTCAACGTGGCTTCCTGCTGAAATCACCCATCCCTCTGACTGCATTCTGAGGGATTTGTGCTAAAAGCCTGCTTTCCTTTAGAAAAAGGGCTATTCCACCCATGACATTTGGGTCAATAACATTCTTATGCACATGAAAAATAAGACAAGAGAATGACTTTGTCCTTAAAGTTTTACATATAAATTAGAGTAACTATATCAAAATCCTAAAAAGATAGGGTCCTATATGGCACCCTATTCTGGCTCTGAAACAAAATCCATGCTGTACATTTGTAACAGAGCTTATGCTAGCAAAGCCTATTTAGTATAAGGCAGGGGTATCAAATTTGCGTTGTCACAGAGGTGTCACGTGATGTATCAGGACTTTTTCCCCCTTCGCTAAACGGGGTGGGGGCTGGGCCAGCATGTGACAGGCTGCAGGCCGCGAGTTTGACACCCCGGGTATAAGGTGACCGTGTTGATAGCACATCCCTATTGGACCTGCATATGATCATGGGGCTTGAATGTAACTTGGTCTACCCCATAGGAAATGATGTACAGACAATGTTTCCATTGAATATTTTCTACTGGCAGAACCTCCAGTCTCATTCTGCCTCCCAGCTTTTCCTTCCTCTCAGTTAGTGGAACATTGCTCCTGTGCCTTGCATCATCCCATCTTCCTTTCCAGTTGCACTAAGGCTCTGGATTGTGTCTACTCAGTATTTTACATGGCCATTTTCTCAGTGTGGGGATTACAGTGAAGAAAGATGGTGGGTTTTCTTTTAAGGCTTTCTTATTGGTTGGTTGAGAGTAAACAGGCTGGTAATAGAGAAGGACATTGTTCAGAATGGAAGGAGCCACCTAATATTATGAAGTTGTTCTGACCAAGGCTTCCAAGACCATAATTACGCACATGCTTATTTTAAAAACAAGTCTTGTTTTATTGCAATGCTGGGAATTATTTTCATTCTCAGGTGGTAATGAATTCTAAAACAGTCCCTCGAGATAAGAACCCACTTTTCTTTTCTGTGAAGTGTTGCCAGTAACAGAAGTGTCCAATGAACTAGACGAAATCCCAACCGAAGTAGAAAGAACTTCAAGGATGAGTCTCAACCGAACAAATGACTTTGCTTCCTGCAAAGGTTTTCTCACCTTTGCCTGTCCTTTATACCTTTTGGGAGGGGCAATCACCTCCCAGCCTTACTCCTGAGTCACCCATTTTGTTTCAGCTGCTCTCGCCTTCTAGCAGCTCTGCGCACATGTGCACTGGGAACAGGCACACCTGGGTCCTCTGCCTCGCTGCTGCCAGACTCCAAAGGCTCTGGAGGCAGCACCCCACTCCCAGATGGTCCTGGCCCCATCCCTGCATTGGATGCAGGACCCTCATCTGAGTTCTCTTCAGATTCCTGGACTGATCCCCTTTCTTCCCCCTTGTCCAATTCCACTGCCATCTGCACAGGTTGCCAGAGAACCACAACAGAAGCTGATGGAGAAGGTCAAAGGTAATTGCAATCTGGAAGGGCCCTGGATGGACAACAGGGAGGAGTGATCCTGTTGCACCAGTGACTGGGATATTACAGCTTTCCCACCAAAAAGCTGGTGGATTCCTCTCCACCTATAATGGGAAAACAGATGGGAGGATGGTTCCAGGTTTCAGTTCAGTCGGTATGTGGCTTTTCCAGAATGGGTTGACTAAGCTATATTTTGGCAATACTTTAAGACAAAACAATTTTGTAAATATCCTACTGCATACATTGACTAGATGATATTTCTCCTTGTATTATGTGCATACAGAAACTCTTCAACTTACAACAGTTCATTTAATGACCATTCAAAGATACAAGGGCACTGAAAAAAAGTGACTTTTTACTGTTTTTCACTCTTACAATATGTGCAGCATCCCTATGGTCACAATCAAAATTCAGATGCTTGGCAACCGACTCATATTTATGACAGTTGCAATGTCCTGGGGTCATGAGATCCCCTTTTGTGACCTCCTGACAAGCGAAGTCAATGGGAAAGCCAGATTCACTTAACAACAGTGTTGCTAACTTAACAACTGCAGTGATTCATTTAACAACTGTGGCAAGAAAGGTTGTAAAATGGGCAAAACTCCCTTAACAAATGTTTCACATAGCAACAGAAATTTTGGGCTTAATTGTGGTCATAAGTTAATAACTACCTGTAGCTTGATTTTCCCAAAGTGTGCACACATTCCCAATGTGTATACTAATAATATCATAACAACATCTTTAACACCATCGTTGGCATTATACACCACTCTCATGCTAACTATAAAATTATTTAAGCAGGCTCTCAATTCTTTCAGATGAATTACAAGGTCAATAGGCTTTATGCTAGAATACAATCAAAAGCAGCATCTTGGAAAAGGAACAGCATTGAATCTGTGCTTTCAATATTCATTTGAGAAAATAGGAGTATACAATAATTCATAAATATTATGAATAAGGAAACAAATAGCTTTGATATTTTTAGATGCACAAAAGGCATTTGATAATGTGAACTGGAGATTCATGTTATTATTATTGGAACAGATGGGCTTTGCCAGAAAATTTATTCAAGCAATACAAGCCATACATTATAAGCAAACGGCAAAGGTAATGATAGAAGGAGAATTAACAGATTCTATCAATATAAGAAAAGGTACAAGACAATGTTGTCCACTGTCACCTTTGCTATTTATATTAACTCTGGAAGTGTTAAATAGAAACATTAGAGACGAAAAGAGTATAAAAGGAATGAAAATTAAAAAGAAAGAATTTAAATTGCAAACTTTTGTGGATGACTTGGCCTTTATTTTAGAAGACCCTCTAGAAACAGCACCAAAACCATTGGAAAAGATAGAGGCATATGGCAAGGTGGCCGGCCTGAAAATAAACAAAGATAAGACAAAGATTTTGACAAAGAATATGTTACTAAGACAAAAAGAAGAATTGGCAGATGTATTGAAAATTCAAGTCACAAATAAGGTTAAGTACTTGGGGATACATATGACAGCAAGATATAGTACATTAAAAGAGAACAATTACTTTAAACTTAAACAACAAATAGCACTAGACTTGACGAAATAGGAAAACCTACAATTGTCACGAATAGGGAGAAATTCAACAGTCAAAATGAATATTTTACCCAGAATTCCATATTTGTTTCAAACAATACCAATTAGGCTTGGAAAGGACTACTTTGAAGATTGAAACAAAATTGTGTTGAAATATATATGGCAAGGTAAGAAAGCAAGAATAAAGTGAAAACTCTTACAAGATGCTAATATTAGAGGAGGATTTGGTCTGCCTAATTGGGAGTTGTACTACCAAGCTACAAACTTGACATGGGTTAAGGAATGGATAACATTAAGAAATACTAGATTGTTGGCATTAGAAGGACATGATTTGTTGTTGGGGTGGCATGCTTTTTTATGGTATAAGAGAACTAAAATACAAGGTTATTTTAGAAGACATCATATACAGGAGTCTCTGTGATTAAATTGGGAGAAGATTAAAAGACAATGTTATTTGAAAATTCCAGTCTGGTTATCGACTATTGAAGCATTTTCTTATCCTATAATATATAAGAAGAAACAAACAGTAAGATATGGGGAAATTTTGAATGAAAAGGGTGAACTTAAATCGATGCAAAAACTAGAGGAACAAGGTATGAAGATGAATTGGTTTTCTCATGCACAAATATATTCAAGGTATCAAGTTAAAGAAACTATGATTGCTTGGGGGAAAAATTTTGGATATGGGATTGATCCAGAGAAATGGCAAAAATTGTGGTCTCAAAATTATAAAATGACAATGTCAACAGCATTTAAAGAAAATTTGTATAAGATGTTTTACAGCTGGCATTTTCCCCCAACAAGAATAGCAAGAATGTTCAAGAATAAATCCGAAAGATGTTGGAAATGTCATCAGATACTTGGCTCATATTACCATATGTGGTGGACTTGTGCGGATGCAAAAAAATATTGGACTAAAATCCACACATGGTTGGAAAAAATGACTAAAAAGCATATAGATTTAAAACCAGAGATATTTTTATTGGGAATTCTACCTGATACATACAGCAAAGATTTAAAATATTTGATTGTAAATGTATTAACAGCAGCTAGGATTGTATTTGCTAAAAATTGGAAAAATGAGAAAATACCATTGCAGGAGGAAACTATCAAGAAAATATTGGAATGTGCTGAAATGAGTAGATTGACATTTGAAATTAGAGAACAAGAGGATAAACAATTTTACAAAATTTGGGACCTTTTCTATCAATGGCTAGATAACAAAATATAGTAATAGAATATGTAGAATTATAGAAAATAATGAATATATAAAGATGTATTTCTTTATTATTATTATTATTACATATATAAAATGTTTTTAGGATAGATTTGGAAGGACTATATGAATTGTTATAAAATATACTAAGTAAAGTATAGCTATCTCGCAAAATATGAATGAACAAAATTATAGTCAAATGATTGATTAATAATAATACTAGGATATTCAATTTCTTATAATATGAATTATTATGTAATGTAATTGTAATTGAGACTATGAAATCGATGCACAAAAAAATTGTAAACCAACCGACATACTGTTTGTACACTTATGGAAGAAAGTTGATGTTTTTATGTTTTGTTTGTTTTTGTTTGTCCTTAAAAATCAATAAAACTTAACAAAAAAAATAATAATTCATAAATATCCTGCAGGAAGAAACTGAGGAACTTTATTAGAGCCAAACTAAATAGCATGATAAAAGATTAAAAAATATAAAGAAATCATTAAAAATTGGTAGAAAAGAAAGTCAAAAGATGGAATATCAGCTTGAATAATATCCTGCATTATTAGAATATTGTGACCCAATATTTTTTTGTGGGGGGTTATTGTAACCAATGGTAGGTACTTTGATAGCAAGGCAACTCAATGGAAATTTATGGTAATCTAACAGTTATGTATTAAAATTGTAGACAGTAGAAATTGAAGTCTCTAGATAAAAAAAAAGCTGCAAATAGAAAATAATAATCTTGAATTGACTTATCTCCAAGTACTTCTAGACATTACTGAAATCCTACCCCAAAACTTGTAGAAACACTACTACTCTATAAGGAATATTGAGCTAAATGAACTAATGTTTTAACTCAGAATGAGATTGCTTCCTATGTTTGACCAAACTCCAATTCACTATATTTTTGGCTGGAAGCAATTACAGTTACTGTGATATAAGACAAAAATAAATTTACAGTGTAGCTATATCCCAGACCTTCCTTCTTTCAAGTTTTTTTTCTTTTAAAGCAAACATATATTGAAATATCAAAGAAATTATGTATTGTGCGGAGTCACCACATTCCCTGTTTCATGTAGTTAAAAATCTAAGTGACAGGGAGGAAATGCAATTCATGAATGAAGCTTAGCAGGTTTGTTTTTCTTCTTTGGTCTGATAATTTTGGACAGACACTGCTGTCTTCTAACTGATCTTCATCCTGTTTTTAAAAGCCTTTGAGAAATTTTTTAAAATTATTTCAGATTTTGTTGAGCTCATGGGGTGGCATCTTTTAATTTTCACCTTTTTGAGGGCTTTTGTTGTAACCTAAGATTTAACATGCAGTAGGTTAATTCCACAGTTTTTAATGAAGCACTACGATTTCTCTCTTTTGGGTTGTTAGACCACATGGGATACAGTCTCTTGATGTGTAGAGACTTCTGATTAGACGAAAACATACCTCTGAGGAAGCTCGCATTATCACACATAAAACATCAGAAACAGAAAAAAAAGTGATGTGCCGAATCATGTAAAAATAATAGTTGTTAATCAAATTTCTCTTCCAATATCACAGTGGTAGTGATGGTGGTTGGAGGGCTTGCCAAGACATCTAGGCTGACAAGAAATTGAACAAAAAATAATAAAAAGAGCCTCTGGGGAAGTACACATTATCACACAGACATTACTTCATGTGCAAAATTCATAATTTGTGATGCTTTGCTAAATTCCAGCTCTGACAAGGTATGTGCCACTGTAAAACATTTCTGGATGGTGTGGATACAACTTCAAAACATGTTAGGATTTATTATGAGCCACCTTTCTCTTTACACATTCTCCCTTTTATTGGTCTACTAAAGATGATGGCAATCTCTAGTATACTGTTTGTATAGCTTCATCTCTTAAAAAACCAGCTAAAGTAACACAGAGCAAGTTGCACTTAAGTCCTGTTGTAAATCAGAGGTGTGCAACAAATTAAAAAAAATATGTTCAGACTTGGCTTATATGCTTCAGGAAATGGCCTGAAGTTTCCTCAGCTACATCAAACACAATACATTTTGCCTCAAGTTCAAGGCATTTTTGGCAGAACTGGGTGAAATTTGTAGGCACCTGAAAGAAGGACAAAGAGCAATGAATCGAAACTAAATAAGGAGAGAACCAATCTAGAACTAAGGGGGAATTTCCTGACAATAAGAACAATTAATCACTGGAATGACTTGCCTCCAAAAGTTGTGAATGCTCCATCGCTGGAAGTTTTTAAAGAGATTGGACAACCATTTGTCTGAAATAGTATTGTGCAGGGTTGTCAAATTTGTGACTCACAGGCTGGATGCGTCACATGCTTGCCATGCCTATGCCTGGTTTAGCAAAAAGGAAAAAAGTTGTGATACATCATGTGATGCTGCTGTGATGACACAAGTTTAACACCCCTGCTATAGGGTCTTTTTCTTGAACAGAGGGTTGGACTAGAAGCCCTCCAAAGTCCCTTCCAACTCTGTTATTCTGTAAGGCATAAAAGTCTTTTTTGAATAGATGGAACCCAATCACTTCAGCTAAACAGATGCAGGAGTTTTTGTAATTGGCACTTTTACAAATTGTCATTAAAAAATAAGATAGCATCAAGTTTACATTTGTCTTTTTGGGATTTTTTTTTTTTTGGGGGGTGACAGGTAGATTCAGAGGAATTTTTCATGCATAATTGCTGCCTATTAGTAAATTATTTTCAATGAATGGAATTTTGAAAATAAATATTGCTTCCCTCTCTATTGTTTTGTGAGAAATTGTGCAAAGGCTTTAAAGAGTTCTATTGGAAAGGATAAATAGATAGATAGATAGATAGATAGATAGATAGATAGATAGATAGATAGATAGACAGATAGACAGATAGACAGATAGATGTATAGATAGATATATATCTTTATACCTCCCCCCCTCTCTCTCATATTTTGAAGAGACTACTTTCAGCAAAAATAGCCAGTAATGTAAACATACCCAAAGCAAGTGCAAGGGTTAGAGCATTTGGTTGAATTAAAATCAGTCTTGACACTTTGTTTTAATTTTCTGCTCAGTTGATCATTGCTGATCAATTCCTTCTCCAAAGGACAGAAATTTCAGAAATAAGAGTCCTGGTAATTATTCCCTGATGAAAAGCTACAGCTTTGGGCCACAATGCTGCCCTCTTCCCCTCTCTTCCTCCTGCTGTTGGCTATTTCTGAGGAGCTTTGAAAGAAGAGGTCATCACTTTTAAGAGACAAACTTCTAGCCTGTGCTTCTTCTACCTAATGAGTTTCCAAGGCTTTTAGGGAAGCTTAGTTCATTTTGAGTTAGTTTGGGATATCCTAATGTCAGATAAAGCTTGGATTACCCTATAACAGTAGCTAGCTTTAGAGTAGTAGATGGTTCTAGGCTGCAATGCAGATTGATAACTATGTGTTCATTTTCAGCGTCATTTTGAAGACTGATAGAAATGTATGTAGCATCACTTTCCATTGAGCTTTTCAAAAGCTTCATATTTCTTTTAGCAGATCTTACAACAGTTTTCTTTTTAATAAGCATTCTAGTAGTTTGTCTATTTCAAAGCAATTTATTTAACATTCTACTTTTATTTTATTTTATTTTATTTTATTTTAAAAAAAACCAGTAACTTTCAATATATATGTGCATAGTAGGACATCTTCTCCCTCCAGCTGTAGGTCAATTCATCAGAGAAGAATGAAAAAAAAAATCACAACTTTCTGAAATGGAAAAACATATGCTGGCAATCTGAAAACAAGAGAGGCTACAAGGTTATCCTTAATTATGGTTGTACGCATGTAAATTGGAACACTACCACTATATTCTTTTTCAAGAGGAGGCAGTCCCACCCTGAAGTGAAAGATACATTAGCAAATCGAGATAACTGGGAACAATATGACACCTATTATATATACACATACAAAAGTACTGTTTCCTCTTGGTACGGGGAGATGCAGGAAACATTCAAATATACAACTTAAAATTGCACAATATATAGATATATTTGCCATGATTTGTGTATTTGTGAAAGGAATTGCTATTGGAAAGCAGACAAAAAAAGGGAGAAGTGATTCAAAAGTGAACATGTCTCATTAAATATTGCATATTAAGGGATTATAAAATGGAAAAAACCCACTTCATGCTTGGTAAGGAGCAAGCATTTTCTACTGAATTCAAAATTGAGAAGAATGGTTTGAAGAATTTTGTGAGGTACTTCATAGACTTCCCCTTACTTTCTGAGTAATACAGTGCTGACAATCACTTAAAACAATATAGCTGACCAGGCATTTCCCCCCCTCCCCACAAGGAATAGGGGGGAAGAGGGGGAAGGTAATTTGTAGCATATCCTGACAGTAACACATTTTTTTCTAAAACCAAATCTGCCAGCTAGTAAAAGAAATGTGCACTAAGGTGTCTGAATGTGACTTCTTAAGTATATTTGATTAATTATATGTAGTTCTAACTTCTCTTTCTTCAGTTCATTTTTTAACAGTTCAGTAATGCATCTATAAATATCCAAAAAGTTGTCACTTTTCTAAATCCATGATATATATGGCTACTAATTCATGGCTTTAGAAATAGTATCTTTCAACTTGTCATTTTAAATGTTATACGCTTTTATGGCCGCAAGTAACCAGTATCAGAAATTAAATGTTGAACTTTAGCAAGGAAATAAATAAACTGATTGACACTAAGACTATACCAGAAGGTACCTGGACAGCATGTTAAGATAAAGTTGCTAACCTTTTCCTAGCCTGAGGTGACTGAGAGGGTTTTTTTTAGTTGTTTTACTTGTTGCTTTTTCCAAATGAATTCATGAGATTAAAGCATAAAAAGTATAGGAAATTATTAATCACCAACCAATCATTTATTTATTCAGTTTGGATGGCTGCCTACTTGTTATGTGAGATATATGTATAGGGCTTGCTGCTTGCTTCTGGGCAAAATAAAATATAAATGTTTGCAAATAGTCACAAGGAACAAGCTAGGGAAGGAAGTAGCAATAAGGCCAGGAGACTAGCAATAAGACCATAAGCCTCAAGAGGGGTTCAAGGAGAATGAATGAAGGAGAATGAAAAACAGAGCAAAACAAAGACAGCAAAAGAATATGCAAGCAACGTTCAATGGATCCAGAACATACTTTGTGGTCAGTCTGCAGGCAAAATTTTCTCCTGCTTTTATTGACAGGTGCTGCTGGAATTCTAGAAATCAAGAGGAAAAAATCATTGTAGAAGAGTCTTCTTCTTCTTCTTCTTCTTCTTCTTCTTCTTCTTCTTCTTCTTCTTCTTCTTCTTCTTCTTCTTCTTCTTCTTCTTCTTCTTCTTCTTCTTCTTCTTCTTCTTCTCCTTCTCCTTCTCCTTCTCCTTCTCCTTCTCCTCCTCCTCCTCCTCCTCCTCCTCCTCCTCCTCCTCCTCCTCCTCTCTGTTCTTTTTAAGTGCATATGTCTAATAGTGCTGCATAAAGTATAAGTTCTGCCTTGCTTTCCACAGGACTAAAGTTATTTGATAGGACAATGAATGAATACAATATGTCATAGAACCAGAGATAGAAAACTTGCAGATAATTGTGCTAGTTCCAGCAGGAATGTTTGACCTATAATACTAAAGGATCACCTATCAACAGTTTATGTATCAAGTAGTATAAGTGAGATGGAGAAAGACTCTGAAGTTGCAGTCTATTTCTTTGGATTCTTATGAGGGAAAAATGAGGAGAGAGGCAAGAATTTTAAGGACTTTAAAGCAATTTATGTGAAGGAAAATTTTCCCCTCAACTCCACCCTTTATACTCTGTCTTAAGCCGCTGTCACACTGCACCAACGGATGGAAAAAGGATGTAAAACGGAGAAAAACACTTGCCATCTGTTGGTTAACGCGATGCTTCCGTTCTTTACTCACTGCCTCCATTTTGCTTCCTCTCTATCCGTCCAGCATCTGTTTATTGACGTTTCATCTGCTCAGAGGGTTTTGAGCTGCTCAAAACTTTTGAGCAGAAAATGTATCCAATGCGTCCGTTCTGCATCCGCTAGGCATACGGGGGACATCCGTTCTGCATCCATTACGCATCTGCTATATCCGCTAGGCATCCGCTGTGCATCCATGCAACTCAAATCCTTTCCAGCGGTAAACGGACGCAGGGAGAAAGCGGAATGGACGCACAGCGTTAGTAGCACGGACGGAGAAAGGATGAAAGCGGATGCAGCTACGTATCTGCATCATCCGATACGCATCCACTCTACATCTGCTCTGCATCCTCTACACATCCTCTACGCATCCTCTACGCATCTGCTCTGCATCCGCTCTGCATCCTCTATGCATCCTCTACGCATCCGCTCTGCATCTGCTCTGCATCCGCTTCCATCCGCTTCCATCCGTTAGGCTTCCATTCCGCATCCGCTTTCCATCCGCCCTGCATCCTCCCCCCGTCCATTCCTTTCCGTGTTATCCGCTCTGCTTATGCAAATTTTTGCCCCTTTTGAGAGCGGATAACAACGGATGGAACATTTTTCTCGTCCGCTGTGTCCTTTTTACAAAAGTTTTGCATCCGTTGGGCAGTGTGACAGGGCCTTTACATTAGCTCAGGACTAATTGATGCTGGGGATACTAATTTAGGAGTAATAGGGGAACAGGTGGAAGGTGAAAGGACAGAGAATTTTTCTTCCATAAACTTCCTTGAGATAATTTAAGTTAAAATACAAGCCTCAATATAGTTCTGAGCCAAACAGATCCTCATTACTTTGATGAGCAGAGTGTGGGACAATGTGTGAAAATCAACCTGAAAGAGTATTACTTAATGAAATTGTTCCTGAGGCTAATCTATTAAAATATAATAATAATAAAAAAAACCTGGGATGGGATAGCAAATAGGATTTTTAATTGGTATCACATTTCCTCCAATTTGATTTTTTCCCCAAACATCTTTAAAGGAAGGTATTAACATCTTCATCTGTTCTCTAAAAATTGTTCTGATTAGGCTTTGATTTTCCTCCAGGGACATCAACACATTTTTTGACTGCCTCAGCAATCTGATCAATATATGACACACTGTTCTTATTTTAAATGAAATTAATTTTCTATAGTGATATCAGTACATCAATCATTTATATACAACTTGTACATTCTTTCTTAGTGTTTCTTGACCTTAGCAACTTTAAAATTCTGGACTTCAATTCCCACAAATCTCCAGCCAGCTTCCAGAATTCTAGGAGTTGAAGTCCAGACTTCTTAAAAATGCAAGGTTGAAAAATACCATTCTATTTGATCTCTGATTGGCTATTGGGATAAATTGGAAAATATTCAAATTGGAAAATAACACCTAAGCAACTAAAAACAATGGCCCTGAATGGCAATATGAGCAAACTAGGGGGAAAAAAGGAAGTTAGTCTTAATCATTGTGAGAGGATGTGGTCCTGGGCATCATTTACCTTCTAAAAATTTATTTCAGCTTCCAATTTTAAATGCAGATCTGATGCAGACCTATTCAGCACAAGAACAAAGGAGAATTCATAACAGCTACTGACTCTTTCCTTAGTTAAGGGACAGTATACTACAAGAAGTTTGGTTTATTTTTGTCCAACATGAATTTCCTGTAATAAAGTAGGCACCAGGGTTCTTTCCTTATTTAAAAAGAAACTGTTCTTAAGTTTATATTAGAGGCTTCAGCAGGATAAGAATTTCTAAGACATGACATCAAAATCTTACATTGTTCTCAGTTGATCAACAAGGAACGTGTGTAGCCTTCTCAATAAATGTCCTGGATTCTCTATGAGAGAAAGAAGGTTTAGATGCTCCATTCTCCATAAAAGAAATAAATAAATGCTGGTCCATGAGAAAAAACTACTATGCATAAAGCTTTATCAAGGCAAAACATGTGAATGAGCTCAGGCATTGATAGCATTTCAAGAAATGCTGTATCCTAACAACTATATTCCATTGAAAGCTAAATATCATGCTTTGACAAGGCAACATGCAATGAAAGAATTAAAGCCTCATAAATTAAAAAAAAAAAAAGACTGAAATTTGACCACATGAAAAACTAGGCGGTTTGAGGGCTTGACAGCAAGGTGCAGTCAGAGTTGGGTGGTGGGTTTCTTGGCAGAAAAGAAAACAGAAGTCATGGTCACTGATCCAGGAGTGGTGGGAAACCACACTATGTAACTGTCAAAGATGTTTTCAAAATTTTGTAGGGTTGTGATGGATAAAAAAGCAAAAACACTTGAATGTGCTGTGGGGACAACAGTGCAAAAATCAAAGGATTCCCATGAGATATGAATACCAAGCCACAGAATATTGTTTTCTTATTCTGGGATTGTTTTTGTTATTGTTCTATCGTTAAGTCATGTCTAACTATTCATGATCCCATGAACCACAGCACGCCAGTCCCTCTGTCCTTCACTGTATCCTGAGTCTGTCCAAATTCATGTTCATTGCAGTGAAGACACTATCTAACCATTTCATCCTCTGCTGTCCTCTTCTCCTTTTTCTCCTTCCATCTTTACTAACATCAGGATCTTTTTTTCAGTGAGTCCTCCTTTCTCATTTGGTAGCCAAAGTATTTGAGCTTCAGCTTCAGTATTTGTCCTTCCAACGTTGATTTCCTTTAGGGTTGACTGATGTGATCTCTTTGCAGTCCAAAGGACTCTCAAGAATCTTCTTCAACATCTTCTAGGATATTATTTGGCTACCCCAATTGCCTATATGTAAATTTGTGGCAGATCTTTTTAAAAATATACTAAACAACAGGTATACTTTAAAAAGACCCACCACAGATAAACAGAATCACCATAGAAGGCAAAAAGCAGTAGGAGAGTGGGAGTAATTTCCAACTTCCTGCGAGCTTCCCCATTCATTTTGCTTGTGAGAAGCTGTCAGGGAGCATCGGAAAATGTGATCACATGATTGCAGTGGCAGTACCGTAGGGCAATGTGGCACTGCTGGAGTGACCACAACTTTGCCAGCACAAGTGGTCTGAAGCTCCTTGAAACTTTAATCTTACAAGAGTCGTAGATCCCAAATTTTGAATCCATACTTAATCCATTTAAGATAACTTAATTCAAAAAATATTGCCCTATGATACACGTATCACATCTTAACTTATTTTAAATTAATTATTGGCAGAAAATAGAAGAAAGGGAATTTTGGAAGGGTTCATGGTGGAATTCTGACTTCCCCTCCACAAGACAGATACTTGCAGGTTTAGTTTTGTTATGGCAAAGAGGTAAGTGTAGTGTAGGGGAAAAAAAAATACTCCTTTAGATGAATGGCAGTTGCCAGAGAAAACATGAGAAGAAGCTTCTCCTGATTCTGTCTGCTGCTTTGCACACTTAGTGAGGTCATATGTTAGATGTGAAGAATGAGGACCATATATTAAGTTCCAATTAACAAGATTTATTACTCAAAAGTTTCACCAGGGTCTATTCAACTAATGGTCAACACTAAATTGGTACTGAGGTAAGGGTCAATGTAATTCAAGAGTGGGACGAACTTGGTCTGTTTGTGGGAATGTAATGACTACAAGCTGATTCCTTTCTTGACTCTGCCCCCAGGCTCTGCCTCTCCTTAAGCTATACTGTGCTAGGGAAGAGGAAAATGATTCCCTGAAGGTTTTTGTTCATTCTCCCTGATTAATAGAGTGGGACTGCTCCAGGTCCCTTCCCTTAAAGGCTGTCACCTAGTAGGACTTAGGAAATCTTCCTTCTCAGTGCCAGTCCTTGCTTTGTGGAAAATTCTCCCGTTGGGACTTTCTAGCCTTTGGGAAGACCTTAGAAAGCTGACTCCTCCCTCAAGCCTTGGGGTGGTGAGGCGAGGCTGATCAGCTCACTGATTGTTATTGGGAAATGTTTATTGTTATTACTACAATTTATATGACCACGCATTTCAAATCACAACTCTGGGCAGATAACAAAGTTAAAAGAAAACCTAAAAACATAATACACAGAAATAGCAACCTGGGTGTTCATTTGTATTTATTTATATATTATATTTAGAAACTGTCTATCTCCTTCATAGAGCACATCTGGGCAGTGTACAAATGGATATAAAAACATAAAAGCCATATATAAATATTATAATAAAAAAGTTAAAAACAAGAATAAAATAATTGTTACTTAACTGTTTCTTTTGAGGTTTTTAAAATGTTTTTATTGATGTAGCTTTGAGCCGCCTAAATTTATGGTACATAAGATGAATAGTCATATAGGTTTTCTAAATAAATAAATGTTTACTTCAAAAAAAAAAAAAAACACAACCCTCTATGTTGCCTAAGACCAGATAATACTGGAAAGTAGCCAAGGTACATCATAATCCTTTAGGAGTCAACCACATTTTTCTCAGGGGACTTGCAGATAATTCTGCAATCAGGGTAAATTTGCTCTGCATACCTGCTGCAATTTCCCCACTACATCAAATTGTGTTGCCTCTTCACTTCGGTGACAGCCAAAATAAAAATATATAATTGTTGACAAACAAGAACTCCAGAAACTTGAGAATAAACCTATTAGCTAAGTCTGGCTTAGTACAAATTAAAGCTGATGTAAAAGCTTTGGGGAGATCATCTCTTTTTCAGTTGGGGCTGCAGAGATCAGAGATCAGCTGAGCATCTCTCAGGGAGACAACAAGCCGCTGCCTGACTGAGAAGGTTTTCCAAGGGGTCACCCTTTTTTAAAGGATCTGATATGGGTGCGTGGACAGATCCAAGAACTGGCTTGCAAAGATGCTCTCCTTGCCCCATTTACTATTGTAGCCATCACTTGAGATAAAAGTCTCAGCCTCGGAACATTTCTGTGCATCAGGTTTTAAGACCGTTTTTTATGTGACTGGCATAAGTTAGAACTAGAAAAAGAGATGAAAAGTCTTTGAAGAATTGACGCACCATAATTTTTTCACTTGCAAAGGGGCTGAAGCAAGAAGTGGCTGCCCCAGTGACATCCTCTGGGGAGGAGGGGAGGAAGAAAGACTTGTGCTCTGTTTTGTGTGGGGAAATATCATTTGGACAGTTCCTCCTCAGGCTATTAAAAACTACACCGATGTAATATGAGACTGTATGATCAGAGGCTGTTTTATTCCCTAACCTGAATCAAATGATAGCAGACAACAGAAGATTATGAAATGCCTGAGAAACTGTGTGGTTTTAGCAAAAAAACAAAACAAAACAAAACAAAAAAACTGTTCAAATTAGCTGGAGAAAGATGGAGGAAAAGAAAAGTGTAACAGATTGTAGAGTGCCTCCTCTGCAAAGACTGAAGCTGCAGATGATCTGTGAGAAAATATGGCTGAGCTAAAATTCTCATTAGCTAGGTGGAAAAAAAGGAAGAAAGTTTTTCTCCGTTGTTTGTATCAGGATCTCAAAGGCAAGAGTAGAAGCAGCAAGATAAATGAGGAAGGGACTGATGCAGGGTATAACCAGAGCACCACAAGAGCCCATCAGGAAAAAAAATATATATAAGTGACTCAGTAAGCATTTTGTAGAATGGACTGCTTCCTTCCTTATTTTTTTCTTTGGTGCTGAGGCAGGGGATTATCAATGTTATTACCAGCACTTGCAACCTGAGTGTCATCATCCCAGATTTCTCTCTCTCTCTCTCTCTCTCTCTCTCTCTCTCTCTCTCTCTCTCTC
>BLBF01000032.1:490251-542146 GCA_015471245.1 Laticauda colubrina | reverse complement strand
GGGATGGGCAGGGATACCTTTGGGATGGGTAATAGCTGTGGGATGGGTTAGGATACGTGTGGGATGGGTAATAGCATGGGATGGGTAATAACTATGGGATGGGTAATAGCTATGGGATGGGAAATAGCTATGGGATGGGTAATAGCTGTGGGATAGATAAGCCTCCAGTGCAAGCATAGTGGGACTGTATGGTCCACCCTCCCAGGTGCCACACCTATGGCCTTTTATTATCAATAACAGTTTAATCATTCATCAACACATTTCAACAGAAACACAACACTTTATTAAATGCCTGTTCATTGTGGGGCCATTCAACATACATGGCCCAATCTCATCAGTGTGATGAGACAGGCTGAAGGAAGCATCCATTAATCATCTATCATCCTGTCTTGCCACTCCACTGCTCCAGCTGGGGAGTTACATCAGTGTTTCAGTAGGTTGCGCTGCTTTTTCCCTCCACGTGAAGCTCTGTTGGGGCCTTGCACATCCACAGTGTTTATCAGGTTTCGCCCTTGCCTCCATTCACCAGGCTCCTTGTCCCCATTGCCTTGTTGGAGGTCCATGAGCCTGTTCTGCAAGACTGGGTAGCAGGTGCGCATGAGATTGTGCAGGATGCAGCAAGCTTCCACTATCCTCCTCATGGTCTGTGGGTGATGCTGCATGGTGGTGAGAAGTACCTGGAACCTGTTGGCCAGGATGCCAAAGGTGTTCTCCACCACCCGCCTTGCCCTGGACAGCCTGTAGTTGAAGATCCTCTCTTCATGGGTGAGGCATCTGGAGGTGTCGGGCTTCATGAGGTAGGTTGTGAGGGAGAAGGCATCATCCCCCACTATGAAGTGGGGCACATCTTGTGTGTCGTTGGGCAAGTCAGGCAAGAAGAGGAAGCCTGTGCCTACTTGTTCAAGCCCTGGCAAGGTGAAGAAGGCCAGAACCAGCATCCCACCCCCTGGCACTGACTCTGAAGCTGCTGCTGCTGTGGTGGACCAGCCACAAGGCCCTCAAAGCCCTGCTGCTCAAGACCCTGAAGGCCCTGCTGCTCAAGACCCTGAAGGTACTGCTTCTCAGCCCCTGAAGGCCCTACTGAAGCCCCTGCCAGAGGGAGGAAGAGGCAAGGGAAGCAGAAGGGAGAGAGGAAACAGTACACTATTTCCGAGGAGCATGAGGATGAGGTGCTGGAATGGCTGAGGGGGAACGAGTACCTCTGGAGAAAGGGCCACAGACTGTATTGGGACACCAAGAAGAAGCAGGCAGCTTGGAGAGACAAGGCAGAGAGCCTGGGGTACACTGCAGAAGTACTCCTTGGATGGTGGAAGCACATGCACACCTGGTATGGCAAGCTACACCTCAAGAAATCCGGGCAGGTTGCTGTCAAGCTGAGAGATGTACGTCATGGCCAAGTGCAGTTTCCTGGAGGGTGAGATCCGCCACCGAGGAGCAGCCCCTCTGAGACCCCTCTCCCTTAGACAGCCCACAGATAGCCAGTCCTCTTCCAGCCAGGAGACAGCTACACTGTCCAGGCAGGTTTCTTCAGAGGGCCCCACAGCAGAGACCCCCCTGACAGCTGCACCCCCCATGCTGGCAGACTTGGAGGGTCCCGTGGAGGATGACGCCCTGCTGTCACAAATGGAGGAAGAAGCAGCAGCCACCAGAGACTAACTCACCTCCACCCCCACCCCCAACCCCAGCTCCAGAGGATGCAGGCAGAGAGGCAGACTGGAGGGCCAGGACCACAGTGTGCTGTTGGAGATCAGGGACACAATGAAGACCAGCACAGAACTTCTCTCTCAGCTGGTCCACTTAGACAGAGCATCCTCAGGCCGGAAGCCCTTCATCACGTACGTGAGCCAGACCCTGAGGGACCTGCCTGAGGCCCAGTACCAGGTGATGAAGCAGAAGATCACAACACTTCTGCACAACCCTCCAGGCCCAGCTGAAGCTGCTCCTACCCAGTCCTGGTCTGCTCCTCCACCCCAGGCGATGTCACAGCCCTTCCACGGCTTTCAACAGCCCCTCACCTACCAAGGCTATGACTACCAGGACTTCCCACAGCAGAAGTAGAACTTCCCAGTCCAGGCCCAGGTTCTTCAGATGCCACAGACACCAGTCCTCACCCAGCTGCAGACCAGACAGCCCCACTACACTCCTCCTTCCTCCACCTCACAGCCAAGCCCATCAATGGACAATCTGTTATCAGTATTGGGCCTGACATCTCAAGTCCTTCATGAAGGGCCTCTCAACCTCACGGGACTGAGTCAGCTTTCTGAGAGCTTCCTGAACACATCATCCCCTTTTTGTACCCTCGGGGCCAAGCACCCCAATGGTGCCTTAGATCGACACTCAAGCCACAGCCACCTCCACAGTCCTTGCCCACTTAACAGCTGAGACCATGGACATGACTCAGAGTGACTGAGAATAGTGTCAGAGACTGAGTTGTTGACTTGTAAAGTTTAAGACACTTTACTTGGTTCATTTTGCTTATTTAATAAAGTCATAAAGTTTACCTTAGAAAGTTAATAAAGGTTATCTTTGCTTAAGACACTTAGTTTACTTGGTTCATTTTTTTACTTAGTTAAGTGTTGGTGAAAACTTTGAAAAAATGGTTAAGCCTTTGCTTGCTTGTGGGATAGATAAGAATAGTTGTGGGATAAATAAACCTCCAGTGCAAGCTTAGTGGGACTGTATGGCCCACCATCCCAGCTGCCACACATATGGACCTTTATTATCAATAACAATTTATTCATTGATCAACACATTTTAAAATAAACAAAGCTCTTCATTAATGCCCTATTCATTGTAGGGCCACTCAACATACATGGCACAATCTCATCAGTGTTATGCGACTGCTTCAAGGAAGCATCCATTAATCATCTATCATCCTGTCTTGCCACTCCACTGCTCCAGCTGGGGAGTTGCACCAGTGTCTCAGCAGGTTGCGCTGCTTCTTCCCTTCTTGTGAAGCTCTGTTGGGGCCTTGTACATCCACAGTGTTTATCAGGTTACGTCCTTGCCTCCATTCACCAGGTTCCATGTCCCCATTCCCTTGTTGACGGTCGACAAGTCTGTTCTGCAAAACTGGGTAGCGGGTGCGCATAAGATTGTGCAGGATGCAGAAAGCTTCCACGATGTTCCTCACAGTCTCTGGGTCATGATGCATGGTGGTAAGAAGTATCTGGAACCTGTTGGCCAGGATGCCAAAGGCATTCTCCACCACCCGTCTTGCCCTGGACAGCCTGTAGTTGAAGATCCTCTCTTCACGGGTGAGGTATCTGGAATTGTATGGCTTCATGAGGTAGGTTCTGAGGGAGAACGCATCATCACCAACGATGAAGTAGGGCACATCTTGTGTGTCATTGGGTAGGGGTCTGGACCTGGAAAACCCATGATGAGGTTGTGTTCTAGCCGATGCTTGAGGTCACTAGCGTTGTATACCTGGCCATCTGAAGCTGACCCGTTGCCTGAAGCATCGATGTAGATGAACTTGTAGTCAGCATCAACAATGGCAAAGAGGATGATACTGAAGAAGCCCTTGTAGTTGAAATAAGTGGACCCTGAGTTGGCTGAAGCTTTGCAGGCCATGTGCTTCCCATCTATGGCTCCAACGGTGTGGGGAAAGTTCCACCTCTGATACCACTGTTCTGCAAGTTTTCTCCAGCCTTCTTCAGTGGTGGGGCACCTGAGGAGCTCCTCCATGTATTCTTCAGTGATGGCCTGTACCACTTCTCTGACCACTTTGCTGATGGTGTTGTGTGGCATCCTCCATGCCACACTCCATACTGCATGTTTCTGTATGTGGTTCCAGAGGCCAGGTGCCGCAGAGTCAGTGCCACCTTCAGTCCAGGGTCCAGGTTGGGACGGAAGTTGGTGCTAGGCTTGGTCAATCTGGGTCTCAGATGCTCTACACGTTCGTCAAACATGGCTGGTGGCATCCTCATGAAGTGATGGAATACACAAGGGTCTTCATTCCTCAGCTCCACCATCAACTGGTCATACAGTCCAAACTCCATTCTTCTCACAATCCATCCTTGGACCCACACAGCTCTTGGACATCTCCTTCTTCTCCTTCTGTGTAAAACTTGAAACAGTCTGAACAGGTTTTGGTTCTGGTGATGAATTATCGCAGCTACCATGCGGACTGTGTCATGATCCATGGTGGTGAACAATTGATGATGTGTAAGACCAAGACCAAGGGTGAAGAGGTCTGTACACCATGGCTGCTGGACTCATACTGAGATCCAGATGATTTTCTCCCCCTTTTTATAGAAAATATTGGTTGTCCGCTAGGTGTCCTTCTACATACTCTAGACATTCTGCAGACATCCTAAATATATGAGATACATCCCAGATACAAACGTTTTGTCCATTTTTAATCCTTTATATACGAGATGCATAGGCTTACATCCTTTCTATTTCTGTGCTACTAACGCTGTGTTGACGTTCCATGTACCTTTTGTTTCCTGTCTCTTTCTGTTTTCAGCTGCAGCGGATGTGATTTAAGGGGATGGCCAGAGGATGCAGAGAGGATACAGTGGATGTTTAACGGATGATAACGGACATAGAACGTTTGTTGCCCGTTTGTGTCACGGATGTACATCGTACGTGGCGGAAAGTTCATCCGTTCACAAAGTTTTGTGCAGCTCAAAACTTCTTGCATGGATGAAATCGCAGTGGACGAATGCTCGACGGATAGAGCGTATGAAACACGTATGCAGTGAGTACACAACGGATGCATAGCATTTTCCAATGGATGGCAAGCTTTTTTTTACGTTTTATATCCTCTTCGCATCAGTAAGTGCAGTGGGACCTGGCCTTAAGGATTAAATTACCTCTATGCTGTCTCTCAGCAATTTAGAAAATCCACTAACCTCACACAAGATTCATTCACCCAATCATTTCTTTCAGGATTCCCCAGCACCAATCATTGACCACCTCTGGGTGAAAAGCATTCCTAATGCAGTAGGTTTAATTCTATTGTCTCCTACATTGAACCAGACTGGAAGGGAAGTGGTTGAAGAAATGGCTGCCCAGATTTTAGTCCATTCTTCAGCTTTGTCAACAATGCTTGCCATGGGATCATGGACGGATTCCCCTGCTTTTTCTACCTATGCTAGGAAAGGCAAGTGCCAATCATGTTCCTTTCTGTATGTAGGATATTGAGGGCATGTAATTTTCATGTGTAGGCCTTTTCCATGAGTGAACTCCACTTGTATTTGAACCTAATAAATGTCTCTGGCCCAGCTGGTGCTTCCAGTGATCTCCAGAGAACAAGGATCTGTCAAAAGCAAATCTTGCCACACTATCTGAAGCATATTTTTTTGGATCTTTTTTTTTTTTTGGAATCTGGTTAGCAAATTACGAGAATGCTATTTACATGTGTAGTTTGATTTGAGCACAAAGCACTGGCAGCATGCCCCAGGGTGTTCTAATTAATAAGCCAGTAACTACAGGCACCATAGATAGCACAACTTAATGGAAATATAGCTGAAAACCATATCATATCATACTCATCTTCACTGAACTTTAGAGAGATGGAAAGTAGGGTGCTATAATGATTGGGCCCTACACTCTTAATCACTTTCCTTAATAGCTTAGATGAGAAGAACAGTAACAGAAAATTGGTTGGGATAAATAGGCAGGTAGAAATAAAAAGCATAGATTTGAGAAATAGGGTGAAAAATGTTTATGTATGAGAGGTGAAAATAAAGTTGTTTAGGTTAACAATTCTAAATCTAAACATACCAGGGAGAAATCCCCAGCAAGAGTGCACCTTTCATAGTTTAATAAAACCTTAAACAGAATTTTAAATGTTTCATTTTTAAATTAGTTTTTATCACCTGTGCATTTGTATGTATACATGTGGGAGGGGGGCTATTTATTTATGTATTTTAGATGGAGTGTTGATACATAGATCTTGCAAGCCATATGGCCAAACAATATCAATTTACCTCAGCTAAAGTATCTACTCTTATGGATATGACTTTTTTTCCTTACAAAAAGGAAAATATAGCAATATGCTTGAAAAATGAACACCTGAGTTGGCTGTCTGATTATATAAAGCAAACATATTTCAACAGCCAAATTCCTGAAACATCTGCTAGATTTTAAAATCTCTTCTTTTTATCTGGTGAAGGTGAGTAGAAAATCTGTTGGATGGTATTACTGAGGAAATCAGTTGTCATTTGTTGGTTCTGTGGTGGTGGCTCCCCTTCAGATGATAATGTTTTTTTTTATTTATTTAAAGCTCCCTTTTGATTTTGTTTTTTAAAGCAGTTTGTTGCTATAACAAATACACAATTTAACAATTACAAAGCCAGAGATGAGAAACAGTTAATTCCTTACTATTGGTCAGAAGGAGAAAAGGGCAGGACTTTAATTGTGTCAGTTTGCATTGACTTTTTTACTAAAACACATTCTGGACACTCTTGCTATTGGTCCTTCTTGATGGGGATACAGCAGGGGTGTCCAATCTCGGCAACTTTAAGACTTGTGGACTTTAATTTCCAGAATTCCTCAACCAGCCATGAATTGTGGGAGTCGAAGTCCACAAGTCTTAAAATTGCCAAGGTTGGACACTCCTACTGTATCCCCATCAAGAAGGACAAATAACAAGAGTGTCCAGAGTGTATTTCAGTAAAAAAGTCAATGTAGGGTTGCAAACTGGGATTCTTAATCCAGCAAATCTGGATGGCCACAGCTTCCTATTGATAGCTGGAGAGTGAGAAACTAAATGCAGAGAGACCAAAAGGATTAATGCCGCATTGTGTTTTAAAAATTCCGTATTCCTTCTGAAAAGGCTGGCTTAATCATAGCACCATTGTTGAAGGAAGTTGGTTTTCATTTGCTTTGGTTTGCTTTTCCAGTAAGAGCTGATTTGTGTACTTTTGTTTATTTTAAGTTTTCTGATGCAATCTGAGTAAGGGCAGTTGTGCAATGAAGGTTCATTTCCTTCCCATCATTTCAGATAACCATTGGATTATATGTATTTTATGAACTTTGCTGATTAGGAGGACCAAATGGATCAGCAGTTTGAACAGCTACCATAATATATGATCCAATAGAAATTTGCTGGCTGAGCTCAGTTATGGACAATTTATTTTCCTCCAAATGTCCCTGAATTTCATCTCCCAGCAGTCCTGTCCTCAGTGCTGAGGGAGCTGTAGTTCACCATTGTCTGGGAGGCCACCACTGACCAACTCTTGCATACACAATTGTATATCTTGCACATACACACACCTCACTGACCCTTGCAGGATTTATACAGTATTTCATTAAGAATTCACCAGACTGTATTGCTCTCTTTATAAAGAGCTTGTTTGCACAGGATGCTTATTATTATCAAACATTCATAATTCTTCATTGGTAGGAAGGTTGCAAAATTGATATGGCATGGGCATTGCAGTCAACTAGTATTCAGGAAGTTTGCTTTCTTGCTGCCCATATTGTCAGTAAATTAGATACTGGAGAACATCCCAAGTTTTTTTGAGGTGGGGGGAAGATTAGGTATGCAAAATTGATCGATTGACTGGTTTTGAGTTCAGGTGTTTCTGCAGTAAGACTGGCCATTAACTCAACTCTGCACAACTGGGTCTATTTTGATTAAATTGATTCCTTTTTAATGTTCCCACCCATTAATATTAATTGAGTCCAGTTCAATGTGCTTTGCCTGAGAATTTTTGCTTCATTTTACGGATAGAACTGTTGGTAGAAAAAGTTATTTGCACATTCTGTTACTCTGTATTTAGAAGCAAGGCTTTGTGTGGAGAACATCTCTGTAATATTTGTAGAACATCTGCATCCATTTCTATTGGATTGGTATTTGTGGCTTCCTCTAAAAGAATAAAATGGTGTTTGAATCAGAATACACAGACACTTGTCTCAAGTTGTATCTCATCAATAAAACACAATCAAAGGACTGAGTTTGGTGACCATTTGATAGCTTTTCCCTCCTTGAAGGATTGTGACACAGCCAAAGTGGTGGGGAAGGGCTCTGTTTGTCCTTGGAGACAAACACATCAGAAAGCATTGTAATTCTGAAGTTGGACTTCAAAATGAGAAAAGCAATTTTTCAGAAGCACTTGAGTTATTTAGTCATCCTGCAAAAAATAAGCAGAAGTCTTCCATGGAAATTTGTAATGATAAAACTTCTCTGTTTAAGTTCTGGCAGAAAAAAGCTAGCAGCGATGGGTGGGGTGGAACATGAACAATCACACTCACACACAGCTATGCACACTTGCACCATCGTTCGCTTGAAGCCCACAATCCACTGGTCTGTATGTTAAGCTTATTGGCACAAGCAGGACAATTTTCCTGCATGACCTATTGGCTAAAAACAACACAAAATAGAAGTCAAATTACTTAAAGAACTGCTGTTTTGTGAGTTAGAATGAATGAAGTCTTTCGTGAATTTGTGCTTTGCACATTCATGGCTATTTCTGTTCTAGTCATACCCTGATTGCCCCAGGCAGTCCTTTTCAGGACACTTGACCTGTCAGTCATATTTCAGAAACTACTGATATGGTATTTGCTGATTTAGTTTAGATTCCAAAGAGGCTAGCTGCTGGATTACAGACTAATGACCCATCTGATGCTGAAGGCAAAGGCTCAAAGTGCAGGAGTGAATGGAGCCTCTATGTGGTCTGTAAGGGAAGAATTTATTATGTCATTAAATTTGATATAATAAATTTCCTTTCTTTCTGATGCACTGTACCAGGGCCAAAAAAAAAAAAAAAAAGGGAACAAATTTTATCCTAAATTTTATCCATTTGGGATTGTTTTTAGCATTTTTAAATAATACAGATACAGATTCTTATAACATAAAGATACACAAACCATGTATAGACAAATTTTAGAAATAACCATGGGAATGAAAGGATGGGGGAAAAGACATGACTGATTAAACCAGCTTAAATATCTATAGGCTAGGCTCATCTGAATATAACTTTTGGTTGGAAAATACAAAGGAAAGTATGCTTTGAAAGCAATAGCAATAGCACTTAGACTTTTATACCACTTCACAGTGCTTTTCAGCTCTTTCCAAGTGGTTTACAGCGTTATCATATTGACCCCAACAATCTGGGTTGTCATTTTACCAACCTGATTAGTATGGAAGGCTGAGTCAACCTTGAGCTGGTTAGGATTGAAGGAATCGAACTCCTGGCAATGTGAGCAGAGTTAGCCTGCAGTATTGCATTCTAACCACTATGCCACCATGGCTTTTTGCTGTAGAGGAGATGGAAGAGAGGCTAATCCACATAGCAATAGCATGTAGCACTTAGACTTATGTAGCACTCCATAGTGCTTTTACAGCCCTCTCTAAGCAGTTTACAGAGTCAGCCTATTGCCCCCAATAATCTGGTCCTCATTTTACTGACCTCAGAAGGATGGAAGTCTGAGTCAACTTTGAGCTGGTCAAGATAGAACTCCTGGCAATTAACAGAGTCAACTGCATTCTAACCATAGCTCCGTGATGATTCTTTCAGTGTAGTTTCAAGGAATTCTAGAAACTAAATATGCCAATAGTATAAAGATACTATCAACAACTTATGTACAGCATTCAATAACTAATGTGAGATAGGAAACAGTTTTGTCAAATAAGGATCACAAAATGAAATGGAAATACATAAATGTAAAGGCTGCTACAGTAATAATGAGTATATTCAACATTTGGTGTTTTATCTGTCTACATATGTCTCAGGGTTATTTTACAACAACAGATAGAGTGTTTATAAATAATAACAAAATAATCTTCAGAAAAATAATTGCATGATTTCTTGTGGCTGTGCTATATAGCTAATAATTATCACTTGGGGAATCAAATTTAGGGATTTCAAGGCAAGAGATGCCATTGAAACTGATGTGATGTTGGATGTTTCTTACATACTTCTTGAGTGGACTTTATATATTGATATTAAATTGTATATTACATGCTACTCAGAAGCTGGGAAAGACAACAAAACACAATAAAATGAGTGCAAACATGGAATATATGTAGCAGGTAAGACAGAATCATCCAATGAAATCTATCTAATAAAAGAAATGCTGATCAAAACAAGAAGGCTTTTTGCCATCTCATAAAGCAAGGAGAGGATACCAAAAACATCTTGTAGTTGTGATAACCTAAAAGGTCTTTTGCCTTCTTCTTAAAGTTAAGAGTTAAAAGGAAAATAGGATTGAAGTAATCAAACTCCTGGCAATGTGAGCAGAGTTCGCTCTTTTCACCAGAACTTATAACATGGCCATGTTAGAATAGAAACAGTCATTCTGTAATATTCTAGAGTAGGGGTCTTCAAACTTGACAGCTTTAAGACTTGTGGACTTCAACTCCCAGAATTCCTCCTCCAATCATGTTAACTCAGGAATTATGGGAGTTGAAGTCCATAAGTCTTAAACTTGCCTGAGTTTGCAGACCCTTGTTCTAGAGCTTTAGTCATTATTAGAACTTGGAATTATGCTCAGAAATGAACTAGCATTCTGTCTAGTTCTTAGAGGACACATGTAAAATGATTTCTTAGTATTTTTATTCTTGGTATTTTCACTAAATTTCTTGCAGTTTCTAGGAAGGTCTATATAGAGTTTAACAATAAAACAGGTATAAATAAGATAAGCATCATCTTGGCCCAGCCTAGCTCTGTCAATAATATATGCAGTTTTCATACTGTTTCTGCCTAATCTAAACATTTTTAGTCAAAGCTATCAAATGACTATCCAGATTCAATGCCTAGTCTAGAAGCACCCTGCCCCAACTATGCAGCTGATTGTTCAATGTTTGTGTGTTTGTATGAAGAGGGTAGCATCTAAGCAGATCTAAATTAGATCTCTCTCGGCTGATTCTTTTATTCTTTCTAGAGAACAGTTCAGAACATCAACAGTGTTCCTGGTAATGGTTGAAAAGGTGACATAAAGCTGAATGACACATAACAACAACATTACACAGTCCCTGGATAATTTCTTGTCATAGTTTTATAGTTATTAATTATCCTGGGATCCTAGGTCAAACTCTATGGAACACCATAGATCTGTGACCAAAGAGTTGAATAAAAGTTCTCCAGCATCTGATCCTCAAGGAATCATTGTGAAATAATGTTTTCTAAGTTCATCCCTACCAGATGGTCAAGAAGAATATCAAGGCCAATGATACGGTGAATTGCTGAGAATCAAAAAATAAGTAATTTTTGGCAGAATAACTTACCCTGGGGAGCTGTCTCAGTCCCAAAGATAAATAACACTTCATCTAGATAAATAATTTTATCCATAAATCCATGGAATTCCAATGCTACCACATTTGTAAATACCTCCTCTCTCCTAACAGCAAATGATTATGAAATGTGTTAGATGGGTTTAAAGGCAAAGGATTCAACAGGATTTGATGTGTTAAAAAGAACAGTGGGGTTGGATTGTGACCACCATATTTAAAAAAAAAGATTGGAAATCTGGAATAATGAATTGCATTTGAATATTTTCATGGTATAATCACAATTAACAATATAATTCTACATATATACACTGTTTCACTATTGTCCTAAAACAAACTTAGTGTAAATTTGGACTCATTTCCAAGCATTGTAGAGATTCATTTGTTTCTCTTGAGTCAGTTTTCTAATTAATCTCCTAATGTAATTGTATGTATAGATAAAATGGGGGAACCAGTTAAGTTGTTTTGAGCTTTTAGAGAAAGGAAGGGACATAAATGAGTTAAATACATCCACAAATCAAACTAGCAAAAATAAGCTTCTCCCTCTTCTTTGTCTATAGACCAGATACCAGGACCTTTTAATATATATTTAGCAATATTTTACAATGAATTTAATGGAGAATCCATTGAAAGAAAACAAGAAAAATACACATGAATCTGATGGAGATAAATCTATGTTAGTTTGATTTCTGTAATCTGTTTCTAATTGCCACTGAAATATATAAAGGTTGTTTAGAGTACTGATGCCAAAGGCTTGTTCCCATTTGCTTCTTCTGAGATGGAAGCCATTTTCTCTAAATCATAAAGATCACTGTTAAAAATAATTCTGATTTATAGCCATAAATGGCTCAAACATTCTTTTGAGGCTGGAAAAGACAAAGTTCACTTGGGCTTCTACATAAAACAATTTGTCTATTGTGCTTTGGACTATTAAGGGACATTCCAGACTGCCTGCCAATTACGCCCTATTAGAGTGGTAGCAATTTTGTAGCATTCATGTGATAATCACACTTCATCTCAAACAAGCCATCACTACAGTAGCCACAGCACACTTAAAAATAACTGCTTCCACAAATCTGAACAGAAACATCCCCAGCTTAAACTTGCCCATTCGTGACTGATTTTGAAGTCTAATTCCAGATGAACTTCCTGAGCTTAAAACCTGAACAAATTTTTCAGAGCTAAAAAGAGGGTGGTTTTTTTTTTACACTATTCTGCTTGGCAGAATATCAGAAAATCAGAGATTTTGATTAAATTTATTTGATTCGAAGATTTATAAAGTCACCAAAGTCAAAATTTGTGTTTTGGGGCAGCATATATCAACAAAAAAATCTAGAATAAATAAAAATAAACCAGTATAACAAATCACAATTAAATACATACCCAAGGCACTGTGAGATTGGCAGCAAATAAATTTGATTGATAAACAAACATAATAAACCCCTCATTTACAAAATAGGCTTTTGCAACATCCAATATGTGGGAAAACAGCCAGGTCTTCATAATTCTTTGAAAGACTAACAAGATGCAACTGTTTTCCAAAAAGCCATGAATATGTGTTTCCTAAGGCCCTTAACTCAAATTGGTTTTTCTTGTAAACATTCCAAATCCATGTTTGTCAGTACAATCAAGGCGGAACATGACCATGGCAGTATCAGGTTTTATTACTGACCACCATGTTTGTGTTGGATTTTGAATTATACCAGTCCAGTGAAAAAGGTTCAGAGGTGAATATGATTTTCCCTTCCTCTTTTTGTCACTCATGCTCCCTCAAATATATTACTAAAAATCAGTAATCTTTAGTAAATGTATGGCTTAGCAAAATCTATACATAAAGAATCCAAACATTCTCTGCTATTGAGTGTTCCACAGGGAGGGAACATCTTTCTAGAAGATGGAGATACTCAGTTGGCCCAAGCATCTAAGGAATCACTGACTTCCAGAGGGTGCTGGGGAGATTCCCAAAACTTGGTTGAACAGTTTTTCTGAGATCCAGTCATCAGCTGGAATGTTAGGGGTGTCATTGCATCTGACTGATCTTTCCTTGTCTGCCAATCAAAGCACACTGTTTGGTTAATGAAGATCTCCAGGAAATGAAGAAGCAGAAGTGATACCTAGAGGGATGTTGGTGGAAGACAAAGGTGAATCATACCTACATAGGTCAACACTCAGATTGACATCTATACCACAATATGAGTAGTGAATCATCAATAAGGGACCAGGTTATTTGAAGGAGCATCTTTTTTTAGTTACATCTGTCTGACCCACCAGAATGCAGAAGCAGGGTATAATATGTGTTCCCTCTCTTAAGGAAGCCCATCCAGTGAGAGCAAGAAGAAGGACCTTCTCTGTGATGACTCCCTCCCTGTGGAACACCATACCCACAGAAGTGAGATTCACCCCCACCTTGATATCTTTCAAAAGGCATTGAAGACATGTTTTGCAAGTGAGCCTGGGAACCCCAGGGTGATACAGAACCCTGGAACAACTAGGCCCACATGTGTAGAGTTCAAGCTAGCTACTTTATTGTTTTATGCCTATTTCTCAGGAATCTCTCCAAATGGTCAGCTTTTGCATGAGAAAGACTAAAATGCATTCTTGCGGGGTGGGAAATCAGGGTCAGACCTTGACCTCTTTTGTTTATATAATGAATCCAGACTCACTTTAGCCCTCCTCCTGACTAGGATGGTTGTTCTCTAATATAGTTAGTGGGTGTAGATTAAGTAACCCAACTTGGTGTTCTGGCTTCCAACTTTTTAAATCTTTGTTCATTTTAATATTTTAATGTTTTATACTCTTGCTTTTAGAATGTTTTAAGCTGCTCAGAGCCACTTGACAATGAGATGAACTGCATATAAATTTAATAAATAAGAAATAAACAACCATTTTCCAGTGGTTTCAGCCCATCTACTAAGACCGAGAAGAGTTGCTTCTTTATGGACCCCTACAATAATTATAAGAACTGTTATCTTCAGAGCTGGGGGAATTGTTCCTTCTTATTTGCAGTCCCTTGTCTTTGAAAACTGTATTTCCTGAGGTTAGATTAGCTCCCATCCTGTTAAGTTGTCGGAAATCTGTTACAACCTGACCTTTAAGAGAATCCTGCAAGTGGATCTGCTATAAATAGTCAGTTCTCATCATGGTATTTTGTTTGATATTTGATTGTTCATCAGACCCTGAAGTTCTTTTAATTAAATATTGTTAGGTTGTTTATTTTGATTTTTTTAACCCTTCTCATTGTAGGAGAGGAATATACACCACTCAGAGTCCTCTGGACAAGCGTATTAGCTTTTTGAATAAGTAAATAAAATAAATTGTTATTGTAGGTTGCACTTCAAAAAATGAAATTCAGTTTTTTTTAAAGGAATTCAAATTATACATCTTCATCTGCCAGAGATCAAGCATGAAACTGAGAATTGTACCTACAAATTTGCGTAGCATTTATGTTTTTAATGCTAAAATAGCACTAGGGGAGGCAGCTGAAGTTCACTGAAAAATACATATTAGAAATTTTGAATGCTCCAGTGCAGGAAGTTTTTAAGAAGAGATCAGACAGCCAGTTGTCTGAAATGGTTTAGGGTTTTTTTTTTTTTGCCTAAGCAGGGGGTTAGATTAGAAGACTTCCAAGGTCCCTTCCAATTCTGTTATTCTGTTAATATATGCTATCATTGTCATAGCTGGATGAATATTTCATCATTCCTTTTTAAACCTTATTATACAGTATATGTATTTCAGGGAGTTTTAGCATAAAAGGTGGGCAAGGGAAGAACGGCAGTGCCATTTCAAATGTTTCCATGTTTTCAAGTACCTTTTTAAAACCAAATCTCATTAAAATGATGCTTCACATTTAAAATATAATGGATGATGGTAATTGGGAAAACTGAGGTGATCAAGGATAACCGGGATGTGAAGAACAATGCTGCAAAAACTTCTTTTCCCCAAATCCATAAATTGCTTTCAGTCAAGGTTTTCACTCCTCTTTCTGAGTTACAGGGATTGTTCAAACTGTCAGAAACTTTTCCCGTAATGAACCTAAAAAGGGCGGCGTCTCCTATTTGTCACCATTTCAGAGTTCCAAGCAAAGCCAGATTCTGATACAGACATTGAAGCTATTTGTTGAAGTTTTTCTTAGGCCTTGCCTATCTGAGGATTCTTAACAGATTTAAACAGACAGCCTGAAGAAAGGTTCAGTGAGAAATGGCAGCCTCTGCAACATTTGCATCCTTCAAAAGTTAGTAAAATATAACTGAGAAGATTGTCCTCTCAGCACGTGTCGTGCTCTGAGTGTATTTGTGCAGCTCCGTTCATATCTAATCAACCTTTCCATGTAAAAATGTCACCCCTTTATTGCAAGCAGAATCTGAATGGCAACCTACGAAAAATAGGAAGAACAAATATTTCACTGTAGAAGATGAAGTAAGAACTTTGAAGTATGGTGAGGGTTGTTTTTTTTTTAAGTTTAATGAGGTGAAAAAAAGCAATGCAAACCCAATCTTTCCAAACTGCAATTCAGGAAGGTAGAGAAACAGATCAGAGACAGGTTTCACTTCTACTTAATTTTGTGCTGAAATCTGTTTTTCAGTTTCCTGAAAGTTTTCTTCCTCTAAAGAATGGCTTCTATTTTGCTATGTCATTCATTGTCATTTTAGATCTTCTCTAATTCACACCGTTGCAGCATCTTGTTGGGGTACCTTTATTAAGGAGAAATTCCAGATGATAGTTTCACTGGTCTGCCATGGTTCTAGATATTTATGCTTCCTAACAATTATCCAGTAGAATAAGTGTCTTCCTGAATCAGGAAGGAAACCAAAGAGGCTGCAGAACTCTGGAGAGATTTGTATAGTGGATGTTCTCACATATTTCTGTGTCACTTTGTAACTCAGGAAGATGCAAGAGTGGTAGGCTTCAAGGTAATAATTTGATGGTGGCTTTGCTTTTCTCTTAGCCACATCTAGGAAATCTCTGATTGCCTAACACAGGAGGAGTGAGCTAAGGGTGGCAGTGTAGAAATGCTGGTCTGAAAACTGGGGAGAGTAATCTAGATTTGCCTTGCTGATGAGGCTTCTCCCTTTTCTGGCTATTGCAAAACCTTCTTCACAATTGTCTTGTTATGTAGCCTCCTTTGGTTGAAGGGACTCAGCATTCTATTCTTTTTAGCAGTGTTACTCAACCTTTGCAAGTTTAAAAGGGGTGGACTTCGATTCCCAGAATTCCCCAGTCAGCATAGCTAGCTAGGGAAATCTGGGAGTTGCAATCTACCCCTCTTAAACTTTCCAAGGTTGAGAAGCATTGCTCTATAGTAAAGGAAAGATAGAACCATTTAAAACCCCTGGAAATGGTTCATATATTATATGATATACATTTGCTAAGAGCTGAATAATGAATGACCGGGGGAAGGGAAGGGAAGAGTCTAGCATTATGCTTAATGTATTTCATTGGTGGCAAACTGAAGGCTCTGGATCAACCTTTCACAGCAGACCAGACTAGAAAAAGTCTGAAAAAAATCTGAAAAATCAGAAGAGCAACAAAGTTTATTAGGGGACAGTAGGCTAAACTGTATGATGAATGATTGTGAGAACTGGGAATGTCTTAGTCTAATGAAGAGGGGGTCTAGGGGTGAATGATAGCAGTCTTCCAATATTTGAGGGGCTGTCATAGAGAAGAGGGGATCAACCTATTCTCCAGAGCAGCTGCAGGAGTACAAGAAATTAAAAAAATAGAAGATTATCAAAGGGAGATGAGACAGAATGAAGGAGAAATGTTATGATAGTGAGAACAATTAATTGATGGAACAGCTGGCATTCAGAAGTTATGGATGTTCCAGCACTGGAGGTTTTAAAGAAGAGATTGGGCAGCCATTTGTCTGCAATGGTATAGAGTCTTCCCCTTGATCAGTGAGCTGGATTAAAAGTCCTCCATAGTCCCTCCCAACTCTGTTATTCTGTATTTTAAACCAGATTCTGAATGCTAATGCTACTTTTATTAAGACTTCCAGTAACAGAATAGTGCAAATGTGAATGTTCCTGTCTGGTTCTTGTGCCTAAGACGTTTTCTCAAATTACATTTCTGTCCTGGACTAAATTTTGTTTATCTGACCATTGCCTTGGTTGTGACTCTACCTCCTGTTTCTCAAGGTTTTTCCTTTTCATTATGCTCTGAGAATTGCTTATTGTTTTCCAACTATGCTACAAAAATGAATAGGGAAATGTATAATTTGTCTAATGTGAGCAACAACTGAAAGTAATGTCTTATATGTGTGGATTATTTCTCAATTTGGGGAAATTTATGCAGATTTGTTGTTTATTGAGAGCCAATTGCGAAAGCAACAGACGAGAAACCAGAAGATGGTGAGTTCCAGTTCTGTGTTAGGTACAAAGTCATCTGGGTGCCCTTGGGCCAGTCACTTCCTCCCAGCCCTAGAAAGTAGACAAGGAAAATAATTGCACATTGGCAATATGTAATGATTGGATTGCCATATAGGCTAAGTAAGTAAGTAAGTAAGTAAGTAAGTAAGTAAGTAAGTAAGTAAGTAAGTAAGTAAGTGCTGTAAGTAAGTAAGTAAGTAAGTGCCTAGTAGGTGATTTTGGTGGGATGAAAGAAGGTGAATGGAGGACTTACAGGACATGTTCAGAGATTAATGATTTTGATTACAAGAAGATTCAGCAAGAGATGAAGAGGATAGACAATGAGTTACTCAGAAACAAAACAGAAACATATGAACTAAAAGTCTCAAGTTGTGATGTAGAAAATGATAATGTCATTTGTATATGCTACTTAAAACCTGCAAGGGATCTTTGAATGCTAGGAAATTTATAGCCACTCAAAATGACCTAGCTTTGATCATACATTTTTTGTAACTCATAATTTCTTGAGCTATGGTTTGTTAGACCCTTAGTTGAGTTCATACGTCATGTCCCAAAGGTGCTTTTTCAGAAGGCAACCAGATTTTCTTGTTTTTTTCCAACTGCCTCCTGAAAAAGCACCTTTGGGACAACCATGACCTGGATGACTGAGAGTCTCTAGAGACTTCCATATATCATTACAAGTGCAACCGTGAAGTCCCAGGCCAAATCCAGCAGCCCATACACAACACTGATGAGCTCCTCATAGAGAGGAGAGGTACTAGTTTTCATTCACTTATGCTGACATGTATATATCTGAATGTGGAGGGAGTGCCTTGAGAAACAGTAGAAGCATTCCTCCAGTCTCATTCCTGGGCCACTATTTTAGTATTCTATTAATATCTTCTGTGACATTCCCTGAGCTCCCACTGGTTTCACAAGCCCTGAGAGTCAATGTAAAAACACTGTATTTAATTGTCAGGTGAGTTATCTTTTCCAGCTTCACTGCACACTGCTGACTTTATTACCTGTCAAGTCCTTTGTGATGAGAAGCAAACTAAACAGGCACTGAAGGAAATATGCCTCAGCAAGAAATGTGCTCTTCATAGTAGTTGGTTTAAGTTTCAAAGGTGGGAGTCTCTGTTACCTATTCTAAAATGCCTCACTTCACCATAGGTATTTCAGGTAGATTAATGGCTCACTATATAGTACAAAGTTACTGATGCAGGGATGTTACCTTCGGTGCCATAGGTACAAGGTACAAACATTAAATCTTCAAGCTTCTTTTTTTTTCTCTTTTGTGTTTACATAATAGCTGAGAACATTGGTAAAATTTAAACTAGCCCAGCAAATCTAACAATGTTGCTGGTGCCATGGTTGCTAGTAGATTTCAAGCTTATGGGAACTAATTTTCTTTTTACTTGAATCTTGAAATCCATCAAGGAGAGACAGATGCAAATACAGGTAGTGCCTCAACAACTGTGGCAAGAAAGGCCATAAAATGGGGCAAAACTCAACTATCTTGATTAGAACAGATATATACGTCTCAATTGTGATTATAAGTCAAGGACTACCTGTAATCTGTCTTGGTAAACTCTACTACTACTACTCTATTAATAATAATTTTTGAATATCGAAAAGGAGTTTAAACTTTTTTTCCAGACACAAAAGCCTACACTTGATTAACTTAAGCTTAAATATAATTGTGGGTGGGAAGAGAAAACCATTTGGTGCTGCTAAGGTTAAGTAATTGTGAATCAGAAATGCTGGCTAATTTATTGTAAATCTCCAGATCTACCTTCTGCCAAAAAAGAATACTGCTTTTGAGAATGTTCAGTCCATTGATTACTATTTTGTCCATGACACTATTCTTGATTACAGTCAAGTGTGGAAACCTCTGGCCAAATAAATAAATATCGATTGCAAATGTATGACCTGTTTATATTTGATTTCATAAGGATTCATAATATAAATGTAATATATTCATAAAATAAAAGAGTAAATATTAGAAATGTAGGCAAAACTTTATTCAGTGATTTTCAGATGCAAAATATTTATTGTTTGGAAAATTACTGTGAGTAGTTTCCAGGTTAATTTGTACCCAGCATATTTCTAGTCAAGCCTTGTATCCTAATCAGAGCAAGACATACACTACTTAGTTCACCAAGCCATAAACATAGCTTGATGTTTATTTATTAAACATCAACCAAGATCAAAAACATCTAATTGGCAAAAGTAAGACCAAAGACAGGAAAAAATCAGGTGGAGACATGAAAAACAGGCAAGAATTTACATTATCTATATATTTTTTACTTTATTTTATTTATTTATTTTTATTTGTCAATCACTTACAAGATAATAGGTAATGGTTGCAATGGTTGTTAAACAAATCAATTGTTCAGTTGATTTGGGCTGATTTTATCAAAAAACAGAAGAAAATATAATTTGTAAGATGCCCAGAGTCCTCTTTTAGGAGAGATAGGTGGCATTATAAACAAACAAATAACAAACAAATAAACAAATATCAGTTTTATAGCAAAAGCGTTGCAAAATGTGTTCACATGCCCATAAATATAGGATGGTTGCTGAGCACTTGGCATGCAGTCACATAACTGTGGCAAGTGCAGTGGCCATCACAACTTTAGAACCAGGTAATGTACCCCTAGGAAAGTCATTATTACTTCAAATGGTCACTGATGACCAGTCATATGTTGATGAATATCTATAATGCATCCAACAACCACAAATATATATTTTCCAGCATAAACATACTCTGAAAATATAGTTTTTTCCACTGTTCATCTTGTCCATGACATGTAAGTAATTCCTACTTGTGTGGCTACTAAAAACAGTGTTTTCTAATATATTCCAGCACCATCCAGAGGCAGCCAGAGTAAGGCTACCAAAGTCCAGACCCATTGTGGAAAATCCAGAAATTCATTAGATGACAGCAATGAATAGGCAGACTTTTTGCAGTCCCCTTATGGTTGGTTGGATTTTTGGACATCAGCTCTACCAGCTTTCCATCTTCCATCTATTAGCTTTCCATCTCTGGGTACACAATAGGCTTGGAGGGAAGCCCTGTAAATGCAGTGGCTTAAACTATGAAAAGAAGAGGTTTCCAAAGGGAATGACACAAATGAGGAGTCCCCCCAACAGTGTAGACTAAGTTAGATCACTCTCACTCAACTTTATCAATGCCTACCAACAGAATGGGTTTGCATCAAGCCACCAACCACACAAAGAGGACTATATGGCAGACATGCTGAACCAGCAAGTTGCAGATCCTCTAAGAATCAAACCAAAATGAGAACTGAAACTGACTTGTAAAACAACAAATTGACTTCTTCCAGTTGCCAAGTGTTTGTCCCTTTTTTTTGCAACAGATATGGCCACAGGTCACTGTGAATTTCACTCTACTTTGCCCCTCCTCTTCTGTTTTTGCTTATCCTTTTTAAATTCCTGACTTTTATTTGCATGGTGGTGATTCTAGTTTATATAGAAAAGAAAAGTCGTCCTTCTAGCATCGAAATAGGTAATGGTGTTTTTGGCTGTAAGGGTGGCTTGCAATGCTGGGGAGTGGAGTTGGGGCAGATAGACCCCTTTGCAGTATGCATAAGGTAAAGGTTCCCTCGCATATACATGCCAGTCATTTCCGGCACTAGGGGGTGGTGCTCATCTCGGTTGCAAAGCCAAAGAGCCAGCGCTGTCCAAATACATCTCTATGATCATGTGGCTGGCATGACTAAACACCGAAGGTGCACAGGACACTGTTACTTTTCCCCCAAAAATGGTCCCTATTTTTCTACTTGCATTTTTACATGCTTCTGAATTGCTAGGTTGGCAGAAACTGGGAGAAGTAATGGTAGCTCACTCTGTTATGCAGTGTTAGGGATTAGAATCATTGAACTGCCAAGCTTTCTGATCAACAAGGTCAGTGTCTTAGCTACTAAGCCACCACATCCCCGCAGTATGCATACCACTGGCTAAACACAAAGCCTCCAGAAGTTTTGACACTGCTGAATTTGCTAGAGAAGCAACAATATATTCTTTCTTGCCTGTCTCTCCTATATTGCCATGGCTGTCAGTTAACTGGAAGGCCTTCTTCCTACGAGGCCCATTGACCATCCAGACCTCTCATGCAAACTCAACATGTCAGATACTCTGGCTTTCACACTGTGAGGGCTCTGTGCTCATTGGACCTTGCAAAATCAAGCCTGGGGGAAATTCATAGTGGTGTCACTGCTGGTAAGTTCAGGAGGGACATGGGTGGTCTTGGTCATCTGCGGAGAGCCCACATACCCTGAAGCTATGAATTAATCACCCCTGCGTTACTCCTATATTCTTCCATTTCACCCTGATAAATGCAGTAAAACAGGTGATTAAAAAGAGAAAGAAACCTTTGTTTCTCACTCGACGACATTTAAAGGAGCAGGAAAAGGTAATTCAGATATTCATGAAATGTGAAAGATTTATTTTCCCCCCTGCAAATGTTTAAGTATTCATATAAATGCTATGAATCTGATGAGTGTGAAGCACCAGCCTTTTATCTGTGTGCCTTTGGAGAATCACTTAACTTGCACAACTGCAGAGTTCACATTTGATGTTACCTGGTGGCAACTTTGGATCAGATTAAAGCAATTACATTCTCTTTGTAAAAGCAAGACAGACCATGAGCAAGCTCAAAGAAAATCTGCCATCGGTTCTTTTGCAAACTCTAGCAAGTTCAGTTGTCACATGAGTAGTTTTACTAGCTCAGAAACAGCTGTTGTAAATTTTGAGAAGCCTTGGCAAACCCACACAGTTGAGAAGGAAATCTGCACATTTTCATGGTGGTAAACTCCACTGAATATTGGTGGAATGACTTCTAAGGATATCCAAGGAATTCTGGGAATTGTAGTCCTAATACTGAACATTTGGAAGGCACCCAGTGGGGAAAGAGCTCGTGCAGGCAAATTCAGGGAAATTTTGCTAGCCATTCTGGGTGCGGTTGGACTCAAACGATTCCATCAGTTCATGGAAGGAATCCTTCTGTTAACAAAGACTGCCAGAAAGGGAAGTAATTGCCCTCTTCTCTTCCAATTAACTGAATAATTCTCATGCTAGCCCAGAAGAAACTCAAAACCATCCATTTCGGGTTTCCTCATAGTTTTATATTTTGGATTGATTTACTCCAATCCTAAGTCATAGATTTATTTATGGTGTGATTTTCCTTGGCTCATGTTACATTGATATGTGCCAAGGAGGCCCTCTTTCTCCTTTTCTTTTGAATTTCCCTTTAAAACCTCTCTTCTGTCTAATTAGAAACCAAAAAATATCAGTGGAAGTACAATAGGGGAGGTGAAAATAGGGGAGGAAGGACAATAGGGGAGATATTATTATGTGCAGAGTATATTTTACCTGTTTTAGGTACATTAAATCATGTTCCTCCTAATTTTATTAATACAAGGAGTGTGATTATTGCCTATTTCTATAAACTGGAGAAAATCAAATGAAGCAGTTGGATCACAGCAACAGTATATAAAATTATAAAGACTGGAAATGTATGTTCTTGAATACTTGTTTTTTTAATCTTGCCGTGAGCATTTTCAGGAGCTCTTTTCAATTGAGTATATTTTACAGCCCTACCAACTCTCATGGTTCTGCCGTGAGTCTCACGATTTTTTGTCATGTCTCACGGTCTCACGACAAGGCTCCTCAATCTCACGCCAAATTTAAAACACTTTTTTTTTATAACCACCGTTATATGGTGGTGAGGAGGGCCCAGAATCCCCTGGTTCAGCCAGTGGTTATTTCAGTCCGGTGGGTTCAATGACCACTTGGAAGGAAAATCCCCACCTTCTCCCTCTCGGTGGCCGTGCCTCGATTTGCGCCGGAGCAGCGACTTAGCGAGGCGGCTTCCTGCGATGAGAGTCTTGGCTCTCGCACTCCCTGTCAGCTGGCCCTTAGCAGCTCTCGCCTCAAGTAAAACGCGTGCGAAGTCGGGCGCCATTTTTCTCCCTGAATTGACGATGAGCCGCAACTTTTGCCCCGCCACCTTTTCCCTCTGGGCTTCACTTCTGCTGTTCAGGGAAGCCGCGCCCAAAGCCCTGTCCTCCCAGAATCTTTCTGACTGTGAGCCTTGGTTTTGGCACATCTTCGCAGGGCGTTGAGCTCGGGAGTTGATCGCCACCGTGTTGCTCAGAACAGGATAGCCTGACAAATCGAAGTTAATTGGGGGAGGGGTGTTTCTGTGCTGGGATGTACTCGAAAATAGTTATAATTTACTTGTTCCCAGCTCTTGGGGAAATGTCGGTAATTACGCCATCGTAACTGGAGTGGGAAACTCAGAAATAAAACAAAGATTCGGGACTTTGGGTAGTAATAGAACAAAGAACGCTGAGGCCAAGGTTGTTTGTAATTTACATACTAAATTATGTCTGATGCGTTATCAGTTCTAAAATTGATCATAACTGAATGTAATTTGGGATTATTGTTTCGATTTTATGCCTCATTTACCCATGTATTGAAACACGGGTAAAAGATCTTATATCTGATGGAATTAAGTTCGAATATTTATGTGGTATGTTTCACGTGACCGTGAATCTCACTATTTTTTATAGAATCTCCAGATTTTTTTCCATGGGTCTCCAGATTTTCCTTTATCAGGGGTTGGCAGGTCTGATTTCAGCTTATCCTTTATTTTGATAAGGATTTAAGAAGAACTAGATAAACTTCCTTACCTAGGAAAAGAAAGACATTAAGATGATCACGACTCCATGTTAAATTATATGTTGAGTTGTCCTATATTTCATCCTTTTTAAAAGAAATTTACTGGGTATTCCTTAAACACAACACCGCCCCCCCCCCCCAATAAATGATGCATCTTGAGAAAGGAATGGAAGAAAATAACAGCTAAATCTATTCATCCATATTTAACTACAATCAGTGATACTTGGGCACTTCATGCCTTTTGATTCTCTGCAAATTCTAGATTCACAAAAATATAGCTTATTTGTGAACCAGCTTGAGTTTCGATGTGTATAATTTTTCTCCCTATCAATCTACTATTTTCTAACACTAGAAAAAAAAAAAAACAATAATCACTGGGTAAGCCTCCCATTTAAAATTCCTTCATTTTTGTTTTGTTTTGTAGAGTTATAAATTTAATCCTTGCCCTTACTTGCACATTGTTTGTGTGACAATTTACAATAAATGGGATTTTTTTTAATGGCACAATACATTCCGTGCCCCACTGCTTCGCTGCCAACCTTCGATCTTTCCATGCAAAGAAATAAATTTCATTTCTGTGAATCCCTTTGCAACAGCAGCTTGAAAGGTAGTTTACCAACTTCAGTTGGCTATTGATGAGCTTGTAAACAAATTCATATATTTGTCATGCTGATTATAGTGTTGGCAAACACAATGGCTGATCATGTTATAAATGTTTATCAACACCCGCACTCACCCACCTGCTAAGAGGTGCTACGCTTTAATGAAATTGTTTGACTATCAAGGCTGGTTGCTAAGATACAATGTTCTTGTTACAGGGATGTGATGCTTACAAATTTCTATTATCAAATAATGATTAGAAATGTGCTAACCTCAAGGTGTTCTGTGCAGTGAAAGGTTTGCTGAGCCTCAAATTAGTAAACTGTCTGCCTGAGAAGACACTTACAGAAGGAGCAGGCAAGCATCAAAGTTACAGGGTTGACATTTTAGAACAAGACAATGTCGGTCAGAGGAAACATCTCGTGCATATGATGAAAGACTGTCTCTGGAAATGTTTACATGATCAGTTGCCAAGTACAGTGTCTTTATGACACATTTCCAACTTAATATATTCTCAAGTTCTTCCATCAAATGATTGCACTCTCTTATGGTTGCATTAAAATCTCTCTTTCTCACCCCTCTTTGGAATAACCAACCACCCTCCAACTTGCAAATAGCCAGTTCCTATTGCAGAAAGCCAATTGCTGGCGACGAAGTCAAATTAGCAGGCTCAAAAATAATAATATTTAGAGGCCAGATTTCACTTGCTAGACAATGCTTAATTAGGGTCAGGAATGCTGTTGATGTAAAAGCAGTTCAGTGTTTACATGAAAGAAAAAATGTTAAAGATTTGTGCCATTTTCTATTCTACCTTGGGTCACACTAATTTGTTTAAAGAGGTTTTTTTAGAAAACACTAAGCACAACATCTGATTTTATCGTTATTTAACAAATGTATTTCAGTGGCGGCACACAAGGATTATATTTATACTGTTTATATATATAATCTTAAGCACAGTTATTGAACTGATTACTGAATTAAAAAATTAAAGCAGTAATGAGAGCTGTCATTACTGTCAGTGATTCTCCATTGAAAGGTAAGCAGTGCAAATCCTTGTCACCAAGGGCCAATTCCTGCTTGTTGGGAATATGTATCAGATAACTACCCACATTTTCCATTTCACCTCTGCAAATCTTAATCCATGCCAAAAGCCAATTCTCATCACAGTACACAAACTCACACCCCACAACTCTTTTAATAATCCAGAGAGCTGCAGCCAATTAAATTCAGTGCAGCACCATCAATTAATGAACAGTTTTAAAGAAGGTGGACTTGTATTTCAGTTGTACTGTTTCTCAACAAGATTTTGAAGTTCTATATGGTATATCTCTCATGCAAATATGTCCCCCCCCCCCCGAGTTGCTTCATGTATGCATTTTGATACGAAAGTGTGTGTGGGGGTATTAATCTGAGAATAAAAACTATATATAACATTACTTCTTGATAAAATCTACAAAATAGAAATAAATTTAAGTGGAGCGAGTTAATTGTAAACTGAGGCTAATATGAGGTGAAAAGAGCAGTCTATTGAACTTTTACAACATGCAAAAGACTGAACTTTAAGACAGAACAGAACATAAAAACATAGTTGGAAGGGACCTTGGAGGTCTTCTAGTCCAACCCTCTGCCCAAGCAGGATACTCTACACCCTTTCAGACAGATGGTCTTTTCTTAAAAACCTCCAGTGATGGGGCACCCACAACTTCTGAAAGCAAGCTGTTCCAGTGATTAATTGTTCTCACTGGTAGGAAAATTCTCCTTAATTCTAAGTTGCTTCTCTCTTGGTTTAGTTTCCATCCTGTCTTGCCTTCTGGTGCTTTGGAAAATAGGTTGATCCCCTCTTCTTTGTGGCAGCTCCTCAAATATTGGAAGACTGCTATCATGTCACCCTAGTCCTTCTTTTCACTAAACTAGACATACCCAGTTCATGTAACCATTCTTAGTACTGTATATTTTAGCCTCCAGACCCTTTAATCATTTTTGTTACTCTTCTCTGCACTCTTTCTAGAGTCTCAACATCTTTTTTATATTGTGGTGGCTAAAACTGGATGCAGTATTCCAAATGTGGTTTTATTAAGGCTTTATAAAGGGCACATGTGATCTTGATCCTATCAAAATCTATTATTGTTTCATGTTAAAAATACACTAAACCATTCTGATGAGCTGTATTAGTTTATTTCAGTGCCGAAGTACTTTTGTGGGTTTGCCAAAGAAGTCGATTAAAATCAACAGGGATTAGTTAATAGATGTGGCATTACAATTCTCTCTGCCCTTCTAATAATGGGAGCTATAATACAATTTTCAAAATTAAGTGTTGTTGTTTTTTACTTGTCACAAAAATTGCACAAGCATTAAATTTAGTAATAGTTAAAATAAACAAACAGGTCCAATAGGGTTGTGCAACACATTTCAGAGATGAGCTTCATAATGAATGGGAATGCAAAGCAAAAACCTTTTTTAAAATCCTTAAAACATTCATGGGCTTGCAAGGTTTCCAAGACTGCTTCAGGAACTGTCCCCCCCCCCCCCAATGACATATATTGAATTGCAAATTCATGCTTAGGTGGTATGTGCACAACACATTTGATTAAAATGTGGGTGATTACTTTATAACTCTGTGAATTTTGACCAACAGACTTTTTCAGTAGAGTCTTTCGTCTCTGAGTCTCTGAGCTTGGCTGTTTTCTTGCCGACATTTCATTACCCAATTAGGTAACATCTTCAGCGCTAGAAGGGAGTGTAGTTTGCTCTCTATTTATATATGAGAGGCTTACCCTGTCAGTGTTGGTGGAAGTGTTCTTGGTGATTTAGATAAAATGAGAGAATCAGGAACAGTCTTTAAAGCAGCCATTTTAGCTATGCAAAAGATGTGGCTGCTTCAATATTTCAAACAGAGATGATTTCTTGTGGTTTATGAGCTTAGCCTTAACTACTGAACAATCCAACTGGATCTGCAGTGGCAGACAGGGGCTTAGATGGAGTGAAGAATGTTGAGATAGCTAGTAAACCTATATATCATTAATTAATTTAGTATTGAAGGAAATCAGGTTCATTTCATAGGAAAAATAGCTGCAACGCCTCTATATCTATTTATATGTGCTAACAGAATAGTTAGGATCAGATGTACAATCTCCTACTGCAAATTGGGAATAATTCATTTGGGGTGCTGCCCTGGACTTTCAACTTGTTAGACGTGGTTTATTATAGTATGTTGGACTCAGTGGTGAGATTCATTTTTTTTTGCTACCGGTTCTGTGGGCATGGCTTGGTGGGCATGGCAGGGGAAGGATACTGTAAAATCTTCAGTCAGAGGTGGTATTTTCTGGTTCTCAGGAGTACTCAAAATTTCCACTACCAGTTCTCCAGAACTGGTCAGAACCTGCTGAATGCCACCTCTGGTTGGACTGTCATATCCCAAAAAATGGTGCAGCATTTTTTTACAATCCCAAGTAACTGGGTTAATGTAATAAATTATAGGAAAAGATGACAAACAAACATAGACAGACTGGTCAATAGGAGGTAGGGAGAGGTAGACTTTTGTTTATTCACTATTTAATGATGGAATTCAGGTTTTTCAGATATTACCCTTTGGCCTAAACATTTGAGTATTATTAGGAGGAAAAAAGTATATTTGATTTGGGTACTAAAGTGATAACAGAAACAAGAAGAATAAAGAAGAGAGAGGGAAAGAGAAGAGGAAGAGAAGAGAATACCAATCTTACCAGCAAATGGAGGTTCCCCTTTTTCTTCCTTCTCCTCTTTTACCATTAATGGCAAGTTTTACAGAGAATCATTAACATGCAAATACTCTTTGACAGTGCATGTTTTTAATGTTTTAGAAACAGTGGAAGGAAAACTCCACATACTTTTCAATTGTTGCTCTTCTAAGTAAGTATGTCTTTACAGGGTGGGTGGATGGGGGGCGGGGAATTCCTTCCTGCCAAGTAATTTCTCAAGACTGTTGAAGAGGTATTTATTTTCATGCAGCCAGGAAAGTCCCTTCAGTTAGGTGTTTTCTGCACTCTCTTCAGATACCGTACATGGCTGGTCTATGAGAAAGAGATGTATTTACAGCCAAATAAAGTCATGCAGAGAAATCATTAAGGCTTAAGGGTAACTGTAATAGGCCTACTTGAAAGCAGAAGGGTTGAAGTTTGTACTACTGCTCCCACTTTGATTAACCTAAGAAAGTATAAAAACCAAACAACTTCATTCTGCAACTCTACCCCACCCTATTGTCCACATAGTGATTTAAACCCCTAAACAAGTCAACTGAGGTCTGAGAACCCTTGAAACAGAACCTCCGCGAAGGAAGACTGGGCTTGGGGAAGTCCACTCAAAAGTCCAGTTTGGAGAGCTGCGGCCTTAAGATGAGGAGTTCTCTGTTCACAGCTACCACTGAGAAGGGATGCTGTGGCTTAGTGGCTATGACGCTGAGCTTGTCGATCAGAAAGCTCGGCAGTTCAGTGGTTCAAATCTCTAGCACCATGTAACGGAGTGAGCTCTTGTTATTTGTCCCAGCTTCTGCAAACCTAGCAGTTCGAAAGCATGTAAAAATACAAGTAGAAAAATAGGGACCACTTTGGTGGGAAGGTAACAGCGTTCTGTGTGCCTTTGGCATTTAGTCATGCTGGCCACATGATCACAGAGACTTCTTCAGACAGTGCTGGCTCTTTGGCTTTGTAACAGAGATGAGCACCACCCCCTAGAGCTGGAAATGACTAGCACATATTTGAGAGAGGAACCTTTCTTTACCTTTACCTTACCACTGGAGAAGGATGTTGTTTCATATCTTTCTTTGGCACTTTTCGGTAGCCTGACTTGTAACTCTTAAGATGATATTATTGAGAATTATTCAGCCAGATGGGATCCCCAACTGAATCCCAGGCTGTGTCTCTGAAGCCAAGGGTACTTAGCTTTAGAGTATATCAAATAAATGATTGAAGAGAAAATGGTCAATCTGTACAGGAAGAAAGGCAATCTCCAGATACCATGATTCCAACACTGTTTGCCAGTCAGTAATTTATTATTCTCTGAAGACGTGCAACTAAAATTAGAACAGAATCTGAAAAGTTGTGAAAAATAAAAATATCATTCATTTGGGTGGTACAGGAAGAAAAGATTTTTCTATTAATTAACTTATGTCCCTGTTGCTGCAGTCTTGGGCCTCTGTGGGATTATTGGAAATCTGGTCTTGGTTTTGTAGTCAGAAAACAGGAAGACAAAGGGAAAGAGGGAAGCTAATGCAAGAAAGGGGATGAATGGTAAGTTGTGTGTATGTGTAGGTGCATGCGTCTATATGTGTATCGGCTGGCCAAGGAAGCAGATTACTAGATCAGAGTTCGCAGCAACTGTTGTCAAGGCAATATTGTTACAGACAAAGCTCTCCAGAAAAAGCATTCCATATGCCATTAAAATTATGCATGATATTCTTTACAGTATACTTGCTTTTAAGTGATCCGTTAGAGACATTCAATTTCCAGAGAAGTGTGGAATCTGTAGCCCTCTGAATGCTGCTGAACTAAACTCTTTTCTGCCTCAGCCAGAATGTACAATCTGAGGGATAATGGGAACTGGAGTCCAACAATATCTGAAAGGCTATAGGTCATTTACTTACTCACTACTTATAAACACCAGTGGGATTTCCAAACTCCATATAATCAATCTGATGTATTTTCAAACTAATCCAATGTTCAATGAAATATAGGGGTTTCATCTGAATTATGACAGCGGCATTTATTTTGGCTTAGATCTGATTCATATTTGTGAATGTTTTTGTGTATGTTTGTGTTCACACACCTTCAAGCCAGTTTTGACTCCTGGTGACTACCTAGACAGAATCCATGTGGTTTTTTTAGACAACATTTTTAAAAATAGTCTGCCTATGGCCGAGCTAGAGTGATTATCATTTGGTTGGCTTCCATGTCTACAACAGGCCAAAAAATTGGGACTCCCTGCCCTAATTAGGTACTGGAATTATGAACCAAAATCCCTCAAGTAATTTGTTTTATACAGCTTGAAAGTTCTACCCATTCACATAAATGAAAATCATGATTTGATTTGCAATTTTAAACAATGCATATCTCTAAGAAAGACACATCACATCCTGTCCTTGTAGCTTCAAAATCAAATTTTGGGAGAAGTTCTGGGAGAAGTATCTAAATTCAGATTCAGATGATTCCTCTATCCAGTATTGTGTTGGAATTAATTTAAATCTTTCGAGATATCTGAATGGAAGCTGAACTCCCCTGAACAAATCCAAATTGGAATAATCCTGAAGCTGTGTTAGCAATTAAGAACAGAAACAAAACCCAGATAGTGGCTGGATTTCTACATTTTGCTAAGCCAGTTTGTTTTAATTTTAAAAGGAGTTAAAAATCAACCTTGTTGTTGAATGCAAGGCTTTGTTTGGCTAATTTCTCAAGGAGCTTCAACCTTTTTTTTAAACCTGATGATCATTTTCTTATACTCTAATGTATTTAGAGTGATTTAGACTATAACTCTCATAACTCATTTTCACTGATAAGAACTGAAGCCCTAACACAGGGTACAAGGTGGTATGCTTGTGCGAGACTTGGCAACACACAAAAAGAAGCCAGGAAATGACAAATAAACCATACTGCCCTTTTTCGGCATTACGCTAAGTCATAATCTGGACTGAGACAAAGGATGCTGTTTGGATTCTATAAAATAAGGGTGAATTTGATACATATTCAATATTTATTATGGTTACTGATCAATGAATGGAATAGATGACATTAGAAAAAAAGAGAAAAAGAAAAAAACCGGAGAGCTATCACATAGTGACAAAGTATCTAAATTTCTACATTTAATAATACTTTAAGAATAAAACAATAAAATACAATAATCTTCTACCCAGTGAGTAGTGAACACATATGAACATGAGTTTTCTGTGTATGAATAAAATTGTATAGTGGTCAGTAACAAATAAGATATAACAGGAGAAAAAGCTTAGATGTGGGGTAAGAAGCAAAGAAAAAGTCAGATTGTCTATTGATTACAAGTAAGAAAATAGTTTCCTGCGAAAGGCAATGACAGTTGAGAGAAATTTTGTGACTCTCCTGGTGATAAAGCAAATCTTTTCCTTCCTCAAAATTTAAACATTGCTTCATCTTTTTTTAAAAAAATATGATTTCAGCTTTTTTTATGTTTGTACATTGATAATATCCAGCAGTTGTCCACAAAAAGTACACAAAAGAACCAGAAAGTCTTTTCTGTTGAATCTTTCTCAAAATTACCTGGTATCTACTTATTAATACTTGGTAGATTTTCCTTCATTAAAGATTTCATATTGCCGAGAAAGTTTGTCTTGTTATGCCAATGAACAAAACCCTTATTATACATTCATTAACAAGCTCTTAAAAGCCTATTCTCTTTTTACCCATTTATTTGAAATATTCCAACAGATTACCCTGTCTTAATTTCACCCAATTTTGTCAAGACATTATTTGTCTTGTTTTTAAAAGTTTTTAAAACGATAGTGCAAGACAAAGTACAAAACACAGATTTCTCGAACACAGTTTGAATTCAGCCCTCAGCAGTATTAAGTATCCATCTAAACAAAGCCCCCTAGGTTCCAGATTTTTAGGTTAGACTACAAATGATACACTGTGGTTGGTAAGTGCCATTAATTTATACCCTACTCCTCTCTGTTCCAATAAAACAAAGGTCAAGATAAGAGTACAGGATTTTCTTCCCATTTAATTCTATCAACCAATCAGAATAGAGCTGAAAAGGACTTTGGAGGTCTTCTAATCCAACTCCCTGTTCAAACAGGATAACTTATACTGTTTCAGACAAGTGGCTGTCCAGTCTTTTCTTGAAAGAAGAATGATGAACCACCCACAACTTCTGAAGGCAAGCTGCTTCACTGAATTAATTGTTCTCACTATTAGGAATTTTCTCTTTAATTCTAGGTTGCTTCTCTCCTTGATTAGTTTTCATCCATTGTTTCTCATCTTGCCTTTTGGTGTTTTGGAAAATAAGTTAACACCCTCTTCTTCTACCTTCTAGTAGCCCCTCCAACACTGAAACACTGCTATCATTTTAAATAAACTAGACTAAGAGACAATAAATGTCTTGATGGCGCATTGGTTAGAGTGCATTACTTCAGGCTACTTCTTCTGACTGCTGGCTGCCTGCAATCTGGCAGTTCAAATTCTACCAGGCTCAAGGTTGGACCATCCTTCCATCAAATTGTTGGGGGCAATATGCTGACTTTGTAAAACCACTTAAAGAGGGCTGTAAAGCATTGTAAAGTGGTATATAAGTCTACGTGCTATTGTTATTGCTATAAATGGTCATAGTCACCTAATGAACTTTAGGGCTGAATGAAAATTTGAACCCATATTTCCGCAATCAGGATTGGGATTCAGTCAATACACTACATTGTGCATGCTGCTGAACTTTGCTTCCATTAAAGTAGTGATTGCACAGACATGATAGGAAATGTCTCTTTAAATTAATTCAACAGTTTTTTAAAGACAGCAACTGGAATGCTTTGGCTGAATTTGCAGTGGGGAGTTAATGCAGTCTAGCATAATTTTCTATCCTTAATACAGATAATATCAAGTCAAGAATACCTGCTCATGTGGGATAGCATGGACACTTTATCTACAACAGCTGTTGTCTGTTCAATTGGGGAGGGGGAAAAAGGGGCTTTTCTTCAAATTTATGCTATAGTGAGTGATTTGCATTGCATCAGATTATACTGGGATATATTGTGTCATATGGGATGACCTGGGATAACCTGACTTAATGCAACACACATGTTTGTATTGTATTACACATTTTTTTAAAAAGAATCTTTGAAAAGCTGTTGGGAGCAGGTGGCTTCTGTAAATGGAAGATACTTTCCTGTGGTATTTCATACTGTCAAATACCAAAATGTGTCTAAAAATATTTGGCAGAATTATTATCAAAATTATAGGCAGGCATGTTTTTAATCTGTCCTTTTTTATTATTGTGAGGCGTGAACATTACACTTACTCAAAATTCATTAAAGCTTGATTTTGTGAATTCAAAAGTTACAAGTGGAAATTTAAGAATTCTCATTAGTTTTTTTCTTTTTTTTAAGAAATACTCTCAGCTCTTTTTTTTTATTTTTTATTTTAGGAAAGCTATTTGAATTTGGATATGAATTCCCTGTCTCAATCATAGGATTCCAAGTGGAAGGATGGAGTATATTGCAATCAATTAATATATTCATTTAAAAATTCAAATGTTCAAGTGGGCATATCAGCTGAGGATTTCAAAAGCAGGTCAACAGAAAACATCAAGGAAAGGCATTGAAGGCAGGAAATCACCAGGGGAGAAACTGTTCTCAGAAGTGGCTAAATTTATCAAGGCCTGATGTGTTGCAGAAAACAAATTTCTTCCTCGTGGGTGTTCAGCAATCTGCACAAATAAACCCCTTAGATCAGTCATTGGAGAATCAAACTTGGGCAGCCATTCTTTAGTTCACCATCTGTGGCTTAAAGATGACAAGCAGGGCCAGCCCGTGACATACTGCTGCTGGAGGCAGAGATGGCATCTCTTTTTCTAGGCTGGCAGTTGGATCTGACTCTGGTCCTGGTGATGAGACAGTGTCTCCCACCAGAGCTGAGGCTGCAAGCTAGTTTTAGGCCTCCTAAGAAAATGGAAGGGGGGGATTATTCTCAGTTCTGCCTTTGGGTAGAAGGAATAGTTCATGAAGTTCATGAAGATTACTTCTCTGACTGTCCCCAAACATCCCCCAGAAATGGTAGTTCTCATTCCATAGTAATTGCCAAGACAGCCTGGATGATAACCATTCATTCTTAGGATGGAAATATTACCTTTGGGAACAGTGTGGAATGCTTGGTGGCGTGGCAGGGGAAGGTTACTGCAAAATCCCCATTCCCTTCCACCCCATTAACCTGCTTTCCAGCTCTGTTCTCCTGTGTAAGGCAACAAAAGAAGACCCAGCTGATCAGTTAGGAGTCGGGAAACAAAGAATAAATGGGGGCAGGGCCAGTCAGAGGTGGTATTTGGGGGTTCTCCAAACTACTCAAAATTTCCACTACTGGTTCTCCAGAACTGGTAAGAACCTGCTGAATACCACCTCTGCTTTGGGAAGCATTCTGGATTTTAAGGTTAAGGATTGTGACACTGAAATACCATTCATGGGGGCTTCTTAATCAAATCTGCACGAGAGTATGCCACTTAGCCACAGGAGCAATATAATGTTTGCTTTACTAGCTAGTCAGAATAATTGAGACAAATCCTGCACATTTTAAAAAAAATATTGGTGAAATGTAACAACCAGAAGAAATGAGGAAACAGTCAAAAATATAACAGTGCTATGGGTGCAGAAATTAAATCCTTGCTTTTTGTGACAAATTGTCCTGGTTACTCTAATCTTCTCTTCATTCTTAGCTTGCCAAGTCTTACAGTCTTCACTTATATTTCAGTTTTCCACCCAATATTTGTGGGAAAGTAAACCTAACCAATAGTCTATGGAGATTCTCAGTCATCCAGGTCATGATTATCTCAAAGATGCTTTTTTTCCCCCCTCAGGGAGCAACTGGACTTTTCTTGTTTTTTCTTTGAAGATGTTTCACTTCTCATCCAAGAAGCTTCATCAACTCTGACTGGATTCCATTCCTCATCATCCAGTCAGAACTGAAGAAGCTCCTTGGATGAGAAGTGAAATCTCTTCAAAGAAATGCTGATTGAGATAAAAAAAGAGAAAATTGAAAGAGTTGGGAGGAAGATGGAATGGAAACATGCATGCTTGATTGTTAGAGCTATACCACATCTTTCTTTCAAGGAGCTCAAAGGAGTATGCATAACACCCCCTGATTTCCATGATGGAAATATGTAGTCAATTCTGTAAGATATGGGATTTCAAGAAATTTTATATATAGCCATATCAAGATTAGATTTTGAAATAAGTTGGTTCATAAGAATAGGATAAGTGGTCTATATGTTAATATCGAGCCCATTCATCCAATTAAGCACAGTGTTTTTTTTAATTGAAGAAAATTGAAAGAGGTTGACAGGTTGAAAGATTGTGGCTGATTCTAAATTATCTCGTGGCTTCCATTAAGATGGGCCAAAACTTGGCTCTTCCCATTCCGAATCTTAATCACGATACCACACTCATCCTCTCTAGTCCTAGTCTATCCACAATGACAGGGTACCTAGATTCCTAAAAAAGGAGCCTTCCAGATGTCTCATTTTGTTGCACGCCCCATTTGGCCCTGTTTAAGCCCCATACATAGATAACTAAGATTATATCAAGGTGTTTGGAGTTATTCCCCTGTCCCTTAAAACCCACAAGCCGTGAAGCACCCCAAAGAGATTAAGGAATACAAACAGCAAGGAAAAAATAACCCACTTGAAACAGATCTCTGCCATATGTTTTGTTTTGTTTTTTTAAGTGAGGAAGGAGATGCTTTGACCTTAGTCCATTACACACAGGTGACTGTGTGAGTTTGAGGGTCACTGAACACTGTTCAATTTGTCCGTAAATCACATTTTCTGGAACACATGTTTTAAATACTTCAGTAAAGTTTTAACATGATGAAGGCAGGAGAAAGAACATTTGCTAATATCTCTAGAGTTTTCCCTCGATGTTTTCTGTTTCTCTCTAAAAAGAATCCAAGGTTTTCAACACAGATTAAAAACAGTATGACTTCTGTAGTATCTTCTTTTCAAGGGAATATGGGAGGAGCCCCATTTAACGTGAACATGTAGAGATTCAATATATTTTATGTGCTTTAAATATCAGCATGACTTTGTGGACAGAATAAACATCCATGTGTTTTCTGATTTGCTTTTGAAAATGTTGGTAAAGGTTATAATTCAGTCCAGGTTTTTGCACCTTACTGATATCAGTGGAAGGGAGCTAAGGACTGAAAGGAGTTTCAGAACCTTATTTAAAAGCCATAAAATCAGTTTATATCTCCATTTCAGAAGATATTTTTGATGTAAAAGAAATCAGATTGGGGTAATTCTTAACTAACAGTTGTCTTTTCTAATCAATTGCCTCCACATGCATTGGAGCTATACAAGATCAACTTACAACCGTTCTTTAATGACTGTTGGAAGTTATATTGACACCAGAAGTGGTATTCAGCAGGTTCTCAGCAGTTCTGGAGAACTGGTCGCGGCAATTTTGAGTAGTTCGGAAAACCGCCAAATACCACCTCTGGAGATTTTAAAGTATCCTTCCCCTTCCATGCCCACAGAACCAGTAGTAAAAATTTTTGAATCCCACCACTGATTGGCATTGACAAAAAAGTGATTTACAACTGCTTCTCACACTTACAATGGTTGCAGCATCCCCACAAGTCATGTGATCAAAATTTGGGCACTTGGCAACTGGTATGTATCTGTGACAGTTACAGTGTCTGGCGTCACATGTTCAACATTTTCAACCTTCCCAGCTGTCTTCTGGCAAGCAAAGTCAATGGAGGAAACTGCATTCATCCCATGACTGTCTGATTCACTTAACGATTGCAGTGATTCATGTAATAAATCTGGCAAAATGGTCATAAAATAGGGCATGGATCACTTAACAATGGCATTCTTTACAATGTAAATTCTGGTTCTAATTGTGTTCATAAGTTGATGACGACTCCCCAATTCCAAAGTCCACATAGTCTGGAAATCTAGTAAGAATAGCCATGGTGGCACGGTGGTTAGAGTGTAGTACTACAGGTTACTTGCCATCCACCTGCAATTTGGCAGTTCAAATCTCACCAGGCTCAAGGTTGACTCAGCCTTTCATCCTACCGAGGTGGGTAAAATGAGAACCCAGGTTGCTGGGGGCAATAGGCTGACTCTGTAAATCATTTAGAGAGGGCTGTAAAAGCACTGTGAAGCAATATATAAGTCTAAGTGCTATTGCTATCTCATCTAAGTTAGGAAAAGCTATTTGCATCACTAAACACATCTATGGCTCTTCCATCTATATAGATCCTTTACCATTTGCTTACTTTTCACTTTATTTAGATTTTCTTTTTCAGAGACGTAGGTTGGTGTTATACGTGGCTCCTCAAATGCAGTTTGCATTTACAATAATGCTACTTGTAAAAATTAAAGAAGTCTGAACTGAACTGTCATACTAGCAATTCAGGGGGAACAACAAACCAACACAATATTGCACCAGCTTTACAGCAAGAAAAACAAGGACATATAAATATGGATTTATATTTCCATCTTTTTCCGACCATCTTGTGCTTCATTACCACATTCTATGACAACTCACTGATGTTATTATGATTGTATATGTGATATATATATATATATATATATATATATATATATATATATATATATATATATATATATATATATATATATATATATATATAGGCTTTCTGGGTAAAGCAGCTGAGGTGAAATGAGACCACTACTAATTAGCTACCTCTATGGGTGGATGGGATGGGGACATTTGACTTGCTAAGGCGAAGTCTTTGGCTCTTGTCAGAGTGAGTCTGTGCTTTGGGTGGGCACCTGACCTCTCTGTGCTCATATACCGCCGAACGTTGTGTCCCGTTGTTTGCAAAAGCTGACCTAATGTAAGGAGACACATTGTCAGTGCCTGCTTGGGTGAAGGCTGAAATGCAAGGCAGTCATGACACGGGCAAGGAGATCAGCTACCCAGAATACAGATCCTCCATTTTGCCCATTAACCTGGGCATTTATCAAAAAGATTGGCTTATCTCTGAGGTAGAAATTCAAATGTTCTGTTTATTTGGGCTTATTTACAGCACTTTTTAAAAAATAAACTTCCTTCTACTCCTTCACTGAAATGGAACAGTAGTGTAAGCAATAAAGCAAAAAAAATAAATAAATTCCAGTAAATAAAAATGGTTCTGATGTGAACAGTAAAAGCTCTTCTACAATTTATCAGCCACATTTGTTTCTTTTCACTTCTTTTAGATGCTGTCTATTGTGTTGATTCTGGTAACTTTTTTGTGTTTGTAAATACAGATTTACAGATTTGGAAGGGACCTTGCAGGTCAACTAGTCCAAACCCCCCCCCCCCCAAAGCAGGAGACCGTACACCATTTCTGACAAATGGCCATCCAGTCTCTTCTTGAAAGCTTCCAGTGATGAAACTCAGTGGTGAGATTCAAATTATTTTACTACCAGTTTTGTGGGCTTGGTGGGTGTGGCAGGGGAAGGATACTGTAAAATCTCCAGTCAGAGGTGGTATTTGCTAGTTCTCTGAACTACTCAAAATTTCTGCTACTGCTTCTCCAGAACTGGTCAGAAGCTACTGAATATCACCTCTGATTAAGCTCCCACAACTGCTGTTCCATTGATGTGATAAATAATTTCATTATGGTTGAGCTTGGGATAGGGGGATGACTGTAATTTGTAAATGTTTTATAGTTAACTAGGTAGGGAGGTTCTGTTTCTCTAATCATTTTTATTATATTTTTGTTACCTTCAGGTCACACACAAAACTGGATGTTATAATACAACCTTAGTTTCCAAAAGGATGATAAACTTAATTTGGTGCCATTTTGTAAATGGCTACTCAGGTGGCTATCCAAGAACCAAAACAACACAAACAGAGGGGCTAATCCATGCAACCCAATCCCAGGTTTATCATCTTAGTGAGAACCAGGCTGATGACGGATGGTTAGAAAGCTGCTTCAGTGGCAAAACTGAGGCATTTCCTTTCACCTGATGTTGTGATGGTTGTCAATTTACATGGTTTTAAAGCACAGGTGTCAAGCTCTCAGTATCATGTTGCCATCATGTGATACTTCACAATGTTTTTCCCATTTGTGGCCTACATGTGATGCATCTAGCCCACAGACTGCCAGTTTGACACTTGTGCTTTAAAAAATTATGCAGATTAATGACACTGAATAATTATTATGAATGATGATTAATATTCTTTAAAGAATCTATGAATCTACAATTTTCAGTACTAGGGCCTGAAAAATGTAAATGGATGATACCAATGTACAGATCTTATGGTTATGGATTCCAGATAGGCATCTGTCGTGAACCCAAATGGAAAATCAAACAGCTCTTTAGCCTGATCCAGCAGAACTTTTACATTGTTAAAAGTCATGAAATGTGGTTTAATTTGTGATAATTTGTGAAGATCCCATTACATTCCTTAGACATCAGTAAATAGAATACGCCTCATGTTCCTTTAAAAAAAAAAAGTAACATTTTGATTTTGATGGGTTAAGGTTCTTGATTCAGAAAACTCAGTTTCTTTGCCAATAATTATGTGATCCAAATAAATTTCAGAAATGGAGATGTTCTATTGGCAAAGCCAGAAGAAAGATGATCCTGGATTTCACCCAGTACTTGATATGACATAATACAATGTTCTTTGGTAACTTTACAATATTGTTTGGGAGGTCAAGAACACTGAAGGTTTCTGCCTCCATTACAAATGAATATTCAGTTATCCTATGCTTTCAACAAGCCTTATGCACACACTGTAAGGAAAGAAAGGGCTAGAAACAAATGGAGTCAGACTGGTTTCGGGGGTGTTCTGTATAACTTGGAAGGTTCCAAGTAGTCTTTTCTGATTGGCCAGAAAGGCCAGTAAAGGATTGGTTCATTAGGAACCAATCCAAGGAGCCGCTCAAAGGCGGCAAAGTTAAAACAATGTCATTGGCTACAAGCTGGCAGGCAAGCCTCTATATAAAGGGCTGTCGCGGCTTGAGCCAATGTTCCATTACTGTTTGCTGTTAACTAAAAAAGAGTTATTTGTTGGAACCTGGTCTACCGCGCGTCTTTTCTGGACGGAACACTGGCGATGAGGATAGGATCGTCCTAAAGTGGAGACCGAGCAAGCAGCGAGAAAACAACCACGGTAGACGAAATGGCTGGTAGCAACGCGCCGCCCCACACCTTTTAACCCCAATGAAGAAGATTGGGAGTCTTATATTGATCGCTTCCTGATGTTTCTGGAGAGCAACGAAATGGAGGAAATTTCGGATCAGTGAAAGAGGGCTGTCTTCCTAACACATTGTGGGCCAGCTGTGTTCAAAATGGCATGGCATTGGCAAAGCCCAGAGACGTGAAACAGATGACCTGGTCTGAACTTAACCGAATGCTAAAGGCTCACTACGCGACGGTTGTCTCAAATCTTATTAAGAGACACGAGTTTTATAAAAGAGACCAGAGGGAAGATGAGATCATTGCAGATTTTGTGGCAGCTCTCCGCCATCTGGGAGGAGCCTGCGAGTTCCAGAGTATGGATGAGGCCATGCGAGATCGTGTCGTGTTAGGTCTAAAGGACTCACTTTACGAAGCAAACTATTAAACAGACCTAACATAACTGTGGCAGAAGCAATTGCGGAAGCCATCACCGCAGAAACCGCGAAGAAATCAGCGGCCACAATGAAACTGATGAATGCCAATACTGACATGATGACCCTACCCAGAGGGAAGAAGCAAGCTGCCACAACCACACATCACGAAGACCTAGACGAGTCATCAGAAATAGAAGAAGATGACGATGAGGTCCATTGCCTGTACGCGAACCAAAAAAGGCACGAAAGAAGAAGAAATTGGCAGGAATGCGCTGGCTGCGGAGGAAACCACCCTCGAGCCGAGTGTAGGTTCCTTGATGCCATCTGTTGGGCTTGCAAGAAGAGGGGACACATCGAAAGAGTCTGCCGCAATCGTAAGAACAGCAGTCCTAGCAGACACGGTAATTCCCCACAAAGAACTGACCCAAGGCAAGCCGATAGAAAGTGGGAGCACAGCAAGGGAACCAGCAACCAAGAAAAAACTCACCGGACTGTCACTATCGGAAGCACACAGACGGAAAGCGGGAGAAAAGTCAAAATTGTAGTGACCATTGAAGGAAGCCCTTGTGAAATGGAGGTCGATTCAGGATCTTTCCTATCAATGGTGTCTTGGAACACAATCAGACGGTTAGTTCCAAACATAAAACAAAAAGAACTCAAGAAACAAAAAATAATTCTCAAAGACTACCAGGGAAATATAATTCCCGTGGTAGGTCTAGGACACTTCAAAGTCACTTACAAACAACATGCCGAAGTCCTGCCACTGACTATAGTTGACCGAGACCATCCCAGCCTCCTGGGCATCGAATGGTTCACACCATTGGGCATCGGGATGACCAGAGTAAGGCAAATAGCCGCAAGCGATTGGGAAGAGAACCTGCTACACGAATTCCAGGACGTCTTTGATGGCACTCTAGACAGGTACTGGGGGAACCCAATTTCCTTTAGCTTAGATCCCCAGATAGCACCAAGAAGGTTAAAGCCAGACGAGTCCCCTTTGCATTAAAGCTCAAAAAAGATGAGCAATTAAACGAACTGATGACACAAGGGGTCATAGAACCAATTGACCATGCTAGGCGGGAGACTCCAATAGTAACACCTGTAAAACCTGACGGGTCTGTGTGAATCTGTGGAGATTATAAGGCTACCCTGAACCATGCGCTGCAGCAAAGCGCATACCCGGTACCAATCGTACAGCACTTACTGCACTCACTTGGGGGAGGAAAATTTTTTGTGAAACTCGATTTGGCTCAGTCATATCAGCAGCTTCCAGTAGACCCAATAACAACCGAAGCACAAACAATAGTAACGCATAGAGGGGCATTCAAATGTAAGTGGCTTCAATTCGGAGTAAGCGTTGCCCCAGGCGTTTTCCAAAGCCTCATGGAATGCCTATTAAACGAGATGAAAAGGGTCGTTCCATACTTTGATGACGTCCTAATTTCAGCAAAAAACACGACCCAGCTAAAAGCAAGACTAAGAGAAGTGCTAACCAAATTTAGAGAATCCGGCCTAAAAGTAAAAAAGGAAAAATGCTGCCTGGCTACCAACCGCGTCAAATTTTTAGGGTATTTAATTGACGAACAGGGTATTCACCCAACAGACAAAAAAGTCAAAGCAATTAAAGACGCACCCAGGCCAAAAAATAAAACGGACTTACAGGCATTCTTGGGTCTGATCAACTTTTATAACGTATTCCTCCCCCACAAAGCAACGATAGCAGAACCATTACACCATTTGCTGGATAAAAAAACTGTCTGGACTTGGGGTCAAAAAGAACAAAAAGGATTCCAAAGCATGAAAGACTTATTAACCTCAGATACTGTTCTTATTCAGTTTAGTAATACACTTCCATTGACGGTCACCTGTGACGCCTCACCTTTCGGAGTCAGTGCCATCCTGAGCCACCAATTACCTGATGGGAGAGAGGCACCCATCGCCTTTTAATCGAAAACGCTCTCCAAAGCGGAACGCAACTATAGCCAGCTAGACAGGGAGGCCCTGGCAATCGTCGCCGGAGTTAAACGTTTTCACGAATACCTCTATGGGAGGACATTTTCCATTGTGACTGACCATAAGCCGTTACTGGGGATTTTGGCAGGAAACAAACCCACACCGAACATTCTATCCCCACGGATGACTAGGTGGTCAGAATTCCTGGCCGCCTATTCATATGCCTTGCTGCATCAACCCGGGAAACAAATCACCCATGCAGACGCTTTAAGCCGAACACCATTACCAACCAAAGAGGACGACCCGGCTCCAACCACTGCCACCCTACAAGTAGAGACCTGCCCTGAACTTCCATTGTCTGCAAATGATGTTGCCAGAGCCACGTCGAAAGACCCAGTGACTGCCTGCGTTTTGACTTGGGTCGGTAAAGGCTGGCCGGAAAGCTAAAAGACTGAAGGTTTTAAACCTTTTCGGACTAGACGAACTGAACTGTCAATACAAAAGGGGTATTTATTGTGGGGAGATCGGGTGGTAATTCCATCCAGACTGCAGGAAGAGGTGTTGGGTATGCTACATGAGGGCCACCCAGGCACAGTAAAAATGAAAAGCCTGGCCAGGAGCTATGTCTGTTGGCCTGGTATAGACAAGGATATTGAATGCTGGGTTGCAACATGCCATAAGTGTCAGAGAGCTAGACCCAAACCACCGCAAGCGTCCATATGGGACTGGGAGACCCCACGAGGCCCTTGGTCTCGAATCCATATTGATTTTGCAGGACCAACCAGGGGCAACATGTTCTTAATAGTCGTAGATGAATTTTCAAATTGGTTGGAGGTTATAGTTATGTCATCCACAACAACTGACGCTGTTATAAAACAGCTAAACAAATTGTTTGCAACTCATGGCTTACCTGATGTATTGGTATCCGACAACGGGCCACAACTAACGGCTATATAATTCAAACAGTACTTAGCATCCCTGGGTATACGCCATGCACTAACCGCGCCGACCCACCCAGCGGTGAATGGTAGGGCCGAACGAATGGTCAGGTTTACCAAAGAAGGCCTTGAAAAAATGGACCTTGGGGATATCCAAGACAAGCTGAACCGCCTACTTACACTACAACACATCACTTCCAGTAGTACAACAAACAAGAGCCCGGCAGAATTGTTAATGGGGAGGAAACTTAGATCCCATTTAGATAGACTGCACCCAAATTACACTTGTGAGAAACCCCCAGACTCGTCCAGCCGATACCGCACTTTTGAGATCGGTGACCTAGTCTATGCAAATAATTTTACCCGGGACCCTCTCTGGCTTCCAGCCACTATCACACAAATAACAGGCTCCCGGTCCTACCGACTAACTGTGGACGATGGAAGAGAATGGAAGCAGCACATAGACCAGCTTCGTTCCCGAAACATCGAGCGTAAAACGACCGTGTAACCTCAAATAATAAAAATCGATGAAAAGAAAACCAAGGAGGAGGGGGAAACACAAACAAATACAAAAGGGTGTGAAAATGAACCATTGAAATTAAATCTAGAACATCTAACCAACCTAAAAGAGCACTTACGGTAAGATGAAACCTTCAGAGGTAGTCCAAGTGAAAGGGAAGCCGTCCTGGAAGGGGCCAGCCAGGCCAGCTCAACCAGCCCGGTTGAACCAGGAGGGAGCAGCAAAACCACTGGCCTGAGCAATTCAAGCGGTAGTGGCAATGCTGACTCACCCTTCCAGGCGGTTCCATGGAGACAAGCCGGAGAGACAGCGATCCCGACCGAACCGCTTGAAGTCCTAGGCGAGAATGAGTCGTGCAGGTCAACTAGGACCAGAAGAAGCCCCACCTACCTGCACGATTACATCACTCACATAGCACTGAACTAAAGGGGGAGGGGTGTTCTGTATAACTTGGAAGGCTCCAAGTAGTCTCTTCTGATTGGCCAGGAAGGCCAGGAAAGGATTGGTTCATTAGGAACCAATCCAAGGAGCCACTCTAAGGCGGCAAAGTTAAAACAATGTCATTAGCTACAAGCCGGCAGGCAAGCCTCTATATAAAGGGCTGCCGCGGCTTGAGCCAATGTTCCGTTACTGTTTGCTGTTAACTAATAAAGAGTTATTTGTTGGAATCTGGTCTACCGCACATCTTTTCCGGATGGAACAGGGGTCTTCTAATATTTGAGGGGCCACCACAAAGAAGCAGAAGACAGGACAAGAAGTACAAGGAGAAATTTCCTGTCAGTGAGAACAATTAGAACAAAAAATGCCTCCAGAAGTTGTGGGCACTCTATCACTAGAGGAAGAGATTGGATAATGATTTGTCTGTCAATGGTATAAGGCAGGGATAGGGAAACTTGGCTCTTTTATCTCTTTTGGACTTCAATACCCATAATTCCTGAGTGAGCCATAAAAGTTTCCCCATCCCTGACCTAGTAGTTTTTCAGTTGTGGAGGAAACCAATTTTTGACTTGAATGGGACTGTTTAGTATACAAATGTAGGACATATAAATATAAATAAAATATAAATATGTCCTACATTTGTATATTAAACAGTCCCATTCAAGTCAAAAATTGATTTCTCCCACAACTGAAAAACCAGTAGGCCAGGGATGGGACCTTTTATGGCTCACTCAGGAATTATGGGAGTTGAAGTCCATAAGTGATAAAACAGCCAAGTTTCCCTATCCCTGGTATAAGGTTTCCTGCTTGAGCAAGGGGTTAGACTAGAAGACCTCCAAGATCCCTTCCAACTCTGTTATTCTATTACTCCATTACTCTTATTCTTAACTTGCTACTATTCTTCTTTTGTTCCTGATTAAACATCAGAAATAATACTTTTGCATGGTTTACTGGGAATAAAATTTGGGGAGTTTGTCTTGGTTGATAGAGACTGAGGATACAATATTTGTTTACAAGAGACATCTGGTCATAGAGAGTTGTGAATTATGTATTATGTCTGGAATTATGTACCAGCTAGGTCTATACTAAACTTTAGGTAATCTTTGGAAATAGTCGCATACTAATGTGCCAAGCAGGGGAGAGACAGCTTTGTTGCTTTCTATCTTTTCTTATTTCTACTGAGGATTTAGCAGTGAATGTCTAATGTCTAAAGTCACATTCTGCCTCTTCTTTATTTATTGATTGATTTTGAGTGTTACTGTTTTTATTTTTTTAGCTGACTTTGCTCTCATTCCTTCTACTTGTTTAGAGATCTATTACATTATTGTGTGACCAGAGGAGACATGATAGCAATATTCCAATATTTGAGGGGCTGCCACAGAGAGGAAGGAGTCAAATTATTTTCTAAAGCACCCGAAGGCCAGACAAGGAATAATGGATGGAAACTGAACAAGGAGAGATTTAACCTGGAAATAAGGAGAAACTTTCTGACAGTGAGAACAATCAACCAATGGAACAGAAGTTGCCCTCGGAAGTTGTGGGAGCGCCATCACTTGAGACCTTCAAGAAAAGATTGGACTGCCATTTGTCAGAAATGGTGTAGGGTCTCCCGCTTGGGCGGGGGTTGGACTAGATGACCTACAAGATGACCTTCCAACTCTGACTATCTGTTATCTGTTTATGGTAAATATTGTGCTTTAAGTCTTCATTATATCATTTCAGTTCCACTTTTTATTTTATAAAACTTTTTACTAGGATTAAATTTCAAACTAGATTCACACATTTAACTCTAAGTCACTCAGAGTCTCCTGAACCACAAGATGAGCAGAAAATAATTTTGATAAGTAAACTAAAATAAAAAATAAGTGCATATATTTGCATATATTCATTTGTATCTTACATACACAAAAAATACACACACACACAATTATCACACATGTTGGTTTTGATCCAGACTAAGGCTGCAATCCTGTTCATATCTAATAGTACATATCTACATATCTCATAGTAAGTTTTGCCTTTGAGAAGATAGTCATTAAGCTACACTGCAGATTTCTTCAAAACTCTCTTGAACTCCAGAATGGAAGGTGGGATATTCATTTAACAAACAAACAAAAAAATAAAATAAAATTGGTTACTCATTTTTCTACTGAAATAAATTAGACTTACATTTAGTCATGTCTCACTAAATTACATTAAGCAAACTTAATCTAGTTCCTACCCATTGCTTTCAATTGTTTTGGTTTGGATCTTGAATGTATTTTTTTTTTCAGAAAAAGAAAACACATCTTTTCCACAGGCCTTTATACCATCAAAAACCGCTTCTAAAATGGGAGGTATCAGTTGGATGCCACTGCGTTGAGTACTCTCATCTATTAAATTGTTTTAGTCAGTTTGGAGCTTTTTCAGGTTATTTGCTTTTTTAACCATTCCAAAAAAGTTGGTGTCATGCATAGAATGATGGCTGCACACTCACATGTGACTCCAGATAACTTATGAATGAACAACATGTCAGTGGTCTTAACACAGACTCATACCATTTAGCCCTTTTAGACAAACAACTGAGAACAGCACAAATGTCACATGTTATATTAATCTATTCTTAGCCTCTTTATAGATAAACAGGATTGCAACTAAAATCCAGGGGTGGGATTCTACTGGTTTTGTCCACTTCTGTAGAACCAATTGCTATGAAAAGCACCAAACAGAGAACATACATAGAACCAGTTCTATGTCTGCTGCTGTTGTGGCTCACCCGCCCACCCGGGTTCTTACCTGACCTGCACTTATTTCCTGCGTTTTCAACCACCGCTGCTTTGTGCGAAACAGCTGAGGTTGAAAAAGCAGGAAAAAATGGCTTTTTCAACTGCTGCGCACTTGCATGCAACACTGCTCAGCTGTTTGGGCAGCTCAGCAGGTCGTAAATTGCACTCACGCAACTTGCATGACACAGAGCAACAGAACTAGTAGTTATAACCTGGATTGTGCTCCAAATCTGCATCTCAATTATCAGATCTGCTTAAAGTAACTTCATCTAATCAGTTAAGCATGGGAAGTTGGCATGTTCTTTCTTTTAAAATAATAATAATAATTTGTCTGCCAAATACCAGAGCAGGTACTTCTGCTCTCCTATCCCATGTCACAACAGAGATGATATTATTCTGCCAGCTCCATTTCCACAATTGGTGTCCAATATGCAATTTGATCACCCGCCTTGAGTTTTGTGAGTTGTAGTCGTGGCGTTAAATTGAATCACAAAGCTTACATTAGCCTTGACATAAATCTGATTCTGGCCTGAACTTGTTTGAAATATCAAAACGTTACTCACTGATCCCTAATGAGAAGTAATCAAAGAATTTAACCAGCAGTACAAACACTTACATATGCTACAGATGTAGCCAAATGACAGAGAAGTGCTCTCTTTTCTACTGGAAAGATGTCTGCAAATACACCTTGTTAATGGTTGCTCTGTTGTAGGGGAATCTGTAAAGAGGAAGAAAAACCACAATGATTTAGTTCTCTTGGGGAACCTTATTCTTCCAGAATACCTGATCTTCTACAACAGGGTTGTCTGCTTCAGGAACACAATATATACACAATGCTGTATAATGCAATTTAGAAATTAACCAAGCTACAGGAATATAATTTGGAGAGCTCCCAGCCCTGTTGCATTTGCCATCTTTCCAACACCCATCATTTATTTGAGGTTCCTTTTTGTTGTTGGATGCCAGAAACCCAGCTTGGCAACTTGCTGCTCATATTATCCCCATCTATCTAATCCTGAGCTTGTGATTATCTTTTTCTTCTTCTTCTTGTTGTTGTTGTTGTTGTTGTTTTAAAATCCAGAATGCCAAGAGACAATCTAATTTAACATAGGGGTTGGTGTAACATACCCTGGGAAATAAAGATAAGAAAGATCAATGATCTTTCATTGAAGTACTGGGTAACAGGAAGGAATAGGGAGAAGAGAAAACACAGTAGGGCTGTAATCAACCTTATATTTAGAAGCTGGTATATTCAGCACATAAGAACAGGAGGATTTAAATGGCTAGATAGGTCTAAAGACATTTGGAATTAGTAGCGAAGGAAAGTGTTTTTCTCTATCTCTATACTTCTCTCTCTTTCTTTATGTTTCAAGCTGATTTTTCTGCAATAAAAGGCTGTAAGACAGAAGAAAAGTGGTGAATGCAAAAGACGTTAGGTTTATTTATCCTCATTTCATACAACTCCAGACATAACTGGAAACAGTAACCTCAGAAGTCCCTATTGGGAGGCTCACGTTTTCCTAGAAGAGCCTTAAGTGGCAATTCGAGAGAAGCAGCATTGCTGGAATATCGACAGCAAGGATAACTCTTCTCTTAGAAAGTTTTTCTTAGTAGGGACAGCCTCGATTAGGACTGTCAAACTCCCAGGCTGTAGGCCTGATACGTCATGCACTGGCCATGCCCAGTTTAGTGAAGAGGGAAAAAGTCCCGAAAAATCACAGGATCCCATCGTGATGACATGAGTTTGACACCCCTGGCCTAGGTGAAGGCTTAATTTAGCTGTTCAAAATAATTGCAAAGTTGTTCTTAATTTAGCTGTTGAAATAAATTGTTCTCACTGTCAAGAAATTTCTCCTTAGTTCTAGGTTGCTTCTCTCCTTGATTAGTTTCCATCCATTGTTTCTTGTCCTGCCCTCAGCTGCTTTGGAGAATAGCTTGACTCCCTCTTCTGCGGTGACCCCTCAAATATTAGGAGATTAATATCATGTCAGCCTTCTTTTCATCAGATTAAGTCCTTCTTTTAATTCATTTTACTTTATTCCTAATCCTAAAGGCTTTGGATGAAAAATTTCAGGAGCAGCAGTATGTCAAGAGCCCTTTGTCCAGGTGTACCATAGAAATCTTCCTTCCATAAACTTTGACCACTGGTCTACGTAGTTTGATACGTCTGCAGGTAGTTATACCACTCCATGAATTAATGGGTCACACTTGGCCTGCTGAAACCCTCACTTCAGAACTCTGCTGGAAAGTTCTTTAGGAGTTAAATCTCTCAGGGGTTTAGGACACTTATTTTGTCACATAAATTCCCCCCAACAAAATAAGCCCATTGATTTATGATCTGTTGGGGCTGCAAAAAAAACAACAATAAAAACCCAAGCAAAAAAAAAAAAAACTACCTGAACTGCCCTTTTTGTACTCTTGGTCTACACTGTGGGATCCATACTCAAGATGATCTCAAGGTGTCTGGTTGGTTCACATCTGACCCTTGCTTCCTTTGTCTCCATTTTCTGTTTTGGGTCAGAATCTAGTTCCTGATGATCCTTTCTCTGAATGAGGCATTTGGAGTATAACAACCATGGAGATTTCCTTTGCCATTATGCAAAACACCCAAACCACCACACCCCCAAAGGCTCACTCTAAGGAACAGCACCAGAAGGCAAGACAAGAAACAATGGATGGAAATTAACCAAGGACAGAACCAATCTAGAGCTAAGGAGAAATTTATTGAGAGTGAGAACAATTTATCAATGGAATGACTTGCCTCCAACAGTTGTAGGTACTCCAACACTAGAGATTTTTAAGGAGATTGGACAGCCATTTATCTGAAATGGTCTGGAGCAGTGGTTCCCAAACCTTTTAAGTCCACCACCTCCTTGCTGCTACAAATTCATCCTCGGTGCCCCCCACCCAGGGGTGGGATTCAAATTTTGGTGGGTGTGGCCTAATTTGAGGGTGTGGCTTGCTAGTCACATGACTGGCTGGACATGGCTTGCTGGTCACATGACCGGCTAGGTGTGGTTTGGTGGTCATGTGACTGGGTGGGCGTGGCCAGGTGACTGGCAAACAAGTGGTCCTCACTTAATGGTCAGTGGTTTAGCAAGTGTTCTAATTTATGACTGACCTCCCCAGAGATACTTGACCTGTTTTTGGAGTTTTGACAGCCATGCACATGCATACACACATACTCCCTTCTAATCCTTCTAGAGCAGGTCATTGGACTAGAATCAGCAAAGCATCTGATGAGATTCTAGTAGTGAATAAAATCTAATCAGAAATGCTTTACAGATTCTTGTTGATTTGTTTTATTTGTATCTCTTTATTTTATGTTGCTGAATTGCACTGACATGTGTGTCTCTTCTTGTGCACAACCCAGGAGCTTTTGTGATTCTATGCAGCAAAAATTACTGACCTCTGGCTTTTCTCTACTTTTCAAATATGCCACCACTGCTGTGTTCTAGGTGCCGGCCCCGTAGGTCTACCCCATTGAACTCACTGCACCAGAGGGACCTGCCCAAGCAAGTCAGCCTGAGAGAGGAAAAGAGAGAGAAAAGAGAGAGAAAAAGAGAGAAGGAAGAAAAGAAAGAGAAAAGGGAAAGAAAGAAAAAGGGACAAAGAAAGAGGGGGGGATGGAAGGAAGGGACAGAAAGAAAAAGAAATAAAGAAGGAGGGAGGTAGGAGAAAGATAATGAGATATCTATTCTAGTCCAATCACCTGCTCCAGCAGGGTAAGAAGGGAGTGTGTGTGTGTGTGTGTGTGTGTTCTCCTTGTAATTAATTTACCAGTACATTTTGGTTTTGCCTTCTTCAGAATTGGCACTGTAATACATTGGGGAAAAGTAATTTTTAGGGTGGAGATCTGGTCTAATGAATCCTGTTTAAAGCCTCAACAAAATGTGAGAGCTTCTTGATAGTCTTGACCATGTTTTGTCCACAAAACCTTTAATAGAAGCCAAAGATGGTTCAATGTGGAAAAGGGCCTCAGTCGAAACTAGGCCTCATTTCAATCAGACGCATCAGGTCTCTCTCTCTCCTCCCCCCCCCCCCCTCTTCTTCCCTCCCAGACTGGCTTTGTTTTACTTTCCCAATGTGCCTGCAGGGCTGGCACATAGATGTGTGGATAGATAGATAGATAGATAGATAGATAGATAGATAGATAGA
>BLBF01000032.1:429546-489199 GCA_015471245.1 Laticauda colubrina | reverse complement strand
AAGCAAGCAAGCAAGCAAGCAAGCAAGCAAGCAAGCAAGCAAGCAAGCAAGCAAGCTCAAGGCTCAGTTGGAAGAACTTCAGAATTGCAGAGAGAGGCTAGATTCTAGGTCCGGGCCGGCCACATAGACCTGAACTGAACTGAATCACGCACCTTGGAGAGCCACAGCTGCACCCACCCACATCCTGCACACAAGCCCAGCTGGCTGGAGAGGCAGAGGCAGAGGCTGGGCTGGTGCTGTGCGTTCCCTTGTTCACCTCTGGGGAAGGGGGCCCAAATGCTGGACCAGGCACCCCTTTCACTGCATATCTTGGGAGGGTTTTGCTTTCAGGCCTTCTGGCACGCCTCTGCCGCTTCCACCAGAGAGGGCAGCCTGCAAGCTAAGGCACCCCCTTTCCGCCACCTCCCACCTCTCTCCCCCAGGCTTGGTAAGGTTCGCCATGTGTGGGTTCTGCATTCAAGGTGCTGGCTATGGAGTGATGAAACAGTCAATGGGCTGCGTGGTTGGCAGTCAGTGATCCTGCAGGGCTGGCGCCTTGAATGCCCCCCTGCTGGCCCCCTTGCCTCTTAGCATCCCCCTAAGGCATCCCAACCCCCCCAGGGGGCAGTACCACCACTTTGGGAACCACTGGCATTGAGTCTCTTGTTTGAGCAGGAATTTAGATTAGAAGACCTCCAAGGTCTCTTTCAACTCTGTTATTCTGAACAATTTATAAATGATGAGAACAAGGAAGGAACTCTGTAGTATCCCTTTAACCACTGGTTGTTTCCAGTAGGAAGAGCTTTAAACAACTGGAAATATTGTATGAGCATGGAGAAAGCAGCCAAGATAAATATTGAGATGATTGTTGAGAGATAGTGCAAAGAGATAGCACGGTCCACAGTTAACAGGGGAAGATTTATATACAACAACAATAATAATAGAGTAGAGATATTAGGGAGAGGTGATAGAAATATTTTTCCAGACCTATGGAAGACTTTTGGGACATTAAGATGGAATAGCAGTTGAAAGACTGGAAGGTGTTTGGGATGAATGTGTTATGAATACATTTGTGCTGTCTATATACCTTCTTTAATATCAGGGCTTCTGTTGCAGAAGTGAATCTATGAAGCCCTCTCTATGACTGTGACAAGTTAGTTTTAGGACAAAACTGTTGTAAAAGATTTTGTGACCTAACCTTATACTCCCCAGATATTTTTCTTTTGAGGTATTTGCTTTCCTAGCAGATGGATAAATACTGTTAACTTGTATCAGCTGAGATTGGCTTGATAAACCAAGCTTGAAGTCAACAAGTTGTTGGTTTTTTTTTTTTTTAAAAAAACCTCCATGGTTGTGCCTGCTGTAGCAGCGTAAACTTGCACAATTGATTGCTGTGGGAACTAATTCTACATAAGTGTGCATTTAATTGGCCACCAAGGCTCTACTTTTGAGCAAATGATCCACCCTGAGAAATCATTTAAGTTAAAGAGTTTGAGAGAATAGCTTGGTAGCTCCAATTTCTAATCCCTGCATAATTTTTTGAAATGGGCCTAATTTTAGAATATGTTATTAGTATGAAGGTTGCTTGTTTTAAAATATGAACCTTACGCTTATATTTCAGACTGAGAACTATTTACCTGTATAAATTTATTAGATTCTATCATAAACTTTTCTAGTGCATTTTTGCCCCTCCTTTGGCTTTAATGTTACAATCGAAATGGAAAACAGGAGACATCTGCAGGAACTTGCATGTAAAATTTTATCTTGGGAAGCATGATGGCCCTGAAATACAAGAAATATATGCACTATATACCAGGGATGTCAAATTCACAATGACATGTCATCACATAAACATATCACAACTTTTTCTCCCTTTGCTAAAAGGATGGGTATGGTTAGCATGTAACACATCTGGCTCACAAGTTTGATACCCCTGCTATATATATTGTTAAGTTAGTAACACTGTTGTTAAGTGAATATGGCTTCCCCATTGAGTTTTCTTGTTAGAAGGTTGTAAAATTTGATCACATGACCCTGGGACACTGCAATTGTCATAAATACAAGTCAGTTGCCAAGCATCTGAATTTTGATTATGTGACCATAGGGATGCTGCAATGGTTGTAAGTGTGAAAATTGGTCAAAAGTCTTTTTTTTCCCAGTGTGTTGTAACTTTGAATGAACTAAATGAACTGTTGTAGGTTCCTGCATAGAAATAGTGATCTTAAAGACTTTTATAGAATGAAGTTTATGAATGCTATGGACAATTAACACTTAAGATTAATACATCTGCCTGTATATCTATCTATATACACACACACACATTTCTAAGTGCTTATAATATGTATTACAGGCCCCGTTCCAGCAACATCTCTGCTGTCCTATTTATTGTACAACTTCTCAACTTCATTTCAGATGCCAACTCAGGGTTAATTAGGGAAGGTTGTTTAGATCAAAGCTGAAATAGGAAATGTGGTACAAACCTGCTCAGAAGAATGGGACAGGTAGTTTCAACATGATGAAAGGAAATGTTGCAAGAATTTAAGAAACAGAAAGGCATATCGCTTAGGAGGGGTGGTGAGAGGAATCAGTTGCAGCAATAAGATATATTTATAGAATCCATCATTGGCAACCTCACCAACTATATTAACATTTACTTAAGTCCTTGAAATATTTAGAGTACTATATGCTTAACTGATTTACATTGAAAGCTTTTGTCCTTCATTGTTTAAAATAGGCATGTATCTTTCATGGCCATGCTGGTCATCTTGTTCAGTAACCATGCAATTCCCTCCCCTGCTCATTCCAGTTTAGGATGACCAAACTGCATCTTACCTGTTACAAAATGCATGTGATGCTTGTAAGATTGGAAGGAATCAGAAGGGAAATTGGTAAAGTGTGGTCATATTTCAACCAATGCAAATACTGCTTCCCTTCCCCCCCCCCTTCTATTTTTAATTGTTCTTTTGCCTCTTGGATTCTGAGATGGAAAATAAGCTATGGCATATAAGGGTAAGGAAGGAAAGGAAAGGTTAAATCTAAGGCTGATCATGAATTAGTAACTAAGACCTATGAACAAGCCTTCTTTGTTTACCCATGTTTGTCTTTGATTGACATCTGAACCACATCTTTACATTTGTGACAGAATCACATCCTCCAACCAATTAAGGACAAGAGGGCAGATGAGGTAGATCAAAATGAGCCATATAATGTGAATAGTTCTGTATTTCAGCTGGAGAAACGTAGGAGAAACTGTCCAGGGAATGCTTCTGTTCTGCTGTTGCTGCACCTCAGCATTTAGGCCCTGAGGTATTTGCTTCATGTGGTTCATTGCAGGGCCAGCTCTGCTTATGCACAAGTTGTTTACTGATTTGAGCTAGTTCTTTTGTCTCTAGACTTCAGTCTTTCCTGAGCCTTGCACCCAAATTCCTTCTGTTCTTTATCACTTAGTCTAGTTTAGATTGTGGAACAGCAGTAGCCTGTAACCAAAACTATCGAAATGTTCTTGTGTGGTGTCTATGGCATAAAATTGTGCTATGCTCAACTGATTCCCCTGGCATCCTAATGAAAGGGCACCAGGGACAACAAACCTGATGAACAAAATTGTCATAAAGAAAATAGAATACATCTGAAAGCTCTCTGGGAAGAAGCCAAAAAACACAGCTCTACCTCCCAACCAAAATGAGATTGACAAGAGAATGATGGCTTCATATGTAAGATGTATAGGTAACTACTTTGTGGCAATTGGATGAATACCTATACACAGAGAGCTTTCCCATATACCTCAATATGACTAGAATTGTAATTTACTGAAAAATACACACATATTTTTCTCTGATGGTATTTTCCAGTGAAACCCATTTATCAATTTCAATAGTACTATTTCAAAACTCCACTAAACCTGTTGACGAGAAACAACAGTATCCATTGCAGACAATGGTTACTCTACTACAGGGCCCACCAAACTTGGCACTGTTAAGGCTTGTGGACTCCAATTCCCAGAATTCCCCAGCCAGCATGTCTGGTTGAGAAATTCTTACAGCTGAAATCCACAAGTCTTAAAGTTGCCAAGTTTGGAGACCCCTGCTCTTGTAGGCTCTTGCTCCCTATTAGCCTTCTGAAAACTGCTACTTTTACAAATTGTCTTGTAAATGGAATCGGTGGTCCTTGGCGGTCTCTAAACTTGGTTATTTTCTTGCAATATCTGATTCGGCTAGCACTGTTAGATAATGAAATATCTGTGAGAAAACAACTAAGCTCAGTAAGCACCAAGGACCCCACACTTCAACTTTGAGCTATAAATATTTTCTTCTATTGGAAAATTGGTTTAAGCAAATCTTGGGTGGACTATAATAGCTTTAGTCCATGGCCACTTTTTAGACCGACCAAAGTTGCACTATGTTAATTTAGCAAACCTGAAAATAAGAAAGACCTATTTTTCTTTTACTTCTGCTTCTTGTGATGGCTAAAGAAGAGGTACATGAAACAAGGTAGGTTTGGCGTTTTTCTTCTACAGTGCAACTCATCGAGTAGCACGTGTCACTTCTACCTATTCCACGCCTGTTGGCTAACCACAGGACAATTCAGGAACGATCTACCTCATGTTGCTGGCTCTCAACTTCCAGGACAAATGAACCTTTTGTGGTGCCTAGTGTTGCCAATCACAACTTCCTGGTTTTTTTTTTTTTTTGTTATTTTCCAGCTTGCAGACCTGTGTTTCAGGTGGTGAGAGGAAAGGAACAAATGTGATACCATGCAAGGGAGCACCTATTGCTCCAGTCAGCCCTTAAAAACCTCTCAGGAGGTTCTGCAGCATCTGTACAGATAGGGGAGAAATTGAACAAACAGAGAAATAGCACTATTAATGTAGCCTTATGGGACTTTGGATGCTGTGTAAAAAAAAAAAAAAAACTCTTTCTTTTGAGCGACATATTGTATTTAACCAAATTTCCTCTCCCACATAATTTCTATTTTTTTTTTAAAGAGACTATTTATGCCCTCCCTTACTCCCCATTTCGTACTCAATCAACCCTAAGTAAAGCCTCTGAAGGAAAGATAACATTTGTTGGGCTGCCTTAGAAAACTAATTTGTTTCAAACTAAAAGGTAGGATGGGAGTATTTTTAAGACATTTTCAAGAAGCTCATTTCCACTGAGTCAGACTATTGAGCTCAGCATTGTCTGTACTGACTAACAACAGATCTCCAGAGCAGCTTTCCCCAGTCTTACCTGGAAATGCCAATATTTCAGTCCCAGGGCACATTTCCAATATATTTATTATTATATATCACTTGGCTGAGCCTCTCACCTCATTTGGATTGCCCCAATCAGGACCATTGGTGAGGCAGAATAAAGCTATTTCCCCCACATTCTCTGTGCAACATTTGCTTAATAGGCTGTGGTGGTTTCACTGCAGAATATGCCTTTAGGGTGCTTTCATTGTCTGACCTGGGTCCAGCTGACCTGCATTACACAACGTGGCCTAATCTGCAATGCAGCATATCACATACCAGTTTTCTTGAAGAATTCTGGCTGATCTGTTTTATTTCCACATCAGCTGAAGTAATAGTGCCCTGAATGTTACTGGCTGTTAGCTGACCTGGAAATAGCGCAAGCAATGTGGATCTAACTCAAGAAAGCAAACTTGGCCCATAGATCTCCATCTTTTTTTTTAATCCCCACTACAAAATACAGCCCAAGTGTTACTTCTTCACATACAGCCTTATTATAAAGCAGGGGTATCAAACTCATGTTGTCATGACAGTGTCACCTGATGTATTGGGACTTTTTCTCTGTTCGCTAAATCAGATGGGGGTGGGGCCAGCATGTGGCACATCCAGTCCGTGGGCTGTGAGTTTTACATCCCTAATATAAAGGGAACAGTTACTTTTCTTGCACATGGATCTTATAGCAGAAGTGGTATTCAGCAGGTTCTGACCAGTTCTGGAGAACTGGTAGCAGAAATTTTGAGTAGTTCAGAGAACCAGCAAATACCACCTCTGACTGGAGATTTTACAGTATCCTTCCTCTGCCACGCCTACCAAGACATGCCCACAGAACTGGTAGTAAAAATGTTTGAATCCCATCACTGATCTATAGGCATTTGTATATGAGTGAGAGAAAAGTGGGATGGTAGAAATAGACTGAGACACCTATAACAGGAATGTTTTCTGTGGACATCCCACCTTAGGAAAGCTTGTACACATTGTGATTCAAGGGCTGTACATGCACGTCATCCTCAACTTACAATCTTTTGTTTAGTGACTGCTCAGTTACAACAGCATTGAAAAAAGGGACTTATGACTGTTTTTCCTACTTATGACATTTGCAGCATTCCTATGGTCATGTGATCAAAATTCAGACGCTTGGCAACTGGCATGTATTTATGATGGTTGTAGTGTCCTGGGGTCCCATCATCACCATTTGCAACTTCCTGATAAGCAAAGTCAATGGGGAAGCCCAATTCACGTTACAGCCATGTGATTAACTTAATGACTGTGGTGATTCACTTAACAATTGTGGAAAGCCAGGTTGTAAAATGCAGCAGTTAACACAGTTTCCCTTTGCAGCAGAAATTTTGGGCTCAATTGTGGTTGTAAGTCGAGGACTACCTGTATAAAGCGTTTGTGGACTAAATCTGCTCTGTGAACTCCCTTTCTATGTGAGATAATGCCTTTACAAGCATCTCAAGGGAAAAAAAAAGACTTGCAATCTCATCCCACCCCAATATGGCTTGCAGCCTCCATAATCTGTCCAGGATCCCCCTTGGGATTTAAGCTGATTTTCTGCAGAAATCAGTCTCCTGACCTCTTTGCTGACAGCCAGCTCCTGCCAGACAGAAAAAGTTCCTTCCCTGCAATGATTCAGGAGTTAACTCTACAGACTGTAAGACAGTGAATCACAGCCAGGTTCTCCTGTTCTGCACCCAATCAACACGTAATTTTCCTGAAATGCTTGCAAAACCCAAGGTCATAAGATTTCAAGAGAAGAGTTTAGAAACACCAGAGTTTCTGTTCCTTCTTCTTGGACATACTGAACTTTGCCATCCAGCTTGTTGAACGGATTTTTTTCCCTCCTCCTCCCAGTTGTTTCCACATAGATTCTTGATAGGAAACTGTTGGTGAGAGGTGAGCTGACCACATGATTTGCAAGAAAGACCAACGCCGTTAAAGATATAAAATGAATTACTGGTTGGGGAGGGGGGCAGAGAGAGGAACGCACAAACAATTAGTTCTTAAAGCTTCTCTTATCAAAGTATTCAGGTTTCTTTTTTTGTAGGATATTGTTTATTTAAGAAATCTACACATCATGGGTGAATAAAATAATCATTCTATATTCTTGGCCTGTTGACGTTTTGCTGTCTTTTCAGTAAACCCTTTAACTTCTCCTAAGAAAATGTATTTTTTAAAATTGGAATGTGGGCTTCATGCCCTAATTGGGCTTTTAGTTCCTTGTTCTTTGTATCTTACCTTTCAGTATTCCTCCCAAACTGACTAATCATTAATCTAAACAATCCTAAACAGCAACAAAAAAGTAAATGTTTTAAAGATAAGCCAAAGATGTGTCCAAAATCCTTCAGACAATTGGGTTCTCTGCATCTGGAAACTGATTTCAAAACTGACTTTGGGAAAAAGACAGAGAAAAGCAACTCAGATCATTAAAGGCCTGGAGATTAAAACATACGAAGAATGCTTGAAGGATTTGGATATGTCTAGTCGAGAGAAAAGAAGGACTGGGGTGTATTATACTGATAGCAGTATTCCAATATTTGAGGGGCTGGCTCAAAGAAGAGGGGGAGCAGCTTATTTTTCCAAAGCACCAGAAGGCAAGACAAAAAATGGATGGAAATTAATCAAGGAGTGAATTAAGGAGAAACTTCCTAACAGTGAGAACAATTGGAACAGTGAAACAGCTTGCTTTCAGAAATTGTAGATGCTTCATCACTGGAGGTTTTTAAGAAGAGAGTGGACAGCAACTTGTTTGAAATGGTATCGGATTTCCTGATTGAACAGGGGGTTGGAATAGAAGACCTCCAAGGTCCCTTCCAGTTCTATTCTATTCTGACCAGCACCTGGGCTGAACGATGCCCCAATTTTCCCTTCTCTCTTCCAGGACGCTTCTCCAGGTTGATGATATGGCTGTTGGAGAGAAGGAGAAGGCAATTTTCACTTCTTTGGATTGGTTGCATGAATTGAAAAAATTCAAAGATTGTTCCACTGCCAACTCTTTTCCCTCCCAGAAAAGAACATCTGACAAAGTTAAAATATCCACTGTAATTAGCAAGGGGGCTGATCCTGCACTGACTGCTGAAACAATTTCAAAAAGAATGCTTTTGTACTCAAGATTAACAGTACAGGAAGATGTGCAGTTCAGTAGCCTGGCTACATCATGGAACCTGCTACCTTTTGAAAACAAGATCCTGTTGGGGATGGCAGTAGAACTGAGCTCAGCACTGTGGTGTGGAGAAACAGATATGGGGACAGAAATAGGGCTAAGAGGGGGAAAAGCTCAGCCCTGGCCACAGATTTCTGGTTCTCCACTATGTGATAGTCACATATGTGATTTCTGTTGGTTTGATAAATCTGGGATTACTTTTTATTTTTTGATTTTTGGGGGCTCCTTCCAATCATCCCCACACTTTCAAAGCAAATCTGGGATTCTTATTTCCAAGAAAGGATATAAAGGAATTAGCTTAAGAATTATTTTAGAAAGCCCAGATAGATTTCTCTATCTTGTTAGAGGGAAAGCACAAAATAGCTGCTGAAATAATATTAAAATCCATGGATGAAATGTAAATTAAGGAAGAAAAGATGCTGTATTTCAGATGAAGAACCCATCTTAAAAATTGTGCACAATTTCACAGATCCCCAATTTGTTGACCGCTTCAAGCAAAGTTAATTCTTTGGCTGTCCAAAGTTCCTTCTGGTATATGAGCAGTCATATAAATATGATAAATACATTTAAAAAAAAATATGGGTCAGAGGACACTAGGATTATACCTAGCAATTTCTTAATTTGGTTTTATAAAACAAAGTAGAGGGAAATAGTCCTGTTATGCAGAAATCCATCCCTTGGGGAAAGCAGGTTCAGAATTATATGAAAGGCAGCAATCTTGTCAACATCTTCCAGTTGAAGCTTACTTCAATTGGAAATCCTTATGGTCCCAAGAAAAATATTTTGGATCACCTACCAAATTTTTCACCAGAGTGCCTACAAATATAAAGGATCCTAGTTGAAAGCAGCTTCCTTCATGTGGCTGAATTTTGCAGCATCTGAATATTTTGGGAGTTTCCTATTTCTTGAAAGTCAGAAGTGAAGAAACCACAAGCATGAATCTCTTTGGTTGAACAAAAAATAAAATCTGGGGAATTTGCACAGAGATGCTAAGTGAGCTTTGAGATGTCCATCAGAGTGCCATGCCTGAATGTCAGCTGTACATTAGAGATGCAGGATAAGAGTTACCATCTATCCCAAACTGAATATAATGTACTTTTTGAACTGGCCCTTTCAATGTGGAGAGGCTGTTATTGTTACCATATTAACTGTGCAATCATTCTTAAAATCACATTCATAGGTACATTATTTTGGAATTAATCTCACTGATTATCAGGCTTATTTACAAAGCTAGGTACTTGTCTTCCTTTCTTAAAGTCATGTTGGATTACAAAAGTTCGCCATCAGAATGACCACTCTCTCTTCTCCTTTCTTTTTCTCTCTCCTCTCCCACTCTTCTTCTCTCTCCCTCTCCTCGGTTCACTCAGACATATTTGGAGGCATATTTTAAATGCCCAGTCAAGATTTCAAAAGCTTCCAAGTCACGGGAGATGACCACCAGGATTAGAATGGAGAGAACTGTGATTTCATCCATCCAGAACCAGGTTGGGGAAGGGAGGGAGGTAGGTGTTCGCTTTTGCTTATTTCTGAATATTTTCTCAGATTCACAACTGACACAAGGCAAATGATTTTGGGAAGCAGGGGCAATACAAGGAATATTACATACATGTTACAGATATACTCTTCCAGCTATATATAATATGAAAGCTCCATTGGTTCCTATGGAATAAAAAGTGTGTATGAAAGGGAAAAAATATGGTTTTGCTGCCATGACCATTGATCACTTGCTTTTCCATCAGAGGAAATGGAAAGAAGTGAAGAGACCCAAATCGGCTAAACAATGCCTAACGACAGATTAGATATTGACTGATATCACCATGATTTACCTCAGTAATTTTTTCCTATATCATGCTTCATACATGGAATTATTTTAACAGTAAGAAGAGTATTCTTAAATATGTTCAGAGAGTATATCTCACTTTTAATTGTGTAGTCTCATCAAAATTTGAAATCATAGCTTAGTATTAGCAAATTCAGACTGTAAAAATCTAGATGGCCACAAAGAATGTATATTTTCTGTACTTATCTTCTGCCATTTTGTTATTACCCAGATGTTTGCAGTCTAGATCTGCTGGGCCTATTATGTTGTGAGTTTAGGCTTGCCTCTTTTTTGAAATCCATTATGTGGTAAGCAGACATTTCTATGTACCAGAATTTACTGGAAGTTATGAACTAGAGACCAACCTTATCTGTAGCCCTAGTAGATGTATGCATGCTATCTGTCTTGCTTTTTGATTAATCTGGAGACTATAGTGAGCACAAGAGCTCATATTCCAGAATTTACTTACTCACTTACTCTCTTATTTACTTATTTACGTTATGTATGAATGTATGTTTGTATGTATGTATGTATTGCATTTAACCTCCTTTTTAGCTAATAAAGGCTCCTAAGTGATCTTATGTAGTTAAGTAAAAACCATCCCTGCTGTTAGACATATTAGAAGTGCAATCTCTCTCTGTATGTCTTGTGGAATTGATTTGTCTTGAGTCTTTTTCATTTCTTCCTTGGACTGTATTATTTTAATGGGTTGTGGATTTTTATATTGTTTTGTATTTATTGTTCAGTGTCCGGTGTTATGTACCTAAATAAATAAACATTTTAAATCAATGGTTCAAACAAAAAGAAGAGATAAGGATGGAAAGGGAAATAGACTAATTCAGACCTGAGCTACTTCCTATCTCTCTGTCCATCAGTCTTTTCAACTATTTTGAACTTACAAGCATAAAGTTAATTTTTTAAATTTAATTTTTTCCCAGTTTTTTTGCCTCATTCATTGTTTTAATCTGTTTGCTTCTGCTGCATTCTTGTTTTTTCCCATGAGCTACCAAGACACCATTTTGTCCTAGATTGGCTAGTCAATCAATCATCAATTTCAAAACAGAAATGCTCTGAAAATATTGGTGTTTATACCCTTTACATGGCTATTAAGATGGTATCTCATCCTATTTTCAGATTTGACTACTCAATAGCAGAAACAGATCGGAGTCCTCTTTTATCAAGAAGCACAGAAGTTGTGTATTTTCATATGAGCCTGGAGAGTGGACACAAACAGATTATAGTAATTGTAGACAACCCCAAAACATGTCATTTTGGCTGAACTCTTCTGTTGACATCATGGATGCGTCTATGTAGTTTTCCTGGCACCAAAATGGACCTAGTTTGCCATTTTCACATTCTGGAGTCCTTTTTGATTTTTACAGCCCTGATATTTCTTGTGGTTGTCCCATCTAAATTACCAAGTCTGATCATTCAGCCCCTTTAAAAAACAATCAAGATCAACATCTACTTTCCATTCTGTCCTAACCTGCAATTGCAGGCAATATTTGCCATATTTACTCTTGGACAGGGCTATGATTTAGTGAGTCAACAAAATGTTCTGGGTTCATAAAGAGCCAAGAATCATAAACTAATCATTGAGATTGGTTTTGATACTAAAATGGGGTGGGGGAGTTTGTGATTCAGGACATTTTATGTATCCATGTCCATCCATCCACTGGGTAGTGTACAGTTTAAACTATCCTATAGGTTTGCAATAAAATAAGTTATGGGGGCAGAGCTTCTATACTATTTGAAGCTTTTGGAAGGAACAATGAACAATGGAAAATGAGGAATACATTAAAGAAAAACTTCATTTAAGAATTGTATCAAACCTCTCTTGCCTCCTTTGTTAAAGATTTGTGAGGAGAATAGAAGGCCAAGCAGGCTGTTGGGCTGCCTTTGAGGGGGCAGGTTACAAACCATATAAGGCCAGATCGGGTTTCACATATCTGGGCTGCTTTGGACTGCTGTTGTTGGCTGGAACTCTGCCTTACCTGGGCTTTCTGCCCATGCTCTTTTAAGAAATGTGGATTCAAGAAACAGAGAGACAACTCAAATGCGGAACTTCTCAAGTATCATCCAAGAAGGATATTAGCGCGAATTGAAATTCACCTCCATGAGTAGAATGAATCATCAGAATATATACAGTAGATGCACGCGCGCACACAGACACACACAGGGTGGAAAACAAGGTTGTGCAACCTCACCCCAGCGTGTGTCACTGGCAAGTGGAATTTTTAGAAAGGCAGCAGTTTGTGTTCATCACTGTGGTTCGTGATTGCACACACCTGTTCAAGCCCAAAGGTTTTGCAACAACAACAAAATAAGGAAGCTGAACTTGTTTCTTTCTCCTGCACAGCACAGAAAAAAGAAGCAAACCACAGCTGTTTGGGCTGTTAACAGATAGCAGCAGCCCCTCCTTTCCCACCAATCATTCCCCCCCCCCCATTACATAATTGAGGATAACGTTTTCAAAGCATATGGGCCGGAGGTATTATCATCTCATTAAAACTTTAGGTAGGAAACAATCGAGCATATTCTCACACATTTCTGCTTGGGTCTCTATAACAAATGTTTGTAATTAGGGATGCTATAAACAGTTTATTAAATAATAAATGAAGAAAGAAGGAGGGAAGAAAAAAAAGGGCTTGATGAGCTATAGAAGGTAACAGATTTTATGTACGGTGACATACAAGCCCTGAGATGAGCTTTGAATGATTGCTTCTCATTTACTTGATATTAACTAGTCACTTTGGGCAGTTTAAGCTAGAGACAGCCCGGGCTTCTATTAATGGGTGCGTCCTCTAAAAGAAGCAAGAGCTCAGGAAAGGGCATTAAAATAAAGGATTTATGATATGAAGCTTGCCTTTCCTAAGTTCTACAATTTGCTTTGGAATGCTCATATTGCCTTACCATAACCATTATTATCATCCAGTACTACAAGATGAATTTTGTCACCTGTTCATCTCACCTTGATTTGTGCCTTCATGTGCAGCCAGAAGGACAGAAACACAGCAGGTGTGGCTTAGGAAAATGAAAGAGGAATTTTGCAAGCTCCCTGCAGATCCATCTAATTCCTAATTATCACTGTAGGCTAACTGATAATGGCTTTCTAGCATACTTTGGCCAGCAGATCTTGGAAATGACCAGAATTGAACCTTGGACTCTTTGCACCTAAAGTATGCACTTAGCTAACTCCTTGTTCCTATTGTTCTTTGTAATTATCCACATGCAAAGCAGGCTGAATATTCTCCATTTTGAGTTAATTCCCACTGCTGAATGATGGATTACCCAGGATCAGGCACAGTTACAAAAGTTAGCTGGGCTGCTTCCAATCTTGCCATTGGTAAACATCCTTGGTCCAAATTCTTCAACCTGTGAACACATTTGGTCAGAAGTAACTTTTTTGAGGTTTGCCAGAACACTGATAACAAAATACTGACACAAGTTGGAATGTTTATGCACTTGAGTGGTTTGCCTGCTTTGTGAGTGTGCAGTATGCCTGCACAGTGTTTTAGCTTGGTTTGGTTATATTAGTCACCTTTTTATTGGCACATTTATATTTCAATCTGTAGCTCAGTGCTGAATCCTGTTTTCATTCCCAGGTCTAAGAATAAGAAAGTCTGTGCCTTTAGTCATATGAAGAGTGCATATTCTTCACATGTGAGTGACCACTATAGCCTTCTACAAGTTGAATAAAAATAATAATAAAAAACCCCTTAATTAAAAAAAAATAGATTGTCAGTTCAATATCACTTTCAGGCAAGTCTGATCACTGGAATTAATCACTGCTTGTTGTGGTTCGCCAGCAGCAGGTACGGATGGCTGAGGTCTCAGAGAGCGAGGACTCAGATGAGGGGCCTGTGTGTGATGCAGGGATGGGGCCAGGACCATCAGGGAGTGGAGTGCTGCCTTTGGAGATTGTGGAGGCTGGCAGCAGTGGTCTCAGAGGAGCCTGTGCCCAGTCCGTGTGCACGCAGGGCTGCTCGAAGGAAAGAGCAACTGGAGCAGCACAGGCGACTCAGGAGTAAGGCTGCAAGGTAATGCCCTCCCCCTTAAGAGATCAAAGCCAGCTGAGAAACTGGAGTTCTCTGCAGGAAGCAAAGAAGTTTTTGTACTCAAACCTTGAGGACATTCGGAATATCTTGGCTGGTTTTTAGAGACACTTTGTGTTTGAAATATTTCTTAGTAACTTTATCTAGTGTTCTTGACAGCCTTGCACAACCTTGGCAAGGCTCGTTCTTATCAGAGACATTTAATTTGAAATAACCGTGAAGGAACAGAATTCGTAAAGAATCTTTAAAAGGTTTTGATGTTACCTCTGTTTCATGTTTGTTTTCTTGTAACAAGGCTTGGGTCAGAATACTGCTTTGCATTCCATATAATAGTGAGAGAACAGCATCACCCTTTATTGAAATATAAAATTAAGAACAGGTAAGATATATTTAATGTGGTTTTAGAAGAACATGAATATCCTTTTCTAACAACTTCCATCATATTCATCCAATGGAGCTAATAAGGTTTAATCCAAAAACTCAGTGGAAAACTAAACTACAGTGGCTTTTATCCAGGTAGTTATTTTCAGGAAAGATTGTAGCACATGTGACTATTAACTGAATAACACAAGAGGGACCAAATGATCCCTGAAGTGTGTAGTCTACAGAGGCTTGAGATGCAGGCTAGCCTCAGCAGTTTAAATTTTGTGCAGGGAACTTGCAAAGAGGTAGAGCCAATGGAGTTTACGTTCATAGTCATTATCGAAAGAAGAGCAGAAGGATCACTTTGCTAAAATGGGAATTCCTGTTTATGTTCACAGCAGAGCCTGCATTCAATCTAAGTTGGTGAAAGTAAAGTATCAAGCCCGGTGATTTTTTCGTTACTATTGAAAAATGTAATATAAATGACATGGTCCTAGAACAGATCTGAGGAACCTGTGGTCCTTCAGGAGTTGCTGAACAATGTAGAATGTCTTTCAATATTAGACATGTAGCTGCTGAGAGATAAAGTTGAGCAACAACTGGAGAGCTGCAGGTTCTCCACCCATTTACTAAAAAAACAGAGAGCTAAAAACTCCTCCAACAAATCATGTTGCAAAGGTCTTGATTTCTCCACGCAACAGAATACCAAAATGACTGTTTTTGTAAATTAGCAAATACCATAGCATTTATTAAATGTTCAATTATTTTGCATACTTCTAATCTAGAAATCTACCTGGGTTTTAATTTTGGAATATCACACTATCTCCACCTCTGCATTCATGCATCATCTAATTATCTATTAACAAACTCCAATAGAAGCCCTTGATTTTAATCATAGGTTTTTTTTGCTTCTGAGATATTTCTCCATAACTTGACTTGGAGCTTCTCCACCAGCTAAAATGGTAATCAAGTATTTATTTTTAGAATGATAAGAATGACAACTTCCAATTAGTCTTTAACTCATATTTCTAAGGAGTGCAACTTGAAAGTGTAATTGAATCAGAAGTTTATTAGGGTTAAGAAGGACTTTGGCTCTGAAGGGACAAAAGTGCTTTGGAAGGCATTCATTGGGGAATTCTGGTAGTTGAAGTCCATGTAGGTTAAAGCCAATGAGATTGAAGAACACTGCCTTGAAACAAATGCAAGTTGCAGTTGTATGGAGCAAGCCATGCAGTCCTGGGAGAGACATATCTGCTTTCAGGCATTGTACATTTGTACATCTTACATTTGAATTAACACCTGGTCTGAAGCATCATTTCTCCCTTGACTCTAGTACTCAATGCAACTCCGATATTTAAATTTGTGAATTATACTTTTCATAGGGCTCTTTCCCAATGGCCGACTTTGGTAATTGCCCACTTTGTCAGGCCATTCATTCACTGAACTCTCTAGGACTTAATTCAGATTAGGTCTGTACGGGTGAGAGTGAAGAACCAGAACAGGCATTGCAGATTTGCTGAGGAAGTATTTTAAGTTTCTGTTCTTAACAAATTCTAGCTGTCCTCTCTGCTTACCACATGAGAGAATATAGTTCTCTCTGTGTGTGTGTGTGTGTGTGTGTGTGTGTGTGTGTAAAAGTAAAATTTCATTCCCATTTTTACTTAGCAACCAAACATCATTTCAGTACTTCCCACCCTTCCTTTTGTATTATGATGTGTAACTTGGAAGCATATGCCTCTCCTTTCCATAACATTAAAAGCAAAATCAGCTAATAAAAATAAGGACAATTATACATTCAATCAAGGGAGGGGAGTTTTGTGGATGTTGAAATGTTGAGCTAGATTAATTTAAAAACAGGCTGTGGATAGATAGATAGATAGATAGATAGATAGATAGATAGATAGATAGATAGACAGACAGACAGATGATAGATAGATGATAGATAAGATAGATAGATAAGATAGATAAGATAGATAGATTAGATAGATTAGATTAGATAAGATTAGATAAAATAAGATAGATAGATGATAGATAAGACAGATAGATAAGATTGATAAGATAGATAGATGCTAAGTATAGTAGATAGATTATTTATGAAGACACTTTTGAAAGCAATGGGGAGTGTGAAAGCAATCACAAAAAATCATTGCATTCTGTTGAGGTGGGAGATTTTATGGGGGAGGGGGGTCTGTTGTTGTTGTTGAGGGCAGGTAAACCAGATTAATAACAGAACACTCATGAGAAGGTTTCAAAACTTGCTGTCAGAGGGTAATAATTAATGATCAAATGTTAATGGAGATGCTGGGTTGTTGGTGCCATTAATTCAGCTCAGTGGAGCCAGTCCTGCCCAGGATCTGCCACAGCTGTCACTGCATTTGCTTAATTATTCCAGTGCCTTCAGGCTCTCCTTTCCAACCCTCCCAACACCCTCCCCTCCCCCCCCAGTGCTTTTTCTACTAACTTTGGGAAAGTCTGTTTACAGCGAAGCAGAATCATGAAGACTGTCCTGCTTGTTGGCAAGATAGGCCAGGCTCAGTCTCAAAAGCCCAAGGCAGGACAGAAGTAAAATGCAAAGTTAGCTTCTTTCTGTGGGTGTAGACATGAGTAAACCCTGACATTGATGTAAGCTTCCTTGGCAATGTCCCTTGTCTGGTTAATGATTCCCCCCCCCCCCCCAATAAGAATGAAGTAATCATTGAAAAAAGAGATGGTTAATAGAGTCAGTTTTAACAAAACTACCTTTTACCATGCAGGTAAAAGGTGTGCTTGTAAAATACCGAAAGAGGCATGAGATTTCCACCATACAGGAAGCCAAAACCAAAACTATCCTAGCTTGATGTGTAGGCTCTGCCAACAGAATTTATTTCTGAACAAACTGATATTCGTCAGATGTTAGGGCTAAGCAAACAAAATGACTTTTTCTTTGCTAATAGTCTATATCCTTTCTTTAACCAAATAACCAATTAATTTTATTGTACTATAGCAGCCATCTCTAATGCATTTATTCTGATAGAACACACCAATGTTTTCTTTCATATATTCTCATCCTTCCCTTTCCTAGGTATAAACCAAAAGACTGCCAAAAAGAGACACAGCTCTCTTTAAAACTTTGTCAATTAATCTGCAGAATGTTCAGTCTAATCTCCCTTAGCCAACCTTTATGTGATAAGGTGTTTCAGCTTGATGTTTATTTCATATTTAACGTTTAATAGCGAGTCCTACTTATACCTTTGGAGATAGCTTGCTTTGTAAATGTAAAGTCCAATTGTCCATTAGTGCCTGGATCCCTTCCAACCTGAAACGCTTAAAAAAAATGTAAGGCATGACAACAATTCAAAATCAGTCCCTAATGTTGTACATGGCGATTTAAAATAATCAAAGCTCTTCAAATTTGTTTACGTCCTTGAATTTGGAGGCATTTGTGGTTCAGAGCATGTGCAGTATGCAGTGATTTAAGATTATTGGAGCCTTTTGTGTTTCAGTTTGATAGGATTTTGGCAATGCAGAGGGATTCAACATTATCAGAGCATTGTATATGTTTTACAGGTGGAATTCATCTCAATCTTGGACAGCAGAAATGTGCAACGTGTTATTGTTTGAAAAGATCATAGAAACAGTGCCATATTTTTCCTAAGGGTGGACTTTTCTTGAAGAGCCAAACATCTTCCATTATTTTAAAAGCAATTTGTTAGATATGGATGTGTTCTAATAGTACAATTTCATATTTTGAGTTTGATATTGCTAATAGCTACCGTATGGCCATATTTAGAGAGGAGAACTATCTCCATATGAAGTCTTAAATACGTGCAACATTATGGATATATCTTTATCTTTAATGTGTAAAAGGTAAAGCCTGATACCCAGTTCATTCACTTCATCCCATCCTCTCATCAGATCCAGCAATTTCATTCTGCAAGGTTAGAAATTAGGCAGTAGCATGTGCAAATGGGTATCAAGGCATGCAATTGCCCAATTTGTATGTGCCAAGTGTCTATCTGCCAGCATTGATTTTTTTTTTTAGAAAAGGTGGTTCACTTCTGAAATTCTCTGGAAGAATTTAAATACCCAAGTAATCCCATTTGTGCATGTATTAAACTGGCTTGTTTTTAGATTAGCCAATATCAGTCCCCTTTTGCCCCCAAAACTTTCAGACATGTTGAAGCCAATGAGACTGTTTTGGGTAGAGATTTTACATGAGCTTAGGTTCTTCTAGTACAGGGATGTCAAACTCGTATTGTCACGGTGTCACCATGTGACATATCATGACTTTTTTCCCTTTCGCTAAACTGGTCGTGGGCATGGCCAGTGCGTAACACATCTGGCCCACAGGCCAGGAGTTCTAGTAGCTAATCTGGTTTTCTTGAAACTCTATTCCTTCTGAACTCTCAAGCCATTGAGCCATTTAAGCCATAACTGAAGATACTATGAGCTGTCTGTGAGAAGCAAGGTTCCTGTTGTGCCACAGGGTTGCCACAATGAATATGTTAAAAAATCTGTAAATTTTTTTATTGGTCTTCAGTCGCTGTGAATTCAGCTTCATTTGGTCAGGTTATAGTGTTTATGAGGAAGAAAATTTCCCTCATTTTCCCCTTTTCTGTTCTCCAATGGAATGGATAATGTTAAAAAATCATTATTATATGCCTCTCACTCGTATTTTTTTTTTTTAAATTAAAATGCCACAAATGTGATAATAATTCTTTGAAGAAAAGTTCCTGAAACCTGTTTTCCAACCCTTCAGTGATGCGTTTGAATCACTGGGTTGTAATGGGAAGTCTCATACCCAGGTTACTTTTATGTTAGGTTAGGGTTAGGTTACATATTTTAATCTTTAAAAATAGCATTTTCGCATTGGAGAACTTGAAGAATTATCTGATAAGTATTATTCAGACATAGTAATTTTTTTTAATGATGTATCTGACTCAAGGTTGAAACTTTGGTCACTTAGTTGCTCTAATTCTCCAGATTCCTTTTCTGAAAAAGAAATCAATTTAGGAAAAACTATCCTACAGCCATTGGAGGCTGTTTCTAAATGTAGATTGTGTCATCATCATGATACAAGCTCTATCCTCTTGTGTCATGACATCACACATAATGATTGAAGGGAACTTGCATCATAATCCTGTGTGAGTGTGTTCTGTTTGTCAGGATTCCAAATAATATGCCCATAGCAAACAGAACTCCAAGGCAAGTAGGTTCCTCTAAGAACAGGTTTATTGGACATATTATATTGGGACAGACTGGTGAAAACTGAGTCTAAAAGGTCCCACAGTTTTCACTTAATTAAAAGTAAAGTTTTTTCCCCCTTTCCCAAACAATCAGTCATGTGGTCCAATCAAGATGCTGTCCGGTTGCTTGGAAACTTCACTCCTCCTCTTTTCAGCCACCTGTGGGAATGTCCTTGGTTCTCAGAGGAAACTATTTTGTTTTGGCTACAAAACCCCCAGCTATTTCTATTTTCTCCTCCCTATCAGCAGTGCCAACGCTGAAGCCTCCAAGATGGCAGCAGTGAGGCCAGCTTCAGAGTTGACACCAAGTTTTGTAATTTGTCTCTACTTGTTCCCTTCTGTAGCTACCCACATTTACATCTCTTCAATAAAGACAGATACAAGCCAGTAATCTCCAAATTCATTCTCCTGTGTCTATGGAGATTCTCAGTCATCCAGGTCATGGTTGTCTCAAAGGTGCTTTTTCAAGAGCATTTTTCTTTGAAGATGTTTCATTTCTCACCCGAGAAGATTCTTCTGGTCATTCTCCTGTGTTTTCACAGTTTAAATATTATTTTGTTTATTTGTCCAGCAACGTTCGTAATTCAGCTTCTCAATCCTATACATTTTATTTGTATCCTCTCCTTGAGTTTACTATTAATGTTTTTTTTATTTGCTGTGCTTTTATAATGGATGATTTAAATGTTTTTCAACATTTTATAGTGTAAGCTGTCCAGAATCATTTGGTATGAGATGGGCAGCAAATATATTTTATAAATAAATGTATTGTGTTATTGTGTTATTATTCTTACAAATAACACAAAAGGGGCAAACATATCAAACACACCTTCATTCTAGTTTTCCCACAACAGCTAACCTGTGAGATGGGCTAGGCTGAGAGAGTGTCACCAGCTGGCTTTTGTGTCTACAGTAGGATTAGAACTCATGGTCACCACTTTCTAGCCTGGTGCCTTAATGACAATACCAAATTGGCTTTTAATTAAATTTAACTTTAATACTCTTGGTAATGTGGTCTTCAATTTATTTTCAACACCATCGTCCAATCTCTCCCCCTCCTCCTCCTCCTCCTCCTCCTCCTCCTCCTCCTCCTCCTCCTCCTCCTCCTCCTCCTCCTCTTCCTCTTCCTTTGATTACTTGCCATTTTTTAAAAACATAAATAGAATATTTATGTTGTTTTGTTAAAAAAAGAAAGCTGACAATATTTCTGAACCTAATATACAATACACAAGAATGAAGTACATAGGAAGTGAAGAACCTGCAGAAGTAAGGAAAACTATCTTTTGTACTATGCTTTAAGAGAAGCAGACAACCTAGTGCCTCAAAAATGTATAAAACTATAATTGCCAACTCATTTAATCATTAGCCATCTTGGCTAGACTTATAAGAAACCGTCATGTTATTTCTACATTATAGAGTTCTCAGGGGGTTGCCAACAGTATTAAGATATTCTTGTAATAAAAGGCACAATTGTCATTAACTGGAAATGCCTCCAGAAACAGGCCATTGTCACAAACCACTGTCTACTTGCTATAAACGCATACTGTGATACCAGATTTCAGAGTAGGTTATCTTGCCACCTTTATGAACTAACTAGCATCCTTTTACATGGCATCTCTTCAAAGAATGGTTTGATTCTTCATGCCCTCCTGTGAGGAAGAAATTAAAATACCAGCATTTGGTGGCATCAAGAATAGGCAGAGGGCAGTCCTTCTATGGCTTGTGACTCCATAGAGAGACCCACTAAGGCCTCAAAATAGTATTTTCATATTGAATAAAGGATTTCTTTTTACACAGATGCAATTTTCTGGATTGTCCACGTTTGCTGAAAAAAATAAAACCCAAAAATTCACACTAGATGCAAATGGAATATAGCTAAAGAGACTTGAAGTTTCAGTAGAGACAGTAGAAAATGGCATCTGTCTGAAATGAAATGATGCTGATGTATTACAACAATGAATTCTTAATTAGACTGTTTATTGAAAGTCAACAAACCTTACACATAACAACATGGCATCTATTTGTGTTCAAAGACTGTAAATTACTTTTTTTCACCATTGAAAGAGAATAGATTTTTACAGTAATTCCTATTCCATTCTTTGAAAAAATAAATAGAGTCTTAAAATAATACGAGGTACATTATTTTTATAGGCAGTGGTAACAGATTTGCACTTTTAATTTGACTGTGTTAAATGTTATGGAAGAGGGAGGTCACATTAGGGCGAACTGACTGTATTGTTTTCCTAATACATTTAAAAGGAGACATTCAAGTTGTTAGGGATAACATTGTTCACCCTAACTGTTTTAGGTGAAATACTAACTATGATTCATAGTTAATGTATGCAGCTTTAACTGTAAAATAGCAACTGTGGGTGTGGTTATGAAAACCATATAAAAGTAGCAAGGCTACAGCTTGCTCTCTCTCTCTCTGGCTTTGATGATCCCTGATTACTGCTTGGAAGCAAGACTGCATTTGCTCGAACGGGAGAGACAACAACGGACTGATTTATGAGAACTGACAATAGGATATTCTACATGGACTTTGCTAACTGAATATCCCTGAATGGACTGACTACTTGGTAAATGAATATTGGACTGTTTTTGACTATGCTATAAACTTATACTGGAATAAAATATATTCTTGATAGCACAAGCGTATCTGTTATTTTTACTGTATGTTAATAAACATACAAGCTTAGCTCACTCATTTATCTGTGTGCCTATCTGACTAACGCTGCACATTCTGTTTAGCTTGCCTACCTAACCCTGGTTGGGGAACCCAGGCTTAACATTCCAATTTGTGTGATAATAACACCCTCATCGGGGTGGCCTAGAACCAAGGAAACAGCTTAATTCATTCATCTTTTGACTGAATTATATTACATGCATTAGCATGCATTAGGTCTCTATATAAATATGCCAACCATTGAATGTTTTTTGAGCAATGTTGCTTTTTGGTATCATACAGGTATTCCTGCCCTAGTGTTTGGGAAGCAATTTTTCAAACTGGTTTAATAATTGTGACAAAACAACAACAATAACAGTCAGTGACTATTGGATTATCTATCCCTTTGTCCCTCTCTCTCATACATATACACACATTCCTTGTGCTTTTTTTATATTAGAAATCATTTAAAAACCTAATAGAAATAAAATATTATTCTTTATACATAAGGATGAAATAGGTTCCACAGAAAGGTCAATCTTGAGAAGATGGGTTTTTGAATACTATTTGCTGTACGCTAACCTATACAGAAACCTAGAGCAGTGCATAGAGCAGTGCATTTGTAGGATACCATTTTCTCAAGTAGACATACCTAAGTTTGGCCTGACTGAGTTTTCCTTTTTTAAAAAGAATAATGTGAATGATTCAATTCAAACCATCTTCTTTTAACTCCTACTTTGGACTTAAAATACAGTGATAAAACTCTACATTTTCCTAACAGTGGATCTATCTTCTTGTTTCCAAGTAATACTTACAAAGTAGTATTTAGTTTTTCATATTACTTCTTGTTTTGATTTTTTAAACCATGACTTCCTCCCTCCCCAAAAAACATGTGATAATATCTGTGGCATCTCAGACATGAAATTCTCCAAAGTTGACCATTTATGGGAATATGTTCACTTATTGTGAATTTCTAGAATGTGAAATATTTATATAGAGACAAATATTCACCATATATAGACCAATAGATGGTCAATGTAATATTATTACTATTTACCCAATGAAGAAGATAGGGCTGAACACAGAACATTGGGATGAAATTCAGATTATCTGTGGGATCCTTGCTGCTCTTTGAGTTTAGTTGTTTTCTTGTGGATGTTTTATTACCCAGATAGATAACATCATCAGTACTAGGAGGGAGTTGGGTTTGCTCTCATTTTATATATTAGTGGCTAGCCCTGTCAGTGTTGATGGAAATGGTATTTGTGGTTCCTTGATTAGCCTGTTGTTTACTTCTTTGTCTGAATTGGTATTTCTTTTTTATCCTCCAAAGAAGAGCAAAACAAAAAGAGCATTTCTATTTATTTGTATTCTGTCTTCATTATTTTTATAAATAAGGCAGTGAACATACTTAATATACTTTCCTCTTCCAATTTTCCAAAGATAACAACCCTGTGAGGTGAGTTGGGCTGAGACAGAATGGCTGACCCAGCCAGCTTCCATTTCTAAGGAGAACTAGAACTCACAGTCTCCTGGTTTCTGGCCCAGTGCCTCAACTACGAGACTAAATTGGATCTATCTAAAAATTTGAAAGATCTTTGCCCTTATTTTAGCTTTAAAATGGAAATGCTTTGCTTATTGTAATAAATTGAAGTATATGCAAAACTGCTATGAAGTATTATTTTCACACACATAACAAATGTTCTGCCGAATGTTTTATTTTTTATTTTTGTTTTTCTGAAACTCTTTCCTTGCAATTTATGCTTCCAACAAACAGAAAGTATTAAAATAAAATTAATTTGTAAATTTAAAAAGAAATCAGGAAAAACAAATCCAAGCTCTGTTCTCCTTCAGAAACATTGAAGTTTTTTCTCAATTGTACATTTCCATTCTAGGAGCGTATATTTGAGAATATATATACAGTGTATGTGTGTGTGTGTGCGTGCGTGTGTGTGTGTGTGTGATACAAACTAATTAATTTCATTTGACTTCCTTTGTTGTGTCATCTACAACTAAACTTTCATAAAAATCACAGTACTCAGAGTTGGAAGGGGAGGGGGCAACCCAACAACCAAATAAAACTAAACACTGTTTTGAATGTCTAGCATGAAATCTTTGCAGATTCCTCTTCTGTAGCTAATACCATATGTTCTGCAGGAAGAAGAGCTGTGCAATAAGCTATAGATAGACTGTCAGCTTGAAATTTTCCACTGCCATTGATTTCTATCCCATGAATGTTACATAAAAAATGTCTTTTGTGCATTGAGATTACATAACATCCAAGTTGCTGTGGTCACTCAACTGCTTCAAAGTCCCATTTAGAGATTAAAGGGAAAGCAATTGCATTACCTGGTTTATCACATTTGGCTGAATTAGTAATTTCCTATCTTGTTAAATACTGGATTCATGGCTTTTGCTAGAAGTGAAAATGCATGCAATGTAAAAATATGCTGTAAGGAAAAAAAAAACAGTTGTAAGACATATCATTAAGCCTGGGTGTTGCATGGCTTTTGTGTGCGACAGTGGCAGGTTTCTGGGAAAAAAAACCCAAAATAAGCTGTCATTTGCACATAGTTTAACTTCTAGGATATGTGGCAAGCACAAATGCATTCTAAACTTTCAAAGAGAGTTGAGGAATTTTGACTGAATAATGTATATTTTAAACACATTGCAAAAGTTAGAATAGTCCTTATCAGGCTACAAAATTATTTCCTATCCATGTGGTCCATTGAAGTTTACAATGACAATTATAGGCCAAAATAAAGCAGGTCATTCTCCTATGCTATATAGATCAGCAAAAGCTCCCTAAGATTGTCCCCAATATATAGTTGGATCTATGCAATGTGCCAAGACATAATCTAAAGTAACAACAGTCTCACTGTGATTTATTGCACTGGGAGAACTGGGCCAATGAGTGACCAATCAATGCTCTTCTCCCATTTCCATTCAGCATCACAGCCCATCATGGACTTATGAAATGAACTCTTTGGAGAGAAGGTAATGAAAAACAAATCCATTAAACATGTTGCTTTCTGGTGGACTAGGATCAACACATTGGGTTACAAATTGTGCTTCATGCAAGAAAGGATGCCACAACTTAAATCAGTGCATTGGAAATGCAAGGAAGCAAAGCAAATCCATTGTACAGAAGACTACTCTCTACTTAACTCTTAAATGTATCATCAGCAACAACTGTTGGTGCTGGGGACAAGTGTATGAGAGAGTTAAACGTAGAGGATAGGTCCCCAATGGTGTTTATCTACCTCTTCCTTACAAAGTCTATGATTGATAAGGGATATACCTGAAGTTGCAGTGTTGTTTTGGAGAATTTCACCAAATATTGACTCATTGGACACTGTTTGAGAAGGTGCTATAGAACATAACTCAGCAAGAGAATAACAGAAGATAAACAGTTTGGACATTTGGCTTTTGTGATATAAGTAATATACCCATTTGTGTATTGCAGGAAACAAATGTTTCTCATTCCACCTCTTCAGGTTTTCTCAGGAATTGATGAATATCTATGTTACTTGAACAAAAATGAGAATAGCATTATAACAAATCATTTGATTGGAACTGATTGGCAGATAATCAGATGTCTCTTTCCCCAGTCTATCTATACTATTTGAGATGAGGCCAGAAGAATTCTTATGTAAGTAAATATGACTAGGATTGCCCCCTATTGACTGATTAGGCAATAATGAGTTTGAAGTAAATGAATTTTGTATGGCATACTATGAATTAATTAGAAAATTAGTTTAGCAGCTGTCATGGAATTAGATTTACAGTTGGAGAAAGGGACTTGGAAGATATACGTAGACATACTATAAATGTCAAGGATTTTTTTGTCACCAATCTGGATAAATAGCCTTTTCCTTCATTCACCATAAAACATTGTCTTTTATATATGAATACCACAATATCTGCCATCACTTCCACCACAGTTATGATACTCTAAGAAACAGTATCTGGCTAGATATTTGGGATCTAAGATTTCTATAGGTTTCTATAAGTAGTAAGAGGCTCTAATTCCTTTCTCTTTCCTATGTTTTACCCCATAGCAACTAATATTCCACTGGGTACTCAACATCTTTAAGAATTCTGTGAAATGCCTGATTGACTAAGAATTCTGAAAATTAAAGTCCTGACACTTTTAGATGATGTCTGGTTGAGGGAGATGGGTCTACATTACAAGCCAACAATGATGTGAATAATATATATTTAAAGTACTATGGATTGCTTTAAGATTAAGATCATCCTTCATTTATTTATACTGTAGGGGGGGAAATAATGTAGAACTTTTTGATAATGTCCAGATAAGAGGAAACACTTTTATAATTATGTGTTTGGGGAACGCCTTAAAAAAATGTAATAGAATCCATCTGCTACAAGAAGTGTAAAACAAATGAACTCTTTTCATTCTATAAGAAGTGGAATTTTGTGGTATATCTGACAGCTGATTAAATTCTAAATCATCTTAAAAAATTAGGTATAATGCCAATACAATTAATTGATTCAAGAAGGTAATCACACTTATTTCAAAGATAAAATTAAATAGCTTGCTTAAAAATAAGCAATTGAGGATATGATGATTTATAGTATGTCTAGATTTCTGTGCTGTTGACTTCAATGGCTCTGAACCTCTTACAAACTATATATAAAAAAGTGAAATACCACTCATGCATCATCACAAAATCTCCAGAACCATAAAGCCTACAGGCCTGAAATTTGCCACATATGTTCCACTTGGCTTTTGGGTGCTCACTAAGAAAGGATTTTTTGAAATGACCATCAGAGCATTAATATTTTATATATTATTATTAACATGCTCTGATGCTAAGGAATTCTTCTTCCCCTCCCCACCTGAAAAGAAATATGTTCCAAACACAAGCAGAGGAGAGCAGTTTCAGTTTTAATTTCATAGCAGCAACCACCGTTAGTACAGAACAGTTGAGCTAAGCCACACCCAGTCTCCTTGCTGTCTCCTCCTTGCTCACACAGCAAATATTGTTTCAGTTTCCAAACAGCCCTCAATTTTCTCATGCATTGATAGGATGCTAGCCAGATGAATACCGCTGGATGCTGATTGGTAGAGGCAAAGTTTTTTTCCTTTATTTTCCTCCCCAAAATCTAAGCCCGATCACATAGTTTTGTAACAAAGCATGGGTATCGAGCTAGTAATACATAAATGCATATTTGCTGGGATGACTTCTATCATCTAGAATACCTACTGATTAAGTACTTCACAAAGTGGTTGTGTATATAACATATGGTAAAGGAGAAGGAAAAGAAAAGGAAGAAATGCATGAAATAAATACTTCATTTTATTAATTTGGAGCCAGAGATAGTTTTTGAAAAGTACACAAGGAAAAGTAGGTTAGAGAAAGACAGTAGTGATAATATTCTAACAACTCCCTTTAAAGCATAGCATAGCATAATATTCTGAATAAGGGAGGTTATATCTTTAATCTATTAGCGCTGAAGGTAAAGCATTCAAGCAATCTTTCTCAACCAGGATTCCACAGAGAGATCATTAGAGGTTCTGCAAAAGATAAAGTTTAAAAAATGAACACTGTTGTTTGAACTTCACACACTGTATAATCCTAGTTCCCTCAGTGGTGGGACTTTTTTTTTATGTACTGCAAGTCAGATTTGCTATGGTAAACATCGTACAATGTGGATTGTGTAGAGTGGAATTGGATTTTATGATGAGATTTTCTCATTTTGTGCATGTGTGTATGTGAGTGAGTGTGTGTTTCTTTTATACAGGGGTTCCCTGAAATCTGAAAGGGTTTTCCAGGGTAACAAGTTTGAGAAAGGTTGCATTAACCCTTGCTAATGTAAATGATCTTCCATATATAGCAGAAATAATCCTATAGAGGTAATTGGGAAGTACAGGCGAACTATGGAAGAGCTCCTCCAGGCAGTAGGATGGAATTTAGATCTGTGTATTCATTCTGTTTATTCAGCTTAAGGAATCTCTGTTGCTTGTGTGGTTTTGTTTATTCCAAGTAATATTACAAACAGGGCAGTAAGCCCATATTTCTCTCCTTTTGCTTTGTTACTAAATGTTTATTTCTATAAGGAGGAAAGCACTAAGAAATTACCTCTGTGGAGAGTTAACAGTTTGTTCAGACTGCAAGACTGAATTATTAATAAGACAAAATCTTTTGAGACTCTTACTTAATGATGGTCCAATGTAACAGATCAGTTTCTGTACCTTCAAATTAGCACAGTAAAAAAAGATTTGAGGGAAATATTGAAAGACTTGACTGAATCTGAAAATCTTGCAAGGTGAAAATCAAAACACTTGCTTCATCTGCAAGCAGTCCTTGATTTACAACAGTTCATTTAATGACCATTTAAAGTTACAACAACATTGAAAAAAGTAATGTATGATGTATGATGGTTTTTTTTACAGTTTTGACTCTTGCAGCATCCCCATTATCACTTGATCAACATTCAGATACATGGCAACCGACTTATAGTTATGATAATTACATTGTCACAGGGTTATGTGATCATGTTTTTTGACCTGCTGACAAGCGAAGTCAATGGGGAAGCCAGATTCACTTTACAACAGTGTTAAACAACAAGTGCAGCGATTCACTTAACAACTGTGCCAAGAATGGTCATAAAATCAGGAAAATTTCACCTAATAACTGCCTCACTTAGCAACATACATTTTGGACTCCACTGTGACTATACGTTAAGAACTATTTGTAAATATTGCTGGTGAAGTTTTGCTCAGAATCTGAACAAGTAAAAGACTGCCTGATTAAATGAGTGTTGAATCTAATGCAGTAATAGAGGTGTAACAATGTGAATTTCAGTGGAAAAAGAATCTTAAATTTACCTTGAATATTATACTAAGAAAAGAAAAACTAGCATAAACTGCCTCATGATTGTTACATTGCTCCAATTGTGATAAATGAACAATTTATTTTCTAAAAATAGCTGGAAACATAAAAAGCAGGTAGGGTCTTTTTTTCAGATGTGGTGGCAGTGCTGCAATCAGGCCTACAAAACTGTTAAAGGGGAAAGGACCCCCATTGATAAATTAAAAATGATCATGGCATGGAAAGGAATACGTTCAGCACCAATTAGCTAACAGAGCAGCAGCAATGTTAGAGCTGGTGGCATTAATGAGGCATTGGTGGCACTTGGTAGCTTTTCCTTAAGTGGTGATAGCAACAGATCTTTCCTGGTGGCAACATCATTTCATAGTGCTGTATTTATTGCATGTTTCAGAAATGCTGGCAAGCTATACAAGCTGCCTAGGTGGCTGCACATAACCTATTGGTCATTTATTTTATTTTATTTTATTTTATTTTTTTATTTGTCAATTGCTTACAAGATAATATAAGTATAATATAGGTATAAGTAAACATAGTTATGAATACATGGATACATATAAGAAAAATAAAAAAAATATAAAAGAAACAATAGGACAGGGACGGTAGGCATGTTGATGCGCTTATGCATGCCCCCTACAGACCTCTTAGAAAAGGGGTGAGGTCAATAGTAGACAATCTAAGGTTGAAGTTTTTGGGGTTTGGGGAAGAAACCAGAGACAGGTAGAGTATTCCAGACACTGACCACTCTGTTGCAGAAGTCATATTTCCTGCAATCAAGTTTTGTGTGATTAACCTTGAGTTTGTATCTATTGTTTGCTCATGTATTGTTATGGTTGAAGCTGAAGTATTCATTGACAGGTAGGACATTGCAATGTATGATTTTATATACTACACTTAGATCGGACTGAAGGCGGCATAGTTCTAGGTTTTCTAGGTGTAGAATTTTGAGTCTGGTGGCATAAGGTATTCTGCAATGAGTAGAGGAGTGGAGAACTCTACTTGTGAAATATTTCTGGACTTTTTCAACTGTGTCAATATCAGATACATAATGCGGGTTCCAGACTGATGAGCTGTATTCGAGTATTGGTCTGGCAAATGTTTTGTATGCTCGAGTTAGTAGTGTAATATTACCAGAGAAAAAGCTACATAAGATTAGGTTAACAAGTCTTCATGCCTTTTTGGCTATGTAGTTCCAGTTGGCTCTAACACTTAGATAATTAGAGATGAGTACTCCAAGATCGTTGACAGAGTTTGGATCATCCACAAGGTCTTGACTATTCAGCCTGTATTTTATTTTCTGATTTTTTTTTGCCAATATGTAGGACAGAGCACTTATTTGTTGAGATTTGAGGTTTCCATTTATTTGACCATTCTGATACATAGTCAAGATCTTTTTGAAGGGTAGCAGTATTGTCTGTGGTGTTGCATAGCTTTACATCATCAGCGAAGAGAATGCAGTTGTCATATATTGTGAAGACTCACAATAATGTTCAGCAATGCTGAAAAATGATTTACACTTGAACAAAAAGCTGAATTTCTATTTCAAACTGCAATATTCTTATTAAAGTTTGCTAAACCCCTTATCTCCTTGAAGTATTCTGAAATAGGTTTACATATGCTAGCAGATGCAAAAATATAATATGATTTTTCCTAGAACTTTTTTTTTAATCATCTAATTGGAAGAATGGCTCACTAAGTTATAGGTATATGTTTCATTGTCTAGAATAGCATTTTACCTTAAAAATACGTATCACATATTCAGTTCAGGAATAGTGAAAACTATTCCTGGAACACAATTTAATACATGAATTTGTACCACATTCAAAATTTGGATTCCTCTATGTTTAAAATTAACACTTTAATTTTATGGGATACTTAAAATAAAACAGATTTTTAACAATATGGGTTGAATTTATCATAGCTTTCAGTTGTACTTGATTTTTCATTGTGTTGATCATGGTTTTTAAATGGCTTAAAAGTGATTTTAATCTGGTCAAATGATGTAATTCTGATTATCACTGTGCAAGAGAAGAGTCACAGAAGTAAAATGGTCTTCTTCCAAATTATAGCAAACTTATTTTCCAAAATCAGCTGGGACAGTGATTGTAAGAGACGAAGAGCTGGAAGGTAGAATTAAATGTGTTATCAGTTTAGAGTCACAGCATTAACCTAAATCCACTTGCCCCATTAATTCCATGGATCCTTACCGAGTGACAATTTGGCTTGGATCATTAGTTGACTAGATGTTTGCATTAGAGGTAGCAATCATAAACTCTTCTGTGCTTTGAATTCAAGAAATGTTCCAGGTTATTTGTGCCTGACAAGGATTCATCCAAAAAGGCCTATTATAGCCCGGTATTTCAGGTTACTTATTGTTACTTGAACTGCTTTTGAGGAACTTCAACATTCTGAATGTAGAAGCACATTTAGAGTAATGTGGGGCATCCATAACAACATCTTTGAGGATTTGGACCGGATGATTTCAAAATGTGAACAATCAGAATATTCATAATATGGGGCACCAAATATTAGTAGCCTAAGCACTCTAGTACTGAAAACTTTAATTGCTGCTGGGAATGTATATTCCAAATTCTTATTTATTTTATAAAATAAAATATTTCTGCTCTTTTGGATTAGAAACTCTATGCAATCCAAAAATTCAACATATGCACCCTGGAACTCACAATCTCCCACCTTTTAGTCTAGTGCCTTAACTATTAGATCAAATGCTATGTTCATCTTACATTTTAATTATCTCTAATCTGAAAAACAAACAAAAGAAGTAGTAATTATTTTTTCTTCTCATCCAAACAATCTGTTTCCTTTTACCCACAATAGGAAGGAAATAGTTTGGAAGAATAAATATTACCTGCTCAGTAAAAAAAAAAAAAAATTGGTTTCAGTTCTTCTCTCTGCACCCCAAAGAAAACTGCTGGGTCTTGCTGTCTCTTTTCTATCCATATCTCCAGCTTGGAATAAATTTGGGGGCACTGGAGCAGTTCTGCTTTTAGCTAGCCTACTTGGGTAGCCAAAGTTCATTAGGGGGAAATGATGGATGCAAGCAAGGTGGATGTAGGCTTGCATGAGTGTTGCATAAGTTCAATACTTTCAATGGCCCCAAATTCACAGAGTGGGTGAAAGCTTCCTAATGAATAAGGAAAGGCCCTCATCTCCTCCTTTATTTGGCAGTCCATATCTACCTTGTGGATGACACATAGAAAATTAGCTAAGGTCTGCACAATGTGGTGGGAGAGTTCTTCCTACCTCACTTTAGTTCTGGAACAGCATTAATTACCATGTTTAAAAGGACTGGATGTGTGGTTTGGATTTAATGCTGAGCCATTCCATAATGTATGTGATAGCCAACTATTGAATAAGGTTAATTTATCTCTTTAGCTCTGAATCACAACCAGTAACCTGAAATACATAGTGAAGAAACTGATCAGAAATAGAAGTTGAGGCAGATAATACTACTTTGTATAAAGAGTTGTCATTTCTCTTTAAATCTAAACGGAATGCTTTCAGGTTCTTGATGGAGATCATGATAATCAATCTCTTCCTTCAAGTGTTTGGCTAGATGAGATTTACTATAGCATTTTATAATCTGAAGGACAATACCCTGCCACTTTATTGGTTCCTTTGCATTTTATCACAAGAACAGCTTGTGGCCTTTACATAACCAGAAAGATTCCTATACATAAAGATACTTTGAGAATCATTCACCGATGGTGGAATGTACCATACTAGGTTTGATGGATCAAATTAAATCTTCCAAAATCCACTGATGGCATCAAGCAATGAAAAATCTGAACTACTCATAATTACTAATAGAATAATGTTATAGAAAAGACATATGCTGTAGAGGAGAACTGAGTTTGTGCCAGCAAAAAATCAGGAAGAATTTGGTAGCATGGAACTAAGTTATTCTAATATAGACTGCACAGTTCTTTGTCCACATGATGGTGTCTATTTCCAGGTTAGATACAAAGGACAATTCTTCCATTCCAGTACCTGGAAGTCAGCAATGACCTGAAGGCTACAAGTTTTGGTAATCTTTTATATATGAGTGAAGTTCTGTAAGCTTTTGTAAAGTAATTATAAAATCAGGGTTGCACAGTGCTTGTAGCATTTTTAAAGCATATTGCATGCTCACTGATTTCTAAAGTAAATTATCTCCTGAAAAGAAAAGTTTACTGGTATCATCAATGATGTAACTTCGTTTCTGGAGTAGAACACAGAACTGCACAGAGCTGAAGAAGCTTCTTGGATGAGAAGCAAAACATCTTCAAAGAAAAACCAGAAAGTCCAGGTGTCTCTTGAAAACAGCACCTTTGGGACAGAACTGCATTGTAAACAATTTCTTACATCCACCATTTCACCTAAGACCTTTCCTACAATGGCAACATCTAGCTCAGTTCAGCTGTGACCAAATCTACAGCCCCTTCTAAAGTGAAATCAGTTTTTGTTTGTAATTTTTTGGGATAAAGCCTCATCCAAAATTCCCACAATCAGTCTGTCCCTGACAATTTCACTGCTGTTGACTCACCATCATCTGCTTCCTTATAGAGTCAGCAAATTCCCCCGCTTTGGTCTGTGATAAAAACAAGCCTCCTCATGGATCAGGTTTTTCTTGGGAACAAAAGATTTCCCTAGGTGAGGAGGCAATCATCCTTATCTGCAATAGCACCAAAGAGAACAGATTGTAAATTGTGTCCTGCTTCTGGTCCCAGGGCATAAGTAAGGACATATACTGGTTTTCTTCTTCTGCCTTCAGTTTGTTGGCTGTTCTGTCTGGGTGAGTAGGCATCACTGCCTTTAATCAAACCATCCAGCAACCCTGCTAAGTCAGGGCCTCAGATGGGGAAAATGTTGTTGTGCAGTCCTTGGTTTCTTAGTGTAGGACTTCACACTTTAAATGAGCCCCTCATTGTATTTGGGAGTCTGCAAAGCTGGTTCACATGGGCTCTTTCCCATGACTGTGTAAACACACTATCCTCTGAACCTTGAATTCAGGGTTGTGAAAGAAACCCTTACTGAAGTCTAGAAAAGTTATTTTCAAACTATAACTCCTCCCAATGTTTTTATAAGCCGTGGTGATGCAGAGGTCAGAGTGCAGTATTGCAGGCTACTTCTGCTGACTGCTGGCTGCTTTCAATTTGGCAATTCGAATCCCACCAGGCTCAAGGTTGACTCAAGCCTTACATCCTTTCTAGATGGGTAAAATGAGGACCCAAAATTGTTGGGGGCAATATGCTGACTCTGCAAACTGCTTAGAGAGGGCTGTAAAGCACTGTGAAATGGTATATAAGTCGAATAGTGCTATTGCTATAAAATAGTGGTTTTGGTACCCATACTCAGATGGAACAAATGGATGATGCAACATGGTCCTTCATAACTGTCCTAAAATTCTGATTGTGAAAATGCCCAGGGACCAAATTTAAATCCACTGAAAACAAAAAGAAATCCAAAATGAGATGATGATGTTTGGGAAACCCATTCTGTGCATGTACATGATTATATTTATTTGTTAAATTTACTCACTCCTTATCTCACCATGGACCTAGTCTAGGTGGCTTACAGCAAGGAAAGAAAGGAAAGGAAAGGAAAAGAAACAGAACAAAAGTAAAACAATAGAACAACAAAATAAACAATGACAAAGTTGAATGAATACATCAATATGATCACCAAAAAGATAAGTAGAAAGCAGAGAGCAAGTGAGTGGAGGGAGGGAAAGTCTGCCTTCAATCTAGCAGCCACCTTCAGATTTTCCACTGCTGAGGCTCATCTCACAGTGATGCTGCAACAGAATAGAATATAATTCTTTATTTGCCAAGTGTGATTGGACACACAGGAATTTGTCTTGGTGCAAATGCTCTCAGTGTACATAAAAGAAAAGATACATTCATCAAGAGTCAAGAATCATGAGGTACAACATTTAATGACAGTCATAAGGTACAAATAAGCAATCAAATCATACTAGGAAACAGTCAATATAAATCATAAGGATACAGGTGACAAAGTTACAGTCATACAGTCACAAGTGGGAGGAATGGGTGAAAAGGAATGATGAGAAGATTAATAGTAAGAGTAATGCAGACTTTGTAAATAGTTGGACAGTGTTGAGGGAATTATTTGTTTAGCAGGGTGATGGCATTAAAAAAAAACTGTCCTTGTGTCTAGTTGTTCTGATATACAGTGCTCTATAGTGTTGTTTTGAGGGTAGGAGTTGACACAGTAAAAGGTGAGATCACACTGGCCGACGGATGCAAAACATATGTAAAAAGGACACAGTGGATGAGCAAATTTTCCATCCGTTGTTATCTGCTTTCAAAAGGAAGCCTAGCAGATGAAAGCGGATGGAAGTGGATGATACATCTGCAGGGCTTCCAGGGGAGAACAGCAAAGCGGACGCGTAGCGGAAGGAACGGATGCGTAACGGATGCATAGCGGATGATGTGGATGCATCACGGATGCCTATAGGATGCATAGCGGATGCGTAGCGGATGCAAAGCATTCACTGCGCATGTGGGGAGGATGAATTGCATACGCTCTGCAGATATAAAAGGATGCAGCTCGCAAGCAGGTCACCATTCAGAGGAAAGACCTGCTGCCAGAGACATCTTGAGAGAACACCATGGGGAAGAAGAGGAAGCCTGTGCTTACTCCTGCCAGCCCTGGCAAGAAGGTCAGAACCACCATCCCACACCCTGGTGCTGACTCTGAAGCTGCTGGTGCTTCTGCTGCTGCTGGTGGTGCTCCTGGTATTGCTGCTGCTGGTGCTTCTCCTGCTGGTGCTGCTGCTGGTGCTGCTGGTGCTTCTCCTGCTGCTGGTGCTGCTTTTCCTCCTGCTGCTGCTGCTTCTCCTGCTGCTGCTGCTGTGGTGGACCAGCCCCAAGGCCCTCAAAGCCCTGCTGCTGAAGGCCCTGAAGCCCCTTCCAGAGGGAGGAAGAGGCAAGGCAAGGAGAAGGGGGAGAGGAAACAGTACTCCATTTCCAAGGACCATGAGGAGGAGGTGCTGGAATGGCTGAGGGAGAATGAGTACCTGTGGAGGAAGGGCCACAGGCTCTATCACAACACCAAGCAGAAGCAGGCAGCGTGGAGAGAGAAGGCAGAGAGCCTGGGCTACACTTCAGATGTCCTCCTGGGGTGGTGGAAGCATATGCACACCTGGTATGCCAAGCTGCACCTGAAGAGATCCAGGCAGGCCGCTGTCAAGCTCACTGACCGGGAGACCTATGTCATGGCCAGGTGTAGCTTCATGGAGGGTGAGATCCACCACCAAGGAGCAGCCCCTCTGTCAACCCTCTCCCTCAGACAGCCCACAGAGAGCCACTCCTCTTCCAGCCAGGAGATAGCTACAGTGTCCAGGCAGATGTCTTTGGAGGGCCCCATGACAGAGACCCCCCCGAACAGCTCCACTCCCCATGCCAGAGGACATGGAGGATCCCCTGTCTCAGATGGAGCAAGAAGAGGCAGCCACCAGAGACCAACCCACCCCCAGCCCCAGCTCCACCTCCACAGAAAGCAGGCAGAGGGACAGAGCCACACTGTCCTCTTGGAGATCAGGGACACAATCAAAGCCAGCACAGATCTCCTCTCCCAGCTGGTCCATTTGACATACCATCCTCCAACCGCAAGCCCTTCATCACGTACGTGAGCCAGACCCTCATGGACATGCCCGAGGCCCAGTACCAGGCGATGAAGGAGAGGATCACAGCTCTTCTGCACCACCCTCCAGGCCCAGCTGAACCTGCTCCTACCCACTCCAGGTCTGCTCCTCCACCCCAGTCAATGTCACAGCCCTTCCACGGATTTCAACAGCCCCTCACCTACCAAGCCTACCACTACCAGGACTTCCCACAGCAGAGGCAGCCCTTCCCAGTCCACACCCAGGTTCCTCGGATGCCACAGATGCCACAGACACCTCAGCTGACCCAGCTGCAGACCAGACAGCTCCACTACACTCCTCCTTCCTCCACCCCACAGCCAAGCCCTTCCTCAGAACATCTGTCATCAGTCTTGGGCCTCACATCCCAGGTACTTGAGGAAGGGCCTCTCAACCTCCTGGGACTGAGTCAGCTCTCTGAGAGCTTCTTGCACACACCATCTCCTGTTGTAGTCTCGGGGCCAGGCACCCCAATGTCGCCTCAGACCAGCACTCCAGCAACAGCCACCTCCACAGTCCCTGGCCCCTTTACATTTGAGACCATGGGCATGCCTCAGAATGACTGAAAAGAGTGCCAGAGACTGAGTTGTTATCTGTTCACCTTAGCTTTGCTTAAAGACACTTTACTTGGGTCATTTTGCTTTTTAATAAAGTCATACAGTTTGTTATTAATAAAGTTTATCTTTGCTTCACATACTTGGTTCATATTTTTTACTTAATAAAGTGTTGGGGAAAACTTTGAAAAAAGGGTTAAGACTTTGCATACTTGTGGGATTGGTAAGGATAGCTGTGGGATGGGTAAGGATAGCTGTGGGATGGATAGCTGTGGGATGAGGAAGGATAGTTGTGGGATAGATAAACCTCTAGTGCAAGCATAGTGGGACTGTATGGTCCACCCTCCCAGCTGCCACACAAATGGCCCTTTATTATCAATAACAATTTAATCAACATTTTGATTGATCAACACATTTCAAAATAAACAAAACTCGTTATTAATGCCCTATTCATTGTAAGGCCACTCAACATACATGGTACAATCTCATCAGTGTGATGAGACAGGCTCAAGGAAGCATCCATTAAGCATCTACCATCCTGTCTTGCCACTCCACTGCTCCAGCTGGGGAGTTGCACCAGTGTTTCAGGAGGTTGCGCTGCTTCTTCCCTCCATGTGAAGCTCTGTTGGGCCCTTGCACATCCACAATGTCTACCAGGTTTAGTCCTTGCCTCCATTCACCAGGCTCCATGTCGCCATTGCCTTGTTGATGCTCCACAAGCCTGTTCTGCAAGACTGGGTAGCGGGTGTGCATGAGATTGTGCAGGATGCAGCAAGCTTCCACGATGCTCCTCACGGTCTGTGGGTGATGCTGCATGGTGGTGAGAAGTACCTGGAACCTGTTGGCCAGGATGCCAAAGGCGTTCTCCCCCACCCATCTTGCCCTGGACAGCCTGTAGTTGAAGATCCTCTCTTCACGGGTGAAGTATCTGGAACTGTAGGGCTTCATGAGATAGGTTCTGAGGGAGAAGGTATCATCACCCACGATGAAGTAGGGCACATCTTGTGTGTCATTGGGTAGGGGGTCTGGATCTGGGAAACCCATGATGAGGTTGCGTTCCAGCCCCTCCTTGAGGTGACTGGCGTTGTATATCTGGGCATCTGAAGCTGACCCGTTGCCTGAAGCATCGATGTACATGAACTTGTGGTCAGCATCAACCATGGCAAAGAGGATAATGCTGAAGAAGCCCTTGTAGTTGAAATAAGTGGACCCCGACTTGGCTGGAGATTTGCAGGCCACGTGCTTCCCATCTATGGCTCCAATGTTGTGGGGAAAGTTCTACCTCTGATACCACTGCTCTGCAACTTTCCTCCAGCCTTCTTCAGTGGTGGGACACTGGAGGAGTTCCTCCACGTATTCTTTGATGATGGCCTGCACCACTTCTCTGACCACTTTGCTGATATTGTTGTGTGGCACCCTCCAGGCATACTTCATGTTTCTTTCTGTACATGGTCCCAGAGGCCAGGTGGTGCAGAGTCAGTGCCACCTTCAGTCCAGGGTCCAGGCTGGGATGGAAGTTGGTATTTGCCTTGGTCAACCTGGGTCTCAGCTGCTCCACAACTTCGTCAAACATGGCTGGTGGCATCCTCATGAAGTGCTGGAATGCACGAGGGTCTTCATTCCTCAGCTCCACCATCAGCTTGTCGTAGAGTCCAAACTCCTCTTCTCCCGAGCCATCTTTGGACCCAGACAGCTCTTGGACATCTCCTTCTTCACCTTGCGTAGAAAAGGTGAAAAAGTCTGAAGAGGGCTTGGTTCTGGTGTTGAATGATGGTGGCCACCAAAAGGAGTGTGCGATGATCCATGGTGGAGATCAATGGATGATGTGGAAGAGCAAGGGCAAGGCTGAAGAGGTCTGCACACCATGGCTGGTGGACTGATAATGAGATCCAGGTGATTTCCTCCCCCTTTTTATAGGAAATGTCGGTTTTCCGCTAGGTGTCCTTCCACATACTCTAGACATCCTCCAGACATCCTAAATATCTGAGATATGTCCCATATATGAACATTTTGTCTGTTTTAATGCTTTATATATGAGATGCATCCGCTTACATCCTTTCTATGTCTGTGCTACTAACGCTGTGTGGACGTTCCACATACCTTTCACTTCCTCCCTCTTTCCGCTTTCCGCTGCAGCGGATGTGAGTTACGCAGATGGCCAGAGGATGCCGAAAGGATACATTGGACGTGTAACAATGACAATGGACTTAGAACGTTTGTTGCCCGTATGTGTTGCGGATGTAAATCATACGCGGCGGAAAGTTCATCCACTCAAAAAGTTTTGTGCAGCTCAAAACTTTTTGAATGGATGAAATAGCAGTAGACAGATGTTTTACGGATAGAGCATATGAAACACGTATGCAGTGAGTACACATCGGATGCATTGCGTTTTCCAATGGATGGCAAGCTTTTTTGTCTGTTTTACATCCTCTTTGCATCCATTGGTTCAGTGTGACATGGGCTTTATGTCTGGGATGTGAGGATTCTGTAAATATTTTTACAGCCATCTTTTTGACTTGTGCAGTAATCAGATTCTTGATTGAAGGTTGGTTGGTAATATTTTTTTTTCTGCAGTCCTACTTACTCTCTGAAGTCTGTGTCTGTCCTGTTGGGTTGCAGAACCAAACCAGACAGTTATGGAGGTGCAGATGATAGACTCAATACTTCCTCTGTAGAACTGTATCAGTAGCTTCTTGGGCAGTTTGAGCTTTCTGAGTTGGCGCAGAAAGAACATTATTTGTTGTGCTTTTTTGATGATGTTTTTGATGTGAGGTGTCCATTTTAGGTCTTGTGATATGATAGAACCTAGAAATTTGAAGATCTCTATTGTTGATACTGTGTTGTCTAGTATTGTAAGAGGCAGTAATCTGGGAGGGTTTATCCTAAAGTCTACCCCCATTTCTATGATTTTGAGTGTGTTCTAGATTGTTCCGATCACACCATGAGGCAAGTTGTACAACCTCTTGTCTGTATGTGGATTTGTCGTTGTTTCAAATGAGACCAATTACTGTTGTATCATCTGCATACTTCAATATATGAATGTTTTTTCAATGTTGAAAAAGCCAGAAGACCTACGCATACCACCTCCACGTTTCTACCTGTTACCTCTACCTTTCTCAATTTTCCTTCCTATTATGGTTGGTAGAAAAATCACATAGTTGTATGAATGATAGCTTATTTTTTTCTCTCATTCAGAACTCTTATAAATATACACATCCAGAGACACATGCACACACACAAATCTTTCTAGCATGAGTCATCAGAACCACATTATCATTTTAATTAATTCTGGTCATTCTGACATTAGATATTGCTTCTTCAGCATTATGGCCCATACCTCCCACTGAGATCTATTTTCTGTATTCAAACAGCAAATTTGGCTCTCTTAGCAAAGTGTTACCTATGTTACACATTTCAATCACTGCTAAAAAAAATTGTTTTGAACCTCTCATTCCTGGTCCAATTAATGCTAGCTGTAGCTAACTATATGACATTAATATTTATATAATATATCTGGCCTTTTGGGTTTGAAATGATTATATAAAGCAGCATCACACCCTGCAAAACAAACCTTGGAAATATAAAATCTTTCTGTTGTTTTATATATGCTGCAGTCTGTAATAAGAATTTTGTCAACCTTTAAAGCAACCTTCTCATATCAATAGAACAGATTTTTGTTTTTAAATTCTCTACTCAATTTGTAGTTTGAAAAATTAGGGGAATGTTTTTTCTGAATTTCCCCAAGGGAAAAAGAAAATTCTCAAAGATGCAGATTACTGTTTCTGAAAAAGTTCAGGAAAGGCATTCCCTATTAATGTTTTCCTTTGGGACCTATGGAAGCTGCAGACCACTGAATTGTACAATGGGGGACAAGTAAGAGCCACAATCCAGCCATGAATGTTTCTCAGAAACTCTCCTTTGAAAAAATGTTTTAAAAATGTTTCAATTAGCAAATTGAATGGAAACTGGATTTAAGCAACACAGTGCAATTTGTAGTTAAAATGATACCTTTCCAGCTGGCTCACAGTAGCCCCAGCTTATCAGGAAGGCACCAGAATTAGGGAAAGCTATCTTGGAAATATACATCTAAACACATATACTGTACATAAACCTATTTTATTATTACCACACAGAATTTAGCTGAGTTGCTGCTCCATGGCTATTAAATATATGAAAAGATTATGGCACATCTACAACTTCTAGCAGTTGCAGCATTTGGCAATTTATACTCAAGATTTTCTGTTCATTTGTCATGAAGACTGTATACCTTTGGGAGAGCTTTCACCCCTGTGCCTGTTTCCTGCCTGTTGTTTTGTTTGGTTTTTAATCTTCAAGGATTTGTCTAGTCTGGCCTCTCCTTTTCACATATTTTTATTGCTTAAAGTTGAGCTCATTTACTTAGTCAGCTCAACAAATGCCAAATATTGTTCTCTTGCAGGATGTTCTTCCTGGAATTCCACAGTGCACCAAAAAAGACGGTCAGTGGGAAAATGAAGATAAGGTCAACTTTCCCTCAGGAGTGCAGAGGACAAGAAATAGGCTAACAATGGATTGAGATTTCCTGAAAGCACAGTGATTTTCTCATATGTTTGGGGTCCACAATTTACAATACTCTTTACTCCATGCCTGATGTCCAAATGGAGAATGCAGAAGCAACTTCTCTTGGTTACTAAAATGGCCCTCAAAGCCATGATAATCTTGGACTGTAGCATAACAGGAACAGATTCCACATTGTTGTATTTCTGATGTAGAATCTAATGACAAACTTGTAAACAGCCTTTTTTTGGGAAGTGTGAAATGCATGAGGAAGAATTTCTTTTGGCAAAAATTGGTTAATGCCATTTTATTTGGCTGGAGAAATGGGGAAAGTGTCAGAAAAGAACTCTTCAAAGAAGTCTGCTTACCCAATTTCCATGACAACATGTAGGGAATACATAATTTTTGAAGGCCCAACAGATCTTTTCACCTCCTTTCATGAAAGGTTCCAGATATCATGAATCAGTTTTCTTAATAGCACAAGATACAGTCAAAAAAAAAAAAGGAGAAATAAAATGAAACAAAACATAGAAGTTTTCTCTTGAATAGTGACAGGAAATTAGTTAAATTATGATTTCATTCTTCAGGTTTTAAGCTTAACAACTGAGCACATTGCTTGCTTTCTCAGAAATAAGTTAAACAAATGTCAAAAGGATTAAACCCAAGTAAATACACACAGATATACAGATTTTAGAGTACATCATGTTAAAATCTTTTAAATGCTATTTAGAGAAGTAGTACATGTTATTTAAGGGTGTAGTACCTATGTATGTTTCTGAGTAATATACTTCAACTCAGAAAGTTAAGTTCAGTGGATCTTACTCCCTAGTAGGGGGCTGGTTGATCCAGCCTAAATTTCTCTAATAGTATTGAAAATGGCAATACTTAAAAAGTGTTTTGACTGGTGGTGAGCACAGCACAAAACATCATGGGCTGTTCCCTGATACCTCTAGATGACATCGCTTCCTTAAAAGAATGAGGAAAATTCTCAGGGATGACTCACATCCCAGTCAGCACTTCTTCACTCTCCTACCATTGGGTAGAAGATATAGAAGCATAACCAGCCACACCAATAGGCTGAAGAATAGTTTCTACCCATTGGCTATCAGACTTTTGAACAAAAAATAACTTCATGTCAACATAATATGACAGACTTGCAGGGCTGGTGCATTGTGCAACAAGGTCACATAGTATAATAAGATTGGGACTGGGTTAGGGATTTCTGTCCTCACTGTGAGTTGTGTTGGGGGGGGGGGGTGTACGAAGGGAGGCTCAGCCAATCTCATTTTACACATGTTGTACTCTGACAATAAAGGTAATAATAATTATGAATTATGATTTCTTTGTATGCTCAAAGCAATGCAAACTATGAAGATGCCATTCAAGTTCTATTACTATTCTGCCATTCTCTGTGGTTATGATTTAGCATAATTTCTTACTTTGATAATGTTTAATTATTCATCTTTTGTATTTCACAAATCTTTTGTATTTCACAAATATTTTACCTTATAGAGTAATAACAATAATTGAATGCTTTTATTTTTTTATTTCTTAGATTTATATCCTGCATTTTGGTCAGGAATACTGGAAAGATTATATTAGAATCCCTCTAATTTATTCCCATAGCAATCCAGTCTAAGGCTGAGGGAGAGTGACTGCCCTAAAGTTATCCAGCAGATTTCCAAGCTTGAGGATGGCCATGAAAGCCAGGCTTAGTACATTTTAACCACTAGGTTGCATTTTGCCTGTTTTAAATTCTTCATGTGTATTAATTGGAACTTTACAACGATGCTATAAGTTAAGTCAGTGTACAGCTATACATATGAAGATGTTGTTAAATAAATGGTGTGGCTCTGTAATGTCAGAGATCTCATCTACCCTCAAATCCATGCCTAGATCCACTTTCAGATCAAACAGTGAAATTTCATTCAGTATTAAGTTTATCAAGCAGTATGCTTTGCCAATTCAGATGCATTGCATTGTAGAGGCGAGAGATAATGGTACTTTCTAAGGTTTTTACCAACAGCAGACTGTTGTTGTTTTAACCAAAGGGTCTTCAAACTTGGCAAGTTTAAGACTTGTGGACTTCAACTCCCAGAATTACTGAGCTAGCATGACTGGAGGAGGAAGTCTGGGAGTTGAAGTCCACAAGTCTTCAAGCTGTCAAGTTTGAAGACCCCTGTTTTAACCATTTAGTCAGGTCTGACTCTTGGCAACTTCATTGGCAAGGTAGATCTCCATGCTACCTTGTCAAGCACAGCTTCTTTCAGTTGTTGGATGTTCAACTTTGTATCAGATTTGATATTATCAAGCCAACGTCTTCTTTGCTTTCCCCTTCTTGTTCCATCAACCATTCCTAGCATCATTCATAGCAGGCGATTGATCCATATTAAAAGGCATTATAACAAGAACACAGTGAAAAAAATTGTAAAATTGTGAAACTATATTTAAAAGTCTCTGAGAAACAACAGCAACAACAAAAATGCTTGTCAGGCATTTTGAGATTACAGTGATTTCATTATGAAACCTTTCTATTATTACTTTTGTTTTGATTCCAGGGAGATGGGCAGCAATTTCCAAAACAAATACTGTAACGGTAAATCTGAGACAAATGATATGGATGTTAATTTATGTTCCTCTTTACTCTCCCAAAGTAGAATTTAGCCTTGATGTAAGGCTAGTATGCAATGTCATTCTGAGACTACATATGCACATTTTTTAAAGCCCTCCCAAAACATCTGTCTTAACTTCCTATTGACTTCAGAAGGATTTTGAAGCAATGCAAATGGTAACCATACTAGGAAGTTTGCATTTTGAAGCTGTTCACCCAAAAGTTAACTGTTATTCCTTCCCTGAATCAAGCACGTACCATCATTCTAAAACATCCCCTAGATCCCATGTGAGATACAGTTTCAATTTTACGGTAAATTTCCTGTTTTATGGATTCCTTTCTAAAAAAAGCTCCTTGCGGTATTCTTGGGAGAGCACTAACTTTTCTTAAAGCACACAAACCTTCTGGCCTTTTCTCAGCAGTTTAGTGCAATTTTTATAGCTTTCTCTCTCTCTCTTTTGTTAAAAAGGAAACCCCCAGAGCACATGTAATGAGCATTTTATTCTTTTACATATTGAGAAAGGGTTATGATTATTTTACTGTTAAATATCATCAATATGTTATTTCTCTCTCTCTCTCTCTCTCTCTTTCTCTTTGCAAAACAAATACCTATAGTTTGTACTGAAAAGATTGGCATAGAGGAAAAGGCTCAATTTACTTTATTTTTTTCCTCTTCTATTATGGAGTGTTACTGCGGACCTGTTCAAGTTCAGATGGTAGACACTGACTGAACATCATTTTTATCAATTTTATCAACTAATTGGCTCAAGTTCTTTGCCTGATCTCAAGATTCCAAGATTAATAAAAAGCAATTGAAAGACTGGTTTCAAAATACTTCGAGGGTATTGGTGAGGGGAAATCTTGCCACTCCGGAAGTGTGTTAAGCTGGTCCGGTGATCTAAATTGTTAAAAACCACTACTTTTTTAAAAGCACAAGTATCATCGTGTCAGGAATTATCCCATTATCCTTTCATATCACTGACAGCTATTTCAGGAAGGTCTGAACAACTCAATCTGTGAAAAGATAGACATATTCTACTACATGTAACATGATTGACAGATATCAGGTAGCTGCTATCTAAAAGGGAATATCTCTTGCTCAGGATTGAACCTCAGCATTCCTAGTGCTCTCAGACTGCATTAATAGCAACAAATAACAAATTTGTATTCTGAAATGGTATGAAGTTTTGTGATGAAAATAATTGCATATGTTAAATCCTTTCTACTGAGGCTATGAATATTAAAGATCTTAAATTGTACACGTCACAGGAAATTGTAGATTTCTCCACATGATGAGGGAAACCAGTTCTGATGGACAGGATTTCTATCTTTCAATGTAACAGTGTGCACAACATTGTGATTCTTAAGATATTTTTTCATGAACCATTATCTTAGCTTTGTATCAGAGAGCAAGAGACAATGTGAAGATCTATTATAAGTTTCAAAAAGACAAAAAGTGGCTTTCTTTGTACACTTTACTTAACAGTTTGTTTATAATTATAATCATTAAAAAGCCATAAAGTGCTATAGCAATCTCTCTTCTCTTCTCTTCTCTTCTCTTCTCTTCTCTTCTCTTCTCTTCCTCCCCCTCTCCCCTTCTCTTTCTCTCAACTAGAAAAAGCCAAATGAAGGCTATCAGTTATAAATGCTCTCAGTCTAATGTTAATCATGCTTTGTTTAAGAAACTATAATTGGCTACTTTTATAGTAGCACTAAATTATAATCCATTATTTATAAATGGCAATGACTGAGACCCCACATCATGTTCAATGAAAACAAAATAAACTGTATTGTAGCTAACATCCGTGTCTTGAACCTAGTAATTAGGAAACTGTTTTACACCAGTTTAGACTATTGGTTCACTTAGTACAGAATGTCTAGATCAGTTGTCCATCCTAATTATTTCAGACAAAGTTATTTTTAAGTTATACCAAGTAATATGGGGATTGAATCCTGTGTGCAATGCATGTGTGCCACCATTGATACACACACATGGTGATATCCCTCACTCCAACCATATAACAACATCTGAGCTGAGAAAAAATAGCTGGTACCATATCAGTAGTGAGTTCCATGGCTGGAAAAAAAACACCCTAACCCAACAGCATCTTCTTGGGTGTACATGTCAAAGTGCCAGTCATGAGTTGAAAGCTCCACCCCCTTAAACATGAATGCAGAATAGTTATTTTTTCAATTAGATGGACAGCGTCCAAGAAGAACTGCAAACTGCAAAAAAAAAAATATAGCTGTACTTAGACATTCATTATGTTTAAAATAATTTAAGGTTTTTTTCACTGTTAGAGGGTGGGACGAGAGAATGCTTGTTGGACATTACAGGCAGATGCCGTCATTCCCCCTTAATTCTTGGCCAGCCTAAATCTGTCACTATGTTTCTCTTGTCTCCTTACAGATCTAGATAAAAGAAGTTTAGTGCCAGTGATCTATCAGAACTATGAAATACAACTAGACTGCCTGGCCTATGTTATAAAAGTTTTAACTCTGTAGCTTTGACTGGACTACAGTAAAGGAAGAATAAATAAAGTTGGAATCAGAGTCCCCATTGGCCCCTAAACAGAACATAGAGGAATCTGGTAACTGATGTTTGTCTCCAATGTAAAGGAAAGGATTTCAATCTGATGAAAAAAGAGCTTAGTTTAGGAAAGAATGGGGCACAGGAGGAGGGTATAGAAAAGAATCTACAGATAGAAGATTGATACCTGGAATGATGCCTACCAAATTACTACTGGAGTGCTAAGGCTGGCAGATGTTTTCCCTACTAGCTGGTGGTTTGAAGAGGCAGAGTAACAAAGCTAGACAAGTAAACTAATTGTTTTATCTGTCACTCACTGTACATGTATAATCAGGACAACATCATTCGGTCATGCATCAGAAGACATGCAACAGAGATAGGATAAAGATAAGCTGCAGGGACAGCAAAGCTCAGGACAACACTTATTGATTGATTGATTTATCCCTTGCCATATTTAAGAACTGCCCATCTCCCTCATAGAGGAACTCTGGCCAGTGTGCAATAAAATATTAAAAACAACACGTAAAATTTAAAAGAGGTAAGGAATGTTATGTCAGAGTGTTTTTAGCATGACTACTATTGTGAGACAACCCACGAGCAAAACACAGTACACATAGGCTTTGTCTTTTAACAGTGGTTTATATATAAGACAGCTATGTACATACATATACAAGTAGGCAAATACCTGGCAAGCAATCAGTCTTCATTACTCTGCATGGAGGACTACAATGGAGACAGAACATAAGGAACGAGAGGTATGACCTCTCATGGTTTCATATATATAGATGCTTCTTAAAGTAGTAAACACTGTGGGACCAATCCTCAGTCTTAAAGTGGCAATAACCATGCTGATTCATCCTCATTGCATCGGCCTTACAACAGCTGGTCAGCTATTAAATCTCAATATTTTGACATGTTAGAAATGAATTGAAAGGTGGGGAGATGACTTTCAGGGCACCAACCATCCCCATGGCTGTATGCTCTTCTGTGCTCCCCTTATGCAGAGCCATATTTTTAATACTTTTTTGGAAGGTCAGGAGAATGGGGTCCTGCCTCCCCTCCAGGGCAAGAGTATTCCAATGGTGGGGGAGGGGGACAATGGCCAAGAAGGCTCTTTTCCTAAATCTTTTCAGTCAGATCTCTATAACTGTTGGGGTTCAGAACATACCGTCCCTGCATGACTGAGTGGGATGGGCTGAGGTAACAGAATGAAGACAGTTCTGTAGGTAATATTCTGCTGATTCAAAGTTGTGTGGCTAGCACTTTAGTTCCCTGGTGGGAAAGGCCCAAATACAACGTATTGGAAGTTCCCATCCATCAAACCTGGAGTCAGATACAAATATTATGTGAAACTGTAAATACTGAAATCATAATCAGCCTGTAGCTATTTTAGAGAAGGATGGTTGGATGGAAGTGAATATACTGAAGCCCTACTCATCAGGAAGATGAAGAAGCCATAGAAATCTAAATTTAGATTTGATTTCCACCTAAATGAAATTTCAATGTGTTTCCCCAAGGAAAATTTAACTCAGTTAAACAAACAAAGTTGCCCTTATTTTCTGGTATCTTAGACACTGCTGATTTGAGTTCTGCTGATGTTTTTAAGAAATCCCTTATAATAGTAATACCAAAGATTTTATTTCCAGAAAAGTTCAAAATATATCCTAGGTAAAAAAAAATATGATACATTACCAGGCTTGAGGACATCAGAATCACATGAAATAAGCTTGAGGATACTGGATCTGATTGCAGAACTTTCAATCTGATCCTTTGTTCTTGATGAAGAGGCTTCATGTGAAGTTAATTTAGGGGGGTGGGGAGAATATCTTGTTTAGAGGCCAAAGACTTACAAATGAAATCCAAGGCTCCAAATTTGCTAGGTAAACAAAATTATTAAAGATTTAAACACAGAAGATGCCATAGATTTATTTGGGATGTGAGATGCAGATTTTGCCATTTTGGCAACTTCTTTGGTAACTTTGATCTGTTTTTAGGTGCGAATGATTTAGGCTTTTAGAGATTGCTGGAATAAAATTGATTAATTCATGCTGTGTGTTGCATTTGGTTATAGGTGACCTAACCAGAGATAAAAAGTTGAAAGGGCTGTGATGACTAGACAATACTATTTATAACAACAAGATAACCTCCTTTCATTATGGCTGGGCCAATGTAGCACACAGATTATTTTTTCCCCCATGTCTTTTCTCTAGGGGAGGGCAACTTTCGCATCAGAAGAATTCTTGGCAAACTAATATGCCACCTCTTGGGCTAATTAAATTAGAAAGGATCAAAAATACAGAGTGGCTTTTGTGGTAGACACAATGTTGTGCTTCATGCTCAGAGTGGAATTTCTGCCATTTATCCCCCGTCTTCTCTTTTTGCCTCTAGCAGCTTTCTGGACTCTCTAACACAGTCAAGTTCCTAATTTGCCTCAATGAGAGAGAATTATTAACTGATAATAAGAAAAGGAGCACTAACTGCTTCAGGCTGAATGAAGTGGAAAAGGGTGAAGCTGCACAACGGCACCTGAAGCACATGCATTTTTTTATTATTAATTTTGCCTAGAACAAGGCGTTCAGGATTAAAATTGCTGTGCAAATGACAAAAACAGTCATTATATCAGTCTCCGGATCTAAAAATGTGAACTTTTATTTTTAACAGGAATAACTTAAGCTAATAAGGAGTTCGTCTCTTCTTATGTCCACATGAAACAATTTGGATTGGAGCTATTGCTGCATTGCACTGTTTAAAGTGTATAATTCAAGGAGATTAGTTATTAGAATTTTGTTGTTGATGGCCTGTATTTTCTTCCTCTTTGGGGCCAAGGTTATCCATTTCAGAACATTAATGATCACTTTGGATTTTAAAGCAAAGATAGGAATGTTGATGTGTAGAATAGTTAATTCATCAGGCACTTCAAGACAGATAATGAGCCCATAGTATGATCTATAAAAACAAGGTGAGGTTATTTCTTCACACTAAGACACTTTGTAATATCTGGATATTTTTGTGGATACAAGCATCCACATCATATTTAATTTTTAAAATATCCTCTAGCCCAGCATTCCCTCAACAAGTTCCTTTGTGATGTACTGGATTGCAACATCCATCATTGCCATTTAGGATATTCATGCTGGTTGAAGTTAAATCATGTAACACAACATAACTGGAAGCTTTCAAGTTGTGGAAAGCATTTTTTTTTTAAGGTGGAGCCAAAAAGTTGAAGCAGTGAGAAATAGATCACTATGCTGAAATTATATTAAAAGAAGAATGATTATTTTTTTAAAATAGTTTCATAGTCTTTTTTCAGCTGGAATCTGCTTCACTTTTATGTATTGACTATATTTAAATTATTTTTATTTCAATCCTACATGCTTTTCTCATGCCTTCAATATATGTGAAAAAAGAAAAATCTTGAAATGCAACAAAGGTTGTACATATAAATGGCAGCTGCTTAAGCCCATGTCACACTGAACCAACGGATGCAAAGAGGATGTAAAATGGACAAAAAACCTTGCCATCCGTTCGAAAACGCGATGTACTCACTGCCTCCGTTTGGCTTCCTCTCTATCCGTCCAGCATCCGTTTATTGACGTTTCATACGCTATGAAAGTTTTGGGCTGCCAAAAACTTTTGCGCAGAAAATGTATCCAGTTCGTCCGTTCTGCATCTGCTACGCATCCGTTCTGCATCCGTTATGCATCCGCTATATCCGCTAGGCATCTGCTGCGCATCCGCGCAACTCGCATCCACCCGGATGCAGGGAGGAAGCGGAACGGATGCAGAACGGATGCCTAGCAGATACAGAATGGAAACAAAGCGTTTAAAACAGAAAAAAAGTTCGCAGAGGGGACCTATCTCGGATATTAAGGATGTCTACAGGATGCCTAGAGGATGTCTAACGGAAAACCTATACTACCTATAAAAAGGGGGAGCAACTCGCCTGCATCTCACTTTCAGAACAGCAGCCCAGCGGTGCAGACCTCTGCAGCCTGCATCTGGCTCTTCCTCTTCCACAGCATCCAGTCATGTCCACCGTGGATTGTGACAAAGTCCTTTCGGCAGCCACCATCCTTCTGCAACAGTGAGAAACCATCTACAGGCTCTGTGAACTCTACTACAGGAAGAAAAGGAGGCAGCCAAAAAAAGTCTGGGTCCAAAGATGGTTCGCCAGAAGAGCAGACTGTACAACAAGCTGATGGTGGAGCTCAGGAGCGAAGACACTTGGGCGTTCCAGAACTTCATGAGGATGCCTCCAGTCATGTTTGACGAAGTTGTGCAGCGCCTGACACCCAGGTTGAGCAAGACAAACACCAACTTCCCGCCCAGCCTGGAACCTGGGCTCAAGGTGGCACTCACTCTGCGCCACCTGGCCTCAGGGACCACCTACAGGAGCATGCAGTACGGCTGGAGGGTGCCACCCAGCACCATCAGCTTTGTTGTCAGAGAAGTGGTGCAGGCCATCATTGAAGAATACAAGGAGGAGCTCCTCCAGTGCCCCTCCACTGAAGAAGGCTGGAAGAAAGTTGCAGAGCATTGGTATCAGAAGTGGAACTTCTCCCACACCGTTGGAGCCATAGATGGCAAGCACCTGGCCTGCAAAGCGCCAGCCAAGTCGGGGTCCACTTATCACAACTACAAGGGCTTCTTCAGCATTATCCTCTTCGCCATGGTTGATGCTGACTACAAGTTCATGTACATTGATGCTTCAGGCAACGGGTCATCTTCAGATGCCCAGGTATACAACGCCAGTCACCTCAAGGAGGGGCTGGAATGCAACCTCATGGTGGGCTTCCAAGATCCAGACCTGCTGCCCAACGACACGCAAGATGTGCCCTACTTCATCGTGGGGGATGACGCCTTCTCCCTCACAACCTACCTCATGAAGCCCTACACCTCCAAATACCTCACCTGTGAAGAGAGGATCTTCAACTACAGGCTGTCCAGGGCAAGGCGGGTGGTGGAGAACGCCTTTGGCATCCTGGCCAACAGGTTCCAGGTACTTCTCACCAACATGCAGCATAGCCCAGAGACCATGAGGAGGATCGTGGAAGCTTGCTGCATCCTGCACAATCTCATGCGCACCCGCTACCCAGTCTTGCAGAACAGGCTTGTGGACCGTCAACAAGGCAATGGGGACATGGAGGCTGGGGAATGGAGGCAAGGGCAAAACCTGATCGACACTCAGGATGTGCAAGGCCCCAACAGAGCCTCACATGAGGCAAAGAAGCAGAGCAACCTCCTGAAAAACTGGTGCAACTCCCCAGCTGGAGCAGTGGAGTGGCAAGACAGGATGGTAAATGCTTAATGGATGCTTCCTTCAGCCTGTCTCATCACACGGATGAGATTGGGCCATGTATGTTGGGTTGGCCTACAATGAACAGGGCATTAATAAAGAGTTTTGTTTATGTTGAAATGTGTTGATCAATGATTAAATTGTTATTGATAATAAAGGGCCAATTGTGTGGCAGCTGGGAGGGTGAACCATACAGTCCCACGATGCTTGCACTGGAGGCTTATCTATCCCACAGCTAGTACCCATCCCAAAGGTATCCCTGCCCATCCCACAGGTATCCCTGTCCATCCCACAGCTATCTTAACCCATCCCACAAGCATGCAAAGGCTTAAACCATTTCTAAAAGTTTCCAGCAAGACTTTATTAAAAAAAAGAAATGAAGCAAGTGTGTGAATCATAAATAGACTTTATTAACAAGAAGCTATAAAACAAAAATGAGTCTCTGGCATTCCTCTTGGTCACTCAGTCTCAGGGGTGAAGGGTGCAGGTGCTGTGGAGGTGGCTGGTGCTGGAGTGCTTGTCATCAGCTCCTCCAGAAGCAGAAGCAGCAGAAGCGCCAGCCCCAGAAGAGCGAGCCTGTGCTGCAGAAGCCCCAGGAGAACCAGAGTGAGGGCCAGGGGTCGGGATGGTAGCCCTGTCCCTCTTGCCAGGGCTGGCAGAAGATGGCTGAGGCTTGCTGTGCTTCCGCATGGTTGTGGGGTTGCTGGCTGGCAGGGAGGCTGGCAGGAACCAAGGCTGGCAGCAAGGCTGGCAGGAAGGCTGGCAGGCAAGCAGGCACCAAGGCTGGCAGGCAGGCAGAGAGCAAGGCTGGCAGGAAGGCTGGCAGGCAGGCTGGCAGGCAGGCTTGCAGGTAGGCAGGCACCAAGGCTGGCAGGAAGGCTGGCAGGAAGGCAGGCACCAAGGCTGGCAGGAAGGCTGGCAGGCAGGCATGCACCAAGGCTGGCAGGCAGACATGAACCAAAGCTGGCAGGAAGGCTGGCAGCAAGGCTGGCAGGGAGGCTGGCAGCAAAGCTGTCAGGGAGGCTGGCAGCAAGGCTGGCAGCAAGGCTGGCAGGCAGAAATGCTGGCAGGGCAGGCAAGGCAGTTGATGTGTCCAGCAGCAGGTCTTTCCTCTGAATGGCGACCTGCTTCCAAGCTCCTTCCGTTATATCCGCGGGGCTGACGCAATGCATCCTCCCCGCATGTGCAATTAACGCCAGGCATCCATTAGGCTTCTGCTGTGCATCCGCTGTGCTTCCGCTGTGCATCCACTTCATCTGTTCGGCGCCCACTCTGCATCTGCTGTATCCGTTCCGCGTCCGCTTTGCTGCAGCCCCCCGGAAGCCTAGCGGATGTGCCATCTGCTCCCATCTGCTTCCATCCGCTGGGCTTCCGTTCCGCATCCGCTTTGCATCCGCCCTGCGTCCTCCCTGCGTCTGTGTTATCCATTCCGGTTATGCAAATTTTTGCCCCTTTTGAGAGCGGATAACAACGGATGGAACATTTTGCTCGTCCGCTGTGTCCTTTTTGCATCCGTTGGCCAGTGTGACATGGGCTTTAGAGAGAACACTATCTGATGTCCTAACGATTTGAGTGAAGTCACATTAGGTATATTCATATTTAGGGGAAAAAAGGAGATGATAAAACATTTTCTTTTTCATTACTCTTTTTATCAAATAGATTTTTGCTTGGTCCTAAGTTATAGTAGAAAGAAGAGATAATAACATAAAAATACAACTTCTAACCATAAAGTGAACTAAACAGACACAATTTTTCACATCCCTCTTTGAGCTGAAAAGCTGATAGAAAAAGTAAATGAAGGGCAGAGGTGCCCTAAAGCTCTTTTTTGTCTGTCTGAATTGCTGGACTATATAGGATCTTGTTCTGGTGTGTGTGTGTGTGTGTGCGTGCACGCGTGTATTGTGAATCCTTAGAGACCCCATTTGGAATCTGGATTCTGTGTGTTAAGTAATGAAGAAACACATACAGACAGTTTCTATCCCAAACGGAATTAATTTTTTTTTGCACATTGTGAAAGTGGGGACTGGGGAGACAAGGAAGAAGAGAAAACTGTATTCTATAACTATATTCATGTAATTGGTACACTAGCTCTGTCCTGATATCTTGTGCATGTAAGCTAAATTAATAACAGCAGAACATATCTGCTTATGTTATGGGAACATTAATCGTAAGGACACTCAACTTTGTAACTGCAATATTTTTGCCTGTGTTTACAAGATGTGTCAAATGATTGCAAAAAATGAAAGGATTTGTTTGGATATTCAGACTGTATCAATGTGAGTAAACAAAAATAAATCTGGTGCAATGGTTTCATGCTTGCTTATAGGCACAGCTAAACACATGGCTTATACAATAGTTTCTCCCAAATAGGAGTTCCAACCCTTATACTGTTATTTAGGGCATGAGATCTCAGTACAGAGCAGAGTTCTCTGTCTAGTCAACATGTCTTATTGATTGCTAGCATTTATAGTGTTTCCTGAATATTGATTTTTTTACATCATCCCAAATAATACTTTCAGGAACTTTCAGATCTCAGAACACATGATTAGATGGACTAATGAATAAATAAATAGAAATAAATGAGTAGCTACTGAAACAGGGATAATCAAACTGAGAAACATAGTACTCTGTTCATTAAGAAATTAATATAAAATCAATAGGTCATAAAACATGGGATAAACTAAACTTTGTTCTGAATGAATAGGACTACTATCCATGCTGCTATTAGTAATAATACAAAGCATTTTTATATTGTATCAGTACAGAGTGCTTTGAAAAAAATATTAATTATACAATCCACATTTTCAGGTTGTATTCGAAAAAAAGAAAGTTAAATAGAGAAATAAAACCATGATAACCACCATTAATTTGATTTTCCCAGATATATGGGGATATTTATTCTGGATCAGATGATAATTAGATTTACCTGACAGCTATTCTTTGCCTAGGCTCTATTCTTTGTTGGTCTGTTTCTCTTGTTATTTTTCTCTTCACCTTTTAGTTATTTATCTGCATTTTAAAATGCAGATATTTTAAAATTACCTTGAATCTTTTTTTAAAAAAATAAAAATGTCAATTAAAAAAACCTTTTTATCAAATTCAAAAAACAAGAAAAAATAATACAAGGAAAGAAAAAATCATAAAATTGTAAAAGCCACAAAACTAAACCATGTATTAACTGGTTTTGCTGTCATGTTCCTTCTCTCCTCTTTTCCCTTCTCCAGCCAAGAATTTCTCCAAGATAACATAGATGTCCATAGTTGGCCTCAGGCACTGTATGACCACATACTCATTGTGACTTCACAACATAATTCCTACCTATACACAGTTGCATTGTGACTTCATGACACACATTTCTTTTCCCTGCCCCAATTTTTGTGCCAAAAAGAGAATACAAATGCATATCAAAAGAACATTCAGCCATTTGTGTGAAGCTTGCTAATAATAATAACAATACTAATACTAATAATCCTTCATGTCAACTATTACGGCACATGTGAAATAGCTTCGTCTTTCTTCCCACTGTTGGTTTTTAGCTAATCCCCAGACAAATGACTTCACTAATGTCTTTGTCCAAATTGCTAAACTAAGATCCATTTAAGGGATTAATTCCACAGGACTATTAGCTAAACTGATCCATATATCCATTTTTTGGACATGGTTCCCATAATTTATATATCAGGGTTATATTTTTCATAAATATAGATTTTCTTCTACTTAGATTCCCTAGCTTGTTAGCTTCTAAGTTACTCCTACAGAATGAATCAGAGTCTGGAGCACACCACTAGTTTGTAGTAATCTCATTTAAGAAGTTGATCCTTACTTCTGGCTAAAGCATTTTCTTCCATTTGCAAATTATTTTCTTGGTGATTTTATAATTCTTTGATGTTTTCCAACAATCTTTAAGTTCTAGCAGGGATAAAAGTCTTATACAAAATCTCAATGACCAATAAACCACATCAACCTGGTGTCTTGTCCGGGCTCTCACATTTAGAGATACTTCCACTATGCCTTATTGGATATTTTGCAACTAGAGAATATAAATAGTTGCTGTGAATCCCACAATCTTTTCTCAGGTGCTTTGATATATTTTATGACTGCTATTATTCAACCATAATAGCTAATTTATCCCAAGGAAGATACACAGACTAGTCACATCAGTATCACATGTTCCCTCCATTTTTCTAATTAGCATGAAATTAAAAGAGCATTGCTACTGGGTTTAGGTCCTATGATAACAAAGCCAACCTAGTATATCCAGTGTTATGGTATTCTGATCCCCGAATAAAACTGTAAAACTGTATAAAATCTCCCCTCCAAGCAACACATCTCCACATTGATACCTTTGTTTGAAGATTGAAAGGAGGAAATATCCCACACTGAACAGCCAAATGATTTTTCTGTTAAGGAGAAGGAAAAGCAGTTCTCTTTTAATGGAGTTCCAGTTCTTTGCAAAAAGTGTCAGTCATGCTGTTTTGTCAGCAAAAGGGAGAGAAGGAGAGCGGGCATGTATGTGCATACAAGCACTTACACTTGCACTTGGGGAGTAATTGTACGATACTTCAGGGAGCAATATGTGAATCTGAAATGTGCTGAAATCTGAAACATTTCGCCTAGTGCAGTGCTCAAAAGATCAAGAAGAAAGGATAAACATGTATCTCATTCTGCCAATATCCAGAATTCAGTATGGTGGCTGACTCATTATGGTGAACGAACATCACATACCATTTATATCAACCCTGAATTTTTCATCTCCCACTTATGGGCAAAAACAATCACTATAGAATCTACTGACAGGAGACAGAGTATTAACAATCTAGGAAATGCTGCCTTAGGGAGTTGTGAATCCTAAAAAGCCTTCTTCATTTCACTGCCCACTTTGGCAGGCAGTTTTCAGGTCCAGCACTTTTTCAAGATATTTTTTCAAGTTATTTTTTAATGTTAAACTTTAAGAAGGAAAATTGTACTTTCCCTTAACACGCAAGACAGCTGAGTGATTTCTTGCAGAATTTTTTTTTAAAAAAAAACTTAGTAAAAGCAAGGCTTGCTAAAATATAACTCTGAGCTGTAGCTGAAGATCTTTCTGGTTTGCTTCTCTGGTGCTTGTGGAAATGGTCTGTCTATTTACATAGTATATCTATTTATGTGGTATATTCTATACTATCCCTCCATTTCTCTGCAGATATTTAGAGGTGAGACAGAGAACCAAGGAACTAGTAGAGGTTCCTCTGAAGTAAAAATCTAATGTCCCAAAGAAATCCAGACAGAATTAACATCCTTACTTTCCACCTCACAGACAGGCCAAAATAATATCAGTTCTTATACATGTACTGCATTTATTCCTTCCCACCCCACCCTTTTTTTTTTTTTTTTGCTTGGTGGTGGGTCAAGTTGCTTCAGTTCAGAGGACACTGCCAGTCTTACTTAAAAGTGGTTGCAATTCATATCTGTGAAAAGCAATCAGTCTCTCAAGGAAAATGAGAAAGGAAGAAAGAAAGGGGGATAAAATACAAGCACATTTTGTGAATAACAACCGTAGCATCCAAACTATTGGAAAGGTTTATCTGCCCTTTTTTTTTCATTTTTAATAAAGCAGCATAGGCACAAATAAAATATGCCAACTGGTTAGAACATAAAATCTCAGGCTATTTTTGGATTTATCATGGCCCCTTTAACTCCTGCAACCCCCTCCCTCTTTTTGAAAGTAGGGTATTTGCCTAGATAAACCTCAGTGATGTATATCATGTTGCTGTACATTGCCTCAAAACATAGAAGTCCTCCAAAGGTACTCTTTACCCTTCCGTTTAAAATTAGCCGTGAACATCTTTGCAAAAAATAATTTTCAAAAAGTATGCAGAGATCTATAGGGTTAGGGTTATTTTTTTTAGATCCACTTCCTTCTCCTTGCTTTTATTTTATTTAACAAATTTATATCCCTATAAACTCTTGACAGAAGGTCACAAAAATGGAGAAGGAGAAGAAGAATAACAGTCATGAAAACATCTCCTATCTTAATTCCTTTGATTTACAATTTCTAATTCCTTTTCTGTGCATTGTGTGACAGAATTTATCTGAGAGAAAAGAGCGTGATGGGTGCATATATGTGTGTACTGAAGATAGAATATGTATATCCGTCTCTTAAGGAAGGTTTTTAACCAACTGGCAACTGGCTTCTTTGCAAGACTGTGTTCACATTAGCAGCTTGAAACAGGATGCTTTCCGTGTTTTATACGCCAATATAAAATGCCTATATAACCTGATTTGTACTGAGAGTTCCAAATTTGATGGTGATTTCTATTATCTTACCTGAGGATAGGAAAAACAAATCGAATCCTTCTAACCCTTACTGTAAAGAATTAGAAAAAAACAGTAAAACTCAGCACAAAAATTCCATGGACAGAAAGGCAAGGTGTGTGTGTGTATGTGTGTGTGTTCTGCCTCTGCCTACCAGTATCCATTGGTATTCATCTGGCTAGCATCCTGTCAGTGTGTGAGGCTGTTTGGAAACTGAAACAGCATTTGCTGTGCGAACAAGAAGACAGCAAGGAGCCTGGGCACGGCTTAGCTCAGTTGCTCTGTACTAAAGCTGCTTGGTGCTGTGAAATTGAAACTGAAACTCCTCTCCTCTGCTTGTGTTTTGCATTTGGAACAGATTTCTTTTTAGGTGGGGAGAAGAAGAACTCCTTAGAATTAGAGCATGTTAATAATAATATATGAAATACTAATGCTCAGATGGTGATTTCAAAAAATCCTTTCTTAGTGAGCACCTAGAAGCCAAGAGGAACATATGTGGCAAATTTCAAGTTTGTAGGCTTTATGGTTCTGGAGATTTTGTGATGATATGTGAGTGGTATTTCATATATATATGTTTTCTTAAGTTTTCATGGGTACTTACATGTATGGTATTCAGCTTTGTTCGGGTATTTTCCCATGTCATTATAGTTGTGCTTTTAAAGTTTTAGAAACTTTTCGGCAGAATCTCATCTGCCATCATCAGGCTTCTGTATTGTACAGAATACACACACACACACATATATATACATATACATATACATATACATATACATATACATATACATATACATATACATATACATATACATATACATA
>BLBF01000032.1:404047-425426 GCA_015471245.1 Laticauda colubrina | reverse complement strand
ATATACATATACATATACATATACATATACATATACATATACATATACATATACATATACATATACATATATATACATACATACATATATATATATATATATATGCATCAATATTTATTTAAAATGTACAAGTCACCCAGCATAGGAAAGCAAATATTAACCACAAAGGTGGAGCCATTTTGGAATGTCACTGATGACATAGCCAAATCTTGAGGAACTTATGGAACATTAAAAGAGATGGTGTTAACCTTGAGGAGAGGGGGGGAGAGAAGGGAGAAGGAACATTAACAGAGATGACGTTATCCTTGGGGGAAAGATTGAAGGTTCCATATGATGGGCACCATGGAAGAAAATGTCCCATGCCGCCTGGGACTTGCCAAGTTTAAGGCCCTGTCACACTGGCCGACAGAGGCAAAATGTTTGTAAAAATGACACAGCAGATGAGAAAAATGTTCCATCCGTTGTTATCCGCTCTCAAAAGTGACCCGAATTTGCATAACCAGAGCGGACAACACGGAAGGGAATGGACAGGGGGAGGACGTAGAGCGGATGGAAAGCGGATGCTCCACAGAAGCCTAGTGGATGGAAGCAGAGGGGAGCGGATGGCACATCCGCAAGACTTCAGGGGGAGCGCAGCAAAATGGACGCAGAACGGAAAGAGCGGATGCAGAGCGGATGCCGAGCGGGTGAAGCAGATGCACAGCGGAAGCCTAGCGGATGAAGCGGATGCCTAGCGGAAGCCTAGCGGATGCCTAGAGGATGCCTAGCGGATACCTAGCGGATGCCTAGCGTTCACTGTGCATGTGGGGAGGATGCATTGCGTCAGCCCCGCGGATATAAAGGGAAGCAGCTCCCAAGCAGGTCACCATTGAGAGGAAAGACCTGCTTCCAGACACAGCTGTCCAGCCAGCCAGCCAGCCAGCCGGCCAACCAGCCAGCCAGTCAGCCAGCAAACCAACAACCATGGGGAAGAAACGAAAGCCTCTGCCATCTGCTGCCAGCCCTGGCAAGAGGGACAGGGCCACTCTCCCACCCCTTGGCCCTGACAATGCTTCTGCTGGGGCTTCTGCTGCCCGGGCTCAATCTTCTGGTGCTGGGGCTTCTGCTGCTGCTGCTTCTGGAGGTGGTGCTTCTGCTGGTGCTTACTCTGCTGGCACTGCTCCTGGTGCTGGTGCTTCTGCTGCTGCTGCTTCTGGAACTGGTGCTTCTGCTGGTGCTTACTCTGCTGGCAGTGCTTCTGGTGCTGGTGCTTCTGCTTGTATTTACTCTGCTGGCGCTACTCCTGGTGCTGGTGCTTCTGCTGGTGCTTACTCTGCTGGCGCTACTCCTGGTGCTGGTGCTTCTGCTGGTGCTTACTCTGATGGCGCTGCTTCTGGTCCTGCTGGGCCTGCTGGTGCTCCTGATCCTGCTGGTGCACCTGGTCCTGCTGGTGCTCCAGGTCCTGCTGGTCCTGCTGGTGCTGCTCATCCCGCTGGTGCTCCTGGTGCTGCTCCTGGTGCTGCTGGTGCTGCTGGTGCTGCTGCTGCTGCTGCTGGTCCTGCTAGTCCTGCTTTTGCTGCTACTGTTGTTGCTGCTGCTGCTGGTGGTGGTGATGTGGAGGAGCAGCCCCTACAACCTCAAAGCCCCTCTGATGAGGGCCCATATGGCCCTGCCAAAGGGAGGAAGAGGCAGACGCATGAACGGGAGAGGAGGCAATACACCATAGAAGAGGAACATGAGGAGGAGGTGCTGGAGTGGCTGAGGGAGAACGAGTATCTATGGCGGAAGGGACACAAGCTCTATCGAGACACCAAAAGGAAGCAGGCTGCTTGGAGAGAGAAGGTGGAAAGCCTGGGCTACACTTCGGAGGTTCTCCTCGGCTGGTGGAAGGACATGCACACCTGGTACGGGAAGCTGCACCTCAAGAAATCTGGCCAGGCCGCGGTCAAGCTGAGGGACAGAGAGACCTACGTGATGGCCAAGTGCAGCTTCTTGGAGGGTGAGATCTGCCACCGAGGAGCAGCCACTCTCACAACCCTCTCTCTGAGGCAGCCTGCTGAGAACCAGTCCTCTTCTGGGAAAGAGTCAGCTCCTGTGTCCAGGCAGGTATCTGTGGAGCGTGCCATGACGGAGAACCCCCCGACAGCTGTACTACCCGTGGCGGAGCGCGTGGAGGACACCCTGACGCAGTGGAAGAAAGGAGATGGCACTTCCACCACAGCCCAACCCGCATCCACCCCCAGCTCCAACTCCACAGAAAGGCAGAGAGGCAGACCGGAGGGGCAGAGCCACACTGTCCTGCTGGAGATAAGAGACACTGTCAGGAGCAGCATAGATCTCCTCTCTCAGCTGGTACACACCGACGCCCCATCCTCCAACCGCAAGCCCTTCCTCACCTATGTCAACCAGACCCTCATGAACATGGAGGAACCCCAGTACCAGGTGGTGAAGGACAGAATCACTGATCTTCTTCACAACCCTCCAGACCAAGATGAACCTGCTCCCACCCAGTCCAGGCCTGCTCCTCCACCCCAAGTGATGTCACTGCCCTTCCAAGGCTTTCCACAGGCCCTCAGCAACCAAGGCTATGGCTACCAGGAGGTCCAGCGGCACAGGCAGCCCTTCCCAGTCCAGGCACATGTACATCGGATGCCACCGGTGCCACTGATGCCACCGATGCCAGCCACGCCACTGATGCCAGCCATGCCACAGATGCCAGTTCTCACCCAGCTGCAGACCAGACAGCCCCACTACACTGCTCCTTCCTCCACCCCACAGCCAAGCCCGGCCTCAGTACATCTGTCATCAGTATTGGGGCTGACATCCCATGTCATGGAGGAAGGGGCTCTCAACATCATGGGGCTGAGCCAGCTGTTTGAGAGCTTCCTCAACACACCGTCCCCTGTTGTCCTCTCGGGGCCAGATACCCCAGTGGCACCTCAGACCAGCACTCCAGCAGCAGCCACCTCCACAGCACTTGGACCCTTCACCCCTGAGACTGGGCACGTCTCAGAGTGACCAAGAAGAGTGCCAGAGACTGGGTGGCTAACTGTTGACGTTATCTTTGCTTAAGACACTTGGGTCATTTTTCTTTTACAGCTTGTTATTAATAAAGATTATCTTTGCTTCACATACTTGCTTCATTTATTTTAGTCAATAAAGTCTTGATGGAAACTTTTAGAAATGGTTTAAGCCTTTGCATGCTTGTGGGATGGGTTAAGATAGCAGTGGGATGGGCAGGGATACCTTTGGTAAGGGTAATAGCTGTGGGATGGGCAAGGATATCTTTGGGATGGGTAATAGCTGTGGGATGGGCAGGGATACCTTTGGGATGAGGAAAAGCTATGGGATGGGTAATAGCTGTGGGATGGGTAATAGCTGTGGGATAGATAAGCCTCCAGTGCAAGCATAGTGGGACTGTATGGTCCACCCTCCCAGGTGCCACACCTTTGGCCCTTTATTATCAATAATAATGTAATCATTCATCCACACATGTCAACACAAACACAACTCTTTATTAAATGCCCTGTTCATTGTAGGGCCACTCAAAATACATGGCATAATCTCATCAGTGTGATGAGACAGGCTGAAGGAAGCATCCATTAAGCATCTATCATCCTGTCTTGCCACTCCACTGCTCCAGCTGGGGAGTTGCACCAGTGTTTCAGGAGGTTGCACTGCTTCTTCCCTCCACGTGAAGCTCTATTGGGGCCTTCCACATCCACAATGTCTATCAGGTTTCGCCCTTGCCTCCATTCATCAGGCTCCATGTCCCCATTGCCTTGTTGGAGGTCCACGAGCCTGTTCTGAAAGACTGGGTAGCGGGTGCGCATGAGATTGTGCAGGATGCAGCAAGCTTCCACGATACTCCTCACAGTATGTGCCTCATGCTGCATGGTGGTGAGAAGTATCTGGAACCTGTTGGCCAGGATGCCAAAGGCATTCTTCACAACCCGTCTTGCCCTGGACAGCCTGTAGTTGAAGATCCTCTCTTCATGGGTGAGATATCTTGAAGTGTACGGCTTTATGAGGTAGGTTCTGAGGGAGAAGATGTCATCACCAATGATGAAGTAGGGCACATCTTGTGTGTCATTGGGTAGGGGATCTGGATCTGGAAAACCCATGATGAGGTTGCGTTCCAGCCCCTCCTTGAGGTGACTGGCGCTGTATATATGGGCATCTGAAGCTGACCCGTTGCCTGAAGCATCGATGTCCATGAACTTGTAGTCAGCATCAACCATGGCAAAGAGGATGATGCTGAAGAAGCCCTTATAGTTGAAATAAGTGGACCCCAACTTGGCTGGAGCTTTGCAGGCCATGTGCTTGCCATCTATGGCTCCAACGGTGTGGGGGAAGTTCCACCTCTGATACCACTGCTCTGCAACTTTCTTCCAGCCTTCTTCAGTGGAGGGGCACTGGAGGAGCTCCTCCAGGTTTTCTTAGATGATGGCCCGCACCACTTCTCTGACCACAATGCTGATGGTGTTCTGTGGCACCCTCCAGCCGTACTGCATGCTCCTGTAAGTGGTCCCTGAGGCCAGGTGGCTCAGAGTCAGTGCCACCTTGAGCCCAGGGTCCAGGCTGGGCCGGAAGTTGGTGCTCTGCTTGGTCAACCGGGGTCTCAGCCACTCCACAACTTCATCAAACTTGGCTGGAGGCATCCTCATGAAGTGCTGGAATGCACGAGGGTCTTCATTCCTCAGCTCCACCATCAGCTTGTTGTACAGTCCATACTCTGCTCTTCTCCTGATCCATCTTCGGACCCAGACACTTCTTGGCCGCCTCCTTTTCTTCCCGTAGAACAGGTGAAAGAGCCTGTAGATGGCTTCGCGCTGTTGTAGAACGATGGTGGCTACCAAAAGGAGTGTTTTACAATCTATGGTGGAGATGAGTGGATGCTGTGGAAGAGCAAGAGCCAGATGAAGGCTGCAGAGGTCTGTACAGCAGGGCTGCTGGATTGAAAGTGAGATCCAGGTGAGTTCCTCCCCCTTTTTATAGGCAATATAGGTTTTCCACTAGATGTCCTTTTGCATCCTCTAGGCATCCTCTAGACATCCTTAATATCCGAGATAGGTCCCCTCTGCAAAGGTTTTTTCCATTTTAAATGCTTTCTATGTGAGCTGCATCCGCTTTCATCCTTTCTCCGTCCGTGCTACTAACGCTGCGCGTCCATTCCATGTCCATTTCGCTTCCTCCCTGTGTCCGTTTTCCGCTGGAGTGGATGTGAGTTGCGCGGATGTGCAGCGGATGCCTAGCGGATATAGTGGACGTGTAACGGATGACAACGGATTTAGAACGGATGTTCCCCGTATGCGTTGCGGATGCAGAACGGACGCGTTTGATACATTTTCCGCTCAAAAAGTTTTGAGCAGCTCAAAACTTTTTGAGCGGATGGAACCTCAGTCGACGGATGCTGGACTGATAGAGAGGATGAAAAACGGACGCAGTGAGTACAGAACGTATGAATCGCATTAACCAACGGATGGCAAGTGTTTCTCTCCGTTTTACATCCTCTTTCCATCCGTTGGTGCAGTGTGACATGGGCTTTAAGAACCAGTTGAACGGGAATGAGTAATTTGGATGAAACAGCCCCTCAGATAATCTGATCCTACACTCTGAATATTTATTTGAAAAAAAAAAATGGTATTTGAACTTCCAACCATGCAGCTGCTAAGGCAAAGACGTGTCATGTGCTGTTTTAGAAGATTACATAATTGCCTTAATCATTGCAGTTGCTTTGTCACATGCTGAATAAATCCCACTGCTTGCTTTTGCAAAAGGTTCTCCAATCCCTTTCTACTAAATAGGCTTGTGTCATCTGGAAGAGGGCTCAGAGGAAGCTGTATGGGGATGCAATAAGGACCGCAGAACTGTGTCATCTTGATCACCACAAAGTAGACCTTAATAGCTACAACTCATGTTTAGTCAAGTTTGTAGTTTGTTGAGTACTAAGATCTCCCTCAGCATCTCCGAGAACCATGCGCAATGATGGGATCTCTGAAAAGGAGATGTCACATGGGCATGATCTGATCCAATATTTTAGCCACTCCTTTCCTTATTCTAAATGGTGACCAAGGATTCAAATGAACAGTTTCAGCTCCCTTTGAAACCCACCCAGGTTCATCATCAGTCTTACACTTTGCATTTGTTCCTTGTTCCTTTGGCATTTCTGTTTCCATGCAGGGTTCTATTTCCCTTTGTAAGGTTTTAAGTAAAATTTGCTTGCACAAGGAACTAGTGTCATGCTTTTAAATCTGCATATTCCTTTACATTTTCCTTCCTCAGCATAGGTATGTCTACTGATCCTTTTCAGCCTTTAGGCCACAAGGACTTGTTCTATGTTTGTTGTCATAGCACAATTAGCATTTTAACTGCCTCTTTTCCTGAAGCTTAAACAGTTCATTGGGTATTTCCTCTTTGTCTGCTGCTTTTATGTTTGAAAATTGGCCTAATGCTTGTTGTATACACACACACACACACACACACACACACACATATACACACACACACAACTTTCTAATGGAGTCCTTTCCTGCCTATTTTCCCTCTGCAACTTTTGTAATTTTGTCCATAATATGTTTCAGAACATAGGAATATGTTACTGCAATATAAAAATATGATAAAGTATATCACAATGTAGAAATGCACACTCAGGCTTTTCGTCCTTTTTCCTGACAATGGATGCAAGTATTTAAGTCACCAGGTTTGTGGTGTTACATTACAGTGCACATTTCCTCATATATATCCCCAACCCATTTCCACCGCACATTTTGTGATTTCTCTGACCTTAAAATGTACATCTCATTTTCATATATTGATATTTTCCTCCATTTGCTGATATTTTTGACAGAAATATTTTCCCATTCTTTGTAGTCTGAGCTTGTTTGGAAATCTGCATTCACTCATCAAACATTCTTGTTTTATTTCTTTCATCCTCTCTTCATCCCATTTTTCTCTTCCTTTCACTATGACTTGTTCTGAAGACTGTTTTTTTCCTCTTTCAAAATTTGAGGATTTTTGTTTTCCTGTGTTGTTTTCATACACCCTTTCTCCTTTCCCACAGTTGTTCTGGTTGTCTTTCAATTAAGATATTGTAAATGAACTGAATGTGTTTCTTACACTGATCTTATATTCTATCTGAATACAGCTGCTATATCACTGTCTCTTTAATTAGACTTCAAGTAAAACCAGCTTTTGGATGGACCATCAAGTGTTATGGTCACATGGTTTCTCTTTGACCAAGGAAGCCATGATAGTAGCAAAGCTGTATCTTCCATCCTAAAGATTTTGGTTTTAAAATGTCTGCTCAATTGCTTCTAGGGCAGTTTTATTTTTGATAAAATGCTGACTGACAAACGGAAGATCAGAAGTATATTTTTTCACACCAGTGTTCAATGTCAGGGGTCTCCAATCTTGGCAACTTTAAGACTTGTGGACTTCAATTCCCAGAATTCCACAGCCAAGCTGGCTAAAGAATTCTGGGAGTTGAAATCCACAAGTCTTAAAGTTGCCAAGGTTGGAGACATCTGTTCTATGTGGTACAGAAGTTTAGAGCATAGGAATAAAGATAGAAACTATCCATAGGAATTTTGTCTTACTGAAAAAAGAGCATATTCTTTTATGTGTGGAGCATATTCTTAAAAGAGCATATTTTATTCTTTCTCCTGGAAAGTGTTAAAAATACTTTAAAACAATCATCCTAGTTCATATTAACTGCGCTACTTTCTAAGGCAGGAAATAAATTTAAAGCAGGAAATTAACTAAGAAGTGTTCAGCTATGAAATATTTTTCTGCCGATCCCTGTACAATCTTTACCCCTGTTACAGTCTCAGCCATACCCAGTGAATAAAGTAGCACATAAATATATCACCCCAGTTTTGCAGTATGGTCTACAACACACCAAATCTATTCCATTTTTGCAACATCTTTATAAAATGTACACCCCAGAGGTGGTATTCAGCAGGTTCTGACCAGTTCTGGAGAACTGGTATCAGACATTTTGAATAGTTTGGAGAACCGGCAAATACCACCTCTGACTGGCCCCACCCTCATCTATTCTCTGCCTCCCAAGTCCCAGCTGATCGGCTGGGTCTTCTTTGGTTGCCCTGCATAGGAGAATGGAGCTGGAAAGCAGGTTACTGGGGTGAGGAGGAGATGGGATTTTGTAGCATCCTTCCCCTTCCACACCAACTAAGCCACGCCCACAGAACCAGTCGTAAAAAAAAATTGAATCCCACCACTGGTACACCCCATGCTTTGGAACTGAATTACAAACTTGTCTTGGCTATAAACACATTGCCTTGTTCATAAACTCTGTTCATATCGGATTGTTCCACACAATAACATGTACTCACTGCATTTACGGGAACTGCTAAAAGTACCAACTGAAAAAAATAACTTGTGACCATTTTTCATACTAATGACTGTTGCAGCATCTCATGGACATGTGATCAAAATTCAGATACTTGGCAACTGGCATGTATTTATGACAGCTGCAGTGTTCCAGGGTCCTGTGATCACCTCTTGTGATCTTTTTGGCAAGCAAATCAATGAGGAAGCTTAACAACTGTGTTACTAAGGTAACAGCTGCAGTGATTCACTTAACAATTGCAGCAAGAAAGATCATAAAATGGGGCAAAATTCACTTAACAAGTGTTATACTTAGCAACACAAATGTTGGGGTCAATTGTGGTCATAACCCTGCATTCCAAAAATGTACCTTGAGACAAATTTTACTTGTTTCATAAAAGAGGCTTCACCTTTATTGGTTCCCACAAACCCAATTACAATTTCACTGGATGTCTACTTGGACCATTTTAATCACAAAATGGAGGTCTAAATTGCCCATTCATGAGTTTTTCTCCTGCAGATATTTAATTTTTAGGATGAAAGAGTCCTATGGTATGCTTCTTCATATAATTTTCATTTTACTCCATCAAAATATATTAGGCAATGCAAACCAAGTGCCTGAAAGCCTTTTTGCTGCCTTAGAAAGAAAACAAATTATTTGGTAAATGATCATGTTTTGAGAGTCAGTGGGGACTGCACCATTAGTGAAGCATGGCTGCACCTAAGAAGAGATCTCTAAATGATTGCCAGGTAACTCACAGAACTTCCATATTTATCAGTGCCAAATTAATTTTAGTTTTCAAAATTAATTTCCTCACTTTTAAGGGGAAGTGAGAGGTGAATTAATTAGTGCCAGCATTATGACACTATCCAAAAGGTGTTAGTCCCTGAGTTCACTTAGTATCAAAAGCAGCAATAATTGGGCTCCCCTCCTTCATCAGAGGAAACTTCTTTTACATACCAAGACAATATAAAACTTCTCCAAGGGATACCTGGCACTTCCAGCATTCTAATTTTTTTGCAAATGCTTGTCCACAGCTGAATAATGGAGCAGAGCTGTGGGGAGATTAGTGCCTCTGCTATATTTTTAACTAGGCAACCTCTCAGTTTCCTTCTAAAAGCATGTACACAAAACATGTTTACTCAATGTATTTGAGGTATAATTGCTCGTTTTCTCTTGGGATGTAGGTCTCACAACAAAATTTAAGTCAGATGGATGATGCAGAAGAAAAGTTTACAAATCCAACATTGTTGTTGAATCTTCCCTGAGTTTTGGCCGCAAGATTATATAGTTTTCCTGAAAATTGTAAACCCCTGGCCCTTAATGGCTCCAGATCAACAAGGCTGCCTAAACCCAATTTTCTGGGGTTAAATAAATTTAGTGAAGCCTATATCAGAATACAATTGTACCATCAAATAGCATCTAGGAAACAGAGCTAGTTACTTCCATACTGTATATGAAGTGAACTGTACACATTGTCAGAGAAACTTAGTTCCATGTGAAAGTTGCAGTAGGGATAGCTAAGCAACCAATATACATCTTATATCTCTAGTAAATATGCCTCTCAAAGATGTGACATGTTCCTGCCTCAAGTTAACATGCTCTGCTATAACATTTTGTTCCCTTTATCAGCCTTGACAGACAGAGTTGGTAAATGCTGCATTATTAAGTGGTATCTAAAAATGTCTTCTATTGATAGCTCATTTCATATTGGATCATAATTACTCTTTGTACCAAAGCTCTGTGGGCTGGGAAAACCCCAGCGAGTACATTAAGAGCACATTTCTAAAGCAATGAAAAAGTTCATTGTTCTCTACAATATTATCCATCGAGGGAACTTAAAGTGAATGTGAATCTGCAATAGGAAAAAAAAAGCTAGTCATTATTTATTAAGCCAAGAGACCATCTTTTCTTAATTTCATATATTATTCCTCCTCTCATTGGTTCTTTTTAAAGATACTTTGTTCATCATAAAATTAAAAACACATTTTATGTTTTTTTATATCATCATTACTATTGTTTCAGCATTTTAAAGATGGGAAACTAACTTTGCAATGTTGTATGGTGACTTCTCCCATTGGGAAAAAACAAAACAAAATCCAGTGGCCTATTTGATTAGTGAACTAAAGTACTACTCCAGAAGAGATAACACTTCCTGTTTTGGGCTCAGACCCTCCCTCTCCCTCCCTCTCCCTCTCTCCTACTTTATTATAAAGAATAATAACAGTATATGTATGTCATATGTCCACAAGCAATTATAAACATACAGTTCCCAAATGGAATGTTTTAATGAAGCTGTACAATATAGTGTACATAGAAATTTCTCCAAGAGCAGAACAATCCTTAACACAATAGAATGACATGGGAAGAATTGAACTGAGACATCTTTTGCCACATGCTGCTTGTGCCAATGAACACAGGCAAAAGTACTCTGTGTAGAGAGAGAACTACTATTTCCTTCCCACCATTTTTCTTTGTTCTTACAATTTTCAAAAATAAGAAAAATATTTATGTCAGCAAGAATTTAACCTACTACCAGTATGAGCATCAGATTCAGTCTTGATTCAGATAGATTCAGACTGAAGGTAAGAAGAAGCTGTAGACTTAGTAGAACCCATCAGAATGAGTTACTTCTGCATAATCTTGGAATGTCCCATTTCAATATCTACAACTGACAGGAAGACATAGAAATAATTGTAGAAGTTGTTTTTGTGCCTTCTGATGGGGGAATGTTCTCCTTCTCCCGATCTTTATTTCCAATGAGTAATTCTGCTCTATGAACTGCAATCAGATAGATCTGGTGTAGAGTGATGTAAGTCAGGCAGCTATCTAATTATAGTTATTATGGCGCACTCCTATTAGCAAAGTGATGAAACAGGAAACTCAGTTTTATACAAGAACATCCTCCTCCTCCTCATTATCACCTGTGTGGTACTTTTTTCACCTAAGGTGGCAAACTGATTCAGAGCAAAGATTTCTTTTTTAAAAAATCCAACTTAATCATTTTCTTGAAAACATTATACAATGCCCCAGATCAATAATTATAATAATAATGCATAATTTATAATTGCTATGATACAAAAGATGACTCAGCATTATTTTCAAGTTGTAAAATGCAGAAAATCTTATACAAAGAAGCCTACGCCAAACATAATCCTTTTTCTTAACTATCATTGGCTATACAATCATCATGTGCATGACATTTAGTGTAAAATATTAAAGAGTAAGACCAGGACATTTTCACTGAAATGATATACTACTTAAGAAACTGCACAAAGACAGAAAAATAGGAGAAACTAAAAAACATAAACCTTTTTTTTTCAATTGTCATTTTGTGTGTCTGTGTGTGTTTTTAATACAAGCACATGTTTATTTATTTGATTTGCAAGACAGCTCAATCACAAAGTGACTCAACATGGCACACACAAAGCGAGTTGAAATCCCAATTATAATATCATCCTGATTTATAAATTACCACATGGAGGGTGTTAATAAAGGTGGCATCATAATAATATTTATTTTATTTTTTATTCATTTATTTGATTTATCAATTGCTTACAAAATAATATGTATAAGTATATACATAGTTATAAATACATGAAATGGATACATATAAGAAAAATGAAAGAAACAATGGGACAGGGACAGTAGGTGCATTGGTGCGCTTATGCACGTCCCCTACAGACTTCTTAGGAAAGGGGTGAGGTCAATAGTTGACAGTCTAAGGTTAAAGTTTTTGGGGTTTGGGGAGGAAACCACAGAGTCAGGTGGAGTATTCCAGACATTGACCACTCTGTTGCTGAAGTCGTATTTCTTGCAATCAAGTTTGGTGTGATTAACCATGAGTTTGTATCTATTGTGTGCTCTTGTGTTGTTATGGTTGAAGCTGAAGTATTCATTGACAGATAGGACACTGCAATGTATGATTTTATATACCATACTTAGATCAGACTGAAGATGGCATAATTCAAGGTTTTCTTGGTCTAGAATTTCAAGTCTGGTGGCATAAGGTATTCTTCAACGAGTAGAGGAGTGGAGAATTGTAATAATTGTTTAAGAGGTGCAAAATAAATTACCAGATTTTAAATCTGTATATAAAATTGGAGTGCAGGGGAAACAAATAAATCTATTGAGTGTGGCTGCTCCTTTGTTTCTGAAGTTGTGTCTTTGCTTTATGATTGAAGAAGTTCAGCAACTGATTCCATTTCATCTTGTTCTACTTATGTTGGTAGAGCTCATGCACAATTAACTTTTGCTGAATAACTGCTGCTGAATATGCTCACTTTTTGTCCAACAGAGAACACTTATATCTTTCACTAGGCAAGGTCTTCCAACTTAAACTCAGCCTTTTTGCAAATAAAAGGTAAACAAAGCAAATTCTAGCTTCATGTTAGAAGAAAACACCAACCCTACCACAAAAGTCCTTATATAAAATGTTTGCTTTGCAAACAAATAAACAAACAAAGACGTTTACCCAGCTGCCCTATACTATTTCTTAATCATATTCTCACAAAATATATATTGCAATTTTCGGCTATGTCTGATAGTGACATTGTGGTCAAGGTCTAACGCTGTATTTAAAAACTGAGCAGATGTTTCTTATAAGTATTATAGCAAGTTATGTTTATGTTTTGGGTGTTTTTTTCTGTTTTTTTTATATTCTTGATCTTTTCTTTGATTGTGTATTAAAGCAATATTGTTTTGCTTAAAAATTAAGATGACCGCAAATAATCTGCATTAAAACTCTTTGAACTTGGGAGAAAAATATGTATTCAATATATATGTGTGTGTGTATGTGTGTGTATATATATATATATATATATATATATATATATATATATATATATATATGTATGTATGTATATGTGTATATATATATATATATATATATATATATATATATATATATATATATATATATATATATATATATATGAAAAAGGTACATGAAACTGAATGTAGAAAATAGGAGAGTGTCTCCTTTGAACTTTGTATGCAGTTTTTATTTGGCTTCTAAACATAAATATTTATTTGAATAAAGTCTCTGCATGCTTTGGCTATTTCCCCCTCACTTGTTGATGAAGAGTTCTTAAAACACATTGGCTACAGCCCTAAGTGCACTTAATAAATAATATGGAATGCAGTCATCTTCTATAAGCACAACAATTTTGGAAATAGTTGGACATCATGATATGGAGCTTTCGTTTGTTAAAAACAAAAGTAATAGTGGCTTATGGTTTTGACCAAGCCAGCCCTAAAATACTGCCTCTATCTTTAATTATCCATAACAGTGATTAATTAGGACCTACAGATCAATATCTTAAGACCCTTGTAATCTCTTTATTGAATGCACATTGAAACTTTGTGCCCCTCTAATTGAGTTCTGATTTCACTTCTGTTCACAAAAAAATGCCAGGATTTGTTAATTAAAATACCATTGGCTGGCTTCATAATTGCTCTCTGAGTTTCTCCCTATTCTATGTTTTCCATCTCACACAAGAAACACAATTCTTGCTAGGTTACTTCTTTGTTTCAAAATATCAATTTATATTTAAGAGATATGATTGTTGAATTCAAGAGATATCCCTGTTGAAGAAATGAATCCTACAGCCCTTTTCTTAAATGCAGCATTGTTTTTATGGCTTCAGCATTCATCATTAAATACTTTCAGAAGTTTTAAGATTTTTTTGGGGGGGAACTTTATTGAAACTCCTCCGTTAAGCCTATAAAATCAAATACACCATTAGCAACATTGCATTATATTCCAGGTGATACTGAATTATACCATTTCAAAATAACTAAGGAATTATATGTGCAAATTGTTCTCCTGCATTGCAACTATTTACTGCACATATAAATGCCAGGGGTTTTTATTTTACATAGCAAAGATGCTTTGTTTCAATTTAATGCAAGGAATCATTGTAATATTTTATTTACTCATCTATAGTTTGTCTGCTGCAGTCCAGCAGCCAATGTATAATGCCATCTGAGGGTTATTTAATTTGAGTCTTACTTGTTTGTTTTCTTATGAGTAGATATATTTCTTACTTATTTTGGGGCGGTCTTGGAGTTAATTTTGATTCCTGGTGATTTCCTGAATATGTCTCTGTAGTTTCTTGGCAAGATTCAGGGGTGATTTACTCTTGCCTCCTTCTTAGAATTAGGAGACAGAGATAGACTGGCCCAAGGTCACCCAGCAGGCTTTGTAACTAAGGTGACACTTGAACGCATAGTCTCTTAGTTTCTAGCCAGCTTGTTTTAATTACTATATCAAACTGACTCTCAAGATACATAGATAAATACAGAAGGCAAATATCAAATATTTATTTATATTTTGTTAGTGCATAATTCAATTTTGTATTAACCACTCCCATTCCAACAGATTTTTAAAAAAATCATTTACAGATGGCTCAATTTTTTTTTGCAACAAATAGGAGCAGAAAGAACTACCATGCATCAGTTGTAGGCATTATTTGAGGAACATTTTACCACATTGGGACTGGCCCTCAACACCTGTGCTGGCAGAGGAAGTATGCTGCCAGAGAGGAATAGGGTCAAGCTTTTTTCCAAGGCACCTGTAGGCCAGACAAGGAATAATGGATGGAAACTGATCAAGGAGAGATTCAACCAAGAAATAAGGATAAATTTTCTGACAGTGACAACAATCAACCAATGGAATTGCTTGCCTTTGGAAGTTGTAGGAGTTTCATCACTGGAGGCTTTCAAGAAGAGATTGGACTGCCATTTGTCAGAAATGGTGTAGGGTCTCCTGTTTGGGTGGATGGGGGGGTTGGACTACATGACCCACAAGATCCCTTCCAACACTGTTAATCTGTAATAATAATCTGTAATCTTCTGTGGCTCCGGCTCTCTGGGACATCCTATCTCCTGAGATGAGATTGGCTTCCACCCTCCTGTCATTTTGAAAGATCCTCAAGACCTGGCTCTATCAGATGGCTTGGGGACTCAATGGGGGATCTTTGTACTAGAGGTGGTTGACTAATTAAAACCTAATCCTACCTCCCCATTCCTTGTGCATCTGGCTCCCACCTTTCCTGTCTAATTTTAATGGTTTGTAATTCTGAATGATTTTATCAGCTGCTATGATTTTATTACATTTTCTTCTTTAATGTTTTATGTTGTAAGATGGCCAGAATCATTGGGTATGAGATGGATGGCAAATAAATAAATAAATAAATAAAATATCTACTTACAGAAGCATATTTCTAGCAGAAATTTGCAAATCATCTGAAGGCTAAAATATTCTGATCCTGACAAATGCTTGTCCCAAATTCCCCCAATGTCTAAAACACACAACTCATGCTTCCATTTTTTGGTTAAAATTGCCCATTTCCATGTAAGATGATTTATGTCAAAGGTACAAGGGCTTAATCTGATGCCAGAGACATGCAGGGAGGTTAGAAAAGGGTGTTTGGAAAGCTGTGAACTTGAACTACTTTGCACATCTCAAAGCACTAAAAAAAAGCTTTGTCTGCTGCAAAATGACTTCTCTTCAAACCCCCATTTGTTTCCCAGTATTCTGTTTTTCAGTAGATGGTAATTAAATACTGCGGTAGTTTCTGGTGGTTTTTTTTTTCCTTTCTATTTTGAGTATGGCTGCCAAGTTCATGAATGTTTATACTACAAATGATGAGATTTCAATACACTAAATGGAATAGGATCAAAAGGTATCCTATTTTTAATTTGAGACCAGAGAACTACCCTGTGATTCAGCATTTTTAACAAAGAACTGTTGGAAATGCTGATTTATCTTACAAGATTGCAATGTCTGTTGAGATGATATATTTGCTTTGAGAAAGTTTCTATTTTGACATCGGTCACCACAAGATGAAAAGAACAGGTGTGAAATGCATAAATAAGTAAGTAAATAAACAAACCCACATAAATAAATACATGAAACATCCCTTAAAATATACTTCCTAAATGTTATTAGGATAAATGCCACTCGGTACAGGAAGTCCTTGACCTATGAGCCCAAAAATTTCTGTTGCTAATCAAGACAGTTGTTCAGTGCATTTTGCTCCTTTTTATGACCTTTCTTGCCACAGTTGGTTAAGTGAATCAATGCCGTTGTTGAGTTAGTATCAGGGTTAAGTGAATCTGGCTTTCCCCCATTGACTTTGCTCATCCAAAGTTTGCAAATGGTGGTCACATGACCCTGGAACACTCCAACGGTAATAAATACATGCCAGTTGTCAAGCATCCAAATTTGGATCATGTGCTCATACAGAGGCTGCAATGGTCATAACTGTGAAAAGTGCTCATAAGTCACTTTTTTCAGTGCTGTTGTAACTTTGAATTGTCATTAAAGGAATGGCTAGGAGTCAAGGACTAGCTGTATGTATCCTAAATGTTATTGGTATAAATGCCATCTAGCATTGAGATATCCATTTCAGGCAACTTCTCAAGCCACCAGTCCTGTAGTTCTTTTTCCTCCTTGTTTCCCCTGCTGGCTTACCTACTTTGAATTAATGAGCATAGAAAAAGAGCAATAACATTCATCGATTTATCTTTCTTCTCTGTAGGGCAGCAAAAAAATGGCACAAAGAAGAACTAGATGGGGCCAGTGGAAATCAGGGAGGGAGGTGTGGAAATGTTCTGTCATCTTGCCTCTCCACCAAAACAAAACAAAACAAAAAACCAAAACCGTGTGTGGAGGAGAAATCACTTGCTACCTACTCACTTTTCCTAGAACAGGGATCAAACTTCATGTATTTCCTCACCTCAGAGTAAAGTAATGGTTTTCAACCATACATGGTTGAAAAGGAAAGAAAAAAGTATGCCAAACTTCAAGCGAAAATTCTGTGAGTACAGAGGGGAGGGAGGAATTATGATTTCATTTGCCAAATTGGCTACTGCATAAGTCCAAGGTTGCTATTCTTATGAGTCATTATACAAGTGAAAGGAATAATAGCTGGAGAGGGCAGCATCTTTATAAGCTGGCAGAGTTTCCTCGCCTCTTAACTAAGGCAACTCTCCTGGCAAAATTTCCAAAACAACTACCCAAAGCAGTGCCTAATTTATGTAGCAGAGAAAACACTGGGAAAAAAAAAATCTACCCAACAATGCCTGAACAAAGTCTGATAAGAAGATTATAAAAGCTCAACAACAACAAAAACGAATCACACAGGAAATGATTTAATTTTAAAAAGTAGCTTATTGATGATGCTTCACTTGCAAGAAATGGTACTTGGCCACAAATCTCTCTTTTTCTCTATGAGAAAGAAAACACCAGGCTTACCCATCCAGTAGCAGGACAGCTTCAGCTTGTTATAAAGAGAGCCAAGCATATGGTATTCATCATTAGAAGTAGCAGCAGAAGTAACCTTCCTGGCCACTGTTGGATTATTCCATTTCAGCTTCTAATCTAATGCAACATGTGCTTGACTATTGGTAGCAAGAGATGCACCATTCACATTGTGGAAGGCACATATTTCAGAAGTTATGCTCATTTGGGCAGCTTAACCCCATAAATCTTATGCAGGCTTCAATGTGCACATACTTCACATGAAGTGAAGTGTGGACCCGTGGTGAAGGAACTTCCTTCTCCTTGACACATGTGGTGAGCTTGTGGGATTGAATGTACTGCTGATTGTCCAGCAATGAAATGCTAGCCAGGGGCTGAATTGATTCCTCTGTCATCCACACAGATCATCTGGTTAAAGGATGGTCCAGAGATGGAGATCAGAAAAGGCAGAACCAAAGGCAAATCCAGCAAGAGAAGTAGAAATTCATTCATATGTAGTGCGGTGAAAAGAAAACTCACTCTGACGAAAGCTACTACTCTTGAAAATTGAATATTGTTCCTTTATATTCTTTGATTGAAGGAAGGCTAGGAGTAATCTTATAGTCATTTTAACCAATTAAATGCATTTTTTTTTCATATTTTGTCCTATGTGTCCACCAAACGTTACTTTCAGGATATCAGCACAACTCTTCCATAAAAGTTTCTAATGAATGTTGATTGGCAAATGCAGACTATGTATGTGTACTCATAACAAAATAACAGAGTTGGAAGGGACTATGGTGGTCTTCTAGTCCAACCCACTACTCAAGCAGGAGAACCTATACCATTTCGGACAAATGGCTGTCCAATCTTTTTCCAGAATGTATTTCCTGTAAATAAATCTTACTGTTAAATTCAGCAGGATTGGTCAAATTGAATTCCCATTAATGAAAACACACAAACACAGAGACAGACAAATGCTTCAAACTCCAACAAAATTTAATACCAGGATTGCCACCATTCTCATAAGTCTGCTAATTAAAGATGTTTCATGTTATAACCTAGAATGGGTAGAATAAGTGTAAAGAAAGTTTAAATATTGAAGTTACATTTTTTACTTCATCCACTCTTTTCATGTTGAAAATACAAAAGGAGAGAGAGATGTTTTCTTCAGCACAACCTCCTTCAAGTTGAGAAGAAATATACCTCTGTTCCCAAGATAATTTCTTGCTTTCATGAAGGCCTTTCAGAAGCATCTGGCTGGCCACTTTTGTAAACAGAGTGATGGACACTGTTTATTTGATTGAAATTATTTATATCCTGGAGACTTCCAGAGTGCTTTACAATTTACAAAAATGATAAAAGCATAAATACCATCATTCATAATTTAAAAAGAGCAGCATTAGACACTCAATAAAACAAAATGAAATCACCTTAATAAAACAGAACCCCTGTATTTAAAACAACAAGAACAATAAGAAGATAGTTCATACTTAAAGATCTGGACCTAGATTAAAGATTCACCAGTTTTGTAAAGAAATAAAATGGCACAAGTTTATACTTGCCTCTACAGAGGGACTTTTTTTATAGCTGGGACAATGTATCAGTAGGCATTCTTTTTCGCCCAAACACTTTTCCTGAACACCTGGCTAGGTTTGTATCAGAAAAGAGCATCTTGCAAATTGTTGAATCCTAATTTGGGCTGCAAAAATCCAGAAAACCACTTGATGTGAGCAGAGTTTTCTAATCTGTATTTCTTTGTTGCCTGGATATTTGCACCCCTCATCCTTACCCATTTTGGATTTTGAATGGTGCCAGAAAGGGGCTATAGACAAAAAAGCTGGCTTTGAACTTACTTGTTAGGTATGTCAATATGACGTTCTTTTATATTAGGGGTGACGGAAAGACTTTTGGGATTTTCAATCTCATGTGCCAAAATAACTGGACTAGTTACAGCTACTATCAGGCTTAAAGTAGCATGTGAGTGTGCGTACGTGCGTAATTCGCTGATTTAACTTCAGCAGCAAAATGTTTTGAACTGGCCTTGGAAATGGTGAGCTAGGTCTTAGTGTGTAATCTAGCTGCTATATTTTATATCCAGTGAAGTTTCCAAGTTGCCTTCAAGGATAGTTTCACATATATACAGTACAATGAGATGTTATCACACTGAAGGAATCCTTGGATTGATGCGGTAGAGCCTCTCATATTTTATTAGAAAACAAAAGCAAAAAATAAAATCCTGCTGACTTGGAGTTTTCATACTTTTGATTGAGAGTCTGGACACAGGGAATTATTTGTAAAAGTCTAGATCAGATATGAAGGAGTCCTTTCTTCCGCATTTATTTTTGTGATATAAATATTATCTGAAATTAATATTTCATTAGCTGAACACCCTCCTACAACTTCAGGATCCCTGGCACCAACCACCTGTGAGTGAATATGAGAGAGACAATATGTCTGTCACTTCATTCAAACCTCCATTGTCTTTTGAAACTTAAGGAGTAGTAGATATTTTCAGGGTTAACATTTTAAAGACAGATTATAACTTTCTTAGTTGTGACAACAAATGAAGCAAGTGGACCAAGAAACATTATCTTTCAGAAAGAAAGATGATCAAATCAAATAAGGATACTGATAAAGGAGATTATTTGTAACTCAGGGTTGAAATGAAGGTCCTTATTGTTCTCTGGTGCACTGATTATGTTACTTGGTTTGGATAATGAAATGTATGCAAAGAAACAACTCAGCTCAGAGAGCACCAAGGATGCCCCCTCAAAATAAGGACTAGATACCTGAAATAGGAATTATATGAACCAGTGTTTTTCAGCCTTGGCCACTTTAAGATATGTGGACATCAATTCCCAGAATTCCTCAGTCAACATGGATGGCTGGGGAATTCTGGGAGTTGAAGTCCATGAATCTCAACGTGGTCAAGGTTGAGAAACACTGATATAAACATTCCCTGTTCAATTTTCCTCATCAGTATCTGTCCAGTGAACTAAGTTTTGATTAGGAGGTTTTTCTTCTTCTGTAGTTGGACAAACTTTTATTCACTTTTAGAATAACACTTATATTTCAAATCAAGAGAACATCCTATTCAGGAGAATGCATTATTCCCCAGATAGGATAGGGATGCCTAAATTTCATCCAAAGATGGCCTTTCTAGGAACCTACTTGAAACATAATGTGAAGTTCAATTTTTTAATGGAACAGAAGGACAAAATCACTAAACATATTGTATAGGGAATATATTTCCATATTTGTTTTGTTTTAATTATATCAAATTTGGATTGGATTCTAGTTTCATTTACTTTTACCCATTCCCTCCTACTTGTGATTGTAGGACTGTAACTTTGCTGCTTGTATCCTTACAATTTATATCGACTGTTTCCCAGTATGATTTGATTACTTATTGTACCCTATGGTTATTATTAAGTGTTGTACTTTATAATTCTTGACTCTTAACTAATGTATCTTTTCTTTATGTATACTGAGAGTATTTCCACCAAGACAAATTTCTTGTGTATCCAATCACACTTGGCCAATAAAGTATTCTATTCTATTTTGGAAACTGGCCCCAACATGTCATTGTAAAAGCACCTTTATTGAAATGTAAAAATTATATAGGTACTTAGCCTGGAATATTCATCTATATTCATCTATAGAATTTATGAATTATCCATGTTCAAATACACTGATTGTTCAATTAAACTTTTTAATTCTTCTTCTTCCTCTTCCTCTTCCTCTTCCTCTTCCTCTTCCTCTTCCTCTTCCTCTTCCTCTTCCTCTTCCTCTTCCTCTTC
>BLBF01000032.1:370144-393045 GCA_015471245.1 Laticauda colubrina | reverse complement strand
AAAAGCACCTTTGGGAGAACCCTCAGTGACTTAACAGTCAGAGAAAGAAATTTTGGAAAGACTTGCTCTCATGGATCAAGCAGATAAAAGTGGCTTTGACAAGTTTGTATTTTCAGACTTGCAAGATTGATGTTAGCCCTCCCCAGTAAATCAATCCAAAATTTTTCACCCACTGATCTTGTAATCTTTAATTTGTTAAATAAAAAGCAATCTTCAATGAGTTCAGTTGTGTTTATTCCCAAATGTTTGTAATCTATGCAGAAAGGCATGCAGATGATTGCACCAATTGTGGGCTCCTCGGAGTCCTTTCAAGGTCCTTCTTAGGAAAGCACATTTGGACTAACTTTCAAAACCCCTTTATAATACTTCCATTTTGGAATGCTAATACATTATATTATTCATTTTCAGATCTACTTGTTTTCAAAGGAAAAGCACTCTGCTAAGGAACACTGTCAAGACAGGAGCCAGTATTAATTCTAAATTTATCTGAACTTTCTACATCCTATTTATATATTTTTATTAAGTACACCTATACCTTAATTTCTATTATTTTGATTTTTTTTTCCCTCCCACATTAAAAAAAAAATTGCCAATGGCACCACGACTTCCCATGTAATGAAGCAGATATTTGTCTTCCACCAATTTTATTCCTTAAATTTATCATTCAACTTGAAGGTTTCACACACTTGGCATTTTAATTCTTTAAATGGCATGACAAGCACTCTTTTCCCAAACTTGGCATCAACTCTAAAGACTTATAATTACTATTTTTAATTGATGGAATCAAACTTGGCCCTATTTTGTAGTCTTTGCGGAAAACATACAATAGTTGTTTGGCCAGAAGTACAAATTGGTGTTCGGCTATTGTAGGGCAAGATTAAGTTAGGTGCTCTTGAGGACAACTTAAAAACTGCAAAGACAAATACTGAACGTCTGGAACAACACCAGCAGGAAAAATGCAAAACAAAGTGAAACTTAAGGCAAAGAGGAGAACAGCAACAGGCTTGAGAAAAAAATATTCTGCCCAGTGGCCAAGCAGGAAGCATGTACTATAATTCTTGGTCACAGACTGCTAAGCTACCCACCACTCCAATCTTTCTTCTCTGTATATTTTCCACTTTCTCTTCTTCCCTCTCACACACAAAGTTGCTTCCTATACAAGTAGTCCTCAACTTCCAACAGTTCATTTAATGACTGTTCAGTTATAACAGCACTGAAAAAAGTGACTTATGATCATTTTTTGACACTTAAAATCATTGCAGCAGCCCCGTGGTTGCATGATAAAAATTCAGACACTTGGCAACTGACTTGTGTTTATGACAGTTGTAGTGTCACAGGGTCATATGATTTGCTTTTGAGGCCTTCTGACAAATAGAGTCAATGGGGAAGCCAGATTCAATTAACAGCTGTTTTATTAACTGAACAACTGCAATGATTCACTTAACTGTGGCAAGAAATGTCATAAAATCAGACAAAATTCACTTAACAACTATTTCACTTTGCCACATAAATTTTGGGCTCTGTTGTGGTCATAAATTGAAGACTACCTGTACGTGATTAGTGAAGCATAGCTCATTTCTGGAACAAGAACATTGGGAATGTTGAAACAGAAAACTTCAGACTTGCTTTATCTATTTTTGTACTTTAGGCAAAATCATACTGTGATACTCCTGATGGTAAAGCTAAAAGGATTTTCTTAGGAATTTCAAAAAGGTGCCCTCTTGATAACATTTTCTTCAAGATTTAGAGCTTTATTCTTAACAGTTTTCAGCCTTAGATATTTTTTTGCAGATAAACCGTGAATCATAGTAAATAATGTTAATTACATTAGCACCCATTGTTATCACATGGCAAATATTCTGTGAAATTATATTTAATTCTTAATTGGTCATTACTGCTTTTGCAGATATAACTTTGATAAGCTGATAATCACATTACTGATCTGCTCAGTACTTTCCTATCAGATTTTTGTGTTGTTTCAGCAATATCAACAGCTTCCTGAGGGTTATAGCCATAATTAAAAAAACAAAAAAATTGTGTGACTTGCAACATCTACTTAGTACAAGATACTGTTCGTTACCATTTAACCAACTTTGTGAGTAAATGCTTTCAAAAAGAGTAAAAAGAAAAAAAATATTTTTTAAAAATATTTTGTATTCAAACTTTTAAACAAGTAGATTAAAAACTAACACAAACTAATAGGTAATAAGCAGGGAAAAAGAAAAAAGAAAGAAAGAAAAGAAAAAGCAAAAAGTGTAAGAAAAAAGAAAAAGTTAAGAAATATAGGAAAGAAAGAAAAAAAAGGATAAATGGCTTCCAAAATTCTTCCCAGCAGTTATAAGTACAAATATGTTTTGACGTTTCTCTCTAAAATTACATTGTCTTACTTTTCTTTCCATAACCTAGCCTATCTACCAGAAATTCTTTTTTTTTTTTTTAATTTGACACAAAGAGTCCATAAAAGGCTTCCAGTGAAGAAAAAAAAGGGTCTAAAGCAACAAGGGAAGATTTTATATTCATACTGGAAGAATTTTCATGTACTTTATGGAAGTAATATTTTGAAGCATTTTCAATTTTGCCATCTTAGTAACTATCTGAATTGTCTAGGCCTAGAATCAACCCTGTAACAATGCTCCTGATGAAAACAACTGAAGCTAATCCTTAGGATTCTAAGATCTGTTCATCACTATTTCTTCCTTCTTGCATTCCATTCTTCTGTTTTGTTCCACTTTCTTCTTTGTATACCCTTCCTTTGTATACTTCTCAGCCATGACACCCTTTTTTCCTCTGGTTTTACTACCTGATAGCTGTTTGTATAGATATTAATGGAAATATTACAACATAACATCATATTGAAGACAAAACAGCTTCCTGCACAATATGCTCTTATAAAACACTAGAGTGCTTCCCTCCCAGTTATTAATACTGGATAACAGTCATTATTCTAATTCAAAAAAGGCAGCTTATAATTTATTATGTTATTCTGTAGTCTAAGGCTCTGCCTAATCTTTTTTGCTTTGTATCCTAGAAACATCTGAATTGTGTTTGGTTTGGGAATTGAGAAAAGGCTTTCTCAGTCACTGTCCTCAGGCTTCAGAATTCCCTTGGTGGAGAAATTCACTTTTCCCCTCTTTGATTGTGTTCCACTATCATGTACAAATCTTTCTCTTCCGGCAAGCAATCAGCCTTCTGAATTGCTGGCTTTTAACTTCTTGGCTGAAATACTTTCTGAACTTTTTTTTTTTTTTTTTTTTGAGGCTTTAACTGGCTTATGCCTTTCTTTTCCCTCCTCTCCTTTAAAACATTTATTTGTTCTTTTTTGTACTGGGATGGTTGAATAGTTTAACTTGTGCTGTTAAGAAAGATATAAAGGTAGAAGAAATTTTTTTAAATGATTGCTTCATTTCAGTTACAGAGAAGTTACAGAGGCGGCTCCCCCACCCGAGAAGCAGCTGAAATGCTATGGAGGCCTGAGAAGTGGTTGAAATGCTTCCACGGTTCCTGCCACTACTGCCGCTGTTGTAGGAGACAGCGCTGGCGAGAGAGGGACAGCTGCAGCTCAGCCTGGGTGCTTGGAATGCAGGAACGGGATGCACACCAGGACTTTTGCAAACTTGCAGAGCCCGAGGCTGGGGCACCAAAGGTAGCAGCAGCAGAGACACTTGCTCAGCTCTTCTGACGCCCACCCAGCCACTCAGAATTAAACCAAAACGCAGCACGCAGCACTCCCAGGTACCTCAAAATGTTTTTTTTTCCTGTTGTTATGGGGACAGGGGAAAAGCAGGAGCGACTCAGATGCTGTTGTTGGAGATGGTGCTGGCAAGAGAGGTGACAGCACAGGTGGGAACCATGGAAGCCACGGAGGCCTGAGAAGTGGCTGAAATGCTGCCGGACATCCACGCCGACGCCACCTGCCTGCTGACCCGGGTCTGCAGCAAGGGCGCTTGGTGGGGATAAGAGAGCCTTCCATGCTCCATCATGATTGGCTGTTAGGAGCGGTTGATGGTGAGGCATAGCTGCCCATGGGGCACTTCTAATGGCAAGTTCCCCCCACCTCCCCCCCATTTCCAATGTTTTAAACTAGGCCTAAATTTGGGGGAGGGGCTTAATTTCATTTTATGCCTAGAAAACATGCTGGGTCTTCCTATTGGGGGGGGGCGTATTGTTGGAGAAACATGATAGAGTTCTTCTAGTGGAATGTTTATAATCCTTCAAGTACTAGATCTTGCCAGGAACTTGAAACATCTTCTCTTTTACTGCATGATTAGGGTTACAGAAGCAAGAAGTCCTGGCATGCCATATTGGAAGGCTGTAAAAAGGTTCTATGTGCCTGATCTTAAGGAAGTCAGTGCTACTCTGAAAAGGGTTGTTAAGTCATGTGGTAATGGTCAATTAAACTATTTTTGCACTGATCTTTATGAATTAACTTCAGTCTTCATATAATCTGTGGCTCCAACTTTCTGAACCTGTCAAAAGATCCAGGGACAGTGCTTACTTGGGATTGAAAGGAAAGATCAGTAGAAAATTATAATGTTCTATTATACAAATAATGCCTATATGCAGTGAAATGTTCTGTCTCAAATCCTTAGAGGAGTATCTCAGATCCGGGCAGCAATAAGGTCCTAGCATCTCTTGGGACCTCCTAGATTCTCTGCCCCACTTGATCATTGTTATAAGTATTTAATTAAAATAGAAACCAAGTACATTCTGAAATGCTTCCAAGGAAGGGATTAAGTTTATGGACCCTGAATAAATGTTTATGCTTTTATGCTGTATGAAACTGGCCACCTGTGAGCAACTCCCTACTTCCACTTTTGACTGCTTGATCCATGAGGGCTGGTCCTTCCTAAAGGCCGTGTCACACTGCCCAACGGATGGAAAAAGGACACAACGGAAGAGAAAAATGTTACATCCGTTGTATTCGCGCTCAAAAGGGGTGAAAATTTGCATAATTGGAGTGGATAACACGGACGCGGGGAGGATGCAGGGCGGATGCAAAGCGGATGCGGAATGGAAGCACAGCGGATGGAAGCGGATGGTGCAACCGCAGGGCTTCCGGGGGGCCTCAGCAAAGCGGATGCAGAACGGATCCACAGCGGATGAAGCGGATGCACAGCGGAAGCCTAGCAGATGCACAGCGGAAGCCTAATGGATGCCTGGCGTTAATTGCGCATGCGGGGGGGATGCATTGCGCAAGCCCCCCGGATATAAAGGGAAGCAGCTCGCATGTGGCCAGCATTCCGAGGAAAGACCTGCTGCTGGATACCTCGAGTTCTTGCTTGGATGTCTGCCTGCAAGCCTTGCTGCCAGCCTGCCTTCCAGCCTCCCTTCCAGCTTTGCTGCCAGCCTGCCTTCCAGCCTCCCTGCCAGCCTTGCTGCCAGCCTGCCTTCCAGCCTCCCTGCCAGCCTTGCTGCCAGCCTGCCTTCCAGCCTCCCTGTCAGCCAGTCTGTCTGCCAGCCTTGGTGCCTGCCTTCCTGCCAGGCTTCCTGCCAGGCTTCCTGCCAGGCTTCCTGCCAGGCTTCCTGCCAGCCTTGGTGCCTGCCAGCCTGCCAGCCTCCCTGCCAGCCAGCAATCCCACAACCATGGGGAAGAAGCGAAAGTCTCAGCAACCTGCCGCCATCCCTGGCAAGAGAGACAGGGCCACCCTCCCACCCCATGTCCCTGACTCATCTTCTGCTGGGGCTTCTGCTGCTTGGGCTCGCTCTTCTGTTCTTGGAGCTTCTGCTGTAGCTGCTCCTGGCGGTGGTGCTTCTGCTGCGTACTCTGCTGAAGCTGCTCCTGGCGGTGGTGCTTCTGCTGCTGCGTACTCTGCTGAAGCTGCTCCTGGTCCTGCTGGTCCTGCTCGTTCTGATCGTGCTCCTGGTCTTGCTGACCCTGCTGCTGGTGATTACTCTGCTGCTGCTGATCCTGGTCTTACTGCTGCTGCTGCTGCTGCTGATGATGATGATGATCCTGCTGCTGTTGCTGCTGCTTATGATCCTGCTAGTGATTATGCTGCTGCTGCTGCTGCTGCTGCTGATTATGATCCTGCTGGTGATGCTGGTGATGCTGCTGCTGCTGCTGCTGCTGCTGTTGGTGTGGAGGAGCAGCCCCTAAAACCTGGAAGCCCCTCTGATGAGGGCCCATCTGGTCCTGCCAAAGGGAGGAAGAGGCATATGCAACAACGGGAGAGGAGGCAGAACTAAATTGAGGAAGCGCACGAGGATGAGGTGCTGGAGTGGCTGAGAGAGAATGACTATCTGTGGCAGAAGGGACACCGGCTGTACAGGGACACCAAGCGGAAGCAGGCTGCTTGGAGAGAGAGGGCGGAGAGTATGGGCTACACTTCGGAGGTGCTCCTCGGCTGGTGGAAGCACATGCACACCTGGTACGGGAAGCTGCACCGCAAAAATTCTGGCCAGGCCACGGTTAAGCTGACGGACAGAGAGAACAATGTCATGGCCAAGTGCAGCTTCCTGGAGGGTGAGGTCCGCCACCGAGGAGCACCAGGAGCCAAAATCTATACCCTCTCTCTCCGGCAGCCTGCTGGGAGCCAGTCCTCTGGCGGCTGAGAGTCAGTCCCTGTCTTCATGCAGGTTTCTGTGGAGCGTGCCACGGCGGAGAACCCCCGAGCAGGTGTTGAAAGCGTGGTGGAGAACGATGTGGACTCCCTGGTGTGGAGGGAGAAAGGAGACATTGAGTCCACCGCTGCCGAAGTCCCATCCACCCACACCGCCGCCACCACAGTAAGGCAGAGAGCTGGACCGCAGGAGGGGCAGAGCCACAAGGTCCTGGTGGAGATCAGGGACACCATCCGCACCAGCATAGGTCTCCTCTCTCAGCTGGTCCCCATCGAATCCTCCTCCTAAACTGCAAGCCCTTCCTCAATTATGTCAACCAGACCCTCAAGGAGATGGAGGATCCCCAGTACCAGGTGATGAAGGAGAGGATCACCAGGCTGCTTAACAACCCTCCAGACCCAGAGGAACCTGCTCCCACCCAGTCCAGGTCTGCTCCTCCACCCCAGGTGATGTCCCTCCCATACCAAGGCTTCCCACAGCCCCTCACCTACAAGGGCTACAACTACCTGGAGGTCCAGCAGCACAGACAGCAGCCCTTACAAATGCAGGCACAGAGTCATCGGGCGACACCATTGCCACCGGTTCCAATGATGCCACCGATGCCAACCACGACAGTCCTCACCCCGCTGCAGACCAGGCAGCCCCACTACACTGCTCCTTCCTCCATCCCACAGCCAAGCCCGGCCTCAGTACATCTGTCCTCAGTACTGGGGCTGACACCCCATGGCATGGAGGAAGGACCTCTCAGCATCACGGGGCTGAGCCAGCTGTCCGACACCTTCCTCAACACACCGTCCCCTGTTGTCCTCTCAGGGCTAGGCACTCCAATAACACCTCAGACCAGCACTGCAGCAGCACCCACCTCCACAGCACCTGCTCCCTAACACCTTAGACTGGGCACACACCTCTGAGTGACCAAGAGGAGTGCCAGAGAATGGCTGCCTGGATATTTGTGGACTTTATTTGGACACTTCACTTGGGTCATGTTTATTTTACAGCTTGTTATTAATAAAGTTTATCTTTGTTTCACACACTTGCTTCATAATTTTTTTTCTATAAAGTCTGAGTGGAAACTTTTAGAAATGTTTTGGCCTTTGCATGCTTGTGGGATGGGTTAAGATAGCAGTGGGATGGGCAGGGATACCTTTGGGATGGGTTAAGATAGCTGTGGGATGGGAAGGGATACCTGTGGGATGGGAAGGGATACCTGTGGGATGGGCAGGGATACCTATGGGATGGGTAATAGTTGTGGGATAGATAAACCTTTAGTGCAAGCATAGTGGGACTTTATGGTCCACCCTCCCAGGTACCACCCCTATGGCCCTTCATTATCAATTACAATGTAAGCATTGATCCACACATGTCAACATAAACACAACTCTTTCTTTAACGCCCTGTTCATTGTAGGCCAACCAAACATACATGGCCCAATCTCATCTGTGTGATGAGTCAGGCTGAAGGAAGCATCCATTAAGCATCTACCATCCTGTCTTGCCACTCCACCGCTCCAGCTGGGGAGTTGCACCATTGTTTCAGGAGGTTGCGCTGCTTCTTTGCCTCACGTGAGGCTCTGTTGGGCCCTTGCACATCCTCAGTGTCGATCAGGTTTTGCCCTTGCCTCCATTCCCCAGGCTCCATGTCCCCATTGCCTTGCTGGAGGTCCACGAGCCTGTTCTGCAAGACTGGGTAGCGGGTGCGCATGAGATTGTGCAGGATGCAGCAAGCTTCCATGATCCTCCTCATGGTCTCTGGGCGATGCTGCATGTTGGTGAGAAGTACCTGGAACGTGTTGGCCAGGATGCCAAAGGCGTTCTCCACCAACCCCCTTGCCCTGGACAGCCTGTAGTTGAAGATCCTCTCTTCACGGGTGAGGTATTTGGAGGTGTAGGGCTTCATGAGGTAGGTTGTGAGGGAGAAGGCGTCATCCCCCACGATGAAGTAGGGTACATCTTGCGTGTGGTTGGGCAGCGGGTCTGGATCTGGGAAGCCCACCATGAGGTTGCTTTCCAGCCCCTCCTTGAGGTGACTGTCATTGTATACCTGGGCATCTGAAGATGAGCTGTTGCCTGAAGCATCGATGTACATGAACTTGTAGTCAGCATCGACCATGGCAAAGAGGATGATGCTGAAGAAGCTCTTGTAGTTGAAATAAGTGGACCCTGACTTGGCTGGAGCTTTGCAGACCATGTTCTTGCCATCGATGGCTCCAACGGTGTGGGGGAAGTTCCACTTCTGATACCACTGCTCTGCAACTTTCTTCCAGCCTTCTTCAGTGGAGGGGCACTGGAGGAGCTCCTCCTTGTATTCTTCGATGATGGCCTGCACCACTTCTCTGACAACAAAGCAGATGGTGCTGGGTGGCACCCTCCAGCCATACTGCATGCTCCTGTAGGTGGTCCCTGAGGCCAGGTGGCGCAGAGTGAGGGTCACCTTGAGCCCAGGTTCCAGGCTGGGCGAGAAGTTGGTGTTTGTCTTTGTCAACCTGGGTGTCAGGCACTGCACAACTTCGTCAAACATGGCTGGAGGCATCCTCATGAAGTTCTGGAACGCCCGAGGGTCTTCGCTCCTGAGCTCCACCATCAGCTTCTCGTAAAGTACGTATTGTGCTCTTCTGGCGAACCATCTTCGGAGCCAGACTTTTTTTGGGTGCCTCCTTTTCTTCCCGTAGTACTGTTCACAGAGACTGTAGATGGTTTCGCAGTGTTGCAGAAGGATGTTGGCTGCCGAAAGGATTTTGTCGCAATCCATAGTGGACATGACTGGATGCTGTGGAAGAGCAAGAGTCAGATGAAGGAGCAGAGGTCTGCACTGCTGGGTTGCTGGTCTGAAAGTGAGATGCAGACGAGTTGCTCCCCCTTTTTATAGGCAGTATAGGTTTTCTGCTAGGCATCCTCTAGGCATCCTCTAGGCATCCTCTAGGCATCCTCTAGACATCCTTAATATCCGAGATAGGTCCCCTCTGCGAACGTTTTTTCCATTTTAAATGCTTTGTTTCCATTCTGCATCTGTTCTGCATCCGTTCTGTATCTGTTCCGCGTCCGTTCCACTTCCTCCCTGCGTCCGGGGGGATGCGAGTTGCACGGATGAGCAATGGATGCCTAGCGGATATAGCGGATGCATAATGGATGCGTAACGGATGCATAGTGGATGCATAACGGACGAACTGGATACATTTTCTGCGCAAAAGTTTTAAGCAGCCTAAAACTTTTTGAGCAGATGAAACGTCAATAAACAGATGCTGGACGGATAGAGAGGAAGCAAAACGGAGGCAGTGAGTACATTGCGTTTTCGAATGGTTGGCAAGGTTTTTTTGTCCATTTTATATCCTCTTTGCATCCGTTGGTGCAGTGTGACAGGGGCTTAAGCTTCTTTTTCTGACTGTTAAGACACTAATGGTTCTCCTAAAGGTGCTTTTTTCCAAAAGGGAACAGGACTTTCCTTTTTTTGCTTGAAGATGTTTCACTTCTCATCCAAGAAGCTTCTTCAGTTCTGAAGCTTCTTGGATGAGAAGTGAAACTTCTTCAAGCAAAACAAAGGATGTCCAGTTGCCTTTTGAAAAAGCACCTTTGGGACAACCATGACATGGATGACTGAGAATCTCCATAGACACTGGGAGTTCCTACCTGGCTTCTTTGTTTCCTAGGCAGCATCTTTTTCTCTTATTCCCAAGGCCATTCACACATTCCATTATTTCTTTCATTCCATTATAAGAGCAACTGCATTCCCTTCACTGATCATGTAAAGCTATTCAACACTACAGACAATATTACTACCCTCCAAAAAGACCTTGACTTTGTATCAGAATGGTCAGTCAAATGGCATCTTCAAATCTCAACAAATAAATGCTCTGTCTTACATATTGGCAGAAAAAAATCAGAAAATAAAATACAAGCTAAATAGTCAAGACCTTGTTGAGGATCCAAACTTTCTCCAGGACCTTGGAGTACTCATCTCAAATGATCTAAGTGCTGGAGCCCATTGTCACTACATAGACAAAAAGACATTAAGAGTTGTTAATCTTATCTTTTGTCGCTTTTTCTCTGGTAATATCACACTACAAACTAGAGCATACAAAACATTTGCTAGAAAAATACTTTAACACAGCTCATCAGTCTGGAACCCGTATCATGTATCTGATATTAACACAATTGAAAAAGTCCAGAAATATTTCACAAGAAGACTTCTCCACTCCTCTACTCATTGCAGAATACCTTATGCCATCAGACTTGAAACTCTAGACCCAGAAAATCTAGAACTACACCACCTTCAGTCCGATCTAGGTATAGTATATAAAATAATACATTGAAATGTCCTACCTGTCAATGAATACTTCAGCTTCAACCATAACAACACATGAGCAAACAATAGATACAAACTCAATGTTTGTATCTCAAACTTGATTGCAGGAAATACGACTTCAGAAACAGAGTGGTCAATGTCTGGAGTACTCTACCTGTCTCTGTGGTTTCTTCCCCAAATCCCCAAAACTTTAACCTTAGACTGTCTACTATTGACCTCACACCCTTTCTAAGAGACCTGTAGGGGGTGTGCATAAGCGCACCAATCATGCCTACAGTCCCTGTCCTATTGTTGTTTTTTTGAATAAGTATCTATCTCATGTATTCAAAACTATATTTATTCTTATACCTGTATCTTGTAAGTGATTAACAAATCAAATAAAATGTAAAATGTAAAAAATCTCCTGGCTTGAATGTCCAATAAAAGTAGACACATCTTTAGAACCCTATTAAGGTGAAGCCATCTGGATCTCTGAGGGCATGTGTTCCACAAGGAATGCCAAAGCTGCCACAGAGAAGGCATGGCACATCTCCTGAATGCAAGAAGTTGTGTGTTTTACTAAGGGCATCTGGAGCATGCCCTCTCTGAGCTGGGACAATGGGGGGAAAAAGGAAGCAATAGAACTGAGCATAAGAGATGTGCAAGTGATTGGTTAGAACAGCAGGACTTCCTGTTCTCATAATATTTGCAGGTTCCATTTGTCCCATTTTGTGTAACAGAATTCTTATCGATTTAGTTGTCTTTTTGATTTCATCAACTGGCAGTGGAGCAAACATATTTTGGGTGACTGAAATAAAGAAATCATCTTTCAAAAGACTTCGAAGTTTATTCATTAAACAGGAATTCTGCACAGCATATTTATAGGAACAGAAGAGCTAGGCCTTAATTTTCATTCCTAAGAAGGAAGGAGACATAGCTCACCAAATAAACCTTAGATAAAAGGAAACATACATTTTTCTTGTACATTTGATGATATTTCAACCCATTTGCCAGAAATTTCTTTCTCTCTAAAGGGAAGATTTTAATATATTTAGTGTTCTGATATCTCTTCAGTAGTTAGAAATGTTGCAGAAAGTGGTTATTAATAAATCATTAAAGGCTCTCATCACATCTAGCAGCTTGGCTTCTACACTGTATTTTTTTTCCTCTTTTGCTCTACAGAAAGTCTTTCTAACAAAACCCACAAAAAGAACTGTTATAATGGACTAGCCTTCAAAAATGAAGAAAAATGTACTCCTCAGTTATATTCTATTTTAATGCTCTCCACCCCGCCTCAATTTCTTGTTGCTCAGAATATGTAACATCTTGCGTTAACAGCTAAGTTAATCTTACATTAAGATTTGATCTTTATCAAAATCTGTGGCAATAACTCTCATAATTAGGACTTGGCCTGTCAATCTGTTAAAGAAGTTTTACAGTATCATCTTTTAATGATTATTTTATTTAGCAATTAATTAATTGGCTAAAAGTTGTCCATTGTTTCTGTCCAGTAAACTTATATTAAATGTTCCCATGGATAGTCTCTTTCCTTTTTCATTTTTAAATTTGAGATCATTAGAATTTTTTTTTTTTTTGCTTGCTGAGTAATCTTGACTATTTTCCTGGCTCTCCCCCCGCCCCATTTTTTTTTAAAAATACGTGGAACTGTCAATACTTGACAAAGAAGAAACAGTACAATTGTGGATGCTGCTATGGAACAATCCAAAAAAACACAATAAGAAAGCAATGGAGATAAAGAGGTGGATAAGAATAAAAAAGAAGCTGAAATAAAATAACTTCTAAAAACAGCAGAAATAGTGGAGAAAAGAGCAAGGAGGATAAAACACTGGTCAGCACCAGATGAAGATGAGCTGTGTGTTTTTAGGTTGTAAAATCTGACACCCACTTATTGCCAAGCAGCTTAACATATTGCAAGGAGAGGAAATTGAAGTTTGGTTAACATTTGGCAAAACCTACCTGATAATGAAAAATCCAGCAAAATTGATGACACCAGACAGCTAAAGACCAATTACCTGCTTACCAACAACTTTCAAATTGTTTCCAGTCCAACAGCATCTAGTTGAAAACTAGTTCTTTCCACCCTGAGCAGAAAGGAAGCTGCCGAAATGGCAGAGGAACAAAAGATCAACTTCTAAGTGAAAAGATTATTTTGAAAAATTGCAAGAGCAGGAAAACCAATTGAATGTAGCTTGGATTGATTACCAGAAGGCATTCCACTCCCTGTCACACAACTGAATAATCAACTGCATAGGAACAACAGGAATCAGTAGAAACATCAGATTTCTGCAATGATAAATGGCACAATGGAAGACATGGTTGCTGGTAAATGGTGATCAACTGGGAGAGGTTAATACCAAGAAAAGAGTCTGTCAAGGAGACTCACTGTCTCCACTACTGTTTGTCATTGCATGGATTTTTCTGTGAACAATACTGAATAACTCAGGCCATGGGTATCAAAGATCAAAAAAATCTGCTTGGCTATCCCACCTGCTATACATGGACAGTCTGAAGTTGTATAGAAAAGACACTATCAGAAATAGAATTGTTGCTCAAAATTGCCCATGTAGTAGTCAGTCAAGATATTACAATGGAGCTTGGACTGGACAAAGGTGCTATTCTCATCATCAATGGAAAACTAGAGAAAACAGAAAGAATCAAGATCTGACTGACTTTGTGACAAACCATAATGATAAGGCTTGTGCATTGACTAGCTCACAACCTTCTCTCTGTGCTCTTTTTGATAGCTGATTCTTGGGTTGATCAGCTTAGTGGTTATTTCTAAAGTAATAAACTAGCGTACTCTGCTCCTCATCATAAAAGAACAACCTTTTCTCCTTTACCCCAAAGGAGGATGAGACAAAGAACCAGAATTTTATCTCTGTAATTTGCCTGTATTCAAGTTTCTCATTTGTATTCTCATTTGGGAACTGTTCAAACTTGTGACAATGTTGAATCAGTGGTACTTACCCTTAGTCCTTGCAGTTTGGGCTGATGCATTATCTTCATCTGTCATGTGGCTGCCATTTGCTATCTTTCTTGCTGGTTTTCACCAAGTGAAGTCAGTGGGAAAGATGGCAGGAGGTACAGAATTAATTGGAGGACTTGTCATTAATTCTTCTTAATCTCCTTTATTATAATTCTTAATAATCAGAGCTATGAGAGAATGCATGGTTTCTAACCCAGGTCAGAAGTATCCAATTTTCTCATATGGACATCATCCTTCTATGGACACATATACAAATCCAGATGTAATACAATGGCTTATTCTTCTGTCTCTGAGTTGTATACTCCACCCCAGCATTTCTATTGCTGTAGTCCAATCTAAGGGATGGGAAGTAAGACTTTTGGTTTATAGAACAAGGGTTTATAGACTTCATAGAGGCTTCCAGTCCAGTTTTAATTCCATAATTTGAAGACTTCACCCTCTAGAAAACTGTTCAAAAATAATAACAAGAGGCTGTAAGGAAAATAAATAAAAGTAGTGGGTTATGTCATTCACAATGATCTACTCCCAGGTAGATAGATGGTCATTGCAGCTGAGCTGTGTCTCAAGGTACATGGAAGTATGAAGAAACTCCAGGATCATCATCAATGCCCATGAGAGAGACCTTCAGTGTGGCAACTTTTGATCCATGGCACTGAATTGGAGCATTCTCCTTAATAACTGCAGTATCTGTTTTCTGTTTCCAAGCCCAAAGTGAGAAAGGAAAGAAAATAGGAACTATCTTACATCAATTCCAGCCAAGTATGTTTGAAATAAGGATTAATTCTGGTACATCCTTCTTGAAAGATATCCTACATGTCCAGTATTGGGCTGCTGCCACAGGACCAGTTCTAGTGAACTGGTAGTTCTGATGATCAGATGGCCCCGCCCACCCATCCCCACCCTATCCTGTCCTATATTTCTGGTTTTTTTGAGCTCAGATGATTCGCATGGCACAGTGGATTTCATGTGCCTCAGGTAACTGGGGCTGCCTTGTAGAAGTTCAAACTGGTGTTGTTCAATGATGCATATATTCACAGAACCAGTTGTTAAACCAGTTGCAGCCCATTGGATGTATATGTCCATTATGACATCTATACTTTCAAGCTAGGCCAACTGACAGTTAAGATGCTACGTAGTCTTTCTCAAGATGAAGATTGGGTTGCAGAATATCTCCACATCTTGGTTTGTATTAACCCACCTGTCAACTAAAAAATACTCATTTGGCCTTTTTGTTGCCAGCAGAAAAGAAGTGGGGGAAAGCAGTACATTCCTTAAATATCTCAGACAATCGCCTTGGCAGCCCAAAGCTGTCAGCGCAGAAGAATATACTGGAGGGCATGATTGATGACTCTTGGCTATGGATGTGTCCCATTGGAGAATATACATCCAGGAGGGGAGGGAGGAAGACCAAGGTCAAGGGGAAAATGAATTATGTATTTTAGTGTCGGCTGCACCCAGATAATGCCAACATGGCCACTCCTAATAAATCATTTTTGTTTACTCTGAGAGATGCGGCTAGAGTCTTATGATTTGAATGGGGGTGGATTTGTTGGAGCCCTGACACCCACATTTGTTGAAAAGTTCACAGTTGGTTACATGCAAATAGCACTTGAAATCACAAAACAATGGCTGGATTCTAAGCCACAATACAGCTTAGCATCATGCATGTGTACTCAGTCAAAAACTGAAAAAGTAAGCAAGAGAAAATGGTGCACCCATTGCCTCCAATCTGAACTCCCAAGAGATCATTTCTGAGGATGTGCACTGTGTAATTTATGGTCTCCATCTCAGCTTTATTGGGCTGTGCCAAATATGTATTTGAGAAAAAAAAAGTTGGTTACGTTGCAATTTTGTGACCCACATTGTGGGATCCTTGTATGTGATTAACACATCAGGACAGAATTGTGAATGTTTACATCTTCTGAAACCCTGTTGACTTTTGGATCTTCACTAATTGCCATATAAGGCCCTAATTGCTGTTTACTAGAGACAGGCTTTCCTAGGATATTACTACATTGTGAACATAGTGACCCCTGACTTTTTGTTGGGTACAGTAGTTGTCTGTACCCTACAGGTAGTCCTTGACTTACAACAGATCATTTAGTGACCATTTGAAGTTACAACAACACTGAAAAAAGTGACAGGCTTTTTTCATATTTACTGTACATATCCCCATGGTCACATGCTTAAAATTAAGACACTAGGCAACTGGTCCATATTTATGACGGTTGCAATGTCTCAGGGTCACATGATCCCCTTTTGCAACCTTCTTACAAACAAAATCAACAGGGAAGCCTGATTCACTTAACAAGCATGTTACTAACTGCAGTGATTCACTTAGCAACGTGGCAAGAAACATTGTAAAATAAGGCAAAAAATTACTTAACAATTGTCTTACTTAGCAACAGAAATTTTGGATTCAGTTGTGGTCATACATTGAGGACTACCTGTATACGGGTCTGTGCTGCAGATTTTTAATTCTAGGCTCTTTGTCCTGCATTTCCAAGTCACTTTGCTTTGTTGGTCTCCTCAAAGTGGCTGAAATATATATGAAGTAAAGATTTCTCCCAAATGGCTGATTCCTGCCTTGCCAACTATATTCCTACCACTATTCCACATTTATTACAAAATCTTCCCCAAGTACAGCACTGAACTATGGTGAAGAATATCTCATAAGAAGAATATACATTGATAGACATCAGTTATGAATGTCTGAGCAATAAAATTCTACTAGAAACTGGAAGGCAGGAGTTTCTGAGCAGATTGAAAGGAAAAGCGATAAACCGAGGATTGCAGCACTGAGCGTACAGTGAATGTGACAGTGGACAGAGAGTCTCAGAGAGGCTCCAGGCTTTCTTCCAGCTCCTTGAAAAAAAAATGCTGAAGAGATTGTAATATAATTTAACCTCTTGCTCAGTTCTCATGCTTTCCAATTGCGCTTGCACAAGAGAAGATCCTGTCATCATGTTTCCATTGTGTGCAACTTGTCCCAGGAAAGAATTATCTTTTCCCCAAAGAACCACTGGATGCCCCATATAAGTTACCTTCTCCAACCTGAGTTCTTGGGAATTGATTTATTCATCAGAAAATGCTTCCTGATTTGCAGTTCTGCATTTCAGTTGTTGAGCCTTTATCTTTTTTTCACATCAGCCAGTTTCCTGCTAGGAGAGTGGTTTAGCTGACTGGCTTCCCAGATTAGATTTGGAGAAATCAGCCAATGCTGTTTATGGTTCTCCCCAAGTTATTTTGCTGAATGATTGATTGCAGCTACCTGATACAGCCCTGGCACAGGTATTCTAGTTAAAAAAAATATGCCTTAGCTGTAGGTAGAAGTTTGCAGTAGATTACCCACATTTTCCAACATCTAATTAAGAGCAATTCAGCAATGGTCTCTGGAAATAAGACCAAGAAACGAACATTATGTATTTCTATTAATCTCTTTCCTCTCCCCCCGAGTGAGCCTAAGATAGCTTCATTTTCTTATTCCAGACTCTCCATAAATACATGTGCTAGGAATCTATGTCCATTTCTCTCCACGTGAATCTGAACATATTCTGTTGAACTTGGTCAAGATCCTATTATCATCTCCGATGTTTCCAGTCTGGTTTTTCCAAGTTTCAATACTTCAGTTCTGGAAAGCGGTGGAGGGGAGGGGGAACCAAGTGAAAATTAGACAGTTTGAAAGCCAGCATTGTAAGCAAAATACAGCATACGTTGTACGTTCCACAATTCATACAGTCAATGTCATAAGGGGTGATTGTTTACTGCAAAGCAGCTCCAGGTGGCCACAAAAGAAACACAATAAACAGTTTTCTGAACTTCTTCAGTTAATCTTAATAATTTCCATAAAAAGACAATTTGAATAGTCAATTCCTAGTGTGCTTTTCTCAGAAAGGAGTCCCAGCGATCAAACTTAAAATGCAAGGGCATGTTTAAAAAGTTGTCCTTTTGGTGCCTGCCTCCATCTGTGACTTTGGCTGATGAGCTTTCGCCTTTTGTATGAGCTGCATTGTTTAGTTTTTTGAAGTTTGCATGTATCTCAGAGATTTGTCAACTTGCATCTTCCTCATTATTTTTTTTTTTGCTCTCTTTCTTTTTTCTTTTTTTGCAGCTCTATATGCAGGATCCTCTCTGCCTGTTTCCTCTATTGCACTATTTTGTTTGTACTACTGTAATCGTTTTGCTGGCCCAGATCTGTGTGGGTGTGCTGGCAGCTTTACAATAAAGTTACATGGGAACTGAGTTAAGGTTGAATATTTATTAGAAGAAGCCATCTGGCGTCAGGCAGTCTGGGTGGGGGGGGGGAGAGAGAATCATTTCTTTAGTAGTCTCTCTTCTTCTTCTCTCTCTCTCTCTCTCTCTCTCTCCCTCCTTGTTCCTCTCTACCCCCTCCCTTCTCCTTTCTCGTTTTCACATTTCACATATGTGAAAAGTAGGACACACGTCTCTCCACATTCTTTTGTATCCTTCCCACTTTCAGTCATAAAAAATATGTAGCCCTATCTTGCGTATTCCAGTCTCTGCTGTAGGATTTTGCTTCCCTCTGCTTCTGTCTGCTGTACTAACGCTTCAGTCTCATTCTTCTAGAGGTATTCACTGCAGATGGTAGTGCAAAGTTCTCACAGTTGGTCCCTAGTATTTGGCCTGTGACGCAGCAGCTTTGAATAGTTCCACTCTGCTATGGTTTGCTAAAGCCTCTGTCACACTGCACCAACGGATGAAAAGAGGATGTAAAATGGACAAAACAGCTTGCCATCCGTAGGTTAACGCGATGTACTCACTGCTTCCGTTTTGCTTCCTCTCTATCTGTTCAGCATCCGTTTATTGACGTTTCATCTGCTCAGAAAGTTTTGAGCTACTCAAAACTTTTGCACGGAAAATGTATCCAATTCATCTGTTCTGCATCGGCTAGGCATCCGTTCTGCATCCATTACGCATCCGCTATATCCACTAGGCATCCGTTCCGCATCCGCGCAACTCGCATCTGCTCGGACACAGGGAGGAAGCGGAACGGATGCAGAACAGATGCAGAACGGATGCAGAATGGATGCAGCACGGAAACAAAGCATTTAAAATGGAAAAAACGTTCGCAGAGGGGACCTATCTCAGATATTAAGGATGTCTAGAGGATGCCTAGAGGATGCCTAGAGGATGCAAAGGGACACCTATACTGCCTATAAAAAGGGGGAGCAACTCGTCTGCATCTCACTTTCAGACCAGCAGCCCAGCTGTGCAGACCTCTGCAGCCTTCATCTGACTCTTCCTCTTCCACAGCATCCAGTCATGTCAACCAACATTTTGGCAGCCAACATCCTTCTGCAACAGTGCGAAGCCATCTACAGGCTCTTTCAACTCTACTATGGGAAGAAAAGGAGGCGGCCAAGAAGCGTCTGGGTCCGAAGATGGATCGGGAGAAGAGCAGAGTACGGACTGTACAACAAGCTGATGGTGGAGCTCAGGAACGAAGACACTCGGACATTCCAGAACTTCATGAGGATGCCTCCAGCCATGTTTGATGAAGTTGTGCAGCGGCTGACACCCAGGTTGACCAAGGCAAACACCAACTTCCGGCCCAGCCTGGAACCTGGGCTCAAGGTGACACTCACTCTGCACCACCTGGCCTCAGGGAACACCTACAGGAGCATGCAGTACGGCTGGAGGGTGCCACACAACACCATCAGCATTGTGGTCAGAGAAGTGGTGCAGGCCATCATCGAAGAATACCTGGAGGAGCTCCTCCAGTGCCCCTCCACTGATGAAGGATGGAAGAAAGTTACAGAGCAGTGGTATCAGAGATGGAACTTCCCACACACCATTGGAGCCATAGATGGCAAGTACGTGGCCTGCAAAGCACCACCCAAGTTGGGCTCCACTTATTTCAACTACAAGGGCTTCTTCAGCATCGTCCTCTTTGCCATGGTCGATGCTGACTACAAGTTCATGTACATCGAAGCTTCAGGCAACGGCTCATGTTCAGATGCCCAGGTATACAACGCCAGTGACCTCAAGGAGGGGCTGGAAGGCAACCTCATCATGGGCTTTCCAGATCCAGACCCCCTGCCCAACGACACGCAAGATGTGCCCCACTTCATCGTGGGGGATGACGCTTTCTCCCTCAGAACCTACCTCATGAAGCCATACACTTCCAGATGGCTCACCTGTGAAGAGAGGATCTTCAACTACAGGCTGTCCAGGGCAAGGCGGGTGGTGGAGAACGCCTTTGGCATCCTGGCCAACAGGTTCCAGGTACTTCTCACCACAATGCAGCATCTCCCAGAGACTGTGAGGAGGATCGTGGAAGCTTGCTGCATCCTGCACAATCTCATGCGCACCCCCTACCCAGTCTTGCAGAACAGGCTCGTGGACCTCCAGCAAGGCAATGGGGACATGGAGCCTGGGGAATGGAGAGAGCTTCACGTGAAGGGAAGAAGCAGCACAACATCTTGAAACACTGGTGCAACTCCCCAGCTGGAGCAGTGGAGTGGCAAGACAGGATGGTAGATGCTTAATGGGTGCTTCCTTCAGCCTATCTCATCACACGGATGAGATTGGGCCATGTATGTTGGATGGGCCTACAATGAACAGGGCATTTAATAAAGAGTTGTGTTTATGTTCAAATGTGTGGATGATTATTACATTATTATTGATAATAAAGGGCCATAGGTGTGGCACCAAGGAGGGTGGACCACACAGTCCCACTATGCTTGCACTGGAGGCTTATCTATCCCACTGCTATCCTTACCCATCCCACAGCTATTACCCATCCCACAGGTATCCCTGCCCATCCCACTACTATCTTAACCCATCCCACAAGCATGCAAAGGCTTAAACCAATTCTAAAAGTTTCCACCAAGACTTTATTTAAAAAAAAGAAATGAAGCAAGTATGTGAATCAAAGATAAACTTTATTGAACAACAAGCTGTAAAAGAAAAATGACCCAAGTCAAGTGTCCAAATAAAGTCCACAGGTAGTCAGCCAGCCAATCTCTGGCAGTCTTCACGGTCACTCGGAGGTGTGCCCCGTCTCAGGGGTAAAGGGTCCAGGTGCTGTGGAGGTGGATGGAGCTGGAGTGCTGGTCTGTATCATCGTTGGGGTGCCTGGCCCCGAGAGGACAACAGGGGACAGTGTGTTGAGGAAGGTCTCAGACAGCTGGCTCAGACCCGTGATGCTGAGAGGTCCTTCCTCCAGGCCATGGGGTGTCAGCCCCAGTACTGATGACAGATGTACTGAGGCCAGGCTTGGCTGTGGGGTGGAGGAAGGAGTAGTATAGTGGGGCTGTCTGGTCTGCAGCAGGATGAGGACTGGTGTGGGTGGCATCACTGTCGTCAGTGGCTTCACTGTCGTCGGTGGCATCGGTGGCATCAGTGGAACCGGTGGCAATGGTGTCGTCCAATGACTCTGTGCCTGGACTGGGAAGGGCTGCTGCCTGTGCTGCTGCCTGTGCTGCTGGACCTCCTGGTAGCCATAGCCCTGGTAGGTGAGGGGCTGTGGGAAGCCTTGGAATGGGAGGGACATCACCTGGGGTGGAGGTGGAGGAGCAGACCTGGACTGGGTGGGAGCAGACCTGGACTGGGTGGGAGCAGGTTCCTCTGGATCTGGATGGTTGTGAAGCAGCTCGGTGATCCAGTCCTTCACCACCTGGTACTGGGGTTCCTCCATGTTCCTGAGGGTCTGGTTGACATCTGTGAGGAAGGGCTTGCAGTTGGAGGATGAGGAGTCGGTGTGTATGTATGTAACCTCCAGGCAGGTTTCTGTGGAGCGTGCCACAGCGGAGATCCCACGGACAGCTGTTGTAACCGTGATGGAGCATGTGGAGGACTCCCTGGTGCGGTGGGAGAAAGGAGACATCGAGTCCACCACAGTCGTAGCCGCATCCACGCACCCCAGCTCCACCTCCACAGAAAGGCAGAGAGCTAGACAGCAGGAGGGGCAGAGCCACACTGTCCTGCTGGAGATCAGGGACACCATCCGGAGCAGCATAGATCTCCTCTCAAAAAAACTAAAAAAATTAGAAAATGACAAGAAAATTCCCAATAACCCACCACAACACCTGAAACAACTAGTATACGATGTTTCCAACAGAAAACTCAACAAAACAGAAACAGATGTCCTATCCAAAGGATTCAATTATGCCATAGCACCCAAAAATATCCCAACAGAATCCATCATATGTGCAGTAGAATCCAGCCTAACCAAATTAAATACAGATGAAGCTGACAGAATAAGACACCAGGTTACTCACATCTTATGCACAATGAAACCACCAAAAAATAATTTGCAAAAGATGAATTCAGAGCATTACAAACCCTGAAAAATGATAACAGCATAATAATACTCCCAGCAGACAAAGGAAATGCCACAGTAGTAATGGACAGAAAAGACTATGAAACAAAATTGACAGACCTACTCCAAGACTCCACATACAAACCTATAAACACAGACCCAACCACATATCTAGAAAAATTAATCAAGAAGAAAATTATAACCAGCCACATAAGCAAAGAAATCCAACAGATGTATGTATATATATGTTTTCTGAGGTTTTCGCGGGTAGATACACATGTGTATATACACATTTTGTATACACATTTTGTATGTGGATCTTTGGTTGTTCGGGTTTTCTCCTGCGTAAAATTGGAAGTATCTAGGCAACGTTTCGATGAAGTCGCATTCATCATCTTCAGGCTTGTTTCTTCGGCTCTGTGCTTCAAATCCCTCAGCAACCAAGACTAACCTGAGCACAACCAAGCCTCTACCTGAACAGAACACACCCCCAGCCGATCAGAACACAGCCAACCCCCTACCAATCAGAACACAGACAAACCCCCAACCAATCAAGTCACACCCCCACTAGCAGTTAAAAGGAAGAAGCAGCTGCAAGCTCACATTACTCTGAGAAGCACAGTGCCGAAAAATCAAGCCTGAAGATGATGAATGAGACTTCATCGAAACGTTGCTTAGATAGTTCAAATTTTACGCGGGAGAAGACCCGAACAACCAAAGATCCATATTTATATTTATATTTATATTTATATTTATATTTATATTTATATT
>BLBF01000032.1:351037-363962 GCA_015471245.1 Laticauda colubrina | reverse complement strand
ACAGAGACAGAGACAGAGACAGAGACAGAGACAGAGACAGAGACAGACAGAGTGTGTCATTGTTGACTTCTGGCAACTTGCCTGAAGTGATCCTACAATTTTCCTATCAAAGCTTTTTGGAAGTGATTTGCCCTAACCTGCTTTCTTGGGTCAGTCCCTGTCCCACTGCACCAAAGGATGCAAAGAGGATGTAAAATGTTAAAAAAAGCTTGCCATCCGTTGGAAAACACGATGCATCCGTTGTGTACTCACTGCATACGTGTTTCAAACCCATTCTATCCCTCGAGCATCCGGCCACTGAGATTTCATCCGCGCAAAAAGTTTTGAGCTGCACAAAACTTTTTTGAACAGATGAACTTTCCGCCACGTACGATGTACATCCGCAGCATATACGGGGAACAAACGTTCTATGTCCATTATCATCCATTAAATGTCCGCTGTATCCTCTCAGAATCCTCTGGCCATCCCTTCAACTCACATCCGCTGCAGCTGAAAACGGAAAGAGGCAGAAAACAAAAGGTACACGGAACGTCCACATAGCGTTAGTAGAAATAGAAAGGATGTAAGTGGATGCATCTCGTATATAAAGGATTAAAACGAACAAAACGTTTGTATCTGAGATGTATCTCAGATATTTAGATGTCTGCAGTTTGTCTAGAGTATGTAGAAGGACACCTAGCAGACTACCAATATTTTCTATAAAAAGGGGGAGGAAATCACCTGGATCTCAACATGAGTCCAGCAGCCGTAGTGTAGAGACCTCTTCACCCTTGGTCTTGGTCTTCCACATCATCCATTGTTCACCACCATGGATCATGACACAGTCCACATGGTAGCTGCGATAATTCATCACCAGAACCAAACCCTGTTCAGACTATTTCACCTTTTATACACAAGGAGAAGGAGATGTCCAAGAGCTGTGTGGATCCGAGGATGGATTGTGAGAAGAATGGAGTTTGGACTGTATGACCAGTTGATGGTGGAGCTGAGGAATGAAGACACTCGCGCATTCCAGCACTTCATGAGGATGCCACCAGGCTTGTTTGACGAACTTGTAGAGCGTCTGAGACCCAGGTTGACCAAGCTGAGCACCAACTTCCATCTCAACCTGGATCCTGGACAGAAGGTGGCACTGACTCTGCACCACCTGGCCTCTGGAACCACATACAAAAACATGCAGTATGCATGGAGGGTGCCACACAACACCATCAGCAAAGTGGTCAGAGAAGTGGTGCAGGCCATCATCGAAGAATACGTGGAGGAGCTCCTCAAGTGCCTCACCACTGAACAAGGCTGGAGGAAACTTGCAGAAGAGTGGTATCAGAGGTGGAACTTTCCCCACACCGTTGGAGCCATAGATGGGAAGCACGTGGGCTGCAAAGCTCCACCCAATTCAGGGTCCACTTATTTCAACTACAAGGGCTTCTTCAGTATCATCCTCTTTGCCATGGTTGATGCTGACTACAAGTTCATGTACATCAATGCTTCAGGCAATGGGTCAGCTTCAGATAGCCAGGTATACAACGCCAGTGACCTCAAGGATGGGCTGGAACGCAACTTCATCGTGGGTTTTCCAGATCCAGACCCCCTACCCAATGACACACAAGATGTGCCCTACTTCATCATTGGTAATGACACCTTCTCACTCAGAACCTACCTCATGAAGCCCTACACTTCAAGATACCTCACCCATGAAGAGAGCATCTTCAACTACAGGCTGTCCAGGGCAAGATGGGTGGTGGAGAACACCTTTGGCATCCTGGCCAACAGATTCCAGATACTTCTCACCACCATGCAGCATCACCCAGAGACTGTGAGGAGCATCGTGGAAGCTTGCTGCATCCTGCACAATTTCATGCACACCCGCTACCCAGTGTTGCAGAACAGACTTGTCGACTGTCAATAAGGGAATGGGGACATGGAGCCTGGTGAATGGAGGCAAGGACAAAACCTGATAGACATTGTGGATGTACAAGACCCCAACAGAGCTTCATGTGAAGGGAAGAAGCAGCACAACCTCCTGAGACACTGGTGCAACTCCCCAGCTGGAGCAGTAGAGTGGCAAGACAGGATGATAGATGATTAATGGATGCTTCCTTGAGCCTGTCTCATGACACTGATGAGATTGTGCCATGTATGTTGAGTAGTCCTACAATGAATAGGTTATTAATAAAGATTAATAAAGATTTGTTTATTTTGAAATGTGTTGATCAATGATTAAATTGTTATTGATAATAAAGGTCCATATGTGTGGCAGCTGGAATGGTGGACCATACAGTCCCACTATGGTTGCACTGGAGGTTTACCTATCCCACAACTATCCTTATCTATCCCACAACTATCCTTATATATCCCACAAGCATGCAAAGGCTTAACCATTTGTTCAAGGTTTTCACCAACACTTTATGAAAGCCCCTGTCACACTGCACCAACGGATGCAAAGAGGATGTAAAACGGACAAAAAAGCTTGCCATCCATTGCAAAACGTGATGTCCTCACTGCCTCAGTTTTGCTTCCTCTCTATCCGTCCAGCATCCGTTTATTGACGTTTCATCCGCTCAAAAAGTTTTGGGCTGCTCAAAACTTTTATGCGGAAAATGTATCCAATGCGTCAATTCTGCATCTACTAGGCATCCTTTCTGCATCCGTTCTGCATCCGTTCTGCATCCGTTACAAATCCGCTATATACGCTAGGCATCGGCTGCGCATCCGCGCAACTCGCATCCGCTCGGACGCAGGGAGGAAGCGGAACGGATGCAGAACGGATGCAGAAGGGATGCAGAATGGATGCCTAGCGGAAACAAAGCATTTAAAACGGAAAAAACGTTCGCAGAGGGGACCTATCTCGGATATTAAGGATGTCTAGAGGATGCCTAGAGGATGCCTAGAGGATGCCTAGAGGATGCAAAGGGACACCTATACTGCCTATAAAAAGGGGGAGCAACTCGTCTGCATCTCACTTTCAGACCAGCAGCCCAGCTGTGCAGATCTCTGCAGCCTTCATCTGACTCTTCCTCTTCCACAGCATCCAGTCATGTCAACCGTGGATCGTAACACAGTCCTTTTGGCAGCCACCATCCTTCTGCAACAGTGCGAAGCCATCTACAGGCTCTTTCAACTCTACTATGGGAAGAAAAGGAGGTGGCCAAGAAGCGTCTGGGTCCGAAGATGGATCGGGAGAAGAGCAGAGTACGGACTGTACAACAAGCTGATGGTGGAGCTCAGGAACGAAGACACTCGGGCATTCCAGAACTTCATGAGGATGCCTCCAGCCATGTTTGACGAAGTTGTGCAGCGGCTGACACCCAGGTTGACCAAGGCAAACACCAACTTCCAGCCCAGCCTGGAACCTGGGCTCAAGGTGGCACTCACTCTGCGCCACCTGGCCTCAGGGACCACCTACAGGAGTATGCAGTACGGCTGGAGGGTGCCACACAACACCATCAGCATTGTGGTCAGAGAAGTGGTGCAGGCCATCATCGAAGAATACCTGGAGGAGCTCCTCCAGTGCCCCTCCACTGATGAAGGATGGAAGAAAGTTGCAGAGCAGTGGTATCAGAGGTGGAACTTCCCACACACCATAGAGCCATAGATGGCAAGTACGTAGCCTGCAAAGCACCACCCAAGTCGGGCTCCACTTATTTCAACTACAAGGGCTTCTTCAGCATTGTCCTCTTTGCCATGGTCGATGCTGACGACAAGTTCATGGACATCGATGCTTCAGGCAGCGGCTCATGTTCAGATGCCCAGGTATACAATGCCAGTGACCTCAAGGAGGGGCTGGAAGGCAACCTCATCATGGGCTTGCCAGATCCAGACCCCCTGCCCAACGACACGCAAGATGTGCCCTACTTCTTTGTGGGCGATTACGCCTTCTCAATCAGAACCTACCTCATGAAGCCATACACTTCCAGACTCCTCACCCTTGAAGAGAGGATCTTCAACTACAGGCTGTCCAGGGCAAGGCGGGTGGTGGAGAACACCTTTGGCATCCTGGCCAACAGTTCCAGGTACTTCTCACCACCATGCAGCATTGTCCAGAGACCGTGAGGAGGATCGTGGAAGCTTGCTGCATCCTGCACAATCTCATGCGCACCCGCTACCCAGTCTTGCAGAACAGGCTCGTGGACCTCCAGCAAGGCAATGGGGAGATGGAGCCTGGGGAATGGAGGCAAGGGTGAAACCTGATAGACACTGAGGATGTGCAAGGCCCCAACAGAGCCTCACGTGAAGGGAAGCACAACCTCCTGAGACACTGGTGCAAGTCCTCAGCTGGAGCAGTGGAGTGGCAAGACAGGATGATAGATGATTAATGGGTGCTTCCTTCAGCCTGTCTCATCACACGGATGAGATTGGGCCATGTATGTTGAGTGGGCCTACAATGAACAGGGCATTTAATAAAGGGTTGTGTTTATGTTCAAATGTGTGGATCAATGCTTACTAATGAAGGGCCAAAGGTGTGGCACCTGGGAGGGTGGACCATACAGTCCCACTGTGCTTGCACTGGAGGTTTATCTATCCCACAGCTGTCTTAACCCATACCAAAGGTATCCCTGCCCACCCCACTGCTATCTTAACCCATCCCACAAGAATGCAAAGGCTTAAACCAATTCTAAAAGTTTCCACCAAGACTTTATTCCAAAAAAAGAAATGAAGCAAGTGTGTGAATCAAAGATAAACTTTATTGAACAACAAGCTGTCAAAGAAAAATGACCCAAGTCAAGTGTCCAAATAAAGTCCACAGGTAGCCAGCTACCCAGTCTCTGGCACTCTTATTGGTCACTCGGAGGTGTGCCCAGTCTCAGGGGTGAAGGGTCCAGGTGCTGTGGAGGTGGGTGGTGCTGGAGTGCTGGTCTGTATTATCATTGGGGTGCCTGGCCCCGAGAGGACAACAGGGGACGGTGTGTTCCTCCCTTTGGCAGGACCAGATGGGCCCTCATCAGAGGGGCTCCCAGGTGGTAGGGACTGCTCCTCCACACCACCAGTAGCAGCAGCACCAGCAGGATCATCATCATCAGCAGCAGCAGCAGCAGCAGCACCAGCAGGATCATCATCATCATCATCATCATCATCATCATCATCATCAGTGGCAGCAGGATCATCATCATCACCATCATCATCATCCTCAGCAGCAGCAGCAGGACCAGGAGCACGAGCAGGACCAGGAGCACGAGCAGGACCAGGAGCATGAGCAGGACCAGGAGCACGAGCAAGACGAGGAGCACGAGCAGTACGAGCAAGTCCAGGAGCATGAGCAGGACGAGCAGGACCAGCAGGACCAGGAGCAGCAGAAGCACACAGCAGCAGAAGCACCACCGCCAGGAGCAGCTTCAGCAGAAGCTCCAGCACCAGAAGAGCGAGCCCGAGCAGCAGAAGCCCCAGCAGAAGCAGAGTCAGGGACAAGGGGCGGGAGGGTGGCCCTGTCCCTCTTGCCATGGATGGCAGCAGGTTACTGAGACTTTCGCTTCTTCCCCATGGTTGTGGGGTTGCTGGCTGGCAGGGAGGCTGGCAGGGAGGCTGGCAGGCACCAAGGCTGGTAGGAAGGCTGGCAGGAAGGCTGGCAGGAAGGCTGGCAGGAAGCCTGGCAGGAAGCCTGGCAGGAAGCCTGGCAGGAAGCCTGGCAGGAAGGCTGCAGGCAGGCAGGCACCAAGGCTGACAGGCAGACTGGCTGGCAGGGAGGCTGGAAGGCAGGATGGCAGCAAGGCTGGCAGGCAGGCAGAGAACAAGGCTGGCAGGGAGGCTGGCCAGGAGGCTTGGAGGCAGGCTGGCAGGAAGGCTGGCAGCAAGGCTTGCAGGCAGGCATGCAGGCAGGGCAGGCAAGGACTCGAAGTATCCTGCAGCAGGTCTTTCCTCCGAATGATGGCCACATGCGAGCTGCTTCCCTTTATATCAGCGTGGCTTACGCAATGCATCCCCCCCGCTTGCGCAATTAACGCCAGGCATCCGTTAGGCTTCCGCTGTGCATCCGCAAGGCTTTCGCTCTGCATCTGCTTCATCCACTGTGCATCCTCTGTGCATCCGCTGTATCCGTTCTGCATCCGCTTTGCTGAGGCCCCCCGGAAGCCTAGCGGATGTGCCATCCACTCCCATCTGCTTCCATCTGCTGGGCTTCCATTCCACATCCGCTTTCCATCTGCTCTGCGTCCTCCCCGCGTCCATGTTATCAGCTCTGGTTATGCAAATTTTTGCCCCTTTTGAGAGCAGATAACGGATGGAACATTTTGCTCATCCGTTGTGTCCGTTTTGCATCCGTTGGGCAGTGTGACAGGGCCTTAAGTAAAAAAAATGAACCAAGTGTCTCAAGCAAAGATAACCTTTATTAACTGTCTTAAGTAAAGTGTATGACTTTATTAAAAAAGCAAAATGAACCAAGTAAAGTGTCTTAAGCAAAGATAAAGTGAACAAGTAACAACTCAGTCTCTGGCACTCTTCTCAGTCACTCTGAGTCATGTCCATGGTCTCAGCTGTTAAGTGGCTGTGGCTGGAGTGCTGGTCTGAGGTGCCATTGGGGTGCTTGGCCCCGAGAGTACAACAGGGGATGGTGTGTTCAGGAAGCTATCAGAGAGCTGACTCAGTCTCGTGAGGTTGAGAGGCCCTTCATCAAGGACCTGGGATGTCAGGCACAAGACTGATGACAGATTGTCCGTTGAGGAGCTTGGCTATGGGGTGGAGGAAGGAGGAGTGTAGTGGGGCTGTCTGGTCTGCAGCTGGGTGAGGTGTGGTGTCTGTGGCGTGTGATGAACCTGGGCCTGGACTGGGAAGGTCTGCTTCTGCTGTGGGAAGTCCTGGTAATCATAGCCTTGGTAGGTGAGGGGCTGTTGAAAGCCGTGGAAGGGCTGTGACATCGCCTGGGGTGGAAGAGCAAACCTGGACTGGGTAGGAGCAGGTTCAGCTGGGCCTTGAGGGTTGTGCAGAAGTGCTGTTATCTTCTCCTTCATCACCTGGTCCTGGGCATTGGGCATATCCCTCAGGGTGGGGCTCACGTAGGTGATGAAAGTTTGGTGGCTGGAGGATCCTCTGTCCAAGTGAAGCAGCTGAGAGAGAAGTTCTGTGCTGGTCTTCATTATGTCCCTGATCTCTAACAGGACAGTGTGGCTCTGGCCCTCCAGTCTTCCTCTCTACCTGCATCCTGTGGAGCTGGGGGTGGGGGTGGGTTGATCTCTGGTGGCTGCCGCTTCTTCCTCCATTTGTGACAGGGCATCCTCCAAGTCTGGCGGCATGGGGAGTGTAGCTGTCGGGGGGGTCTCTGCTGTGGGGCCCTCTGAAGACACCTGCCTGGACAGTGTAGCTGGCTCCTGGCTGGAAGATGGCTGTCTGTCTGTGAGCTGTCTGAAGGAGAGGGGTGTCAGAGGGGCTGCTCCTTGGTGGCGGACCTCACCCTCCAGGAAGCTGTACTTGGCCATGACGTACATCTCCCGGTCAGTGAGCTTGACAGTGGCCTGCCCAGATTTTTTGAGGTATAGCTTGGCATATCAGGTGTGCATATGCTTCCACCATCCCAGGAGTACATCTGCAGTGTAGCTCAGGCTCTCTGCCTTGTCTCTCCAAGCTGCCTGTTTTTTCTTGGGGTCGCAATAGAGTCTGTGGCCCTTTCTCCACAGGTACTCGTTCTTCCTCAGCCATTCCAGCACCTCCTCCTCATGTCCTCGGAAATGGTGTACTGTTTCCTCTCTCCCTTCTCCTTCCCTTGATTCTTCCTCCCTCTGGCAGGGGCTTCAGCAGGGCCTTCAGGGGCTTGAGCAGCAGGGCCTTCAGCAGCAGGGTTTTGAGAGCCTTGGGGCTGGTCCACCACAGCAGCAGTAGCAGCAGCAGCAGCAGCAGCAGCAGCAGCAGCAGCAGCAGCAGCAGCAGCACCAGCAGCACCAGCAGCACCAGCAGCACCAGCAGCTTCAGAATCAGTGCCAGGGGGTGGGATGCTGGTTCTGTCCTTCTTGCCAGGGCTGGCACGAGTAGGCACCGGCTTCCTCTTCTTCCCTGATTGACGAACCATGGTGTTCTTTGAAGATGTATGTGGCAGCATGTCTTTCCTCTGAATGCTGACTGCGTGTGAGCTGCATCCTTTTATATCTGCGGAGCTGAAGCAATTCATACTCCCCGCATGCGCAGTGAATGCTTTGCATCCGATATACATCTGTGCGCCATCCGCTTTGCTTCCTATAGGCGTCCGTGATGCATCCACCCCTTCTGCTATGCGTCCACTTCACAATTCTCCCCCGGAAGCCCTTTGGATGTGTCATCTGCTTCCATCCACTGTCTTCCACTAGGCTTCCTATGAACATCCATTTATCATCCCCGCTACATGCTACCCACGTCGGTTCTTTTCCGTTCTTTTCTGTTCTGTTTATGCAAATTTTTGCCACTTTTTGGAGCGGATGACAATGGATGGAGCCACCCCCGAAATTTTGCTCATCCACTGTGTCCTTTATGCATACATTTTGCGTCCGTCAGCCAGTGGGACCTAGCCTTTAGCTAGCTTTGTGCCTAAGGTGGGACTAGAAGTCACTGTCTCCTGATTTCTAGATAAATACTTTAACCACTGCATTGAACTCACTCTCAGACATTTTTCAGATTTTTATCTATGATTGGAGGGGGGCGAAGAGATGCTGCCACTGCTGTACTTTAAAGAATCCCTATTTTAAAGGCAATGCCATTCTTACAGCTGGTGTACCTTCTTTTTCAAATTAGGGTCTTTTAATGAATGGAAAAGACTTTGTAAGCTTGTGCTCATGCAAAATCTGAAAGACAACTTCCATTCAGTTTTCAAAGCATACACAATCTTATTTATCCGAGTCACAGTAAATGGTACTATCAGGTTGGCATTTTTCTCACTGGGAAGTACCAGGGTCAGACCAGACTGGATCTTGGATGGGAAGCCATTGTGAAAGTTAAAATATGGGAAATCAGAAACCAACTGTGGGCAGCTGACAAGAAGTAAATATAAAAATAGCAGAACACAAAAAATTAGTCAAAACGAGTACGACACGTTGAGTTGTAAAAAAAAAAAAAAGGATGTAAATTTAAGATAAATAAATATCAAAATGGTTTTAATTGTCTAGATCCATGTTTCTTTACATTTTAATTCTCAGAGTTCCTTTCCAATTTTAAAACATAGTGGATTCCCAAAAAGCTTTTGTTCATACGGGCTACGCTTAGCATCAATATATATTCTATTAAAAATTAAAATTGATGTATTTTCTGTCTCTACCAGTTCTCACAATTACTTGATGGGATTTTAATATTGTATAATCTTTTATCATAAAACAGCAAATGATTTTTAATTCCTGGACCCCTGAGAGTGTCTTGGGGGAATCCCCAGGGATCCTAAGATCACACTTTTAGAACCATTGGTCTAGATCAATTCCTATAGCCTGCTGCCACATTTTAACATCACTTTAATATGAAAATCTGAGAATATTTCATTATATGAAATCTATGGGCTTTTTTGATATTGTAGTCTTAGCCTACATTATAAGATTACTGGGTGATAAGATTTGGTTGTCTGATTCCCAGATTACTTATTTTACAGTAGATATAACCTGGATGATTCTATGATTCTTTTTTTGTATACATTAGTAGATATTGAATAAATTAATTTTGCATTGCAGTCCAAAGAAATAGAATAATGGCTTAACAGAGTTGGAACGGATCTTGGAGATCTTGTTGTCCAATCTCCTGCACAAGCTGGGGAACCTATACCATTCTGGATAAGTTGCTGTCCAATATCTTCTTTAAAACCTCCAGTGATGGAGCACCCACAACTTCTGAAGGCAAGCCATTCCACAGATTAATTGTTCTCACTATCAGATAAATTTCTCCTTACTTCTATGGGGTGTGCTTTTCTCCTTGATTAATTTCCATCCAATGCTTCTTGCCCTGCCTTCAGGTACTTTGGTAAATAGATTGATCCCCTCTCCTTTATAGCAGTCCTTCACATATTGGAACACTACTATCATGTCACCCCATTTTGTTCCCCCCCACTAGACTAGACATACCTAATTCCCGTGACCGTTCTTCATATATTTCAACCTCTAGCCCCCTAATCATCTTCTTTGCTCTTTTCTGCACTCTTTAGGGAGTCTCAACATCTTTTTTTATATTGTGGCCACCAAAACTGGATGAAATATTCCAGGTGTGGCTTTAATAGCATATTGCTGGCTCATATTTGTCCACTAGGATACCAAGATCCCTCTCTCAGTTACTGCTATTGAGCCAGGTTTCACTTGTTCTGTACCAGTACATTTGGGTTTTCTTGCCTATGTGTAAAATCTTACTTTCCTCACCATTAAATCTCATTTTGTTAAATAGGGCCCAGTGTCCAAGTCTGTTGAGATCCTTCTGGATCTTGAGTGTATCTGCTGGGGTGCTGACTATTCCTGCCAGCTTGGAATCATCTACAAAGCTGATGAGTTTCCCTTCTATTCTCTCATCTAAATAGTTCATGATGAGATTGAAGAGTACTAGGTCTAAGAGAGAACCTCGGGTAGAGAGCTAGAAATTTCAAATTCCAGGGATAAATATTAGCACAGGAAGACTGAATTGATATTGAATATTGCCAATTGATAGAGACTGGAGGAATGATTCACAATTTTGTAGAACTAAAGTTGTGTGCTCCATCCCAGAACAGAATGAGAAATCTGGGTATCTCTGAGAAGATGTGAGTTAGCGTCAATGCCAGTCTGAGGATGTCAAAGAGAAAAGCGCTGTCACCAATTAAGATAATCATAGCAAGCCAAACATTCCATGCTGACTTAACAAATAACAGATCTGAAGTCCTGTGCTACCTTTCAGTTAAAAACCGGGGAGGCAAGAAGACAGACAGGGAGTCTGCATGCTGAATTGCACTCTGAAAAATCTGACCTCAGAATGATTGGCAGAAACCTGTTTCCATTGCTCTGTGATCTTGGCAGCTTCAAAACCCAAGTGTAATCCATATTATTTCTGCTGCTATGACAATTTAATCCTTTATACAGACACCCTCAGCACCTTGTCAAACGCCTGTTTCAAGCCTTTTGGTTTACAGAGTAGAAGAAAAGTATTTGGCTGTTTTGTCCCTTTCTACTCCCACACTGAAAACAACTATTTTTATGCTTTTCTTTTTGTGAATGCCAGGGTTCTGCAGCTTCTCCTATCAAGGTTGCCAGCTGCTCTTTATTATACACTTTATTTCAGAGCTTGCATATTATTCCTGAGCAATCTGAAAAAAAAAAAAAACAGCTTTGATTTCAGAATCTTTTTAAAAAAGAAAACTATTGTGCTTTTTTTCAGATTACATCCCAGAGTTTGATAAATTATATGCAATGCAAACATAGATCGGTGTGTCATGCATGTATGTATTGGAATGCATTGAATACACAAATACACACATGAATGCAATCAGAAAATGAACCTATACTGTATTAAATTCAACTCTTTCAAGGAATTAATATAGTAAAGACTTTTTGGAAGAAATATCCTTCTGGGTTCAGTTCCAGGTGGGGAAAAAGACACTGGAAACATGGAGGCTGTTAGGAAGGTTTAATGGTGGACAGGAGCACATGGCCTGGAGCCCCAGAGTGAAAAGGAAGGATGATCACATGCCTCAAGGTGAACGAAGAGATCAAGAAAAGGCTGAGGTGCTGAGAGTACCTGGGTTTCATAACCTTTGTTGGGATTTGAATTGGAGCTTGTTTTCTGATTGGTTGTCAGACTCCCATGAGGCCATGCAGAGGCAACCCTGGAGGCTGTCCTGAGTTCCAAGCTTGGTTGCACCTTGCTGGATGATGATGCACTGAAAGGGCTTTTGAGCAATTGCTATAGCTTTACCTGGAGATCTTTGTTATGTAAAGTATTCTGGCCCAGGCCTTAATGGCCCACCCATTAACAAAGGTGGGGATGAGCTTCTACTTCTGAGGTGGGTTTCTGCTTCTGAGTTTCTACTCTTTTTAGGGGAAATATTCTACCTTTTTAATATTTCCCAGGATATATTTTCTCCTTTTCTAGGAGACGGGTGCTAACTTCCTACAGATTGAAGCTCGTCTTAGATATCTCTGAAAGGATTTATAAGCAAAGTTTCATGGGCTTGTTCTTCCCATCATGTGCACCATCCAAAGTCTGAAAAGAATTGCATTCCCTTTCACTTTCCAAATTGGTGAGAAGTTCCATAGATAGTCCGTGAATGATTTCTTTTGGTTGAAAGTATTTGCTCTGGTGCACACATTTGTTTCAAAGAAAGTACATCAAGAAGCCTCTCCACACAATACACAACATTAATTTCTGTAAAGGGATGGCCTTTGGGCAGGCAGCGGGGCTACTAAATAGATGCATCATCAGGCCAGAGTTGTTGAGTATGGCCAAGTAATATTACTAGACTTCATTTATAGCAAAGGTTCCAGCCGTACAGCTGTGGTACTACTCAGTACTATTATTATAATTATACTGTTGTTTGCACAGTCAGCCACATGTTTGGACAAGATTTGGAATGTTTATTCATTTATCGAGCGCTTCCTATTACCATTGTTGCTACTTTGTCATGCCATTGTTTGTAATTGGTCTATGTGAAATTGTGGCAGATAAGTAGATGGGCCATTGTTTCTTCAGCTTCTTTGCAGAGGTGGCATTCAGTATTATGACTGTTATTGTTTGTTCACAACAATGTGAAGTCCTAACTGCCGGTTTTTTTAGCTGGTGTTGGTCCTCATACACACTGAGTTCTTCCCAAGAAGTAGGATGTTGTAATATATTGGTGTACCATATGTGCCAATCCAAGTAGTGGGATTTTAGCAATTGACAGTTGGGAATTTTGTCAATGCACAGATTTTCTAAGTACTGTCCAATATTTTTTCGGTATGGCATCCAGTGTGGAAAAAAACCACTGAAACCATCACAGCTGCTCTTTGCCATATTATTATTATTATTATTATTATTATTATTATTATTATTATTATTA
>BLBF01000032.1:291899-351027 GCA_015471245.1 Laticauda colubrina | reverse complement strand
TATTATTATTATTATTATTATTATTATTATTATTATTATTATTATTATTATTGCCACCCATTTCATCTAAGTATCCCTTAGTGGCTCACAACAAATAAAAACCACAACCAGTAAAAAAAACCCAACATAAAAACATTGAGAAACCATCAATTCTCAAATCAAAGCAAAGGAATCATGACAAGCAGCATTCTTATCTCTTATACCCACTGAACAAAGCCACTGTAAAAACTCCAACTTTGAATTAATTATTTGAATTAATTATTAGAAGCTTCCAGTTTGAAAAAGTTTTATCTATAAAGCTTCTACCTCAGAACACACCTTAGAAGCCAATGTTGAATTTAAATTTACTGACAAAGAAATAAAGGGAGACTAATATAAATCTATTTTAAGCTATTTAGCTCTTGACAGCTAGCTATGCTCTTCTAGGATTCAAACCTGGGCTAGCTGATGAGATATAAATAGCTTGAAATAAATCTGTACTAGTCTCCCTTTATTTCTTTGTTGGTAACTATAAATTCAACACAAAAATAGTTTGTTGCGAAAGCAACTGCCTAAAAAGGCTCCTGGATTGGGGCTGAAAGGCGAAAGTGGAAGCAGTATTTGGGTAGACCAGGTTGCCCTGATAGACTGGTCTCACCGGAAAAAAAAAAAAAACACCTTAGAAGCCAATGTGCTAAAACAGTAAAAAAAACAAAAAAACACCACACATTCTTAATTTTGGCCAAGAGCTGGATTCATAACAGCACCCTCTCTCTAAAATGTTCAGCTATTCTGGATTAACAGCACCTCTTCCACTTAGGTTTTCTGAAAACAAGCTTGATAATTTCAGAGTTATGAGATGGTCAAATTAACTTCTTAAAACCCCTGACACACTGCACCAATGGATGGAAAGAGGATGTAAAATGGAGAAAAACACTTGCCATCCATTGGTTAACGCGATGCTTCCGTTTTGTATTCACTGCGTCCGTTTTTCTTCCTCTCTATCTGTCCAGCATCCGTCGATTGACATTTCATCTGCTCAAAAAGTTTTGAGCTGCTCAAAACTTTCTGAGCGGAAAATGTATCCAACGCGTCCATTCTGCATCTGCTAGGCATATGGGGAACATCCGTTCTGCATCCGTTGTCATCCATTACGCATCTGCAACATCCGCTAGGCATCTGCTGCGCAACTGTGCAACTCAAATCCGCTCCAGCAAAAAGCAGACACAGGGAGGAAGCGGAAGGGACGCGGGATGGACGCGCAGCGTTATTAGCACAGACATAGAAAGGATGAAAGCGGATGCAGATTGCAAAGAAAGCATTTTAAACAGAAAAAACGTTTGCAGAGGGGACCTATCTCGGATATTAAGGATGTCTAGAGGATGCCTAGAGGATGCAAAAGGACACATAGTGGAAAACCTATATTGCCTATAAAAAGGGGGAGCAACTCACCTGCATCTCACTTTCAGTCCAGCAGCCCTGCTGTGCAGACCTCTGCAGCCTTCATCTGTCTCTTGCTCTTCCACAGCATCCAGTCATGTCCACCATGGATCATAACAAACTCCTTTTGGTAGCCACCATTGTTCTGCAACAGTGCGAAGCCATCTACAGGCTCTTTCAACTCTACTACGGGGAAAAAAGGAGGTGGCCAAGAAGCATCTGGGTCCAAAGATAGATGAGGAGAAGAGCAGAGTATGGACTGTACAACAAGTTGATGGTGGAGCTGAGGAACGAAGACCCTCGTGCATTCCAGAACTTCATGAGGATGCCTCCAGCCATGTTTGATGAAGTTGTGGAGCGGCTGAGACCCAGGTTGACCAAGGCAAACACCAACTTCCGGCCCAGCCTGGAACCTGGGCTCAAGGTGGCACTCACTCTGCGCCACCTGGCCTCAGGGATCACCTACAGGAGCATTGCAGTACGGCTGGAGGGTGCCACACAACACCATCAGCATTGTGGTCAGAGAAGTGGTGCAGGCCATCATCGAAGAATACAAGGAGGAGCTCCTCCAGTGCCCCTCCACTGAAGAAGGCTGGAAGAAAGTTGCAGAGCAGTGGTATCAGAGGTGGAACTTCCCCCACACCGTTGGAGCCATAGATGGCAAGCACGTGGCCTGCAAAGCTCCAGCCAAGTCGGGGTCCACTTATTTCAACTACAAGGGCTTCTTTAGCATCATCCTCTTCGCCATGGTCCATGCTGACTACAAGTTTATGTACATCGATGCTTCAGGCAACGGCTGATCTTCAGATGCCCAGATATACAATGCCAGTGACCTCAAGGATGGGCTGGAATGCAACCTCATCATGGGCTTCCCAGATCCAGACCCCCTGCCCAACGACACGCAACATGTGCCCTACTTCATCGTGGGGGATGATGCCTTCTCCCTCAGAACCTACCTCATGAAGCCCTACACTTCAAGACACCTAACCCGTGAAGAGAGGATCTTCAATTACAGGCTGTCCAGGGTAAGACGGGTGGTGGAGAACACCTTTGGCATCCTGGCCAACAGGTTTCAGGTACTTCTCACCACCATGCAGCATCGCCCAGAGACCGTGAGGAGGATCATGGAAGCTTGCTGTATCCTGCACAATCTCATGCGCACCCGCTACCCAGTCTTGCAGGAAAGGCTCGTGGACCTCCAACAAGGCAATGGGGACATGGAGCCTGGGGAATGGAGGCAAGGGCAAAACCTGATAGATACTGAGGATGTGCAAAGCCCCAACAGAGCTTCACATGAAGGGAAGAAGCAGTGCAACCTCCTGAAACACTGGTGCAACTCCCCAGCTGGAGCAGTGGAGTGGCAAGACAGGATGATAGATGATTAATAGATGCTTCCTTCAGCCTGTCTCATCACACTGATGAGATTGGGCCATATATGTTGGGTGGGCCTATAATGAACAGGGCATTTTTATAAAGAGTTGTGTTTGTGTTGACATGTGTGGATGAATGATTACATTATTATTGATAATAAAGGGCCAAAGGTGTGGCACCTGGGAGGGTGGACCATACAGTCCCACTATGCTTGCACTGGAGGTTTATCTATCCCACAGCTATTAGCCATCCCAAAGGTATCCCTGCCCATCTCACAGGTATCCCTGCCCATCCCACAGCTATCTTAACCCATCCCACAGATATCTCAACCCATCCCAAAGGTATTCCTGCCCATCCCACAGCTATTACCCATCCAACAGGTATCCCTGCCCACCCCACTGCTATCCTTACCCATCCCACAAGCATGCAGAGGCTTAAACCATTTCTAAAAGTTTCCACCAAGACTTTATTTACAAAAATAAATGAAGCAAGTGTGTGAAGCAAAGATAATCTTTATTAATAACAAGCTGTAAAAGAAAAATGACTCAAGTCACGTGTCCAAATGAAGTCTACAGGTAGCCACCCAGTGCCTGGCACTCTTCTCTGTCACTCAGAGGTGTGCCCAGTCTCGGGAGTGAAGGGTCCAGGTGCTGTGGAGGTGGCTGCTGCTGGAGTGCTGGTCTGAAGCACCTCTGGGGTGCTTGGCCCTGAGAGGACAACAGGGCACAGTGTGTTGAGGAAGCTCTCAGACAGCTGGCTCAGCCCCGTGATGTTGAGAGCTCCTTCCTCCATGCCATGGAGTGTCAGCCTCAGTACCGATGACAGATGTACTAAGGCCGGGCTTGGCTGTGGGGTCTGCAGCTGTGTGAGGACTGGCGTGGGTGGCATCGATGACGTGGGTGGCATCGGTGGCGTCGGTGGCATCAGTGGCATGGGTGGCATGGGTGGCATCAGTGGCGTGGGTGGCATCGGTGGCATCCTATCTATCTATCTGTCTGTCTGTCTGTCCGTCCCTCCATCCATCCATCCATCCATCCATCCATCCATCCATCCATCCATCTATCTATCTATCTATCTATCTATCATCTATCTATTCTAGCACTCCCAAAATATTGGATTGCCTGCAGGCAGACTTGCATATAAGTATTCTTTCCCATGTATAGACGAATGCAAATGTGTATCCATGTCAAGCAACCAGTATAATGATGCATCAAATCAAATTTAGAAATAAGCATTTTACTTGGTGATTAACCTCTCAGTTGTCCTGCATATTAAAAAAAATGTTTGTCTTCCCTGTCCTTACCCTGAAAAAGAATTGCTTCTAAAAGTTCTGCTCGTTGGCATAAAAACATTCCCACACTTAAACTTTACCCATGATAAATGTTGCTTTTATGTTTCAGTTGCACTTGACCTTCTGAAGCCTTTTGAGAGAATCTCACTATATTGTTTGGCTTTGGTTCAAAATGGGACATGCAATGGAGAATTAAAATATATCTACATAGTTTTTTTAAAAAAATCTGAAAAACACTTTCTGAAGAGTTGGCTATTTGTGATGCCAGAATGAACATTTAGATTATTCTGCATTTCTATTTTTTACCAGTTGAATTGTAGTTCTGCTATTGTTGAAGTGTAGTCATTCTTCAGGTGAATATTAAAGAGCCTTTGCATTTGAATAATATTATAAATTAGAAATAAATTCATTAGGTAATATGTAGCTTAAGCCCCTGTCACACTGCACCAACGGATGGAAAGAGGATGTAAAACGGAGAAAAACACTTACCATCCATTGGTTAAAACAATGCTTCCATTCTGTACTCACTGCCTCCGTTTTGCTTCCTCTCTATCCGTCCAGCATCCGTCTATTGACGTTTCATCCGCTCAGAGGGTTTTGAGCTGCTCAAAACTTTTGCGTGGAAAATGTATCCAATGCGTCCATTCTGCATCCGCTAGGCATATGGGGAACATCCGTTCTGCATCCGTTACGCATCCGCTATATCCACTAGGCATCTGCTACGCATCCGCGCAACTCGATCCGCTCCAGCGGGAAGCGGATGCAGGGAGGAAGCGGAACGGACGCGGAACGGATGCAGAATGGATGCAGAAAGGATGGAGAAAGGATGAAAGCGGATGCAGCTTGCAAAGAAAGCATTTAAAATGGAAAAAACATTCGCAGAGGGGACCTATCTCGGATATTAAGGTTGTCTAGAGGATGCCTAGAGGACGCAAAGGGACACATAGTGAAAAACCTATACTGCCTATAAAAAGGGGGAGCAATTCATCTGGATCTCACTTTCAGCCCAGCAGCCCAGCTGTGCAGACCTCTGCAGCCTTCATCTGACTCTTCGTCTTCCACAGCATCCAGTCATGTATACCATGGATCGTAACAAAGTCCTTTTGGCAGTCACCATCGTTCTGCAACAGTGCGAAGCCATCTACAGGCTCTGTGAGCTCTACTAAGGGAAGAAAAAGAGGCGGCCAAGAAGCGTCTGGGTCCGAAGATGGATCGGGAGAAGAGCAGGGTACGGACTGTACAACAAGCTGATGGTGGAGCTCAGGAACGAAGACCCTCGTGCATTCCAAAACTTCATGAGGATGCCTCCAGCCATGTTTGATGAAGTTGTGGAGAGGCTGACACCCAGGTTAACCAAGGCAAACACCAACTTCCGGCCCCGCCTGGGCTCAAGGTGGCACTGACTCTGCGCCACCTGGCCTCAGGGGCCACCTACAGGAGCATGCAGTACGGCTGGAGGGTGCCACACAATACCATTAGCATTGTGGTCAGAGAAGTGGTGCAGGCCATCATCGAAGAATACATGGAGGAGCTCCTCCAGTGCCCCACCACTGAAGAAGGATGGAAGAAAGTTGCAGAGCAGTGGTTTCAGAAGTGGAACTTCCCCCACACCGTTGGAGCCATTGATGGCAAGCACATGGCCTGCAAAGCTCCAGCCAAGTCGGGGTCCACTTATTTCAACTACAAGGGCTTCTTCAGCATCATCCTCTTCACCATTGTCGATGCTGACTACAAGTTTATGTACATCGATGCTTCAGGCAACGGGTCAGTTTCAGACGCCCAGGTATATAACTCCAGTCACCTCAAGGAGGGGCTGGAACACAACCTCATCGTGGTCTTCCCAGATCCAGACTCACTGCCCAACAACACGCAAGATGTGCCCTACTTCATCGTGGGGGATGATGCCTTCTCCCTCATAACCTACCTCATGAAGCCCTACACCTCCAGACTCCTCACCCGTGAAGAGAGGATCTTCAACTACTGGCTTTCCAGGGCAAGGTGGGTGGTGGAGAACGCCTTTGGCATCCTGGCCAACAGGTTCCAGGTACTTCTCACCACCATGCAGCATCGCCCAGAGACCGTGAGGAGGATCATGGAAGCTTGCTGTATCCTGCACAATCTCATGCGCACCCACTACCCAGTTTTGCAGAACAGGCTCGTGGACCTCCAACAAGGCAATGGGGACATGGAGCCTAGGGAATGGAGGCAAGGGCAAAACCTGATAGACACTGAGGATGTGCAAGGCCCCAACAGAGCCTCACATGAAGGGAAGAAGCATCGTAACCTCCTGAGACACTGGTGCAAGTCCCCAACTGGAGCAGTGGAGTGGCAAGACAGGATGATAGATGATTAATGGATGCTTCCTTCAGCCTGTCTCATCACACTGATGAGATTGGGCCATGTATGTTGGGTGGGCCTACAATGAACAGGGCATTTAATAAAGAGTTGTGTTTGTGTTGACATGTGTGGATGAATGATTACATTATTATTGATAATAAAGGGCCAAAGGTGTGGCACCTGGGAGGGTGGACCATACAGCCCCACTGTGCTTGCACTGGAGGTTTATCTATCCCACAGCTATTAGCCATCCCAAAGGTATCCCTGCCCATCTCACAGGTATCCCTGCCCATCCCACAGCTATCTTAACCCATCCCACAGATATCCTAACCCATCCCAAAGGTATCCCTGCCCATCTGACAGGTATCCCTGCCCATCGCACAGCTATTACCCATCCCAAAGGTATCCTTGCCCACCCCAGTGCTATCTTAACCCATCCCACAAGCATGCAAAGGCTTAAACCATTTCTAAAAATTTCCACCAAGACTTTATTAAAAAAAAGGAATGAAGCAAGTGTGTGAATCAAAGATAGACTTTATTAACAACAAGCTGTAAAAGAAAAATGACCCAAGTCAAGTGTCCAAATAAAGTCCACAGGTAGTCAGCCAGCCAATCTCTGGCAGTCTTCACGGTCACTCGGAGGTGTGCCCCGTCTCAGGGGTGAAGGGTCCAGGTGCTGTGGAGGTGGCTGGTTCTGGAGTGCTTGTCTGAAGCGCCATTGGGGTGCCTGGCCCCAAGAGGACAATATGTGAGGGTGTGTTGAGAAAGCTTTCAGACAGCTGGCTCAGACCCGTGATGTTGAGAGCTCCTTCCTCCATGCCATGGGGTGTCAGCCCCAGTACCGAAGACAGATGTACTGAGTCCGGGCTTGGCTGTGGGGTGGAGGAAGGAGCGGTGTAGTGGGGCTGTCTGGTCTGCAGCTGGGTGAGGACTGGCATGGGTGGCATCATTGGCAGGGGTGGCATCAGTGTCGTGGGTGGCATCGTTGGCATCGGTGGGATCAGTGTTGTGGGTGGCATCAGTGGCGTCAGTGGCATCAGTGTTGTGGGTGGCATCGGTGGCATCAGTGGAACCGGTGGCAACGGTGTCGTCCGATGTGTCTGTGCCTGGACTGGGAAGGGCTGCTGCCTGTGCTGCTGGACCTCCTGGTAGCCGTAGCCCTGGTAGGTGAGGGGCTGTGGAAAGCTTTGGAATGGGAGGGACATCACCTGGGGTGGAGGAGTAGGCCTGGACTGGGTGGGAGCAGGTTCAGCTGGGCCTGGAGGGTTGTGAAGCAGCTCGGTGATCCGGTCCTTCACCACCTGGTACTGGGGTTCCGCCATGTCCCTGAGGGTCTGGTTCACATAGGTGAGGAAGGGCTTGCGGTTGGAGGATGAGGAGTCGTTGTGGACCAGCTGAGAGAGGAGATCTATGCTGCTCCAGATGGTGTCCCTGATCTCCACCAGGACAGTGTGGCTCTGCCCCTCCTGTCTGGCTCTTTGCCTTTCTGTGGAGGTGGAGCTGGAGGTGGATGCGGGTAGGGCTGTGGTGGATGTGCCGTCTCCTCTCTCCCCCTCACCAGGGAGTCCTCCACACGCTCCATCATGGTTAGTACTGCTGTGGGGGGGGGTTCTCCGCCATGGCACGCTCCGTAGAAACCTGCCTGGAGACAGGAGCTGACTCTTGCCCAGAAGAGGACTGGCTCTCAGCAGGCTGCCTGAGAGAGAGGGAAGTGAGAGGGGCTGCTGGTGGTCCTCGGTGGCGGACCTCACCCTCCAGGAAGCTGCACCTGGCCATGATGTAGGTCTCTCTGTCCGTCAGCTTAACCGTGGCCTGGCCAGATTTCTTCAGGTGCAGCTTCCCGTACCAGGTGTGCATGTGTTCCACCAGCCGAGGAGCACCTCCGAAGTGTAGCCCAGACTCTCCGCCTTCTCTCTACAAGCAGCATGCTTCCACTTGGTGTCCCTGTAGAGACGGTGTCCCTTCCGCCAGAGATAGTCATTCTCTCTCAGCCACTCCAGCACCTCATCCTCGTGTTCCTCCTCAATGGAGTATTGCCTCCTCTCCCGTCCCCGCATATGCCTCTTCCTCCATTTGGCAGGACCAGATGGGCCCTCATCAGAGGGGCTCCTAGGTAGTAGGGGCTGCTCCTCCACACCACCAGCAGCAGCAGCACCAGCAGGATCATCATCATCATCATCATCATCATCATCATCATCATCATCATCACCAGCAGGATCATCATCATCATCAGCAGCAGCAGCAGGATCAGCAGGACCAGGATCATCATCAGCAGAATAAGCACCAGCAGTGCCAGCAAGACCAGGAGCACGAGCAGGACCAGGAGCACGAGCAGGACAAGCAGGATGAGCAAGACCAGGAGTACAAGCAGGACGAGCAAGTCCAGGAATACGAGCAGGACGAGAAGGACCAGCAGGTTGAGGAGCAGCTTCAGCAGAGTAAGCTCCAGCAGAAGCACCACCGCCAGGAGCAGCTTCAGCAGAGTAAGCATGAGCAGAAGCACCACTGCCAGGAGCGGCCTCAGCAGAGTAAGTACGAGCAGAAGCACTACCACCAGAAGCAGCAGCAGCAGCTCCTCCCGAAGCAGAAGCAGTTGAAGCCCCAGCAGAAGCCCCAGCAGAAGCAGAGTCAGGGACAGGGGGCGGGAGGGTGGCCCTGTCCCTCTTGCCAGGGATGGCGACAGGTTGCTGAGGCTTTCTCTTCTTCCCCATGGTTGTGGGGTTGCTGGCTGGCAGGGAGGCTGGCAGGGAGGCTGGTAGGGAGGCTGGCAGGCACCAAGGCTGGCAGGAAGGCTGGCACCAAGGCTGGCAGGCACCAAGGCTGGCAGGCAGGCAGGCACCAAGGCTGGCAGGAAGGCTGGCAAGAAGGCTGGCATGCAGGCAGGCACCAAAGCTGGCAGGCAGACTGGCTGACAGGGAGGCTCGGAGGCAGGCTGGGAGGCAGGCTGCCAGGAAGGCTGGCAACAAGGCTTGCAGCAAGGCTTGCAGGTAGGCATGCAGGCAAGGCAGGCAAGGCAGGCAAGGCAGGCAAGGCAGGCAAGGCAGTCAATGTGTCCGGCAGCAGGTCTTTCCTCCGAATGGTGACCTGCTTCCGAGCTGCTTCCCTTTATATCCGTGGGACTTACGCAGTGCATCCCCCCCACATGCGCAATTAATGCTCGGCATCCATTAGGCTTCTGCTGTGCATCCGCTAGGCTTCCGCTGTGCATCCGCCTCATCCGCTGTGCATCCGCTTTGCATCCGCTGTGCATCCGCTTCATCCGTTCCGCATCCGCTCTGCATCCGCTTCATCTGTTCCACGTCCGCTTTGCCGAGGTCCCCCGAAAGCCTTGCGGATGTGCCATCTGCTCTCATCCACTTCCATCCACTGGGCTTCCATTCCGCATCCGCTTTCCATCTGCTCTGCGTCCTCCCTGCGTCCGTTCCTTTCCGTGTTATCCGCTCTGGTTATGCAAATTTTTGCCCCTTTTTAGAGCGGATAACAATGGATAGAACATTCTTCTCGTCTGCTGTGTCCTTTTTACAAATGTTTTGCATCCATTGGGCAGTGTGACAGGGCCTTTAGATTCATGTATTCCTTTTGTTGAGTGCCTTTTTCTTATATTTGAGCCTTGGACTAGATCAGGGGTGTCAAACTCAATTTCATTGAGGGCTGCACCAGGGTTGTGTTTGACCTTGGGGGGCTAGGAAGGCTGTGGCCAGGATGGGCTTGATCCACTCAATATCCCTCATGTTGGGGGTGCCTGTGGTGGCCTGAGGGCTTTGCTAGCAAAAACAGGCTCCTGAGCTCCATTTTTGGCTGTGACTGCCTCCTGCAATCTTCTGCCAGCGAAAATGGAGCTTGGGGACACTGCATATGTTTTTTTTTTGCTGACACAAGCACTGCAGGCCAGTCCTTCAGTGTTTCCAGGATGGCCTGTGGGCCAGATCTAAGCACCCCATGGACCGGATCCTGCCCCCGGGCCTTGGAGTTTGACACCCCTGCATTAGATAGTTTAATTGACTTTGATTTTGACAACAAATATAGTAACATCTGACTGAAGGCAGAGAGCTTTGGATAGAGGAAAAAAGGTATCTAATCAAGTGTAGTTTGTCAGTCAAAATTAGCATTTGATTATGGTTTATATTTTCCTGGATAGGTCTTGAGCCAGTTTCTACTTTTGTCTTTTACATTCCACAGAAAATCTATAAAATCAGCAGGGATAGTACTAATAAATTTATAATGTTGTTTTGTATTTCTGAACAAGGTACCTCAGTAATTAAGTGAAATATTTATGATGAATATAAAATAATGCAAATTCATTTGTTTGCCTGAAAGCTGGCTTGTTATTTATCTAGATTTATCTTTGAATTATAATTTAGACTCAATATCACTCTGAACAAAAATGATATTTAATTCAGGAAAACTCAGTTTATTGATACTGGGACCTATACAATAAACCATTATTCTGCAGAGATATAGCAGTATCTAAAGATGTGTTCTGATATTTTTCTCATTAGAGCTACAGCAAATTTTCCCAATGGCTAGAATGGATTAGGATCTATTATATTATACTGAAACAAATTACACACACACACACACACACACACACACACACACACAAATTGCATAAAGAGATCTTGATCTAAGTTCAGATTTTTGCTATATTATCACTCATTGATCTATTCTACAAAACCATTCCAGTTTAAATTTCAACAAAATAAATGGGATCATAACCCTCTTTTCCAACTAAAGAACATTTAAAAAATCCAAAGGATAAGTTTAGAAACTGATACATTCATTCTTTTTTTAAACTTTGTCTAGTTCTTATGCTTCAATAATTAATAAAACAGGATTATTTATCATTGAGAGAAAGCTTGTTTTCTGTATTTGTGAAGATTTGCCTGATCATCATAAACTGTTTTTTCAGCTTTAAAAAAATGCAGTATTGATGATAGAGTCAACATACATGTATTCTTTTCCAGTGAAGAGAAGAGTTTGTCTAGTGATTGCTATGTATGCAGCAAACATCTGTGAAAACTTTCTTCACATCTAAAGATACATGAAAAAATAAAAATAGACAAGTGATTCTCTCAAATACTCTTTTTTAGTGTTTCCCAGTAATGCATGAAGAAGCTAAAAATACAAAATGGATTGAATTTTGGTGCACACAGTATTAAATCTATTTAGTCTGTTTTGTGGATTCTGGAGTCAGATACATAACTGTTTTCAAGTTTGTAGAGGGTTAAAACATTACCAGCCTGTCTGAGTTGGACCAGAAAATAGATTTCTCTTCAGAGATTTTGTAGGGATTTTCCATTGCAGGTTTCTAGCTGTAAAACATTTTCCAATTACTTACACTGATATTAGTTTCTATAGGTAACAAGAGGAAGAACATTGTATCAGACTGTTCTAAGAAGAGCAGCACTTGGTTTAAAGCAGTGAGGACAGCTCTCTGGAAATGTCTTTAGTTTAAGAGTTGGACAAGCCAAGGTCATGTTAAAAATCAAATACATAGACATTTGATAAGGGACTCACGCTTACAAACATGGGAGAAAATTAAAAAAAAACATTATTTGAAAAGACCAACTGGATCTCACCTATGGAAGCTATATTATATCCAAATACAAGGAACATTTCAAAAATCATTAGACATAAAGAATTGCTAGATGAACAGGAGGAATTAAAAACATTGGATAAACTAAAAGAACAAAGGACAATATTAGATTGGTGGGTATATTTGCAAATTCAAACGAAATTTAAGAAAGATGTAAAGGAGCTAGGGATAGATAAAGATTTACAAAAATTGGACCAAATATTGACAGGCAAGGACATAAAATTTATAACATGAACATATAATTATTTACTGGAGGTACAACTAGAGGAGGAAATTGTTAAGGGATCAGTGATTGCCTGGGCGACCAATATGGGTCATAATATAAATTTGGATGAGTGGGAAAAGACTTTGACCGAGAACTGGAAGCTGACTTCGTCGATGGCATTCAAAGAAAATCAGTATAAAATGTTTTGTAGATGGCATTTAGTGCCAGCATGATTGGCGAAAATGTATCCAACCTTGACACCAGAATGCTGGAAGTGCAAACAAAAGAAAGGAACGTTTTTCCATGTGTGGTGGCAATGTATAGAGATCAAAAAATACTGGAAGAAAGTACAGAGATGGCTTTTTGATATTACAAATTATAGATTGAAATTGGAACCAGAAACATTTTCATTAGGTATGACTAAAGGGAATTTGAGTAAAGATAAAAGATACCTTATTGTACACATCTTAACTGCAGCAAGGATCACATTAAAACAAAATTGGAAGAGTGATAAAATACCACCAGATGAAGTTTTGATTCAAAAAATAATGGACTGTGCTGAACTAGATAAATTCACTATGGAACTGAAAGGAAAAGAAGATTGAGAATACTATACGACATGGGAGAGGTGGTATGAGTGGGTGAAGGATAAGGATAAAAATAATGTATAGTCACGAAATAAGAAACATGTATATACAATGACACAATAACTGTTAATGGAAATGAGATTTTTATATTTTTTGTTTTTAAAGAATAAAAAAAGTCAAATACTGTAAGAAAGAAGATCTGATGTTTTAAAAATACTACCATCTATTAGCAACTGGGTAGTAGACTGCATAGGCTGTCATTGTGCTGAAAAACTTTAAGGAAACCATGAGTTGGTAGCAAGTAGAGACAGAAAGCTCATGTTTTTAGTAGTTGTACTAGTAATTGTCCCATGAACAATTCCATGAGCAACATAATTCTATAGTATATAAACCCTTCTACTCAATTACTTATTTATGTATTAGATTTTTAGATTGCTACAATCCCAGGATGTTATAGCTGGTTCCCACTGTGACCTCAGTATGTCCATGTGACATTTAAGGTAGGAAAGCTACATGTGTTTCCAGTGGGTTTCCTGGTACAATTCAAATTCTGACCATTATCTATAGGGCTCTATGGTTCACAGGCTGCTTATCTATCGGACCACTTTTCTTCAACTGTCTTTGCTCATCTTGTAATATTTGATAAATTGTCCATAGAGATTCTTAATCATCCTGGTCATGGTCATCCAAAGGTGCTTTTTCAAATTAAAAAAAGCTATTTCCGAAAGCCCATTTAGGCGAGACTGAATAAGGAGCGATTTAACCTAGAAATAAGGAGAAACGATTGTGAGAACAACCAACCAATGGAACAAGGAGAGATTCAACCTGGAAATAAGGAGAAATTTTCTGACAGTGAGAACAATCAACCAATGGAACAGAAATTGCCCTTGGACAATGTGGGAGCACCATCACTTGAGACTTTCAAGGAGAGATTGGACAGCCATTTGTCAGAAATGGTAGGGTCTCCCGCTTGGGTGGGGGGTTGGACTAGATGATCTATAGGGTCCCTTCCAATTCTGTTAATCTGTAATCTGTACATTTGTAAGGAGGCAGCTGGACTTTTTTTGGTTTTTCCTTGAAGATCTTTCACTTCTCATCTAAGAAACTTCATCAGTTCAAGAATTTCAGAACTGAAGAAGCTTCTCGAATGAGAAGTGAAATGTCTTCAAGGAAAAAGAAAGTCCAGTTGCCTCTTGAAAAAGCACCTTTGGGATTTGATAAATTGGGCATGTTTCAAGTCCATTCTGTTAAACAATGCCATCTTGTGGGATCCTGGCAATGTACCTTCTGTGTCTCTGCTTTTGTTCTCGAAAAATATCATTTCCCAGAGGTCCATCTATTGCTATCCTTCTTCTGTTTTAGAAAAGCATTAAAAACCTAGATTTTCAAATAAACCACAGTCCAATGTATTTTATGATCCCCCTGAGCAATGACTGATGAGGGATGGCTGAAAATGTTTGTTAATGTAATCTCTCATATAATATTTCATTGTTCTACATTTTATATTCTACTGAGTTTTTCATGCAACTGCCTCAAGTTTTCCAACTTGGTGACCATGTAAGCACTACTACTAATATTAATTTGTAGCTTTTTATGCATTATATGTTTTAATCATATTTTAATACTACTATTATTAGAGTTGCCAAGTTGTACCTAAGGGGAAAAATATATATATTTCCTTGAAGAACTTACATGGAGTTCTATCAGCTCATATTTAGTGTCATATCATATCTATTTCAAAATTCCATTTGCATACGATATTAAGTAGAGTTAAGGCCCTGTCCCACTGCACTTACGGATGCAAAGAGGATGTAAAAAGTTAAAAAAAGCTTGCCATCTGTTGGAAAATGCTATGCATCCATTGTGTACTCATTGCATACGTGTTTTATACACTCTATCTGTCGAGCATCCATCCACTGTGATTTCATCCGTGCAAGAAGTTTTGAGCTGCACAAAACTTTGTGAACAGATGAACTTTCCGCTGTGTACAATGTAAATCCGCGACATACGAGCAACAAACATTCTATGTCCATTTATCATCCGTTAAACTTATTTAAATTTATCGCCCGCTGTATCCTCTCTGCATCCTCTGGGCATCCTCGCAACTCACATCCGCTGCAGCTGAAAACGGAAAGAGGGAGGAAACAAAAGGTACATGGAACGTCTATACATTGTTAGTAGCATGGAAATAGAAAGGATGCGCAGTGAACGGTTTGCATCCGATATATATCCGCACGGCATCCCCTTTCTTTCCTTTAGGCATATGTGATGCATCCGCTTCATCCGCTATGCGTCTGCTTCACAATTATCCCCCGGAACCACTTCGGAGGTGTCATCCGCTTCCATCCACTTTCATCCGCTAGGCTTCCTATGAACATCTGTTTAATATCCCCGCTACATACTACCCACGTCCATTCTTTTCCGTTCTGTTTATGCAAATTTTCGCCACTTTTTGGAGCGGATGACAACAAATGGAGCCACCCCCGAAATTTTCCTTGTCTGCTGTGTCCTTTATGCATATGTTTTGCATCTATCAGCCAGTGGGACCGGGCCTTTACCTGTGAACCAGTGGTTAATATGCATGTTCACGAAGCTGGAAAACAGATTAGTGGGGTGGGGAGGGAATGGGGATTTTACAGTATCGTTCCCCTGCCATGCCCACCAAGCCAAGCCACCCCCACCTAGCCATACCCACAGAATTGGCACTAATTTTTTTTGAATCTCGCCACTGTTTAGCAGTACTACTATATGTTCTATACTTTGACAATTAGGTTATTTATGGGTACTGGAATTTCTTCTTGCTCAATTCTATCCATTTTATCTTATATAATACTCCCTCAGCCACACTGCACTAGCAAAAGATTACTTTTCTGTATCATCTTAGTTTTTTTGTTCTTCTTGCTAAACTCCCTTATAAAAGTTGGACAGGACTGGCCAAGACAAATTTATCCATGTATTTGAAAGGATGGACATGTTTCAATAACTTTGGAGGATGGGATGGTTTGCACATTTGTTTTTTTCTCTTGGTAGGGTTCTATCCCTTTGTGTTCCCTTAAAAGTCTTATATGGGAAACCAGTGATGACAAGAGATACTGAGAGGGTCTTCTTGAATAAGGAGACACCCTTGTACCGATCAGCAACAGATTTCAAAAGACAGTTCCACCCTTGCTGTAGTCTCTTTGGCAGCGTCTGAGTGGTTGTCAGTGATGTCATAAGAATATTTATGATACCTCATAAATGGATGTCTCTGACTATTTTCCTTATTTTTATGTACAAATTGCATTTTATAATGGCAATAAAGTACTGGAGATTGCACATTTCAAAGTGATTATTGCATTTCTCAGGTGGTTAAAGCTGCTGTAACAGCTTCTCATCTCAAATTTCAAAAGCTCTTGCCCATTGTTGAAGTCGGTAACATGCTACATGCATTCATTTTCTTCTGATTTCATGTCTAAGGGCAGATTTGTTCCTTTTACAAATGTCTCCTCTCAACACACACAGAACTTCTGTGGTTGCTGTCTGCATCTCAGGGTGCTTCTAGACAGCAGCTGCTAGCGCTACAGACCAAAAGACATCTTGTCATCACTTACATCTTTATTTAACAGATTTTTTTTTTTGTACTAATAAGAACATAGAAATTAAAGTAATAATGGGAAGAAAGAGGTTTATAGATGGAAGGCACAGTTGTTTGGGACAGAATGATAACACTTGCTTGGTGATATCATCATGTCACTCCAATGTACTTGCATTCTAATGACTGATGCAAGAGCATAAGTTATCGTACAATAATGTCATCATGTATATTTTCTTTGGACCATCTCATTTAAAACAATAAGGCAGACTAATGATTGCTTAAGAAATACCTTTTGAAAATATTTATGCTTTATTATTTGTTATTCGGATTTAAAAGCTAAAAGGATTTCAGTGTGCTCGTTTGCAACTTCTCCAATCCAATCCAATCCCATGAAAAGCAGCTGTGGAAAGCAGCCCTGAAATGCAAGATAAAAATACATTTGGTCTAAATTGCTGCTGAGGTGTTATATCCGGGGTCTTCAAACTTGACAGCTTTAAGACTTCTGGACTTCAACTCCCAGAATTCCTCCTCCAGTCATGTTAGCTCAGGATTTCTGGGAGTTGAAGTCCACAAATCTTAATCTTGCCAAGTTGAATACCCTTATGCTATATGAATGCCCTTGCTTTCTCTGAAGCAATTTTTGGCCTTTGAATCTAAAGTTTTACATAACTTGGCAAAGACACCAAAGGGTTGAGATGGGTGAGGCAGGAACTAGCATTTTCCAGGTCTATGATGGCCATTATGTTAACCTACAATAACTGCTCATTTTCAAGACTACCAAATGCTGTGCCGACTGCTTATTAATTCAGAAGAGCAGGAAGAAAAAAACAAGTATTTAAACTTCCAAGAGTATGGGTTTTCTTTTTAAAAAAAAGAAAAACATTTTGGCATTTGCTGTGGACAGTCAACTGTTTTGTATGGCTTCTTGCCTGCAAAGAAGACTCTAATCTAGCCAAGCCATGTTTGACAGTTTTCAGTCAAGGCAAGCCAAGCAGTCAACTAAGCCATGAAGCTTCAGGACACTTGCTTTTTATTGCTGGGTCCAGCTCAGAAGGTTGACTCAACCCAGTTCTTTTAAAAAAGAAGCTCAGAAATAAACCATGACTTAAAAGAAGGAAGGGAGAGTATTTGGCAACTGTGGTAATAATAGTAGTTTAATTTATTCTGTGCTTATAACTAACTCAGTGCAGTACAGACATGGAATAAGAACATCCAAACAATTACATATTGTTATAGTTTATAGTATTACATTATAAAACAAAAGTCCACAACATATAATAATATTAAACTTTGAATGTAGAAACTGTCAGGTATTTCTTTTAAATCAGTGCCCATGAAAAGTGCCCATGAAAAAGAAGAAATATTTAGTGGTGGTTGTTTTTTTGTTTTAATTAACTGGTCTAATTTATGTAATTCTGAGGTCAGTATATTGGTTATAACAGGAGCCAGGTGAGAAAAAAATTATTATAATTATATAAGTATACAACATTATGATTTAATTTTGAGACAATAAATTACATTAAGAATGTTGCCCAGATTTCCTTTTTTTTCAGTATAAAATTAGTTCAAAAGCTGAGAGTTGTCAGATTAAGCCAACTTTTAAATTCTGGGCCACAAGCATTCCTGAATGTGTAGATAATCATTTGTTTTTATTGTCCAACAGTTCAAACTCAATGTGTCCGAAGTTCTCCATAATTTTGAAGATCCTAGATTTTGATGAGTTGAACACTTCCTTCCAAAACCTTGTCTCACTGTAGTTATTATGACAAACCAATCACAAATTACAAGCAGGCATACCTATAATATGATTATCAAAATTCCTTAAAATTGAATACTTCTCTAACATAGAAAGGATGAGAGCCAACACTTTTAAAATATTCTTTCTTCATGTGGATGTATTGGGGGAGAGGGAAAGAATGAAGTTAACTATTTTAGTTCAGAAATTAAACCTCTAACATTTCATAAAACCTGAAGCCATTGATTGTATAATATTCCCATATTCTGTTCCAAATTTCTTTGATATCATAATTTTAAAGGCAAATCCATTTTATGACATATTAAATGTTTCTTTGAAATCCCTGTTCTGACTGCACTCTCTTACTCCATCAATGTGGAGAACATAAATTCATCTCACCTATGCTACAATGCATATGATGCCCTTCAACCTATTCTCCAAAGCACTCAAAGACAGAACAAGAAACAATGGATGGAAACTAATCAAGGAGAGAAGCAACTTAGAACTAAGGATAAATTTCCTGATAGTTAGAAGAATCAATCAGTGGAATCACTTGCCTCTATAAATTGTGGGTGCTGTAGTACTGGAAGTTTCTGAGAAGAGATTGGACAACTATTTGAAATGATATAGGGTTTCCTGCCTAAACAGGGGGTTGGACTAGAAGACCTCCGAAGTCCTTTCCAACTGTGTTATTCTCAGGGGTGGGATCTGATCGGTGTAACTACCGGTTTGTGCATGTGTATATCATCGTCATCTAGCTGTCTGGACAGCTGAGCAGCGCTGCATGCAAGTGCACAGCAGTTGAAAAAGCCTTTTTTTCCTGCTTTTTCAACCACAGCTGTGTCGTGCAAAGCAGCTGTGGTTGAAACGCAGGAAATACAGGTCAGCTAAAAGCCCGGGCAGGTGGGTGGGTCAAAACAGCAGCAGACATAGAACCGGTTCTATGTATGCTCTCTGTTTGCTGCTTTTCATAACAACCAGTTCTACAGAAGTGGACAGAACTGGTAGAATCCCACCCCTGGTTATTCTGTTTTTATTCTGTTATGCACAGAGTAATAAGACCTCATGCTAGCAAGAGAAAAAGCTGTCAATATGGCCCCATACTGGGTAAATGTCAAGTCAGTGTTGAATGTTATATGTCTATAATTTAAAGATGCTACTGACACAAATAAAAAATTCCATTACTTTAGGCATAATTTGAGGTCTGTCCCCATGAAACACTTCACTTCCAATACAATTTCTTCTCATCCTTTTTCATCTTTCCATTGTCTGCAGCTGCCAGCTCTTGGCCACAACCACATCTTTGAACCACCAACCTTCTCTCTCTGATTTAGTAGCCCATTGGTTTCATTCTCCATTCTCTGATCCCACTGGTCTTCAACACATCTATCCATCACAATTATTCCTAAGACTAACCCAACTGAAATGAAATTTAGTACCTTGGGAACAAAATGTCAACTCAGTGCTATTTTTTTTAAGGTCAGAGGTCACATTTAATATGGCTACCAAGATGGGGGAGGTGGGAGCAGCCATGTTACATACATGAGCAAAATTTTTGTTTCATTGCAGTGGAGCTTTTTTGGGGGGTGCGTGTTTGTGAATCACTTTTTTGTTTTTAATTATTTTTTTTAGCATATGGCATAATAAACCGCAGTTACAATGTGCATTAATATTTTAAATGATATACGCAGTTCAATTGGGGTTCCCCAGGTGGTCTTTTTGACCCTTAATGGGGCAAAAATAAAGTAAAATAATAAATATCTTTCAAATATCCAAAATGTCATAATATTTTGGAATTTCATCCTATAACTCTATAATCTAATGAGAGTTGGCTGTAGCACAAAATTGCAGCCATTAAAAAAACCAAATATTTAAAATGTTTAATTTTGGGGAGGTTATATATGCCATGATTCCTGTGGCTGTTACATTCTGGAACTTTAACTTAAGAGATGGTCAACAAAACCTTTTCAAGGGTGGGGAAATTGGAGCTATTGCATTACTTTTCATGTTTCCCACTAATAGAGTACAAAAACCATGTGAGCTTTTTTGGCAGTTTTGTTTGGACACCATCCATGGGTGGCTATTTTAAGGAGATGAGTAAATCTATTGGAATATTATGGGCATGGGGCTGGAGGTTTAACTTCATCCCATGTTCTATGCATGGGTGAATAAAACTGACAACTAGGCTTAAGTTTTCCAATTTTTTTGTTGCCCCTGTTCACATGCCACATGGTGTTACTGTGATGTAGATGTGTGCATGTATTCATACTCCCAATGGATTTCTATTTTTTGGCGGCAACTGAAAAATGATAGCAGAGAGAGCCAAATCTATCATTCAGAACTTAGTTTATGACTGTCATGAGATAAAAACTCAGAAGGGATGAATGAGAAGAATTCAGTATAATCTGACACTTTCTCCTACTTCCTTTCATGACATAGTATTCAATTCTCTTCTGCCTAAAGTTCAATAAAGCATTCTCAGAAATGTCTTCACAATGGCTTGCTCTGGGAACAGATTCACGGATTATATGGTTGATTGTTCTGATAGTCATATTTTGTTTCCCATCACTGTAATACCATGATATTGTCTGTTCAGTTCCAGAATCTCCATCAGACAAAACAAACACCAGTAGTGAAGGCCTTGGACTAGGACCAGGAGATCTAGATCAGCTAGAGGACCTCACATGGTAACTTTGGAGAAACCCCTTTCTTTCAGCTCAATCTTCCTAACTGCTTTTCCATTGTGGGGAAAAAATGGTGGAGGAAGTGTGATGATTTATTTATGGCATCTACAGAGGCCAAGCAATCACTGATATATAAAGTGTTGTTGTCCTGAAAGAAAGGCAAAATAGGCATCTAACAAAAAGTATATTTCTGGAAATATTATTCTTTCTTTTCAGCTAAGAATTTCATTAGCCAAAAGATGATTATTTCCACTGTATCTCATAACCTCCATAAATGAACCCTATATGGACATTATACTTCCAAAACCCCACAGGCGTGTGAACTTCCTCTCAAACATTATAGGAGGAAGAAGTTGAAAACATGCATGATTATTTAGCAGTGATTTGGTTGCTTTTTTTTTTTTTTTAATATGTGAATCTTCCTGAATATACTCATGCTTCAAGATTTTCTCATGGCTTAGTCCTTCTGCCAGGATCACCTTAGGTAGCCTGTGCTTACATTTTGTACAGTTAGTATATTTCTTTGGAAGACCTTAAGTTTGGGTGTTTTTACTTAATTCCAAATGGTTTTTCCATTACAAGAAACTCACTGATTTGTTGGTGATAAGACCTATTTTGCTTGGAAGAATTTTCAAGAAAATTCATTACTGAAGTGTCCATTTTAAGTTCAGGTCAGCCAAACCTAAGTGAAATGATACATAATCTCAGTTCAACTTCAGCATACTGCTAACCAGATCTCAAAAATTATAGGTTAGACTTTCAAAGGTAAAAAAATAAATATGGACAGGAAATTCCAGCTACCAATGAAAGTAAGTTGGAATTATATAAGTTAAGTTCTACTTTGGGAAATGCATGTATTATTTCTTCAAAAATAGGAGAACTTTATGGAGCTGCTCAAGGAAGAATCAAACAAATATTGAAGCAAAGTATTTTCACCCTACATATGTATAATATAAAGGTTGGAGGTTAAAAAAATTGACATTTGTAGGGGTGTAGGACTCTCTCTATTATTAAACTCAGGCTGTATGCCAATTGATCTTCACTTACAACACAATGAGTAACTTTAACATCCAGAGCCCGTTTGGTGTAGTGTTAAAGCAGAGGTCTTCAAACTTGACAGCTTTAAGACTTGTGGACTTCAACTCCCAGAATTCTTCCTCCAGTCATGTTAACTCAGGAATTCTGGGAGTTAATGTCCACAAGTCTTAAACTTGCCAAGTTCGAAGACCCTTGGGTTAAAGTATCAGGCAAAGAACTAGGAAGCCATTAATACCTTAATCTCACTTCTGATGGATACTTTGAGAGGTCATCTTAAAATTGGATGTTCATGATATCTGCCATGAACCATCTTAATGTCTCAACCTGACATGTCTCCTTTAAGAAGATGTGTTAATTGCAAAGGTATCTGTTACAAAGATGATGAAAACAGGATTAGATGTGCATTACAATCTTACAAGGTAGCTCTCAGCATTTTGTATTTGCCTGCCAATGTTGCGCACAAGTATATACTTCCTGAGGCTTGTGCTATGATGACATGGCTTGTATTTTGACATGCCATGTCTCCCGTCTACCCAATACCTATTCAAATGTATAAAGAACTCACTTCTTTTTTATGTATACTCATTTTACCACTGAGATAAATATTTCCAAATATTTCATGTTTTTTTTAATTCCCATTTCTTCTATTATGATGTAGCATGACTTAGAAGTTCATGATTTAATTGTGGAACATGACATAAGTATATAAGCAAGACCAGCTTTGTTTGGAACAAAAGACATATTTGTTTTAGTGAATTTTTTTCTCTTTATTGCTAGTAATAAAATATTTAATAATTAACATGTTTTATTCTAAAGAAAACGTATTTTAAACACATTATTTCTACTAAAAATATGGCCCTTAACTACATTCCCATCTTTATATTAGTTTGGGAAGGGTACAGTTCACAAAGACTGGGGGGCCCCAAGCACACTTTGCTTCGTTTCTGTAGTTTGTCTCTGTAGTCTTCAGGATTCTCCTATAAACCAGAGGTTAGGGTTAGGGCTAGGTTAGGGCTGGGGCTAGGGCTAGGTTAGGGCTGGGGCTAGGGCTAGAGCTAGGGCTAGAGCTAGAGCTAGAGCTAGAGCTAGAGCTAGAGCCAGAGCCAGAGCTAGAGCTAGAGCTAGAGCTAGAGCTAAAGCTAGGGCTAGGGCTAGGGCTAGGGTTAGGGTTTAGGGGTAGGGGTAGGGGAAGAGTTTAGGGTTAGGGGTAGGGTTAGAGTTAGGAGTAGTGTTATGATTAGAATTAGGGCTAGGACGAGCACTAGCATTAGGGTTAAGGGTAGGGTAGAATTAGGCCGAGGGTTGGGGTAGGGTTTGGGCTAGGGTTAGGGGTAGGGTTAGGCTGAAAGTTAGAGTTAGGATTAGGGTTAGGGTTGTGGGTAGGCCAAGGGCTAGGGGTAGGGATAGGGTAAAGGTAAGAGTAATGGTAAGGGTTAGGGCAAGGGCTAGGGCTTGGGCTCAGGTCAGGGTCAGGGTTAGTGTTAGAACTAGTGTTAGTGTTATGGTCAATGTTAGTGTTGATGTTCAGACTAGGGCTAGGGCTAGGGTTATAATGAGGCTCAGGGTTAGGACTAGGACTTGAGCCTTTGCATAAAGTAATTTTAGATATGCTGTTTCAGATTCCAATAAAGTTTAGGCAGAGCAGGTTTGTTATGTGAACTCCGGTTAAAGAATTCTGATCAATCTTTTAAATTCTTTAGGAAAATAAAGAGTAGCTGATATTTAAACCATTTAAAGCTTGAAAGAAGATGAGTTCTGAGTAACAGCTTGATTTCATCTTTTTTAAAAAGGAGGGAATAAAAATGTTTATTTCTTCATCCTAACAGCCCTTGGGAAAGTGTTTGAAACCAGCTCTTTAACTGGATTGAGTCCAGTTTGTATGTGTGCGTCATATTCTCACATTTTAAAATGAACTGGAGTTTGAAGTAGTCTACACAGCTTGAAGATGAAACCCCTTTGCTTCTCTCCACCTTTTGTTATTTGTTTGGCACGATGAAGCGTGCAGGGGAATGTTAAACTTTGCATATTATTATGTGACCTTGGGTTGGCCTAATAATGTAATTTCTCCAGATTGTGAAACAACATATCTTCAAAGCATTATTCATGTGTAATTCATTTTAATCCTTCCCAAATGCATACATATTGTCCATATAACTGATTCCTTGTTATTGTGAAGCACAGAATTTGTGCCATTGGCATTTTCATGATAACTCTTTAATAAATTAATAGCAATGACTGGCCAGAAGATAAAGCCAATCAGGCTTATTCAGTTCTTCACTGAGATCTTTGTGATTCATCCACGTGGATCAATGGCAAGGCAGTAAGGCTTGGTCATCACAGAGCCATTAAAGAGGGGACAAAGGTTGTATCTTTCTGAGAGTTGAAGATCTCTAATTCTGATGAAAATGGCTTACCACCCACAAAGGAATACCATTTGGGAAAATATCCTAGAAGAAGGTAGCAAGAAAGATATTGTTGATAAATCAATAAGAATATGGATAATGCCCTGCTGGTTTGGACCTCTAGCCCATCTTGTCTGGCAGTCTGTTCTCATAGTGGCCAATCAAGTGCATAAGGGTAGCAACAGCAATAGCACTTAGACTTATATGCTGCTTCATAGTGCTTTATAGCCCTCTCTAAGCAGTTTACAGAGTCAGCATATTGCCCTCAACAATCTGGGTCCTCATTTTACCCACCTTGGAAGGATGGAAGGCTGAGTCAACCTTGTGCCTGGTGGGATTTGAACTGCCAAACTGCTGGTAGCCAGTGAATAGCAGAAGTAGCCTGCAGTACTGCATTCTAACCACTGTGCTATCATGGCTCTTTAATCTTTTCTTGTCTACTTTGTCTATACCATGGATAATGTGTACTCTTCTATCATGTTCCCTTTTATTTACTCTCTTACACAGCATAATATCAATGCTCATTACAAATTCTATAGAAGTACTGGGACATCAGGGAGGACTGCTAGGTCTTTTTGACCAGCAGTTTACATCTTTAGAAAATTAGTCAAAACCAGATCTCAACCAGGAACACCAAATAGCAGTCAGAAGACATGATGAAAACTTTTTAACATGGATAGACTTCACCATAGTTTCAAATGGGACACTGTGAGCATCCTAGACTGAGCCAAGTCCAGAAACACTAGAGAATTCCTGGAAGCCTGTCATTCAGACAAATCAGTCATCAACAGATACATAGAGATAAACAGCATCTATATATCTTTCAAAAGAGACAGTCAAAAGGGGTGGGGGAGCTAAAAAGGAAACAAGAAGACAAAAATACTTCTTTGCCAGCAATCATCACCCAGATAATGAGAGATTAACAAAGACCAAGACCAATAAATACCAGATACAATAAATAAATACAAAATTAATACTAGACCAACAATAAAACAGTAAACAATACCCAATCAAGGAATTATCGACTCAGACAAACAGTCAAACGGTAAACAACAGCCTAATCAAGGAACTGGTCAAGAACGCTTCCATTAATACTGACAGGACAAGACACATATACAGAAAGAAAACCCCACTCCCTTCTAGCACTGATGATGTTACCTGATTGGGTAATAAAATGATTGCAAGAAAACAATCAAGGTCAGAGAGCACCACTGATCATTTCCTACTGAATATGGGCCAATATCAGCTCCTACAGTATATCAGCAGCATAAAGGCAGCTTAAGGCTAGGTCACACTGGCCGACGGATGCAAAACGTATGCAAAAAGGACACAGCGGACGAGCAAATTTTCCATCCGTTGTTATCCGCTCTCAAAAGTGCCCCAAATTTGCATAAACAGAGCGGAAAACAACGGAAAGGAATGGATGTGGGGAGGATGTAGCAGGGATGTAAAGCGGATGTTCATAGGAAGCCTAGTGGATGGAAGTGGATGGAAGCGGATGACACATCCGCAGGGCTTCCGGGGGAGAACAGCAAAACAGACGCATAACGGAAGGAGCAGATGCGTAGCAGATGCGTAGTGGATGACGCAGATGCATCACGGATGCCTAGCAGATGCCTAGCGGATGCAAAGCGTTCACTGCGCATGTGGGGAGGATGAATTGCGTAAGCTCCGCAGATATAAAAGGATGCAGCTCGCAAGCAGGTCACGATTCAGAGGAAAGACCTGCTGCCACAGACATCTTGAGAGAACACCATGGAGAAGAAGAGGAAGCCTGTGCCTACTCCTGCCAGCCCTGGCAAGAAGGACAGAACCACCATCCCACCCCCTGGCGCTGACTCTGAAGCTGCTGGTGCTTCTGCTGCTGCTGGTGGTGGTAGTGGTGCTCCTGGTGCTCCTGGTGCTCCTGGTGTTGCTGGTGCTTCTCCTGCTGGTGCTGCTGGTGCTTCTCCTGCTGGTGCTGCTGCTGCTGGTGGTGGTGTTTCTCCTGCTGGTGCTGCTGGTGCTGCTGGTGCTTCTCCTGCTGGTGCTGCTGGTGCTGCTGGTGTTGCTGATGCTTCTCCTCCTGCTGCTGCTAGTTCTCCTGCTGCTGCTGTGGTGGACCAGCACCAAGGCCCTCAAAGCCCTGCTGCTGAAGGCCCTGAAGGCCCTGCCAGAGGGAGGAAGAGGCAAGGCAAGGAGAAGGGGGAGAGGAAACAGTACTCCATTTCCAAAGACCATGAGGAAGAGGTGCTGGAATGGCTGAGGGAGAATGAGTACCTGTGGAGGAAGGGCCACAGGCACTATCGTGACACCTAGAGGAAACAGGCAGCATAGAGAGAGAAGGCGGAGAGCCTGGGCTACACTTCAGATGTCCTCCTGGGATGGTGGAAGCACATGCACACCTGGTATGGCAAGCTGCACCTGAAGAAATCCGGGCAGGCCGCTGTCAAGCTCACTGACCGGGAGACCTATGTCATGGCCAGGTGCAGCTTCATGGAAGGTGAGATCTGCCACCAAGGAGCAGCCCCTCTGTCAACCCTCTCCCTCAGACAGCCCACAGAGAGCCACTCCTCTTCCAACCAGGGAACAGCTACCATGTCCAGGCAGATGTCTTTGGAGGGCCCCACGACAGAGACCCCCCCGACAGCTCCATTCCCCGTGCCAGAGGACATGGAGGATCCCCTGTCTCAGATGAAGCAAGAAGAGGCAGCCACCAGAGACCAACCCACACCCACACCCAGCTCCACCTCCACAGAAAGCAAGCAGAGAGGCAGACCGGAGGGACAGAGCCACACTGTCCTCTTGGAGATCAGGGACACAATAAAAGCCAGCACAGATCTCCTCTCCCAGCTAGTCCACTTTGACATGCCATCCTCTAACCGCAAGCCCTTCATCACGTACGTGAGCCAGACCCTCATGGACATATCCGAGGCCCAGTACCAGGCGATGAAGGAGAGGATCACAGTTCTTCTGCACCACTCTCCAGGCCCAGCTGAACCTGCACCTACCCATTCCAGGTCTGCTCCTCCACCCCAGCCGATGTCACAGCCCTTCCACGGATTTCAACAGCCCCTCGCCTACCAAGCCTACCACTACCAGGACTTCCCACAGCAGAGGCAGTCCTTCCCAATCCAGACCCAGGTTCTTCGGATGCCACAGACTCCACAGATGCCTCACCTGACCCAGCTGCAGACCAGACAGCCCCACTGCACTCCTCCTTCCTCCACCCCACAGCCAAGCCCTTCCTCAGAACATCTGTCATCAGTCTTGGGCCTCACATCCCATGTACTTGAGGAAGGGCTTCTCAACCTCACGGGACTGAGTCAGCTCTCTGAGAGCTTCCTGCACACACCATCTCCAATTGTACTCTCAGGGCCAGGCACCCCAATGGCGCCTCAGACCAGCACTCCAGCAACAGCCACCTCCACAGTCCCTGGCCCCTTTACATCTGAGACCATGGGCACACCTCAGAGTGACTGAGAAGAGTGCCAGAGACAGAGTTGTTACCTGTTCACTTTATCTTTGCTTAAGACAGTTTACTTGGGTCATTTTGCTTTATAATAAAGTCATACAGTTTGTTATTAATAAAGGTTATCTTTGCTTCACACACTTGGCTCATTTTTTTTACTTAATAAAGTGTTGGGGAAAACTTTGTAAAAAGGGTTAAGCCTTTGCATGCTTGTGGGATTGTTAAGGATAGCTGTGGGATAAGGATAGTTGTGGGATGGGTAAGGATAGTTGTGGGATAGATAAACCTCCATTGCAAGCATAGTGGGACTGTATGGTCCACCCTCCCAGCTGCCACACAATTGGCCCTTTATTATCAATAACAATTTAATCATTGATCAACACATTTCAACATAAACAAAACTCTTTATTAATGCCCTGTTCATTGTAGGACCACTCAACATACATGGCACAATCTCATCAGTGTGATGAGACAGACTGAAGGAAGCATCCTTTCAGCATCTACCATCCTGTCTTGCCACTCCCCTGCTCCAGTGTTTCAGGAGGTTGCGCTGCTTCTTCCCTTCACGTGAAGCTCTGTTGGGGCCTTGCACATCCACAGTGTCTATCAGGTTTTGTCCTTGCCTCCATTCACCAGGCTCCATGTCCCCATTGCCTTGTTGGCGGTCCACAAGCCTGTTTTGCAACACTGGGTAGCGGGTGCACCTGAGATTGTGCAGGATGCAGCAAGCTTCCACGATGCTCCTCACAGTCTGTGGGCGATGCTGCATGGTGTTGAGAAGTACCTGGAACCTGTTGGCCAGGATGCCAAAGGCATTCTCCACCACCCGTCTTGCCCTGGACAGCCTGTAGTTGAAGATCCTCTCTTCACGGGTGAGGTATCTGGAAGTGTAGGGCTTCATGAGGTAGGTTCTGAGGGAGAAGGCGTCATCACCCATGATGAAGTAGGGCACATCTTGTGTGTCGTTGGGTAGGGGGTCTGGATCTGGGAAGCCCATGATGAGGTTGTGTTCCAGCCCATCCTTGAGGTCACTGGCATTGTATATCTGGGCATCTGAAGATGAGCCGTTGCCTGAAGCATCGATGTACATGAACTTGTAGTCAGCATCAACCATGGCAAAGAGGGTGATGCTGAAGAAGCCTTTGTAGTTGAAATAAGTGGACCCTGAGTTGGGTGGAGCTTTGCAGCCCACATGCTTCCCATCTATGGCTCCAACAGTGTGGGGAAAGTTCCACCTCTGATACCAAAGTTCTGCAACTTTCCTCCAGCCTTCTTCAGTGGTGGGACACTGGAGGAGCTCCTCCACGTATTCTTCGATGATGGCCTGCAACCACTTCTCTGACCACAATGCTTATGGTGTTGTGTGGCACTCTCCAGGCATACTGCATGTTTCTGTATTTGGTCCCAGAGGCCAGGTGGCGCAGAGTCAGTGCCATCTTCAGTCCAGGTTCCAGGCTGGGATGGAAGTTGGTGCTTGGCTTGGTAACCTGGGTCTCAGATGCTCCACAACTTCATCAAACATGGCTGGTGGCATCCTCATGAAGTGCTGGAATGCACGAGGGTCTTCATTCTTCAGCTCCACCATCAACTTGTCATAGAGTGCAAACTCCATTCTTCTCCTGATCCATCTTCGGACCCAGCTCTTGGATGTCTCCTTCTCCTTGCGTAGAAAAGGTGAAACAGTCTGAAGAGGACTTGGTTCTGGTGTTGAATGATGGCGGCTACCAAAAGGAGTGTGCAATGATCCATGGTGGACATCAGTGGATGATGTGGAAGACCAAGAGCAAGGCTGAAGAGGTCTGCATACCAGGGCTGGTGGACTGATAGTGAGATCCAGGTGATCTCCTCCCCCTTTTTATAGGAAATGTTGGTTTTCCGCTATGTGTCCTTCCACATACTCTAGGCATCCTCCTGACATCCTAAATATCCGAGATACATCCCATATACGAATGTTTTGTCCGTTTTAATGGTTTATATCCGAGCTGCATCCGCTTTCATCCTTTCTATGTCCGTGCTGCTAACGCTGTGTGGACATTCCATGTACCTTTCACTTCCTCCCTCTTTTCGCTTTCCACTGGAACCGATGTGAGTTGCACAGATGCCCAGAGGATGCCGAGAGGATACATCGGACATGTAACGGATGACAACGGACATAGAACGTTTCTTGCCCGTATGTGTCATGGATGTACATCGTACATGGCGGAAAGTTCATCCGCTCAAAAAGTTTTGTGCAGCTCAAAACTTTTTGAGCGGATGAAATAGCAGTAGACGTATGCTCGACGGATAGAGCATATGAAAGACGTACGCAGTGAGTACACAACGAATGCATCGCGTTTTCCAATGGATGGCAAGCTTTTTTGTCCATTTTACATCCTCTTTGCATCCGTTGGTGCAGTGTGACATGGGCTTTAGCAGCTTTCTCCTCCTCTGTGCAAGTACTTAAATAATATTTGAAATATATTAACATAATAAATAGAATTGTGAAACCCTCTTCAACCTTTCTTGTTTTAAGGGGTTAAGAAGCCTGAACCATTTGTGTGTGCATTCCCTTTTGCAGTTTTTCATTAATAAATGGTGAATGTATGCCTGATGAACACAGAGTCTAAGACTGACAATAGCGAAACAGCAGCATAGTCATAGTAAAAGACAATAGAAATACAGTTACAGTGTTTAAGTTTATTAACAGTTGGCAATGGAGTGAAAGTACAAAGACCACCATTCTATTCAATTATGTTCTGTTTACAAAGTCTGGTTCAAGGACAACAATATGTTCAGAGTTGCATGCCTTTAAAACCATATCAAGTAAAAGACTGCATCATTATATTTAGCACATCCATTGTGTGGGATTATTTTTGTTCTTAACAGTGGTCACCTCCTCTACGTCCATCATTTTTGAAGCCATATAAGAGAAGGAGACTGGGAAAACCCCTGCTTCAGAAAGTTATACATCCAACCCCAGTGTGATTGTCTGGCAGTGTTAAGGACCATCTGTTAATAGTAACATCACTCTGAAAAATCCAGTTTTCAGAGACCACATTCTCTGTAGTCATTCCATATGCCACAATTAATCAGAAAGCTGACTAGCCTGTGAGTAGTGCGCTCTCATGTTTAAAGGTACCAGTCCTTTTCTGAGCCAGCGGGGCCTGTGTTCAATTGACAACTTCTGAGCATAACATTTTTGCTCTGGGCAGAAAACCAGGATACAAAATCCACAGGGCTCCATTTCTTAAACACAAAAGTGGGTGTGGCGGGAGTTTCGTATCTCATTAGCTCTTAAAATGCCAACCCGCTGCATGTTGCACATGGGGCTCTAAATAACCACAGTCCTTATGGATTTCTGCAGTTGTAATTGATTCCCTGTCTTACAGTTGCTCGGAGTCTGCATATCAGTGGCTTCCATTGCATGTAATAGCCCAATAACATCCAGGAATGCACAACTTGCTTTCATTGCTTGTTCTCTCCTCCTTTGGCAGAACAGGTCCAGCTGGGAATTAGTTTGTCACTGGATTTTTCATACATGTGCTGGGCATGCTGTTTTGCCAGACGAATCAAGACCAATGGCTCTGAATGCTGTTTAAAAGAGAACAATGCTTTTGCTAGGAATGTGAGAAAGAGGCACTGACTTTTCCCAACACTTTGGAGACTAGAAATGAGAACCGTGAACAAGAGTATTGTTTTTGATACTCTAAAAATCCAAAAGGTGTAAAACTCTAACAATTAAAAAATAAAAGAAAGGAGGGGATTCTTGTCTGATCTCCCTCTGACATTGGGAGGAATTTAAAGTTGCAATTGATACGGTCTCTTTGCTAGCTGGTTTCTGGTATCCCTCCATTGTATTGGTCAATTTACCTTTCATTAAATAGTAGCAGAGCTCCAAATGCTACAATTGGTTTATTTATTTAAAATATTTATAGCTTTCTACTAGCCAGAAGATCTCATGGCAGCTTAAAGACAAGGTAAATAGAAAAAAACAACCCAATAAAATAAATAAATGAATTTGTAGCACACCATAGCACTGCTAAAGAAGACTTCAAGGGACCAAATGCATGACGATAGTCCATAATTAATATAAATCTCAGGACTTAACCAGGTGTGAAATGCAGATAAGATATTTGCCAGCTTCACCATCAGAGGAATTTTGAAATGAGGGTGCCACAACAGAAAAGAACCCTTTTTGGGAAACCAACATAGGTTTGTCAAAAACAGATGATGCCAGACAAAACGTATTGCATTCTTTGAAGAAGTGACTAAATTACTGGACCAGTGAAATGCTGTGGATGTAGTATACTTGAACCTTAGTAAAACATTTGACAAAGTAGACCACAACCTACTTCTTGGTAAGCTAGAAAAAATGTGGGATAGAAAAGATCACCACTAGATGGATTTGTAATTGGCTACACATATAGTCCTCAATGGAATGACATCGATATGGAAGGACCAAGCAGTGGAGTGCCCCAAAGTTCTGCTTTAGGCCCCAGGACTGTTCAATATTTTCATAAATGATTTAGATCATCGGACAGAAGTGGAAATCATCAAATTTGAAGATGATACTAAGTTGCAGGAATAGTCAAAACTTTAGAAAATAGGCACAAGTTCCAGAAGCATCTTGATAGGCTTGAACATTGGTCCCCATCCAACAAAATTCAATTCAGTGATGAGAAAGGTAAAGTTTTACAATTAGGCAAGGAAAAACAAAAACAACTGCACAGGTATAGAATGTGTGATGCCTGGCTCTACAGCAATAACTATCTGAGTGAACAAGCATTTAAATATGAGCCAGCAGTGTTCCTCAGCTGCCAAAAAAGTCAAGGGGGCCCTAGGTTTCATCAACAGAAGGGTAGTATCAAGGGCACTTGAAATATTAGTATTGCTTTATACTGCTTTGGTAATCCCACAGTTGGAAGTTTGCATCCAGTGTTGGTTACTATGATACAAAAAAGATGTTGAGATTCTAGAAAGAGTGCTGAGAAGAGCAACAAAAGTGACCAGGGGGCTAGAGACTAAATCATATGAATGAATGAATGAATGAATGAATGAATGAATTCTTTATTGTCCAAGTGTGATGAAACAGACAAGGAAGAATGGTTGCAGGAATTGAATATGTCTAGTCTAATAAACAGAAGGTCTGGGGATTAATATTCCAATATTTGAGGGGTTGTCACAGAGAAGAGGGGAGGTCAACTTAATTCTCCAAAACAGCAAGAAATAACATGGAAGATCATCAAAAGGAAATGCAATCTAGAGATAAGGAGAAATTTCCCGACAGTGGGAATAATTAATCAGTGTCACAGCTTACCTTTAGAAGTTGTGGGTGCTCCATCACTGGAGGTTTTTCAGAAGAAATTGGACAGCCATTTGTCTGAAATGGCATAGCATTTCCTGCTTGAGCAAGGTGTTGGATGAAATGACCCCCAAGTTGCCTTCCAATTCTGTTATTCTGTATTCTGCTTGTAAATAATACTGACCAAAACAAGAGGGGTTATTTAAATGGTGGCTTTCGGAGTCAGTTTGCAAAGGAGATGGTTAGATCTTGAAACAGTGATGCTGAGGGAATAGGAACTGCGATAACACCCAAGAATGTGATAATCACAGGATCAGGGTGGCATTAGAAGGACTTCCCCCATCAGATTTAGTAGTTTAGAGACATAATATCTTGCAGCAAGTGAAGGCAAATGCAAAATGAAGAATATTATCAGGCTTCTATTAGTGATTTTCTCTTTTTTGCCATCTTCCATATGTTGCTCTGTGTAAATCAAAACACATTTCACTCACAATTTGTTCTGTATTTTCCCCCCTCCCTTTTGAACAGAGTATGTTTTTCACCTACTTTCTCTTACACCGGCGGTGATGGGATTCTGCCTGCAAAGTGAGACTTATAAGCTCCCCTGAATGAACTGAAAAATTGAAAAATATATTTTGTGTAAAACTCCCTCTACTCACAAAAACCAACATTTCTAAGTGTCACTTTACCTACCTTCATGAAACAACTTATACATTCGTAAAACCTTCACTGAAGGCAGCTCTGCAGTTTTATGGAAAACAACATTCCAGGGATGCAAAGATCTTGCCAGTTCTGTGAAAAATGACACCAATTAAAGCTTAAATTGCTTGTTTTCTCATAAGGTACATATTTTCATAACTTTGAAATCAAATAATTGCTGCTTTTATATTAAATACAATAAAACAAAAAAGATGCTAGTTTAGAGGAACTGCTACAAGCATTTTAATATAATTTTCCCACCATTTAAAGTCACAAAATATGGAAAGCAAGTCAAGTATGCAAAGTTTCAAGGAGGTGAAGAAACTCCTTCAGATTATTACATCATTTGTCTTTCGTGTCAGAAAATGTGCATGTGATTTCACTGTTTGATTAAATGCCAGAAAAGGCATATTGTGCTTATCAAAGTGATTACAGATTTTATTCATCTGAAAAAAGGTATTCGCTAATACTTTGACAGTTGATTATTCCAAAATGTGCCAAATTATTTTAAAAACCACAGAAGTGTAGTATATAGCAACAAAGATACCCATAACAACAACAAATCTTTATTGAAACACCATATTTATTGATCTATACACTATAAACTGATTAAACAGCCCTTTTCTTACTGAGTGCCTCTGTAAGAACCTCTTGTCTCTGAAATCTATCATATTAATTCTCCATAAATCTATATTATTTTTTTCTTCATCTCTTATACATGTGTATAACTTGCTGATGGCAGTCACAACAAAAGTACCCCGGTTTATTAGCCAGTTGGAATTACGTGTTTCATTTTTATTCTGTTTTATTTAAAATATTGACTGCTATGCAGACTTATTTTATTTTATATTTAGATGTGCATGTTGTAAGAATAGAAAAGCCCAAAGCATAACATATTTTCAATGAGCATATTTTGGATTGTACAAATGTAATTTTTATATTAAAATTCTAATTTGATATATCAAAGCTCTTTTAAATTGGGCATAGGCAGGTGCCTCTGAAATAAATGAGCGATTTTAGCTCTCCAGGAGCTCATTCACAAAATACAAATTTAAAGGTCTGTTTGCATTGGATGAGATTTGTTTATGAATTTCCATGAGTGTATTGTACAATTCAAATGTGATACATACATTCCATATTTCTATTCCAAGTAGTATCCTACAGAAAGACCTGTAAATGTACATATACTTACATATATTTCTTAATTTTGAAGCACACAGGAGATCCAAGTCAATGAAGCAATGGTTCATCATTCGAGGGCAATGATAAACATGATGGGAAGTTATTAAGATATTAAAAGAGCTTATACCACCTTGTTATGGTGAACTGCCATTTATTTTCCCCTCTAGAAAACATCTTTTCTTTGCTGCATTCCAACTGAAATAGGATTTAAAAAAATTGGGGCATAACAAAATTGACAAAGATGCTATCATTTAAAAAAGATTGTTTTAGCTTCTCTATTCTGTCAATTTGAGGAAAGGCAAAGGAATGCATTAAATTATGAATATATTGAATACTAAGATATCAAACGCATTTTCAGTCACTGGGGGGACATAAACTTATATGTTATAATGAGATCCCCACAGTCCTGTGATCAACTCAGAGTAAATAGAATGAAATGCCAACGGGTGTGCTAATTATAAGTATCAGTTTTAAAAGCAACTCAGTGATCTGTGGAGCTGTGAAAAGTATCAGTTGTCTACTTGATTATTAACCCATTAGTGATGATTCCATGGATTATGAATTGTTTTTTTAAATGATGATTATTAATGGGAGGAGAGAAAAAAAAAGTGTAGCATTAATACAATTTTAAAGTGGATTTTTTTTCAAAGAAGGGGATCAGTTTGAGCTGATCATCATTTTAGTACTATTTAAACTAACATTGTAATTCAACATTTTACTTTTTAGACATAGTCTAGTAATGCAAGTAACTGTGTCTCTCTGCAAAGGGACAAAAATTAATGCCATGTGTACCGAGGATTCCCTACCACAATTTAGAATTCTGGTGGCGCCATTATGCCCCTGTTTTATATGGTGACTTGCCAAAAGAAAATTACATAAGCCAATTCTGAATGCATTCCTGCTGTACTTAAAATAATAATAATAATACAGTCACATTGATGCAAGTAAATAAATAGCTTGATGAACGTTTCTGAAATGATTTCTCAATCTGAATTCACCTAATATGCAATATACTGGGACTTAGGTGTGTTTACTTTCTTTAAATAATGAAGGAAACAAAGTTATCTCAGGGGTAGATCTTCCTTCCTCTTTCCCTCCCTCCCATCTGTCTTCCTTCCTTCCTTCCTTCCTTCCTTCCTTCCTTCCTTCCTTCCTTCCTTCCCTTTCTGTCTCTTTCTCCTCCCTCCCTCCCTTTCTCCCATCTTTTGGCCTCCCTCCCTCCCTCCCTCCTTCCTTCCTTCCTTCCTTCCTTCCTTCCTTCCTTCCTTCCTTCCTTCCTTCCTTCCTTCCTTCCTTCCTTCCCTTTCTCTCTTGTTCTCTTTCTCTCTCTTTCTCATTTTTTTCTTTCTTCCTTCTCTCTCTTCCTTCTTTCTTTCTCTTTCTCTCTCTTGTTCTCTTTCTTTCTCTCTCATTTTCTTCACTTTCTAGGCAACTAACCACAACAGAAATAGGTCCCTTTTAACATATTGTAATGGGAGAATTCCTTTCAGCTGGCAGGCATCTTATTATTTAAATTGGAAGCTGTTGTTTCTCAAGCACATGCACCATTATAGCCTATGATGTGTGATATACTCCCCATACACATTCATTGTGTGCTTAAATACAGACTGGAAATGTTTACATACATTGTAGCATATAATATGAACTCATAAAGTCATACAATATTTGTGGCTTCATGTTATTGCCATTGAATGCACATGGATTGTAAGCATCTGGAGACAGTTATGTAGACCATCAATGTTAGTCAGTGTGATTATTCTCCAGGCTTACATGGGTACAGCATACATTTATGTCACAACTTCTACTGAAGAATTCTCTCTCAAGGTTTCAAAACAAAAAAATGTTGTCCATTGTAGCAAAACCAAAACTAAACAGGGTTAGGGAAGCTGGCCCTTCATGGCCAGTGAAATTCGTCACAACATTACAATCATAGTTCCACCAGTGGTGGTATTCTACTGGTTCGGCCCTGTTTGAGTGAACTGGTAGTAAAAAAATGCTACCATTCAGCTGACCCGGTAGTAAAAAAAAAACAGCTATTGGCTCAGATGAACTGGTATTTCTTTTTCTTTTCTCCTCCTGATGATCAGCTGTGCCCCCCTCGCTATCTTACTGCTTTGACCAGGAGGTTGTGCCCAGGAGGCAAAAAATGGAGTGCGGGGGGGGGGGAGAGGGTGCTACACACAAAAAAAGAAGCCATACCTACCCAGTCACATAGCCCCTCTCACCTAGCCACACCCACAGAACCAGTCGTAAAAACATTTGCATCCCACCCCTGAATTCCACTCTGGGTCATGTGAGCAGGAGAGAGGGGCGTTAGAACGGAATTGAGCCATTACCCCTTTGCCTCTCTAATGGGGAAATATTGGTGATTTTTATTTCTAGATTTTTTTTTTTCTTTTGGAGGCCCAAGTTGGATTTTGCTTCATTTTTAAACTTCATTTTACTTAGCCAGTTTTTCTTACCAAAACATATTTGGTCCTACATCGAGTAATCCTGCTGATGGTCCAGTAGAGAGTGAACCCCTTCACGACCGATTTCCAAAAATCCATTGGGTTGGAAAGAATGAACACTTTATGGTAAGTGTTTATGGAGATTGTCTATCAACCAGATCATGGTTACTCCAAGGGTGGTTTTTCCAAAAAGCAACTGGGCTTTCTTGGCTTTTCTTTTCTTTTTGTGTTCTTGAGTTAGAACTGAAGAAGCTTCTTGGATGAGAAGCGATGTTTAAAAAAAAAAAAAAAACCACAAGAAAATCCAGTTGCCTTTTATGTGGGGGAAAATGGCATCTTTGGGACTTTACAGATAACAGATTGTCAGAGTTAGAAGGGACCTTGTAGGTCATCCAGTCCAACCCCCCACTCAAGTGGAAGAACCTACACCGTTTCTCACAAATAGCAGTCCAATCTCTTCTCGGAGATTGCCTAGCTCTGTAGACTTTTTAAGGAAAGCCAACAGAGCACAGATTCTAAAATTCTTCCCTATCTTTTCATCATCAGCAACCCAGGGAAGGATCTGTATTTTCTTCCATGTGACAAAGTCAGGCTGATTGTGTTTTTGTGTGTGTGCATGTTTCTAGTTTCCCCTTGTGTCATGTCTTGGTGCATTTGTGTGTATGTGTGTATTAGAAAGTTCAAGTCGATATGATTATACTCCACTCTGGAGGGAGGACAGAAAGACTTAGGGTAGAGCAGTCAATAGCATTCTGAAGAGTTGGCAGCTGTTTTTCCCATTGGGCTGCATTTTTCCCACCTGACTTGATCTGAATTATTTTTCAGAACATGACCATTTGGTTGCCACCATCTCCCCCACGACCTCCACCATCACCATTAAATTTGGTGTCATGCTTTACATGGATGCAGAATCTTTTCAAGCATTGTTCAGGAACAGGTTACTTGGAACAATATCAATCAAATCTCTCCTTCTAAATGAAGGAGCATCATGATATCTGATTGACAAGCCCAGCCTCTAAAACCAGAGTCCCTTGAGAAATCGGTCCAATAAAGGATGTGAAACTGTGAGAACACAAATATGGAAAAAATGCATGGGGTGGAATTCTTTGTAGGCATTCTTGGGATCCTGGCTGTGTTTCATATATAGAAGCTAAAGTTGTTGATTTTTTTTATAATATAAGAAACATTTATAATAACAAACTATGAATTGAATTAAAATGGTTGCAACAAAAACACTATCCACAAAGCAGGATGTAATAATCCAGTTGCTATTTAATTACATATTTTTCCAGTTGCTATTTAATTACATGTTATTCTATTTTCTTTAAAAAATATTTCTATGAACTCTGAAGCCCTATCAGTATAATTAATTTATGTCAATTTAAGATGACATTTCTGCTGTCTCATAAAATGTGATTTTTCTCAGAGAATTATAGGAACTGGAGCTACTGTAAATGAATATTCCTTGAAAAGGCAAAATGTCACTTTTTCCCCACCAACTCCGCTTGCCTTTACAATTCTATTGAGCTGATTTATAATACCTTGTTTATTTATTTAAAATAAGTATAAATTTAAGTATTTCCATTTATTAATGACATTTATAAGAATTTTAATTTAATTATTTATCAATCATTTACTCCTAACTTGTTAATTTCCCTTTCCATTTTTGATGGCATTGTAGGAAAAGAATTCCAGCTTATAAAGTGCTAAGTCAAGAAATACTGAAATATAATAACAATTCTTTCAAAAAGAATTGAACATTTGAATTTACTGGGAAGAAATATTTTTTTGAAAGAATATAATTCTTAATTGCCATGTATTGTGTTTATTGAAAAGGTAATCCACATTCTAATAAGTCAAATATCAGGATTTTTTTTAGATATATTTATTTTACTATTGCTATAGTTTAAAATGGGTTTGGGACTTATTTATATACATGAGCCTAGAATAGGCATACTTTTGGCAATTTGCCCTAAATTCTGGTAAGCGTTGGCATCCCTAGAGACAAAAGTCTGTTGGAATAAAGAATTTAGCAATTGAAGGAGAAAAAGGGGATTCCTGGCAACCTTGATCAAGTAAATGGCCATGGAAATTGTGAAGACAACAAAGGAGACAAGACTTTTGCAAGAGAGATTTTGGCCAAGTTTACAAGAGAGAAAGAGGCCAAGAAGAAGACTAGCAAGGGAGCCAAGAAGTTGGCCTCCAGAGAGACAAAGAAAGAAAAAAGTTTTTAAAATAGAAACATCTAAAGAGGATCATCAAAGAATTCGGCTGTGGGAAACCTGTCCAGCAAGAGAGGATAAAAAACTGAGATGTTTATTATTTTAATTTTTTGGAATGTTACAAATGCATGTACCAGAGGATGTCATTAGAAAAACATGCTTGTATCCAGGTTATGAATTTCAAAGTTTCTTTTGAGATAGCCTATCATTCTTCTTCTCTTCCAAAATCAAACCAATCATGTTCATCTCTTGTTTGCCTGCAGTATCACTGATTAGATACAGAAAATAATGTTTTTCATTTCATTTCTACTCCTACGTGACACATTTATAATAATTAGGGACAGGGTGTGATCTATTAAAGAATAATATTTTATCTTCGATGGAAGAGTCTCTAATGTCTGGAAGGTAATTTAATTAGAAACATTGCATATACAAAGAAATGTAAACAACACCCATACACAGATGCACAAATTTGCCAAAATATCTACGCATATTTCTGTGCATACTTTTCCAAATACACATTTTCCTCTATTTTATCCAACACAATCCATTCTGACGGCAGTCTTTTTCTTTTTAACTTGCATCATTTTTTCTCTGTGTTTTTAGGCAAAATGATACTACATGTATGCACATTTAGCTTTACTTGTAACTTTTACTTTAAGGAAAGCAAGATTTTTACACATGTACATTCTGATTCTCCTTTGCATTTGGGATTTAGGAATATTTTGAAAATTATACAAAAATCTAATTTATCTGTTTTTGAACATAGCTAACCACAATAGATAGAAATGAAAGCTAAATGACAAGAAATGTTTTGTTTTATTGCATTCATACATAAACTTTGCATTATAAGTGAAGAATTACTTCAGACATTGTATATTTGATATTAAAAAAACTGAATGAATGATCTAAAACTATAATTTAAAGGGCTTAGAAATAATATTTGAGATTGTACCATTGAAATTTACTGGTACTAAAAGTCAAATGCAACCCAGCATTAATGGTTCCTTTGTTTAATCAATTGATCGATCAATCGATCGATCTTGAAGAAGATATGGTCTTCAAATCCCAGAATTCTGGGAACTTTGCTGACAGGGGAATTCTGGGAGTTGAAGTCCACACCTTTTCAAGTGGTCAAGGTTGAGAAGCACTGATCCAGATCTTCCAGTACACGTCTCTGTAATAGATAAGTGATAAGAGATACCCAGTGCTAGTTTTCCCCTCTCATATGTAGCATATATATAGTGGTCATGATTATTAAGAACCCATTTAAATAAGGGAATAAATAAACCACCCTCCCTAAGACTTCATGATGCTCCTGATTCTGGTTTTCTATCATGTTGAGGTACTGTAAATTAAAATATTGTGCAGGCTTGATACATTAAACAAATCCACAGAAAATGGTTCCCCAAAATTTGGGAACAGAAAAAAAAAATTAGGATCACCCTGATTTTATGTCTACCATGCAAAATGGTTGCAAACAGAAATAAGGCACTTGCAAGTGTGAGAGCTTCTATTCATGTGTTGTAAATCTTCTTTTGCCAGCCAAGGCAGAAGTAAGGGTCAGTAATTTGGAGTAACAAAGACTTGGGAGTTTGAAGAGAGGTTGCTTACTTTGTAAATTATGAGGCTTCTGCAAACTGTTTGCCTGGAGTTTGGAGGCAGGGATTCTGAGAGAAATCCAATCAAGGCTGTAGGCTGAAGGCCAGAGAATTCCACAGAAGCCAGTCCAAAAGTCAAGTCAAAGACCTGATGGCAGGCAAAAGGCAAGAGGAAGAAACTTGCAATGGGACATTTCAGAAAGAGAGGTCAAGAAACAGGAGAAATGTTCCCAAGGAGAAGAGCTCTGAAACATGCTTTGATATGACCAGAGCTTCTGGCCTTGCTTAATTAGAGGAGTTAATTTCTACTTCCTTCAAGAAGCTGAGCCAACCGCTGCCGTTCAGCCTAGTTTAGCTGGTACATGTTCCAGGCTTGGTATTGGATAGATTATAATGCCTTGTGGTCAGAATCTGTGGCCATTCGTTCTGAATCAGAACTCACTTTCAAGTTACATATTGCCTCAGCCTCAAAATCAGAGGAATTCAAATAATAAGATGGCCCTTCTCATTTTGAATCATTTTCTCTCCATTCCAATTCTTTTGGGTGGGGTGTTTCACTCACATTTTCTTTGTTGCAAAATTCCAGTTTGAAGGTTCTGTGAAGTCCAACTAAAGGGGATGTTTACATGCATGGTGTATAGCTTTAGTACCACTAGTAGTACTTGGGTGTGAAGCGCAGCAGTGTGTTGTATCCACACAAATGCACATCTCTGAATATGCATTCTTTTATCTTTATCTTCTTTCTTCTGAAAAATGTGCAACCACAATGTTCAAAAAACAGCCTGGAAAATTCAAAACAATGCTGATAAAAATGGCCAAGCATTTAATTCCAAACCCAAAATAAAATGCTTGGATCATGTGTGTTTTTGAGTGCCAAACTCTCAAAAACAACTGTTTTAAGTTTGGAAAATTTTGATGTTTTACACACTATCTAAAGTCTAGTACACTGTCTGTAATAATGTTTTTATGTTTTTAATTTTACTCCTGAGCAATAGTATCCTAGCCCACAATGCACTGTAAATGCCATGCTATCCCATTATGAGGAATGAGAAAGAGAATCTCCAGTGATGGTGGGGGGAGGGGGTGGCAGGAGAATAACCCAATATCCAAAGCTAATGTAGATTTGTGTGTGTGATATGTATGCTATTTTTCTGCATATTTATGTATGTGTGTTTTGAAAGCCACCTTAGGCTGAGGAAGCTTAAATATAAACAGACAAATAAGTCTAAATGCCTTCAAGATCCAAAAAAGATAAATAAATCTGCACATTGCTTCCTCTCCTATATTTATTTCCATCTTCAACACTGAACAGATCCTAAGTAAGAATAGATTTTTGTCCCTAAAATGGTTAAATGTTTACAGAACTCAGACTCTTTTTAGCTCAGGCTGATGAGTATCTCAGCATCCCAAAGCAACGTTTAGTTGAGTGAATGGACAAGGAAGGAAAGCCACGGAGGAACGGAGTGGAAGATTTCTTTGACAATATTTATACCTTTTAATATTTGAACATTAAACCTGGTGTTTTGAGGATACTATAAGTGGATTTCATAGAGGGATGAGATTGCTGGGTTTGAATGACAGTGCTGGGAGGGAGACAAATGTTTTGAAAGGAGGCAAATTCTGTATCTTTCAAACAATTGGCAACATACCCATCTTTGCATTTTGAAAGCAATGGTTTTTATTTGTATTTTGTAGAAAGCACATATTGGAACTGATGACACAATATGGAATAAACTGAAGGATTAACTAATTGCTGTACCTGAATGTGTAACTATAACTTAAATTTAGCTTTATAAGGAAACAATTGGTAAAAGTTGCTAACTTGTCTCCACCGATTATTCTGCATTCTAGCTCCTACCTACAACATATATGAGAACCAGAAGTGGTATTCAGCAGGAAATTTTGAGTAGTTCGGAAAACTGGCAAATACCACCTCTGACTGGCCCCACCCTCATCTATTCTCTGCCTCCCAAGTCCCAGCTGATCGGCTGGGTCTTCTTTGGTTGCCCTGCACAGGAGAATGGAGCTGGAAAGCAGGTTAGTTGGGTGTGGTTAGGGTAAGGGTTTGGGTGTGGGGTGGAAATTGAGATTTTACAGTATCCTTCCCCTGCCATGCCCACCAAGCCACGCCCACCATGCCAAGCCAAGCCCACCAAGCCATGCCCACAGAACCAGAAGTAAAAATTTTTGAATCCCACCCCTGATGAGAACCCTTATATAGGATTAGGAAGGTGACTGAGACTCTGGATAGGATTGCACCCTTGCAACCTCTACTCACCCATAGACCTCTCTGTGCCCTGTGGTATACAGAGGAACTGAGAGGGATGAAATGCATGAGGAGACATCTAGAGCGCTGCTGACGGAAGACAGGAGATGAACTCGATTGAACATGGGTAAAAGCTGCTACTAAGACCTATCTTGTGGCAATTCATGGGGCGAAGTGTAAATACTTCTCCACACTAATTGCATCTACAGATAATTGCCCAGCCACCCTCTTTAAGGTCAGCTGTCTCCTCCTAGAGAAGAAGGAGATTGAGGTCCACCTGAAGGGATGTGCTGACGAATTTGCAGATTTTTCTGGAAGACAAAATCGCTCAACTTCATTCCCATTTTGATGCCGGCATGGTTGCTGGTCTGGTGGAAATTCCTAAAGCAGGTTCTTGCCCTATTCTCTGGGAATGGTTTGACCCTGTTGCTCCTGAGGAACTGGACAGGATCCTCGGGAGAATGCTCACAAGCACTTGTATTTTAGAACCATGTCTCTCTTGGCTTGTGAAAGCTTCCCAGAAAGTGACAGGTGGGTGGACTCTGGTGGTGATTACCGTATATACTCGCATATAAGCCGACTTTAGAACGCTTTTTTTTTTTTTCAAATTTGGGGGTCGGCTTATACGCGCATAAATCTGATTTCTGACACAAATGACATGACGATATGACACCACTTCTCAGATCACGCAATATAGATATTACCATACAGCAATATATACATACAGCACATTTCTTTTTACTCTGGGTGCCTCCATTTTGCTTTTGCTTTTTACCGGATATAACACGCTCTGATTGGCTAGTCATTCACATGACCGCTTTAGTGTTTGCGATCGTCATATGCAACTTTGTGTCCAGTTTCTCTGCATTTAGTAAAGTTCCGTAGTAAAATTCATTAAAATATACCCATGTCTGATGTTAAAAGAAAAAGAATGTCTTATGCTGCTTCTTTTAAACTAAAAGTAGTGAAGGCTGCAGAGGAAACAAGCAACCTTGAAGCAGCAAGAACCTTTGGAGTGGATGAGAGCAATATTAGAAGATTAGAAGACACTGTTTAATTTGTGAAAATAAATAAAAGTAAAACACAACAATAATGGCTTTTATTCTCATTTATGCTCTTCTGCAAGCTTTTGCTACGATAAGTGCGTATATTACCATTATATAACATCAGATTCTTTACATACCGGGTAATTAACTTAATATTGTTTCCTACACAAATGCTTTGATAATGAACCTTCATCAGTGCATTGCATATTGATACTCTTTTTTTATTAGCCCAAACAACACACCATGGTATTTGGGGGTCGGCTTATATGCGAGTTTTTGCAAAATTCCTCATTTTGGGGCAGTTTTTTAAGGGTCGGCTTATATGCGAGATCGGCTTATATGCGAGTATATACGGTATCTACAGGAGGAGACGGTGCCCCAGCATTTTAAGGAGGCTGTAGTCTGTGCTCTTCTGAATAAACCATCGCTGGACTCCACCTGGTTGGATAATTTCCAACCTGTCTCCGATCTTCCCTTTTTGGGCAAGGTTATTGAGAAGGTGATCACACAGCAGCTCCAGAGGTTTCTGGATAAAATGGATTATTTTGACCCCTACCAGTCAGGATTCAGGCCTGGATTTGGGAAAGAAATGGCATTGGTTGCACTTTTGGATGATCTCTGGTGGGAGTGGGATGGGGGTACTACATCCATCCTTGCTCTACTTGACTCTCAGCGGCTTTTGATACCATTGACCATGGGATTCTCCTGGGATGGCTTCGGGGGATGGGAGTGGGAGGCCTTATGCTGTCTTGGTTCACTTCCTTCCTCTGTGGCCACTCTCAGTCAGTGTTGACAGAAGGGGAGAGATCCAGCCCTCACCCACTTCTTTAAAGGGTTCTGCAGGGCTTGGTACTCTCTCCACTCCTGTTCAACATTTATATGAAGCTGCTGGGTGAGATCATCTGTCACCATGGACTGAGGTATCACCAGTATGCTGATGATACTCAGCTGTATTTCCTGGCCCATGATTAGTTAAAGTCAATGGGAGGGGGAGATAGATTTGCTTAATGACCATGTGATTCATTTAACGTCCATAAGCAAAAAAAGACTATAAAATCAAGAACAACTTGCTTAACAATCGCATCACTTAGTGATGGACGTTTGTACCCAATTGTGATTGTAAATTGAAGAGTACCTGTATGTGGCATCCTCAACTCTCATTTGCTTATAGCAACAGCACTTAGACTTATAAACTGCTTCACAGCACTTTATAGCCCTTTCTAAGTGGTTCTACAGAGTCAGCATATTGCCCCCAACAATCTGGATCCTCATTTTACAGATTTCGGAAGGATGGAAGGCTGCGTCAACCTTGAGCCAGTGAGACTTGAACTGCCAAATTGCTGGCAATCGGCAGTCAACAGAATTAGCCTACAATATTGCATTCTAACCATTGCGCCACTGCAGCTCTTATCAGACTTATCAGATGCTAGCGACTGAGAGAGAACAAAAGATGCTCGATTGAATGAAAAAAGTTCTTCCAGACACAACTCTGTATTTTGAGTAAATTGCAGCATGGGATGAGAACTGTAACGCCTCAAACATCCAAACACCCAAACCTAATTTTCATTCCTGGTGACTGCATACACAAGTCCATGTAGATTTCTTGACAATATTGTTTTTAAGGGGGGAAGTGTCCTTGCCTTCTACTTGGGACTGAGAAAGAATGACTGGCTCAAAGTCACTCAGCTGTCTTTCTGCCTCCAGCAGGATTACAGCTTGCTGTTTTCTGGTCTCTAGCTTCATGCCTTTAACCACTGCACCAAACTGGTTTTAAAATGTACTGCTACAAATAAGCCATTGCTGCCATAATCTATGTTTTTAATCTTGATGTATTGTCCATTTGTGTTGTGTGTTTGTGTTTGCATGTGTGTGCAGTTTTCATTTTAAAACAATCCCCAATCTCTTCCATTCACAAAGGCTGGCAGAAAAGATAGAAGAAAGGCACCCAACCTGGTTATGTCAGAAACATAATTTTAACACAACAAGACAAATGTAACCAGGAATGGCATGTTGACGAATGCTGACATAGCAGGCTGTGTATTTAAAACCAGAGTACTTTTTTTGGAAAATATTCTAGTTCATTTTCCCCCACCAACATGTCTATTTTTTGAAATACACCGAACAGTCTTCTACATGCCTATTGATATACCAGTTTGGACAGTGGTGGGATTCAATTTTTTTTTACTGCCTGTTCTGTGGGCGTGGCTTGGTGGGTGTGGCAGGGGAAGGATACTGTAAAATCCCCATTCCCTCCCCACCCCACTAACCTGCTTTCCAGCTCTGTTCTCCTGTGCAAGGCAACAAAAGGAGACCCACTGATCAGCTGGGACTTGGGAAGCAGAGAATAGATTGGGGTGGGGCCAGTCAGAGGTGGTATTCCAAACTACTCAAAATTTCCGATATTGGTTCTCTGAACTTCTCAAAATTTCCACTACCAGTTCTCTAGAACTGGTCAGAACCTGCTTACCACCTCTGAGTTTGGATCCAAAATTTCGTGCATTTATTCTGAATCAAAAGGATGGGGACTTCAATAACATGGGATTGTAGCAATGTTCCAATGTATAATTTTACCACATCTTCTCCTTCTAGTCACTCAGGTATTTTATTCCTCTCTTAAATATTCATACATTTACACCGGGAACATGATTTAAAGACCCTGTCACACTGGCCGACGGATGCAAAACGTTTGTAAAAAGGACACAGCGGATGAGCAAAATGTTCCATCCATTGTTATCCGCTCTCAAAAGTCCCCTGAATTTGCATAACCAGAGCAGACAACACGGAAAGGAACGGACGGGGGATGGACGTAGGGCGGATGGAAAGCGGATGCTCCACGGAAGCCTAGCGGATGGAAGCGGATGGGAACAGATGGCACATCCGCAAGGCTTCCGGGGGAGCACAGCAAAGCGGACGTGGAACGGAAAGAGCAGATGCAGAGCGGATGCCGAGCGGATGAAGCGGATGCAGAGCGGATGCCTAGCGGATGCCTAGCGTTCACTGCGCATGCGGGGAGGATGCATTGCGTCAGCCCTGCGGATATAAAGGGAAGCAGCTCGCAAGCAGGTCACCATTCAGAGGAAAGACCTGCTTCCAGACACAGCTTGCCAGCCAGGCAGCCACCCAGAAACCCAACAACCATGGGGAAGAAAAGGAAGCCTCTGCCATCTGCTGCCAGGCCTGACAAGAGGGACAGGGCCACCCTCCCACCCCCTGGCCCTGACTCTGCTTTTGCTGTGGCTTCTGCTGACCGGGCTCGCTCTTCTGGTGGTGGTGCTTCTGCTGATGCTGCTTCTGGAGGTGGTGCTTCTGCTGATGCTGCTTCTGGAGGTGGTGCTTCTGCTGATACTGCTTCTGGTGGTGCTGCTTCTGCTGTTGCTTACTCTGCTCATGCTGCTTCTGCTGATGCTGCTTCTGGTGGTGGTGCTTCTGCTGGTGCTTACTCTGCTGGCACTGCTCCTGGTTCTGGTGCTTCTGCTGGTGCTTACTCTGCTGGCACTGCTTCTGGTGCTGGGGCTTCTGCTGGGACTTACTCTGCTGGCACTGCTCCTGGTCCTGTTGGTCCTGCTGGTGCTCCTGGTGCTCCTGGTGGTCCTGGTCCTGCTAGTGCTGCTGGTGGTCCTAGTCCTGCTTGTGCTCCTGGTCCTGCTCGTGCTCCTGGTCCTGCTGGTGCTCCTGCTCCTGCTGGTGCTCCTGCTGGTCCTGCTGGTGCCCCTGGTCCTGCTGCTGCTACTGGTCCTGCTGGTCCTGCTTTTGCTGCTACTGTTGTTGTTGCTGGTGGTGGTGGTGGTGGTGATGTGGAGGAGCAGCCCCTACAACCTCGAAGCCCTTCTGATGAGGGCCTATATGGCCCTGCCAAAGGGAGGAAGAGGCAGACGCGTGAACGGAAGAGGAGGCAATACACAATCAAAGAGGAACATGAGGAGGAGGTGCTGGAGTGGCTGAGGGAGAATGAATATCTTTGGCGGAAGGGACACAGGCTCTATTGAGACACCAAGAGGAAGCAGGCTGCTTGGAGAGAGAAGGCAGAGAGCCTGGGCTACACTTCGGAGGTGCTCCTCGGCTGGTGGAAGGACATGCACACCTGGTACGGGAAGCTGCACCTCAAGAAATCTGGCCAGGCCGCGGTCAAGCTGACGGACAGAGAGACCTACGTGATGGCCAAGTGCAGCTTCTTGGAGGGTGAGATCCGCCACCGAGGAGCAGCCCCTTTCACAACCCTCTCTCTCAGGCAGCCTGCTGAGAGCCAGTCCTCTTCTGGCCAAGAGTCAGCTCCTGTGTCCAGGCAGGTATAGCATCGTGCTATAGAGGAGCATCCCATGATGGAGACCCCCCCGACAGCTGCACTTCCCGTGGTGGAGCGTGTAGAGGACCCCCCTGATGCAGTGGGAGCAAGGAGAGGGCACTTCCACCACAGCCCAACCTGCATCCACCCCCAGCTCAACCTCCACAGAAAGGCAGAGAGGCAGACTGGAGGGGCAGAGCCACACTGTCCTGCTGGAGATCAGAGACACCATCAGGAGCAGCGTAGATCTCCTCTCTCAGCTGGTACACACCAACGCCCCATCCTCCAACCACAAGCCCTTCCTCACCTACATCAACCAAACCCTCATGAACATGTCGGAACCCCAGTACCAGGTGGTGAAGGACAGGATCACCGATCTTCTTCACAACCCTACAGACCAAGATGAACCTGCTCCCACCCAGTCCAGGCCTGCTCCTCCACCCCAGGTGATGTCACTGCCCTTCCAAGGCTTTCCACAGGCCCTCCCCTACCAAGGCTACAGCTGCCAGGAGGTCCAGCAGCACAGGCAACCCTTCCCAGTCCAGGCACAGGTACTTCGTATGCCACTGGTGCCACTGATGCCACTGATGCCACCCACTCCACCAATGCCAGCCATGCCACAGATGCCACCCATGCCACCGATGCCACTGACGCCAGTCCTCACCCAGCTGCAGACCAGACAGCCCCTCTACACTGCTCCTTCCTCCACCCCACAGCCAAGCCCGGCCTCAGAACCTCTGTCATCGGTATTGGGGCTGACACCCCATGTCATGGAGGAAGGAGCTCTCAACATCACGTGGCTGAGCCAGCTGTCTGAGAGCTTCCTCAACACACCATCCCCTGTTGTCCTCTCAGGGCCAGGCACCCCAATGGTGCCTCAGACCAGCACTCCAGCAGCAGCCACATGCACAGCACCTGGACCCTTCACCCCTGAGACGATGGGAATGCCTCAGACTGACTGAGAAGAGTGCCAGAGACTGGGTGGCTACCTGTTGACTTTATTTTTGCTTTGGACACTGGACTTGGGTCATTTTTCTTTTACAGCTTGTTATTAATAAAGATTATCTTTGCTTCACACACTTGCTTCATTTATTTTAGTCAATAAAGTCTTGGTGGAAACTTTTAGAAATGGTTTAAGCCTTTGCATGCTTGTGGGATGGGTAAGGATAGTAGTAGAATGGGCAGGGATACCTTTGGGATGGGTAATAGCTGTAGGATGGGCAGGGATACCTTTGGAATGGGTAATAGCTGTGGGATAGATAAACCTCCAGTGCAAGCATAGTGGGACTGTATGGACCACCCTCCCAGGTGCCACACCTATGGCCCTTCATTATCAATAATAATGTTATCATTCATCCACACATGTCAACACAAACACAACTCTTTATTAAATGCCCTGTTCACCCAACATACATGGCCCAATCTCATCCGTGTGATGAGACAGGCTGAAGGAAGCATCCATTAATCTATCATCCTGTCTTGCCACTCCACTGCTCCAGCTGGGGAGTTGCACCAGTGTCTCAGGAGATTGAGCTGCTGCTTCCCTTCACGTGAAGCTCTGTTGGGGCCTTGCACATCCTTAGTGTCTATCAGGTTTCACCCTTGCCTCCATTCCCCAGGCTCCATGTCCCCATTGCCTTGTTGGAGGTCCACGAGCCTGTTTTGCAAGACTGGGTAGCGGGTGCGCATGAGATTGTGCAGGATGCAGCAAGCTTCCACGATGCTCCTCACGGTCTCTGGTCAATGCTGCATGGTGGTGAGAAGTACCTTGAACCTGTTGGCCAGGATGCCAAAGGCATTCTCCACCACCTGTCTTGCCCTGGACAGCCTATAGTTGAAGATCCTCTCTTCATGGGTGAGACATCTGGAAGTGTAGGGCTTCATGAGGTAGGTTCTGAGGGAGAAGGCATCATCCCCCATGATGAAGTGGGGCACATCTTGTGTGTCGTTGAGCAGGGGGTCTGGATCTGGGAAGCCCATGATGAGGTTGCGTTCCAGCCCCTCCTTGAGGTCACTGGCATTGTATACCTGGGCATCTGAACATGAGCCATTGCCTGAAGCATCGATGTACATGAACTTGTAGTCAGCATCGACCATGGTGAAGAGGATGATGCTGAAGAAGCCCTTGTAGTTGAAATAAGTGGACCTCGACTTGGCTGGAACTTTACAGGCCACGTGCTTGCCATCTATGGCTCCAACGGTGTGGGGGAAGTTCCACTTCTGATACCACTGATCTGCAACTTTCTTCCAGCCTTCTTCAGTGGAGGGGCACTGGAGGAGCTCCTCCAGGTATTCTTCGATGATGGCCTGCACCACTTCTCTGACCACAATGCTGATGGTGTTGTGTGGCACCCTCCAGCCGTACTACATGCTCCTGTACGTGGTCCCTGAGGCCAGGTGGCGCAGAGTCAGTGCCACCTTGAGCCCAGGGTCCAGGCTGGGCCTGAGGTTGGTGTTTGCCTTGGTCAACCTGGGTCTCAGCTGCTCCACAACTTCATCAAACATGGCTGGAGGCATCCTCATGAAGTTCTGGAATGCACAAGGGTCTTTGTTCCTCAGCTCCACCATCAGCTTGTTGTACAATCCGTACTCTGCTCTTCTCCTGATCCATCTTCGGACCCAGACACTTCTTGGATGCCTCCTTTTCTTCCCGTAGAACAATCGAAAGAGCCTGTAGATGGCTTCGCACTGTTGCAGAAAGATGGTGGCTACCAAAAGGAGTGTGTGATGATCCATGGTGGACATCAATGGATGCTGTGGAAGAGCAAGAGCCAGATGAAGGCTGCAGAGGTCTGCACAGCAGGGCTGCTGGACTGAAAGTGAGATCCAGGTGAGTTCCTCCCCCTTTTTATAGGCAATATAGGTTTTCCACTTGGTGTCCTTTTGCATCCTCTAGACATCCTCTAGACATCCTTAATATCTGAGATAGGTCTCCTCTGCAAACATTTTTTCCGTTTAAAATGCTTTCTTTGCGACCTGCATCCGCTTTCATCCTTTCTCCATCCTTGCTACTAATGCTGCGCGTCCGTTCCGCGCCCGTTTCGCTTCCTCCCTGTGTCCGTTTTCCGCTGGAGTGGATTTGAGTTGCGTGGATGCGCAGCGGATGCCTAGCGGATATACCGGATGCATAACGGATGACAATGGATGTAGAACGGGTGTTCCCCGTATGCGTTGCGGATGCAGAATGGACGCGTTGGATACATTTTCCGCTCAAAAAGTTTTGAGCTGCTCAAAACGTTTTGAGCAGCTCAAAACTTTTTGAGCGGATGGAACCTCAGTTGACGGATGCTGGACGGATAGAGAGGATGAAAAACGGAGGCAGTGAGTACAGAACAGATGAATCGCGTTAACCACTGGATGGCAAGTGTTTCTCTCCATTTTACATCCTCTTTCCATCCGTTGGTGCAGTTTGACATGGGCTTAAGTCCAAGAGTAAGGATGCAAAATTAAGAAATATAGTATTTATATTTTAAATTTGATTTTTGCCCATGAGTCCAAATTGAGGGAAGATTTTTGAAAGATTGACTTAAATCAAATAATGGTTCCACTACACATCTCATTGCATACAACTGATAACAAACCTCTCTGGATCAAAGAAAACTAAGTTAAAACTGTCCACATGTTAAAAGTAAGTTAAAAACTCTATATGCCACTTGTGCTGGCACAGGCAAACTTACCTCAATGTGCTTGCCCACACCTCACAGCTGATTTGTTTTTCTCGGTTGGTTTGAGGCCTTTTTTGGCCTTCCAAAGGCTTGGAAAAAGCCTCTCCAAGGCTTTTCAGACCAAATTATAGGCCTGTTTCATCACTTCCAGGACTACAGGAAGTGATGAAACAGGCCTATAATTCATCCTGAAAAGCCTTGCAGAGGCATTTTCCAAGCCTCTGGGAGGCCAAAAAAAGCCTCAAACCTACCGGGGAAAAAATCAGCTGTGAGGCGCAGCGCAGGTAAGGAGGTGGGGATTGTGCACACATGCGCAGGGCATATGGGGAGGGAGGCCATGCACTGATTTAGTTGAGCAGGGAATCTCAGTCTTTGGGGCTGGTGGGCATAATTAGAATTTTGAGAATATATGGTGGTGATTCTTATAAAACAGCTTCTCAAATGATCACAAAGGACAGGTTTGGCTGAATACAATCAACCATTTTTTTTTCTGGATTCTCCCCTTATTATTTTTCCTACTTCCTTTTATACATTTTGTCCACCCTGTGTTCTGGCTAGGTGACCACCAAGAGGTAAATAAAGTTGAGATTTCCACTGTATTCTGCAATATGCAAAGTGAATAATAGGTGCATCATACATTTTAAGGAGATATTTGGTTGATACCTAGCTTGCTGACAGAACCCGTATCAACCATCAGCACCAGTCAATGATATTTGTGATACATTTTTAAATGTTCAGTTGACTGAGTTTCAAGTTTAATGAATAAAATATAATAATAATAGAAAAAAGTCTGAGAAAATCTGTGCATTGACAATTTTTTCATCTGTCAGTTACAAAAGGCTGTACTTCTTGGATCCATACAATATGCTGATAGATTACAAAATCCTAGATTTCTGAACACAACTCAATGCACATGGAAGCCAAAACCAGCTAAAGAACCAGCAGCTATGATTTCAGATTTTTGTGTATATAATAATAAAAATCAAAAAAATACAGAAATCTGTAAATAGAAGTAGGATAACTGTGGCAAGACTAAAGCAAAGCTAGTACCAATAATAATAATAGATGCCTTAGGGATCCTGTCTCTGGAGCACCACTTGAGTACCATTGGCATTGACAAAATCATCATCAATCAATTGAAAAAAGTAGATTTCTTTGGAACAGCTTACATCCTACAGTGGTTACCTTTATCACTGTCGAACAAGAAAATCTGTCTATCCCATTTCCTTGGGAAAAACTTGATAAAAGTATAAAAACACCAAATCTAGTGTAAACTTCTGTCTGACTGCGTGACCAAGCATAGTAACAGTAGCAACGAAGGCAGGAATTCTGTTGAGTTCCAAGAAGTTGTCCACAGAAATATAAGCACCCAGAGGCCCCTTTGATAATCCCAGTATTTGAAAGAAGGAGACGACGTGGCTAATTGCAATATCCCATCCCCAATATATCCTCATAATTAAATATTTAGATTTGCTAATGTCTAGTGGTAGCTTAACTAGTTTTGAATTTGTCTCCACAAAGAAGATGCACTATTGATTTTCCCCCACTGTGTCATTCTCATGTTTTTTACAATATAAAAATGAAAATGACAAAAAAAAAGCAGAAACTAATAAGTGATTAAAGAGATTACTTAGAGGCAATTAATAAACTACATGTCCTTAATTCCTTTGCTCTACCCTAGAGGAAGAAATAAAAGAGGAAAAACAATGTACTCAGTTGGAATTTCTTCTGGGTAAATGATATAGAAGGATCATGGCTGATGTTAATACATTGTTAGATATGGAAATGTTATTTTAATTCTACTTTTAAATGATTGCAGAAATGCAGAACCTCAGCATTGCTTTATTGTTACAATTTTAACTTAAATATAACAAAATTGTTTGCTAAGATTTAAAAATAAGTATTGGTTGGAATAATAATGAATAAGAGAAAGCTATGCACATGGTAACTTTGCAGGAGTTTCTTTGGATATTCTGAGAAATCCCATTTATTTTCAAAGAAGAGCTATGGTAATTCGACTGCAACAATCCAAAAAAACACTAGACAGCACCAAAGAGGCTAGAGGCTTTCTGAATCTCTTTTATCTTCTCTAGTACTCATCCAGTTGTTTGCTGGCTAGATATACCCTGTTGGAAGCTCTAGCCAACATCATAATAATATTACAAATGAATTTCCAAATATCATTGAACATAGAAGCACTAGATTTTTATTTAATGTTAAATGGAGAGATATTTCAAAGAAAATCTTTCTCTTCTCTCTGCCTCTGAACTGAAGAGTTGTACAAGTCTGAATTGAAGCCAGAAGGTGGATACACCGAAACCAAAACCTTTTGAGACAAGTATAGACTTCCTATACACATGATTACATACTTTTAACTTTCCACTTGACTGAGTGATGGAAATAGTTATGTGGAAAGATCTTTCCCTTAAAAAAAATCAAAGTAAATTGACTCTTTCTTGGAAAGATCCCACTACACATGCAGTATTTATTAATACAGGATTATTTCTTTAAAAATCTGATTCTGATTACATGTTTTTCAAACATGGACAGATATAACAGTATGTGCACATCATGTGTTGAAAATTGTTTTAGATGTCTATGGTTCATTTGTAAAACCTACTTCTATGGCACATCCCATGATATTAATTTCATATTGTATTGGCTGCCATTCAATGCTTTTAAGAGGGTTAATTGGGTTAGCTACTCAGCATTTAACAAGTCAAATGCTAGGGGATTGTACCTTTTATACACCATGTTTTGATCAAATCACAAACCCTGCCTGGTGCTAGGAGTAGGAAGGGTTCATGGGCACATTCACAGATCTTCACCACCCTCTTAGCCCTGGACCTCATTTATGGAACGGTAGCTCAAAATTCCATTAATGATCTACAGCCCACAAAGATGTCCATGGAGATTCTTAATCATCCTTCCAGGTCATGGTTGTCCTAAAAGTGCTTCTTCCTTGGTTTTTTTTTTTTTTTAAAGGGTTTCATTTCTAATCCAAGAAGCTTCTTTAGAATTTTCAGAAATGAAAGATGTTTCCATTTACAAACCTTGGTGGGTAGGTCTACATTCCCTGTCAAAATGGGACAAATCTGTAAATAACTTCTAGCATGAACAAATGTGCATCTCAAGAAGATACAAGGATGAAATCTTGCAGCAGATCTAGACACCAGTTGTGTCCCCAAGTTATCCTGCCAATGCTACTAAAAGACAAAATGCCATTATTTATAATGGTCCTGTATTTGTGTACCACCACCACCCCCCCAGTGTAAAATATGTCATCATTAGTTTGCAAGGACATAGATAAGATAAATCAGCCTATTAGATTTCAAAAATAACAAAAGTGGAAAAAAAACCCTGGGAAATATTTCATCCCCAGAAGACACTGCCACTGACCGCAGGATGGCTATTCTTAAATAAGAGAATCACAAAAATAATGAAAGGGCTGAATGTTTATTAATTAGGAGATTTTATATCATTTCCAATGGATTTGTTTTAATGTTAATAACTGGCATGTCCAAAGTGGCTTCGTGATATCTCACAAGTATTCGTGTTTGGACACATTTCCCCTCCTTTCTCATCTACGGATCTGATGCAATGAATTGTCCATAAAATCTCTGCTATAATCCATCTGCTAATGTGCTAGAAATAAACTTTATGATGTCTCCTGATTCTTAGCTACAGAGGGCTTTCCATGAAATGGTGTTGTACAGACAGACCAGAAATTTTGCCAAATATCTAAAGGCCGTGTCACACTGCCCAACAGATGCAAAACGGACACAACGGAAGAGAAAAATGTTACATCCGTTGTATCCGCGCTCAAAAGGGGCGAAAATTTGCATAATTGGAGTGGACAACATGGACACGGGGAGGATGCAGGGCGGATGCAAAGCGGATGCGGAACGGAAGCACAGCGGATGGAAGCGGATGGCGTGTCCGCAGGGCTTCTGGGGGGCCTCAGCAAAGCGGATGCGGAACGGATACAGCGGATGCAGAACGGATCCACAGCGGATGAAGCGGATGCACAGCGGAGGCCTAGCGGATGCACAGTGGAAGCCTAACGGATGCCTGGCATTAATTGCGCATGCGGGGGGGATGCATTGCAAAAGCCCCCCGGATATAAAGGGAAGCAGCTCGCACGTGGCCAGCATTCCGAGGAAAGACCTGCTGCTGGACACTTCAAGCTCCTTGCCTGCATGTCTGCCTGCAAGCCTTGCTGCCAGCCTACCTCCAAGCCTGCCTCCCAGCCTGCCTCCCAGCCTCCTGGGCAGCCTCCCTGCCAGCCTTGCTGGCAGCCTGCCTTCCAGCCTCCCTGCCAGCCTTGCTGCCAGCCTGCCTTCCAGCCTCCCTGCCAGCATTGCTGCCAGCCTGCCTTCCAGCCTCCCTGCCAGCCACTCTGTCTGCCAGCCTTGGTGCCTGCCTTCCTGCCAGCCTTGGTGCCAGGCTTCCTAACAGGCTTCCTGCCAGCCTTGGTGCCAGGCTTCCTGCCAGCCTTGGTGCCTGCCAGCCTTCCTGCAAGCCTTCCTGCCAGCCAGCAACCCCACAACCATGGGGAAGAAGAGAAAGTCTCAGCAACCTGCCGCCATCCCTGGCAAGAGGGACAGGCCACCCTCCCGCCCCATGTCCCTGACTTTGCTTCTGCTGGGGCTTCTGCTGCTTGGGCTCGCTCTTCTGTTGCTGGAGCTTCTGCTGTAGCTGCTCCTGGTGGTGGTGCTTCTGCTGTGTACTCTTCTGAAGCTGCTCCTGGTCCTGCTGGTCCTGCTCGTTCTGCTCGTGCTCCTGGTCTTGCTGACCCTGCTGCTGGTGCTTACTCTGCTGCTGCTCATCCTGGTCCTGCTCGTTCTGCTCGTGCTCCTGGTCTTGCTGACCCTGCTGCTGGTGCTTACTCTGCTGCTGCTCATCCTGGTCTTGCGGCTGCTGCTGCTGCTGCTGCTGATGATGATGATCCTGCTGCTGCTGCTGCTGCTGCTGCTGCTGCTGTTTATGATCCTGCTGCTGATGATGCTGATGATGATGATGATGATGATTATGATCCTGCTGGTGATGCTGCTGCTGCTGCTGCTGCTGCTGTTGGTGTGGAGGAGCAGCCCATACAACCTCAAAGACTCTCTGATGAGGGCCCATATGGCCCTGCCAGAGGGAGGAAGAGGCAGACGCATGATAGGGAGAGGAGGCAATACTTCATTGAGGAGGAACACAAGGATGAGGTGCTGGAGTGGCTGAGAGAGAAGGACTATCTGTGGCGGAAGGGACACTGGCTGTACAGGGACAACAAGCGGAAGCAGGCTGCTTGGAGAGAGAGGGCGGAGAGTTTGGGCTACACTTCGGAGGTCCTTTTCGGCTGGTGGAAGCACATGCACACCTGGTACGGGAAGCTGCACCGCATAAAATCAGGCCAGGCCAGGGTTAAGCTGACAGACAGAGAGAACTACGTCATGGCCAAGTGCAGCTTCCTGGAGGGTGAGGTCCGCCACCGAGGAGCACCAGGAGCCCCTCTGTCTACCCTCTCTCTCCGGCAGCCTGCTGGGAGCCAGTCCTCTGGCGGCCGAGAGTCAGTCCCTGTCTCCATGAAGGTTTCTGTGGAGTGTGCCACGGTGGAGAACCCCCGGGCAGGTGTTGAAAGTGTGGTGGAGAACGAGGAGGACTCCCTGGTGTGGTGAGAGAAAGGAGACATCGAGTCCACTGCTGCCGAAGCCGCATCCACCCACACCTCTGCCACCACAGTAAGGCAGAGAGCCGGACCGCAGGAGGGGCAGAGCCACAAGGTCCTGGTGGAGATCAGGGACACCATCCGCACCAGCATAGGTCTTCTCTCTCAGCTGGTCCCCATCGAATCCTCCTCCTCCAACCTCAAGCCCTTCCTCAATTATGTGAACCAGACCCTCAAGGAGATGATGGATCCCCAGTACCAGGTGGTGAAGGAGAGGATCACCACGCTGCTTAACAACCCTCCAGACCCAGAGGAACCTGCTCCCACCCAGTCCAGGTCTGCTCCTCCACCCCAGGTGATGTCCCTCCCATACCAAGGCTTCCCACACCCCCTCACCTACCAGGGCTACAGCTACCTGGAGGTCCAGCAGCACAGACAGCAGCCCTTACAGATGCAGGCACAGAGTCATCAGGCGACACCGCTGTCTCTGGTTCCAATGATGCCACCGATGCCAACCTCGACAGTCCTCACCCCGCTGCAGGGCAGGCAGCCCCACTACACTGCTCCTTCCTCCATCCCACAGCCAAGCCTGGCCTCAGTACATCTGTCCTCAGTACTGGGGCTGACACCCCATGGCATGGAGGAAGGACCTATCAGCATCGCGGGGCTAAGCCAGCTGTCCGACACCTTCCTCAACACACCGTCCCCTGTTGTCCTCTCGGGGCTAGGCACTCCAATAACACCTCAGACCAGCACTGCAGCAGCACCCACCTCCACAGCTCCTGCTCCCTAAAATCTTAGCCTGGGCACACACCTCCGAGTGACCAAGAGGAGTGCCAGAGACTGGCTGCCTGGATATTTGTGGACTTTATTTGGACACTTGATGTTTATTTTACAGCTTGTTATTAATAAAGTTTATCATTTTTTCACACACTTGCTTCATTAATTTTTTTCTATAAAGTCTGGGTGGAAACTTTTAGAAATGGTTTAGCCTTTGCATGCTTGTGGGATGGGTTAAGATAGCAGTGGGATGGGCAGGGATACCTGTGGGATGGGCAGGGATACCTGTGGGATGGGTTAAGATAGCTGTG
>BLBF01000032.1:276957-287187 GCA_015471245.1 Laticauda colubrina | reverse complement strand
AAAGAAAGAAAGAAAGAAAGAAAGAAAGAAAGAAAGAAAGAAAGAAAGAAAGAAAGAAAGAAGATGATAATAATGAAGATGATGACTTGGGCTGAGCTCCACTAAATCTATCAGCCTTGCTTTCATATAAGTCTTGCTTTCATAAAATGCATCTTTGAAATGGAAACATTTTGTCGTGAATAAAAAAAGGCAATATTTTTATACTACGCTCCATTCACAGACCACATCAGAGGTAGTCTAAGAATAGAATAGATCAAGTATATTTTATGGAAATATAATGAGAAAAGGATGTGTTCCCAAAACTCACTCTGAACAAAGGAATGCAACATAGTCAGGGATACTTTAATGTGCTTAACAATTTTCTCATGTGAAAGGCTGCAGGAATGGCCTTTGGTATGAATCTTCTCAATTCTCCCCTGGCATCCACAAGCTCTGAAATCAGAAATAGTAAAGCAATACATTACAGGGTGGTGGGAGCAAGAGAGAGTGAAGAAGAAAGAAAACAATAACAAAAAGAAAAGAAAAAATGTGTGGATAAGCCAGCCTAGAGTATCATATTAAAAAGGCACTGAAAAAATAAAATAAAAAATAAAGCAGAGGACAAATGAATCATCTTGACATTTGTTGATCAAGAGACCGTTGATAAATTCCAAAATCTCAATGTGGAGATGTTTCAAAAATGTATTATGTTTGCTTTTCAGTTTGCATTTGACAAAATATTCTGAGATGTTCTGACTAGTTAAAGATGAGAAAGCAGGTCTGTTAGGTGAGTCAAAAGGCTGACTTGAAATCATAGTCCAAGAATGTTCTTCCATGGGTCCTCACCAAACTAGAGGAGGGTATTAAAGGGACTGTGAGGAGTTTGGGACATTTCCATTACTTATAGAGAGGGAGAGCACAGGTTCTGGTTGTTTCTTAGACATGGAAGCCAGCTGGGATGGCCTTGAGCCAGTCACTTTCTCTCAGTGTCAGATTCTGCAAAAAGCCAGCTGATAAATAAATATCTCCTTGCATCATGCATTGATAAGCTTTACTTTTAGAATTTGGGTGAGCACAGCGCAAAAAATAAGCGGACCCTGCAAACATGCAGAATAAATGCTAAGAAGAACAACAGCATGTGGGTGAGGAGCTGGAGGGAATGCTTATCAAAATAGCAGTTGACATAAAACTGGATGGCATCGCTAAAATCTGCAAGATAAACAAAATCCAATATTATCTTGAGAGGTTAGAGAAATGTGCTTGAAAATAACAGGAATTGAGACAAATAGGAGACTCATTCAGTTATGACAGAAAATGGAGTGAACAGGTATGAGACACCTGGCTTGGGGATTCTATGTGGGGAAAAAAGATATTGTATTATAATTTCTAAGAAGCTGAAGATGAAGCAGTAGTGTGGTCACTGAAAGAGACTGTTTCAGTATGCTTTGTAGTGGATAGGCCCCATTTTGAATATTACATGTAGCTCTGGAACCCACACTTTAAGCAAGGTTCACAGAATCACAAATATCTTAAAAAGAGAGGGGCGGTGAAAATGACCAGAGTACTGGAAACTAAATCATACTAGAAAACATTGAGAGAACTGGATTTGGAGCTTGAGGAGAAACAAGACATAGTTCAAGTGCCTGAAATTGTATCTATACATTGTAGAGTGTACAATGAGAAAGGAAAATAGATTACAGTTTAATAGTATGAAGTGAACCCTTATGGTAGAAGTAGTCTGATAAAAGAGTCAATTACCAACAGAAGTGGTGGATGCCCCTTCAATTGACATGTTAAAGCAGAATCTGGTCAGCCATCTATTGGTTTCTTATATACCATTTTATGGTGGGCACATCCAGGTGTCTGCTTCAAAAACTTACCTACTAATAAAGGAGAATATTGAAGCTCAAGATTGAAATGAGGGGGTCCTTGGTGCTCTCTGAGTTTGCTTATATTCTTTGTTTGAGTTTGCAGATGTTCTGCAAATTCTGAGTTTGCAGATGTTTCATTACCCAAACTAGGTAACATCATCAATGATGTTATCTGGTTTGGGTAATGAAATGTCTCAGAAAGCACCAAGGACCCATTACTTATCTACCACTCCTTAAGATAGCAGAAAAATATGGCTGATGTGAAATTTGATACCCAAATGCCAAGCCATCTGTTGCCTTAGTAATATGGCCAGCAACAGGTTGTGCCTTTATTGTTTTAAAGAGAGGAAGTTAAAAAAAATGGAGTGTTCCTCCTCCCCTCAATCACTGATTCCAAAACTGGAGCAAATACAAAGATACTTGGAATGACCTGTTCACCTTCCTGGCAGGTGGCCCAACTTACATGCTACAGGAAGAAAGGTTCTCTGCCCCTGTGACCTGACCGTCAGACTATTTCTGAATATTAATAAGAACATTAGACCAGTATCAGAATTAGACCCCTGGCATGGGCTGGCAGGGAGGAACTGGTAATAAGTAAGCTCCATCCTCAACTGAATACCAAAAAGGAATAGAAGTGCTAGTAGGACCCCATTTATGGCTAGCAGTAGTCCTCAGTCAAAATAGCAATAGCAGTAGTACTTAGACATATGTAGAGTTTGTTAATGTTTTACAGCTCTGTCTAAGCAAGTTACATAGTCAGTATCTTGCCTCCAACAATCTGAGCCCTCATTTTACTGATCTCGAAAGGGTGGAAGGCTGAGTCAAGCATCAGCCGGTCAGGATCGAACTGCTGGCAGTAGAGTGCAGAGTTTGACTACAATGCTGCATTCTAACTACTGCATCACCATGGCTCTTGAATAGCACCAACTTTCTAACCCAACATTTTTAAAGAAGGTGAAAATAAAGCTACCTGCAATCATTAGTCAGCAGCAGCAAACCTGTAAAGGCAGTGATGGCAGAACCAGCAGCATAGAGCTGGCAGAAGCCAGATCACTTATTGAATTTAAGTCAACCAACTAAGCAGCATAGGATGAATGCTCTCCCATAATAGTCCCCCCCCACTCTCTCTCTCCTGTTTACAACACAAATCAAGCATTCTTTCAAAAGAACACATGTTTAATAATCCAGCACTCTTTCAAAAACACATTCGATACATGTCATAAATAAACCATGTATTGTACACCCATCAAATTATCGGATCAGGTAGTAGGTGGATAGATTCCTCTCTCATATTTAGATTCAGTGGAGATGGTACCTTGACTTTTAAGGACAGACTTTTCAAACAAGATATTATCTTCCATATTACATCATTCTGGAAAAAAATAATAATCACATAGGTACTTGTAAATCTAAAACTGCTGATGTTGATTAAATAAACTCTGTAGAAAGGTTATGTTTATGTACTGCATAATTAAATTTGTTTTAGTCAATTGAATTTGTACTGATCTAAAGTTTTCAGTATAAGGTTTCCTAGTGCCTGTATATAAATAATATTAAAGCTAGTAAGTAAATAAAATAAATACAGCAACTATATTGCAAGTAGGGGAAAGGAAGAAAAAGAAGTGTGTGTGGATCCCTGTATTATGTCTTTTTGCAGAGGCAGTGCCGATGAAACTGAGATCCATTGAACACTACAAAATAGATTAAGGACAGCAGCATGTTTAGTAGAAAGCAGTAAATTCATTCGCATTATGAATTAACCATTAATGTGTGCTTCTTATAGGAATTGGACATCAGTTGCTTACACAGAATGCGCTCAGCCACCTACCAAGCATCTGTCTTAGCGTGTTTTGTTAATTCAGCAAAGGGAGACAGTTTAAGATTTAGCATATCATGTGAACTCCAAACACCAGGTTGAATAAATTGTGGGTAAATGAAACATCAGCAAATATGTCGTGCATGTGGAGCTATTTTCATACAATCTGCTTTGAACTCCAGAAATTTTTTAAATGGTGATCATCTAGATCTTTAACTTAGTCGACAGACTGAAATTCTTTGGGATACTGTCTTTGCTGTATTGTATCCTTATTCCTGGATTCACTGTATTTAGACTGACCTAAAGGCAATAATAGAAATAGTAATAGCACTTAGACTTATATATCACTTTGTGGTGCTTTACTGTATGTATACCATTTTGTAGTACTGAATGGCCCTCTCTAAGTGGTTTACGGAGTCAACATATTTCCCTCAATGATCTGGATTGTCATTTTACTGACCTCAGAAAGATGGAAGACTGAATCAACCTTGAGCCAGTCAGGATCAAACTCCTGGCTGTGGCCCAGGAGAATAAATGGTTAGAATGAAGTATTCTAAACTGCTCCATCAGGGCCCAGTGCTTTCTGTTATGTGATTTCAGTAACCAATTTATACCTCATGGGTTTTAAAAAAAGAATCATGTTTTTTTCCCAAAAAAGCCTAATAATTTTAGATAAAGCCTAATAATTTGTTAAATGTTTGCAATTGTAGGACACAACTAGTGTGCTACTGAAATGACATAGCAGAAAGATGCCTCTCATTCCCATTGTCCATTCTTACATTTCATACCTCACTATGTTGCATGAGAGTACTTACTAGCGGTTACCTTCCACACCACTGTGCTCTCAAAATTTAAATGAGAAACATAATTAATTCTACAATAGACTATTGTAGTCTATCAATCAATCTCAATTTTTAATTCATGAAATGTTAGGCTGTATTATACATTATTAAGCAGATCAGTTTGGAATATATTAATCTGTTGTGTTTAACTACTGTTACTTTAACTACTTTTAGCACAGCTAAAAGGTGTCCTTTGAAGGTGTCCTTCAGCTGCCATGTGCAGAGAAACTGGTGAGTCTAAACTGTTTTTCCTTCTTCATTTAATTTGGAAAACTTCAACCAGAAAATGAAGTTATTAGCAGGTTGCCACTTTCAGAGATGAGATGATGTCACAGGAAAGCAATCAAGTGGGATGAGGCCAGAACATAATATATGTATCTGTCAGGATCAAATAATAGATCAGGAAATAAGACAGAAAGAACAATACAAATGTTGAAAGTAGTCATTTGGAATTATATGTTCTTAGCTTAGACTTGTCTTTTAGGAATACTGAATATGAAACACTTTCATTTTTAGCTTTGTCAACATTCTACATTTATGTAATATTTGGAACATTTAAAAGACGGAATTAAGGGACAATTCCTTGCACAATAGAAGATAGAACAGGATAATATACAGCATCTAGAATTATCCAAGAATTTTGATTCATGTAATTTTGAAAACAGCTGATTGATTGACTACATGCTATCAATTTAATGTCCAACCACATAGATAGACTTCTTCCAGGAAAAACTTCAAATCTGCCCCTTTAAGAGTCTCAGTGGTATATTAATCACTGTTATTCTTAGTTAAGTTATTCTTAACACCTTGCTGTTAGACACCTTTTTTTTTTTTTCACTTCCCCAGTATTAAGGACTTCTCAAGGAGCTGGGTCTAATGTGTCAAAGTATAAGATAATGTGTCAAAGATAATTTGAGCCTGGTCATTGTTGCTCAAGTAAGAACCCAAAATGTATTTGTTTCATGGTCCATTTGGTTTTCTTGACTATCTGTAGCATTCTCAAAATAGTTTTCAACACCAAAATTCAAAAGCATTAATTCTCTTTCCCTCCTGCTTCTTCAAAGTCCAACTTTTGCTTCCATAGAGTGTCACAAGGAAAACCAAATCCTGCACAATTCTAAGATAGAAGCTATTTAACAGTTATCATTTCTAAGGTTGATTGCCATACCTGTTGCTGTTCATTCTGCCTTCTTCATATTTTATCATATAATTCCAGTTTTTTCACTGATCTGAAGTTTTCTTATTTTTCTGTGTTGATTTCTTTTTTTTACTTAAGTGTTTGTTGACATGTCACCAGAATACTGCTTCTTGTCTCTTTTAACAGCTCTTTGAAATTTGTTATTAATTTCCTTTTCAAGATTGTCTTTCTTGGACTTGACTTCTCTCATATTTTTGGTAATTGTAAACATTTGTCCTGACACCCAGCCCATTTTTTTATATCTTGGTCTTTGGCAGTGTCTATTTATACTTATCCTTAACAATTTATCTGATTGTGTTCTACAGTTTCTTTGGTTATTTGTCAATGAGATTTAGGACATAATATTCTGAAAGCAGTTCTTAATGTTTTCTTTGAAAATTGTGCTCAAGATTATATTGTGGAAAATGATTGGTGGAGACTTCCGGTTTGCAGGGCTTCAGAGGCAGGTAGGAATCCACGATCATGTGCGGTTTCTGCCTGGGCTCCCCGCCGGAGTGCCCCGAGCCAGTTGCCTTTGGGGCTAAGCCACCCCATAGAGGTTGGTGAAGATGGGGGAGACTCCATCAGGGTTGAGGAAAGCCGCATCTTTCCTCCCCAGCTGGCTAAACTCCCTTTCCTGAAGGCGGTAGAGTGGCGGTCAGAAATGGCTGCCTCAAAGAAGCCCTCATCTGGAAAAGAATGTGCAGGAGGAAGAAAGTGCTGAAGTGAAAGTTTTGGCTGACCAGGATAAGAAGAAACAATTAAGGCATCCTGGAACTTAAACTTAAAAAAAAAAAAAGATACATTGCTCCCAAAGAAGACTCGGAAGCAGCGAATGAAAGTGAAAAGAGAAAGTTGTTTTTTTCCACTCTCCTTCCTTACATTGACAGTGAACAGAGATGAATGAGAAATCGGAAAATTCTGCTTTGGCATCAATAGATATTTAAACTGCCAAGGGGATAATAAAGATTTCTGAATATAAAAGGCAAAAAAAAAAAAAAGAGAGAAAGAAAATTTCATTTTGCTGTAAGTGGGAAGGGAGAGGAAGAGAATAAGATCAGGATTTGGAAGGAGGAGATAGCCTGGAATCTAAAGAATCTAAAGTTAAATTTTAACAGAACTGCTAAAAGATACATTTTAACTGGAACTTTGTAACTAAATACAAACACCAGGAAGAGAAAGTGAAAAAAGGAAGAAAGTGTAAAAAGAAACAGCTTGTTTGTATTTGGATTGTTTGGTGACTTTGGGATTTTTGGAATTATATTGGAAGGATTAAAAACACTTGGGTGGTTGTTTTAAAAGAAGAAAAAAAACCTATAGCGGCATCACTTGAAAAGTATAAAGTATAAAGTATAAAGAAGAGGAACAAGAAGGGAAGGGCTCTCTTGGTTCCATTTTTCAATTCTTAGAAATGGCGATTTTTACTTACGAGAAACTACAAGAAAAGACTACACAACAAGAAGATTGGGACAAGAAGAAGCCATCTTTAATGAACAAGTAACTTTACTTGGGGAAGAAAGGGGAAAGAGAATGGAGAATTTGAGACCTAAAAAAACAACCAAAAAAAGGAAAAATAAGGTGAAAAGTAGATATAATGTGAGAAAGCAAAAGAAAAAGGGAATACAGAAAAGGGAAATTGAGGTGGAGAGACAAGGGGGTAAAAAGGGCAGAGAGAAGAAGCAAAGGAGGAGGGAAGAGAAGAGAAGCTACAAGGGTGTGAAGCAAGATGTAAAGAAACAGGACATATTTAGAGATAATGAGTAAAAATTTAATTGAAAAAGGGATTCTGAAAAGGTACATATGATTGTATTGTTATATTTGTATTTAGAAATAATATTAGATGATTGGAAACAACGTATGATTTAGTGAAACATTTGTGAATAAAATAAATGGAATGAATTAAATGAGAGAATTAATTTAGAAAGGAATGGAAACATTTTAATGACATAATGTTTTAAAATGCAAGTGAAGTGGGGGGGAAGTAATTATGGAAAGTTTATAAGCGTTCCCATAGAAGCATGATACCTATTTGAAAAGTAATATGTTAAATGTTTAAAATTTAAATGAATATTAACATTAATGATAGAATTGAATTGGTATGGATCGTTGTTTTAATTATATTATATATTTATACTTTTCTTTTCTTTTTCTTTTTAAAATGTAGTGTCTAGCTTTAATGTACTATCCAAATGGAAGTTACGTTCTATATTAAGTGTTATAGTTTTAGGGGAAAGATATAAAGACATCATACTCCAGTTAGCGACTATAGGAGGAATCTTGTTTAAGGAGAAAAGATAATAGATAGCTGAAATAGGACAGACAAAGAATATAAATATAACAATCTGATTTGAGATGAAACAAATAAAAATAAAATTAAGAAAGTTAAAAGAGGGGAGAAGCCATATAGAAAATATAGAATGGCAATAAGATATGGAATGGTATATTAAAAATGAGCATGAATTTGAATTGGTGTCTGTACAAAGAGATGTAACCTGGGATCAGGCTGCTTTCAGAAAAGAGGTTTTATGTTTTCATGTTCTGTGTTGTGTTTGTCTATGTTTGCTTCTAAAAATCAATTAAAAAATTTCAAAAAAAGAAAAGAAAATGATTGGCTTTGTCCTTTTTACGATAGCTTGACCTGGAATTTATACACGGACAATTCATAATCTGTTCTACAATCAGCCCTGACCCTTATTTTATTGTTATCTCTTCCATCTCCTTGTACTAGTATAGTTAGTTTGATATTATATGTTTCACCCGGTGATGTATAATTACATAGGAGTTGTTTCAGTTGTTCAAAGCATGAGCTAGCAATGAAGAAGTCATTGGATTGGAAGAAATGTATGTCATTCTCCTGCATTATTTCTGTTTCCTAGGCTATCTTGTTCAGTTATGTTTTTGTCCTGACTATTTCCAACTTTGACACACCAATCCAACCACAAAAAATACATCTTTCTTGGAACAGATTCAACCTGAATATAAAACCTGTCAATGTGCTTTCATCTGTATCAGTGGCTGTGGCATACTATCACATTGAAGAGTTGTCTGTGAAGACTAATTGATATAGGTTGCTGACTGCATTGTATCCATGCACTGTTTTTGTTGTATCATTCTTGACTATAAAAGAAACACTGTTCTTTCTTCATTTCTCCTATCTACTATCTGTTTACTACACATGTTGTAGTAGGTAATATGATGTTCTGACTGAAAATCTCCAGTTCCAATTTCAATTCACTGAGATCCAAATGTGAATATATAGTTGATTCATTTCATCCATCACTGGGTTGAGCTTGTCTATATTCATGTCTCTTATAATTCTATGTTGTTACTGTAATTTTTCTTTGACAGCTTTGGATTTTCTTTTTCTACATGTCAACATCTGCAATTAGATGTCCATCACACTTTGTTTTAGCCACCATCGGTATTCCCAAAACATGTTCAGGTTTTCCTCAGGAGAAAAACATGTAGAATATCATCCAATTTGAGGGGCTCATCATCTGGCAGTATATTTTCAATCACTTCACCCTGGTTACCATGTGATTTTCTTGGTAAAATATAGGGGTGATTTATCTTTGTATTTTCTGAATATTTTCTGAATTTATGAAATTATGCCTTTCTCATTGTCACTAAAGTGATTGTATATCTCCAATGCTTTCCCATGTCACTTCCGCTAATGGTGGCTATAGTTGGCAGCTAGGATGGTCTTCCTGCCTTGCATAACCCTCCTGGGGTATATACACTCTTGGTATATGCTCCTGGTGAGCTTTTCTCATCTACCCAGGAAGACACTTTCCTCATAATGGGGTCAGAAAATGATGATAAACCCATAAACATGTTTAGAAAAAGAAGAGCAGAAGCTCATCTGTAACTCAGGTCAAAGCAATGGAGCACCAAGATCATGCTCTCTTTTTCTGCAACTGTTTAGTATGCTCCAAACCTGAGAGAGGATCCAGATGTACAGATTCCTCAGGATCAGCTTTAATCATCTCTAGGGCATATTAGGGAAGATCCCCAAACTTTAGGGTAACTTGAAGAATGATTTCCCATTCAGAACTGTGGAGTTCTTCTTCATGAGGATTGGGGTGCACTAAAGATTAGTTGACTGACTAGCTAATGCTTTTCTTTTTCTTTTTATTGTTAGCATCCTTGACTGCATGAGATCCAGTGAGACTTGGTACAGGTACACTGCAAGCAGGTAAGGGACTGTGTAGAAGTTTCCACAGGGGCAGGCAAGGGAAGAGCAAATGGTAAAAGTGGTTTGTCATTTAAGATACATGTCCTGCTCCTTTTGCACATGCATGATGACATTGAATGCACCTACCAAAAGGGCAGAGTTTGTCTCATAAAGTCAGGATGCTGCTTTATTATTTTGATAAATGCCTTCAATCCTGCAGATAATGGAACAGAGATTAGGTAAATAAAAACTTGTGAACATCAAGCCAGGGAAAGTTTTCCTTCCTTCCTTCCTTCCTTCCTTCCTTCCTTCCTTCCTTCCTTCCTTCCTTCCTTCCTTCCTTCCTTCCTTCCTTCCTTCCTCTTTCTTTC
>BLBF01000032.1:234436-276857 GCA_015471245.1 Laticauda colubrina | reverse complement strand
TTCTTTCTTTCTTTCTTTCTCTTGTTCTCTTTTTTCTTTCTCTCTCTTTCTCTTTCTCTTTCTTCTCTCTCTCTCTCTCTCTCTCCCTTCTTCTTCATTCCTTCCCTCTCTCCCTCTCCCTCCTTCCCTCCCTCTGAATGTCTATCCCCTTTTTCCTCCCTCCCTCCCTCTCTCCCTAACAGGGAGGAGAAAACAAATATTCTTCCTTTTAATTAAGTAGTATATAGGCTGTGTACTATTGTACCTTGCCAGTAGTTCTTCTGATCTTTGAAAGTGACCATTTCTTACCTATTGGACTGTACTAAAAATAGTACAGTCACAAGCACAATGTATATAAGCTTCTGCTTTACTAAAAAACAGTGATCCTAAATCAGTTTTATGATATGTTTAATTAACAATGCCTTCATTTCAGTGTCATTGAACTGCATGGAATCTTACCTGTGTATAAACACAGTTGACTACAGTATGAATAATATATTGCCATGTTGCAAAGTATAGCTATATGACAACAGTCTGATCTTTTTTATCTACATAATGAAAATATAAGAAAAGGAGTATATCTAAAAGATGGCTTGATCCTGGACTAATGTTATCTAATAAATGCCAAGGGGAACAAGAATCATTTTGGTGTCTAGAAACTAGAGACTTAAGAGTTCTAGTCATGCCTTAGCCATAAAAACCAGCTGGATAACTTTGGGCCAGTCATTCTCTCTCTTAGCCCAATCTACCTCACAGGGTTGTTGTTGTAGGGAAAATAGGAGGAGGAAAGAATATTATGTATATTCATCATTTTAGTTATTTAAAAGATGGGATGAAAGCCTAAAAAATAAATAGTTATGAGCAGAAGGGAAAAAAGAATTCTGAATTTTCAATGGATGCAATATTGGGATTCAAAGTTGCTTTAGCTGATTTGGGGATAACTCTGCAAAATGAACATTTTACATAAATAGATATTAGAGAGGGGTCAAAACTCTCATGTATCTCCATTGCCTTCTCTTTCTCTCAAAGGGAACACTTTAAAAATGCCCTGAATAGATGTTTAAGCTTTAATAAAGCTAGAAAAAAATAATCAGGGGGGAAAATACATTATTCTTATCCATTCTGAGTCAGCAGAAAACACAACAGATTAAACTGAAACAAAGCAAAGTTCTTGTTCTCATTCTTGTTCTCTCTCTCTCTCTCTCTCATGTTACGATCATTTAAACAAATCATTTTTAATTTTAAGTAGCAAAACAGGACAGAGAAGAATTGTGAGTGGTTAATTAGTCCACATGAGGCTCCCCCTCCCATCTTTTAAGTACAAGCAAAGTAGTGATTTTCTCAAGATGAGAAATTGTTTTCTGCATATGTTTCATACCTTTTTCCAATTTTTTGTTGAACGTGTTATACGAGAGTTCAGTAATTTACATTGCTTTTTTTTCAAAGGAAGCATGTTGGCTTTATTTATATGACTCTTCCATGGATTAAGTAGATTGATTAAAAATGGCAGCAACTGATGCCATAGCATGCCAATTTTTTCATGCCTGCACTTTAGCCTTTATCCCGAGGTACAGTGGACTGGCAGGTCACCAACCACAAAGAAGTTTTCATTAAAATAAGCAAAGTAACTAACTCAATATGTGAACATCATCATCATTTTAAAATTCCAGAGAGTTGCTGAGCTAGACATTGGACAGAAGACAAGATATACTGTGAAAAGAAATAACCATTGTCTTTGTCTACTCTCGGTCATCCAAATCATAACTGTTCCAAAGGTGCTTTTTCAAGAGGCAACTGGACTTTGAAGACATTTTGCTTCTCAGCCAAAAAACTGAAGAAGTTTCTTGAATGAGAAGCAAACCATCTTTAAGGAAAAACAAAGTCCAGTTGCCTTTTGAAAAAATCACCTTCGGGTCATAAACTCTCTTTGTTTTCATTACCATTGTCATTACCTTCACCACTATCATTGCCATCACATGTGCAGCTATAACAAAAAAAGAAGGAGTATGTATGCAGGTCGCACATGTTTACCTGGCCAAAAACTAAAAGGCACATCTGCCTTCCTGATTTGTATAATTCAACCTCTAGTAGAAAAAACAGAATATCTGTGATCTATACATTCACTTTTAAAAAAATCTGAACTTCCAGTTTTTGGAAAGTAGGAAATTAGGGAGAGAAACCAAAGTCTAGCAACCACACAGATTTTTTTTTTTTTAAATACTGCCTCTAGTGGCACTATCTCATGGCCAGAACTGTCCTCTTGGCAAAATGGAATATGAAGATTCGACTTCATGTTGAAGGTGAGGCTCAAAGTGTATGGTCACTGAAAGTTCAGGACCACTCCTTTGGTTATCCCAATGTTGCGAGAGGATTTTTTAAAATCTCAGCCTGACTGAAAAAAGACAAGAAATATAGTAGGTATAGCCCAGAATTGTGGAAGATATAAATATGTAGTTAGCTTGTCCTTGATGACTGATTACTTGTTAGGCATACTGTGTCTAATGCAAGGTGCCTAGCAATGGGAACTAGCTACAATTGAAAGAAAAAGAAAGAAAGAAGAAAGAAAAGAAAGAAAAGAAAAGAAAAGAAAAGAAAAGAAAAGAAAAGAAAAGAAAAGAAGAAAATAAAAAGAAAAATTCAGTTTTAAAAACAAAATATCTGTTTGGTTTGGTGTTGTTGCATAGGTTATATAGAAAATAGATTTTTTTATTTTATTTTAATACATATTTGAGGACAGAACAGGCTGACACTTGCTTTTCCTTTCCCCTTATGAATAAAAAGGACCAGCTTTTAACTTCATTTTTTCTTGATATGAGAGTCAGGTTGATGTAGTAGTTAAGACAAATGGGTTAAAATGTTTTAGAAACCTTTTCAAAATTATATTCTCTTTTCTTTTCAGGCCAGTTGTCCTTGGTTGTTTTTGACAAGAGTTTCGACTGCCGGTGAAATGTCTAGTCTCATTGTGGTTGCTATGTAGAATAGCTTTATTATGGTCATGGTGATGTATTCTGAACCTCAGGGTCATCCTTCTGTTAATCCACTGCCATATAGGTCTTCGCATCCTTAGCTTCTTCCATTCCAAAGGGGATACCGCTCACTAATCTTGCTTGTTTAATTGTGAATGAAACGTTAATCTTTTTCTCTCTATTTGTGCTCAGAGGTTGTATGTGATCTATCTTTGGTGTTTTGATCTCTCCGCTTTCACTGAGTTTCCTAATAATCTCATCACTATCCTCTTGTTCATAGCATTGCAGGATATCATGTAAAAATAACAGTTTCTCTATTATCTTAGTGGGTAGGCAGAGGTCTGTCTTATTATCTAAAATGTTTGTTTCTGTGAAAGCTAATTTTCTCATTCCAGGTTCCTTTAGTTCATAGATGATCTTTAGAATTTGCAAACTAAATCTCCTCTTTATGGAGGCATAAAAATCTACAGCTGCTCAATTTGCCACGCTGCCACACAAGAAGAGCTGTCTTCACATCTGTTTCCTCACATTCCTTGCATTTGTTTACCTGATACAAGACAAGGTAGTGCCCTCATGGCTGCATACTTAATTACCAGCATAAATACCTCATTGAACATCCCACCAGATTTCTGTGAGGGTGCCTTAGCTGCTCAGGTAGTTTTGTATTATTTGATTTCCCCTTCTGAACTGTTAAAATTTATATAAACTTCTAATGTCCACTTGCATTTGATGGCTTTGTGGTAGATAGGTAAATGCCAGAGTTCCATTTCCTTGAAAAGGTTTGCCTCATCACATAGTAACTTGGGTCTCAAACTGCCAACCTTCTGGTCAACAAGCCCAGCATCTTAAATGCTAGGCCACATGCTCCCCCCATGCCCCCACATACTGTAGTATCGCTTTCTTGGGATTGACACACAAGGCTTTATGTTTGTATACTTTTAAATAGCCAGGCAGACTTTGCTCTTTTTTTGTTTCTCCCTTGGTTATTCGCCAGCTTTTAACTGCCTGCTTGAGTTCTTCCTCCTCTTCTGGTATTCATAATTCAGTTTGCATCTCCATGCTATAGTTTGAATGCTCACATTTTGGTCTTGCCTTTAGGGCATTTAGAAGAGGACCTATCGATAAAGCCAGAACAGTAAACCAGCAGCATGTTTATGTCTCATTTCCTCTCTCATGCTTTTGAGTTGCTCTATAATATCCATCACGAAACTCCCATGTCCTTGCATTTCCTGGGATTTCTACAACTCACTGCAGTTTCCAAAAAAAGATACACTTTGCTGTTTAAACTAGCCTGCTTCTCTCAGTAATATTCGTAGGAGGGTCAGACTGATGAATACAGTGAGGTCCTGAAGATTACACTGGATCATAAGCCTGTCCCATCTTCTTTTAGTTGTGTTTCCTCTTTTTAGATTCATGAGCTACTCATCTTTTAAAGATAAGCTGATTAGAGCTGTTATCTCTCTTGGAGGTTTTTAAGAAGACATTAGACAACCATTTGTCTCAAATAGTATAGGGTCTCCTCAGGGGTGGGATTCAAATCTTTTAACAACTGGTTCTGTGGGCATGGCTTAGTTGGTGGGTGTGGCTTGGTGGTCATGTTACTGGCTGGGCATGGCCAACTCAACATCACTCACATCGAGGCATGCATCTCTTCGCCTGGTCTCTCATGACTGTGGGGATGCAGCAACAGTCCTAAGTGTGAAAAATGGTCATAAGTCACTTTTTTCAATGGTCACTCCACACAAGCAAAGTACTAGCAAAGGAGGGGGAAAAAAAACTCCAGAGAAGTTCCTGAGACAGGAAGTCTAGTCCTGCCAAGAATGTAATAAGGGTTAATGGAGAGGCAGTTTCTGTAAGCAACACCAGAATGTTTCCTTCCTGTCTTCCTTACAGGATTAGGCCAGTAATTTATTCTAACAACTGGTTCTCCAAACTGCTTAGAATATTTACAACTGGTTCTAGCGAATAGGTGCGAACTGGTAGAATACCACCCCTGGGTCTCCTGCTTGGACTAGAAGACCAAAATCCCTTCCCACTCTTTTATTCCATCCCAAATACTGACATTTCATACCAACTATTTGTGATGATTACTTTCCAGAAAGAATCCTTTGAGAGCAATATTTCCATTTAAATTTCCAAAACAATTCATTTTTAGTGTTTTGTTTAACTATTACTGGGTTATAACTTTGACCACCATTAAATTATTTTTTAAAAATGTTTTGGTATTTTTACTAGAAATTCTACTGAGTCATTTTTCTGTTAAAATTTGCACTCTGGACAATGAAGTTTGTTGTCTTGACGGAGAGCTGACTATCTCGTCCCATAACCTGTTAGGCTACAGATGCTCAGCAATAAGACCTCACTGTCTTCTGAGTTGTTTCATAGTTAAAAGGAAAATATCTTTATCTGGTTCAGCATCATTGCAAAATTTCAGAGAAAGAGATTACTTCAATTTGCATCCTTGATAGAGCAGGATAGCAGTGAGCTGAAAAGGAGAATTTTCCATTACATTGTAATACACATGTCTGAGAGCAGAAGCAGACTCATTCTCCCTTTTCCTTTATGAATATACATGATCTAGAAATTAACCCCTTTCACTCTGTCTTGATCTGATGCTGCTACTATCCTTCCCCCTCCCATTTACATAGGAATAGCCATTGTTTAAAAAATGTGGGTATTGCAGCCCAAGAATATATTTAGCCAATGGAGCATTTTATATATAACCAATCTCTCCCTCCCTCCCTCTCTCTCTGTCTCTCTCTCTCTCTCTACACACACACACACACACACACACACACACACTTTGAAGATGGTGATTCTAAGAACCTTAGGTTTACAACAATTCAAATGCTAACAGAGGCATACAAGGATTTGGGCTTCAGCCAACAAAACCACATTCAGATCCTACACTTCCAAGAAGTGTGTGTAAACATCTTTACAAGATCCTTAAAATCCTAGCATTATTTTTAAAGGGAAATGTCATATCATAACTCAGCTCCCAGGAAACAGAGACCTTGGAGACAAGGCTGAACTGAGGTTCTATCTTCTTGACTCCACCATCTCTTTTGTGCTCCTCCGTGGTCTAATCCCTCTTCTTCTTCCTCCTCCTCTTGCAGAACCTGAGTGATTTTCACCTGGATCTTAGTCCTCTCAACAAGTTTCATCAAACTTCTTGATTTGTTCTTTGCCGTGTTTGTGTTTGCTTCTTGTAGAGAATACAAAGGTGTCACCACACAGTTTCCTGTCATGGTGTGGTAAATAAAACAGTAACAGCCTCTTTCAGTTGTCCTTGAATACAGTTATATTTATTTCTCTGGACCTACCGAATGAAATGGGACTTGGACAGATGTGGGCAACCTTGTGGGCCACTTCTCTTCAGCCCAATTCTTTGTCATGTTTGGAATCCTAATCTTCTACTGCATGATGGCCCCCGTGTTTTACCTTGGTTATATACAGAATGGCAGCAATTTCCCAAAGATCGATTATGTTTTCACTCTCTGTGCTGTCTTTTTGTGGCTAGTCAATATGGCTGCCTGGGCAAAAGCCCTAGTGGACATCATTACTCAAATATTTAGCTGTTACAGTAAGCATCTATTTTTGGGTAGATAGAACAATAATTGATTATAGCAGTTTGTTTCAACATTTTGCTCTCAACATTCCTCCCAACTTTTCAAAAATATGTTGCTCTTGTTGTTCAGTGGCTAAGTCATGTATGATTCTTGTGACCCCATGGATCACAGTACAACTGGTCTCTTGTCCTCCACTGACTGCTGGCATTTGCCCAAATCCATGTCCCCTGCATCACTGATGCTATCTAATCATCTCATCCTCTGCTGTCTAACCATCTCGTCCTTTTGCCTTCAATCTTTCCCCACCATCAAGGTCTTTTCCAGTGTGTCCTCTCTTCTCATTTGGTGGCCAAAGTATTTGAGCTTCAGCTTCAGTAACTGTCCTTCTAAAGAACAGTCAGGGTTGATTTTCTTTAGTATTGACTGATTTGATCTCCTTGCATTCCAAGCAACTCTGAAGAGTCTTCTCCAACACCACAATTCAAAAGCATCATTTAAAAATTATGAAGGGCCCCAAAAGAGATTTTGTTTGTATGGATCATATGTATTGATATTTACTGTATTAAACATTAAAATGGATACATGGTAGAATATTTACTGAAAAAAAATAACACTATTGAACTTATTAGATATCAAAATAAATGAAATACTTTTCATGAAACCACTATATTTTTTAACAAATAAAAATAACAATGAAAAGAGTGACATGTTTCATATTTTTGCTGAAATGTTCAATATCTGGCAAATAATTTTGGCTTAGTGGTCTCCTGAGGAGATGTTGAATGACCCTCAGGGATCCATGGATCACACTTTAAGAAATATTGAGCTATAGATTGAGCTAAATATTGAGTTATAGGAGTACATAGCAAGAAATAGGTAGCATTCAGCCATATTCAGTTATTTAGGAGCAAATTATTAACATTACAGTCTGCATTGGGTCACACTGAGTAGGTTCACAAGCATTCAGATTATGGCCTGGCAATCTTCTGAAGTATATTGACTTGTTCTTCTGCATTTCTTCCCTATTCTGAAAATCCAAACCATCTGTAGACATTGTCAGTATACGTCTTCTCTTTATATTTTGGTGGAAATTAAACAGACTCTGATTCTAAGGGCACCTCTTTGACCTTTCAATTTTCTCTCAACAAAATAATAATAATCATACATAGAAATTATCATTTTTCATCATCACCATTATCACCATCATTATCCCAAGTCCTTAGGAAGGACTTGATGGGTAGATTAAAAATGCCCGATTGAGACTAAACATCGAGAACATTGTGCAATCAACCATAATGCAGGTTGTTATTATTGTTGTTGTTGTTGTTATGCTTTTTCACATTTACATATCTCATTCTCATCTTTAACAACACTGTGGCATCACTGTTACATCTACAAATCTCCATATATTTATATTAATTTATATACATTTATATACGTTTTTCTTATCTCTACTATTCTTATTCCTACTATTCAACCATTCATACCAATTATCCCATACCACATAATAATCTGATTCTTCTTTGCCTTTTAGTTCTAGAATGAATTTGTCCCTCTCAGCAATAATACAAGTAATTCTTGCCTTATGACTAGTTAGTTAGTGATGGTTTGAAGTTACAACATACAACATAACTGAAAAGGGAGAGTTAACAGTCGAGTTCTGAAGCGCCTGCCAACATAAAGTAGGTGCATTTGTGGCTGTTTGCAATGCCTCAGGGTTGTGTGATTGTGTTTTATGACAGTTTTGCTGAAAATGGAAAGTTATTTCTGGTTTTCAGCAAAACCATGCCATAGTGAACAATGGATTCATTTAACAACCGTGGTGTTCATGTTATGACTGCCACATTTAATTAACAATGGCCATCAAAAATATTGGAAAAAAGAATTGTAAAATCAAGCATCAAAACATACAATTGTAATGAGTGGACTCCTTTATGGTCATATATGTCTAGGCTACCTGTTATTTCCATTCTCAAATGTTTAGGTTCTATCATGAGCAGTGGGGAAAAAATGACACATTATTTGGGTCACTCTTTGAAACATCTGAAATATTCAACTAAAATATATACTGAATTATTGTAGAAAACTTTAACTCCTCTTTTAAAGATGAATATGTAGAAGATTTATATCACACTCATTTCCAGTAAGATATGATCAAAATTGCAACTTAAATTTAGCATTTTCCAAAAAAAATAAAGCTGTTTCTTATATATTGGATATATCAGCAAACATATACTTACACACACTGTAGTTATTGCAGAAAAATCAGAAAAACAAAATCTTTAGGCCTTTGTCGAATGTCTCATAATTATCTTAATGTTATTAATATGACACTGCCAATATTAGCTTAGTAAACTGGCACTGTTCATTCTCACAGTTAAATGATATTTCATAATATTCCCCTTATTTGTTTATAAAATGAAAGCTTTTCCTTCTTGCTCTTCCCTGTCCCTGAAAATCTTTACTTTTTTTTGCTACAGCAATGTAGAACTTGAATACTAAATGGCTCCCTGGTTTAAGATTTGATGTTCCCTAGCTGAGAGGCAAAAAGCAATATTACTACATTTATCTTTTTATGAAATGCATTACACAAAGTATAATTTGTATCTCTATAATAATCTACTGTTTTCAATTAGAAATTAAGCCAGTTGCTATAAAGGTCTGAAGGAAATATAGCAACTCTTTTGTCTTTTTTTTTGCTTTTATTTTCTTCCCTGAGAATGAAGAAAAACTGAATTGTATTAAACTGACAGCATAAGGCAGCTTTGCCGAGTTTGTATTCTGTTTACTGTAAATCAACTTCAGAAGCACAACCTATGGTGGTGAGGCAAAGAAATGAGATTAGCAAGGAGAGAAAATAGAAACTAATTGTGTTAATGGAAGTTGATGAACCTCTTTCTTCATGCCTCCGGAAGGTCCTGGATCAAGTCACATCAACAGAAATCACTAGGATTTTTGTTCAAGCATCTTCTCTTTGCAAGGGCAGCTCAGCATTTCAGACAGACTTAATCCACATGAATCAATGTAATCAATTGGAATGATTTGGATCGCCACAACTGTGTGGCCTTCCCACACCAGAACCTCTTAAAGGAAAACCATTTATTTGGAGTTGCATACCCACTCTGCTTTTTCTTTGAACTGTTCTTATTAACTGCATTTTCAGGAGAACAGTCAATACCAACTGGGAGCCAGGAGGCAGGCATGGTCGACAGTCAGAATTTCCAATTAAAAAATACAACATAGGGGAAACATACTGGAAAACTAATTAATTCCATGTTTTCCCACAGAACAGTTAACAGTTATCTCTTTTAAAAAGGTACATGTACATCTCTAAAATTGACACAAGACCCACCCAAAGCTGTGTGCTTTTTCCACTTCTCTTCTCCCTATATACCAATAACTATATCCCAAACAATCCATCTGTTAAAATAGTGAAGTTTGCAGATGACACAACAGTGATTGTTCTCATTCAAGACAACAATGAATCCGCATACAGACAGGAGGTTGTACAACTTGCCTCATGGTGTAACTGGAACAATCTGGAACTGAACATACTCAAAACCATAGAAATAGTGGTAGACTTTAGAAGATACCCTCCCACACTACCACTTCTTACAATGCTAGACAACACAGTATCAACAGTACAGACCTTCAAATTTCTTTCCATTATATCACATGACATAAAATGGACATCTAACATCAAAAAAGTCATCCAAAAAGCACAACAAAGAATGTTCTTTCTGCGTCAACTCAGGAAGCTCAAATTGCCCAAGGAGCTGTTGATACAGTTCTACAGGGGAATTATTGAGTCTGTCATCTGCACCTCTATAACTGTCTGCTTTGGTTCTGCAACCCAATAAGACAGAAACAGACTTCAGAGAGTAATTAGAACTGCAGAAAAAACAATTACTACCCACCTGCCTTCAATCAAGGACCTGTATACTGCATGAGTCAAAAAGAGGGCTGTGAAAATATTTATACACCCCTCACATCCCGGACATAAACTATTTGAACTCCTTCCCTCAAAACGATGCTATAGACCACTGTACATCAGAACAACTAGACACAAGAACAGTTTTTTTCCCGAATGCCATCACCCTGCTAAACAAATTATTCCATCAACATTGTCCAACTATTTACAAAGTCTGCATTACTATTACTATTAATCTTGTCATCACTCCTTATCACCCATCCCTCCTACTTGTGACTGTATGATTGTAACTTTGTTGCTTGTATCCTTAAGACTTATATGGACTGTTTCTAGTATGATTTGATTGCTTATTGTACCCTGTGACTATCATTAAGTGTTGGACCTTATGGTTCTTGACTCTTGGCGAATGTATCTTTTCTTTTATGTATACAGAGAGCATTTGCACCAAGACAAATTCCTTGTGTGTTCAATCACACTTGGCCAATAAAAGAATTCTAATTTTAATTCTAGTTGACTAACTTCTGATCAATAGGTTTCCAAAATCTGAATAATTTGTCTTGATAGCATATCAATTGAATAAAAATAAAACTAACATGATAATGAAACAAAATTTTCCCCATCTTTCCAGCCTCCAATATTTCACCAATGAGGGTAGAATAAGTGTGTCAACTTATACAACCTTTCCTTATTTAGTGACCCCAATCTATTTCTTAAATCTATATACAGTTTATAAAAATGAAATACCACTCATGCATCACCACAAAGTCTCCAGAACCATAAAGCCTATAAACTTGAAATTTGGCATGTATGTTCCTCCTGGCTTCTAGGTGCTCACTAAGAAAGGATTTTTTGAAATGACCATCTGAGCATTAGTATTTCGTATATTATTATTAACATGCTCTGATGCTGTTCTAGTACCCCTCCCCACCTGAAAGAAAATCAGTTTCAAATGCAAAACATAAGCAAAGGAGTTTCAGTTTTAGTTTCACAGCACCAAGCAACTTTAGGTACAGAACAGTTAACCTAAGCATGCCCAGGCTCCTTGCTGTCTTCTTCTTGCTCACACAGCAGATATTCTTTAAATTTCCAAACAGCTCTCAACTCTCTCACACATTGACAGGACACTAGCCAGATGAATACCAATGGATGCTGGTAGGCAGAGGCAGAATTTTTTCTCCTTATTTTCCTCCCCCCAAACTAAGCCCAACCACATAGTTTCATAGAAGAGAGCGAGAAAGAGAGAGGAAGACAGAGACAAACAGATAGACAGACAGACAGACAGACAGACAGAGACTGTCGTCTCATTTAGATAAAGTTTTCTCATTATACTAATTCTGGTATGTTGAGATGTTCTCAGGAGCATAAAATGTGGACATAAGTGCATGCATTGGTTGAAAAATAATTTTGTTTTATTACCATCATATTTCTGAGTAGTTATGAGGAGTTATTAGTGGAGTTATTCACTCCACTAAATGAGGAGTGGCTGCAACTTTCTCATCTTCATGTGTGTAACATGAATCATCATCATCATCATCATCATCATCATCATCATCATTTTAGCCATCATCTATCCACTGCAGGATGAAGGCCTCTTTGCATGTTTCCATGCATTTTTATGGGTTTTTTATATTCTTATCTATTTAGCACATTCGTAGGCAGCTGCAAAAAGAAATGAAGAAAGGCTACAAAATATATTTTCTTAAATATTGCTGAAAACTGCACCTGGAATACATTCCTATGGCCACAGTATAATTCCCAGTGTCTCTAGAGTGCCTTAAATTCCTACTCGATAGCCATGCAAGATGGGAAATAATATTCTTAGAGCCCTTTGCTTACCTACGTGAAGCTAAAAACATAGTTTACATTTAAAATAAAGGGAAAAAATGGTTCTCAGACAAACTGTGCTTAAGCTGTAACTCAGCCAAGCATTATGAGCTAGAAAAATCCATACTTAAGAAATATAAACTTGTCAGACAATATAAAGATAGTAATTTACAAGAATAAGTAGCAAGTATTATGCTTGATAAATAGGGACAGTTAGAAGCTTGGAAAAGTACAGTTCATCTTTATCAGTTTTAAAAGTCCATTCTATACTTTTTCAGCTTCAATCTTAGAAACTAGCTGTACAAAGTAGTGCTATCTTTACACCCATTTTTCTGCATTGTTCTGCATCCAATATTTTTTCTGCATCAGTGCATTACATCCAGTATTTTTCCTAAAACAGATTTTTAATGTTTTGAACGAATTTTTAAATTGTATCCATTTTTAAAGCATGTTCAGGATAGTTTAATGAATATTAGTTTTATTAATTGTGTTCTTTAAGAAACCTGCATCACAACATTAACAAAAATGCAAAACCCAAAAGCTAAGTATGTTCCAATTCATTTGGGAATTGCAGATAGGGATGATTTGATTTAAATCATGGACCAAAAGAAAACCTGGAACATTCACATCTGGAGACATAGTTTTTTTTAAATAGGAAACTGGAGTTAAAAATGAAGACCATAGAAATTGTGCAAGGAAAGAGAAACAGAAAAAGTACCATAATATATACCAATGTGGAAGCATCCTGGAATATAATGGCATATGGATTGTGCAGTTACCGATACAACTGTTATGTTGATTCACAAATTCTTTGAACGTTATTTTCCTCATTCAAGAACCTTATTATCATTCATGGAACATTCATGGGGTTATGAGCACTGTCATTTCCTGGATTCAGTACTTATACTAGAAGAGATGGGGAATGAACTAACAACAGTTGCTTGAAAAGAATGTTCCAGATGCCCAGAGAATTCTCACACATTCTAGCACTGAAGATGTTACCTAGCTGGGTAATGAAATGTCTGCAAGAAAAAAAACTAAACTCAGAGAGCACCAAGGATCCAAAATTTCAACCCTGAGCTGCAAATATTCTCCTTTATCAATTCTACACAATAGTTACTTTCTCAAAGAACTGCATTATACCTGTCATCAGGGTTACCTCATTTCAGGATCCAGAGCAGAAGGGCTGATCTGATAGTGATGAATATACTTACAACAGAGCTGGAAGAGAAACAAGAAAGAGCGGTCTTCATAGTATAGGAAATTTATCTGAAACACAAGTTGTCTTTCCTTAGGTATCAATTCTTAAATGTTATTGGAATGAGAATAAATTGGAAAATGATATAATCATTTTATGACCTTGCTAAAAGAGATAATTATTAATATTTTACATTTATATCCCACTTTTTCATCAAGACATCTTGAGTCAACTCAAATTAGTTGGGGATTGGCCTCCATTTTATCTCTACAACAGCAATCTGTGATAGATAACACTGAAAGGGAGTGACTGGCTCAAAGCCATGGATTTCCATGTCTGAAGGTGGACTTGAATCGGCACTTCAACCACTGTACCATGTTGGATCTCAATTTGTCAATGGTTTATGTTGCGTTGGTGATGGTATCTGGTGCTGAGTTGAGGGGAAAAGTAAAACAGCTGACTAGGCTTAAGTCACTTGTGGGGAGGAGTGGCTGAAGGGAGATCCTCCCTATTTATCTAGTAGATATCTAGTAGATATAGAAAATGATTTAAACTGGTGTGATTCCTTTCAAGAGGTGAGCAACAATAAAGATATCACTCTGATCATCTCATTGAGTACATTGTACACCATCCAGAGCCCGTCTCTGAAGCAGAGGGATTGTTAAGAAATAGGAAAAATAAATAAATTGTGTTGGTTCTGGTACCTTGTGCCTGCCACTTGCAGCTTCCCTGTTATGGAGCATCCTTCCCTTGAAATTAAATTAACCTCAGTTTTGGTGTTCTGGAACAGTGGTAGGATTCATTTTTTTAATTACCAGTTCTGTAGGCGTGGCTAGGTGGGCATGGCCAGTGGTCATGTGACTGGATGGGTGTGGCTAGGTGGTGATTTTTTTCTCCTTATGTAGCACCCCCACCCCAGTTTTTACCTACTGGGCCTCAGGAAAGCCTCCTGGGAGCAAAAACGGGGCTGGGGGTACACCACCTCCCGTGTCCCGTTTTCTGCCTACTGGGCCTCAGGGAAGCCTCCTGGACACTGAAAAAAGAAGCATCTTGAAGCCTTCTGAGGTAAGTACAGCATCAAGGAGGGAAATCAGCTGTGCTGCATGATTTAGATTAGCTAGAAAGCAAGAAATCTGATGATTTCCTGATTTCTAGCTCATCTAAATTGCGTGGCACAGCTGATTGTTGCCTAGCTGAATGTTGGAAATACCGTTTTGGCTGGCTAGCTGGTAGCATTTTTTACTACCGGTTTGCATGAACCTGGCCGAACTGATAGAATACCACCACTGTTCTGGAACCTGTTAAAAGAGGAGTTGATCTGGACAGTCTTTGAGGAATGACTCCTCACCATTATACTTACGATTTTAATAGTTGCTTGTTTATTAGCTTTTAGAATTTTAGTCTGTTTTTAGGTTATAAACTACTGGAAGTCATTTTGATTGAATGCAGTAAGGAATGAACACATTACATAAATAATTATCAAATTGACTGAATTTTGGGATTTTTTTTAAACAAAAGATATAGAAACATTGTCTTTTCATTTTTCCCAGCAGGCATCTGGGGGCTACTCTGACTGTAACAAAACATTATAGGTGAATGCTAAATCAGAATTATGAACATGAAGCAATGAAGATGAATCCTCTACTGATAGAGGCCATTGATTTGGAAGTGGAACCTTCAAAAGAGTTTTGAAACTGAGGAGTGATATGAAGCTAACCCTGAGATGGAATGATTTGCTGTCTGGAGCCATTTCGGGGAGGGAGTTGATACAAGTCAAACCTACTGTTAACAAGCAAGGGGAAAAAACATGAAAATGAAGCCATGGAATTTTACCATTGGCACACTACCATTTCTCTTGACTGATGTCCCTATTTTAGGCTGCAAGAAAAGGACAACATTCCCTCTGCTTCAGAAAAGAACAGCAATGAGAAATGATAGTGTCTGGCAAGCAAATGATTGAAATACTACCACAGCTTTTAAACTATTAGTTGCTCTATCTTTATATTAAATGCCAGAGCCTTGTTTTTATCTTTCCCTGACAATCGGTTTGCCATAATTCAATTTTTGCCAGACCTACTAAGGTCTGTTTGTGACCTACTAAGATGCAGCTTGTCTCGTGGCTAGCTGTGACTTCTATACACATATGTTGCTGTTATTGTTGTGTGCTGATGATCAAAGGGATTGCATAAAAGTGAAAAAACAAAAACAAAATAGAGAATAGAGTTCTCAGGAACACAGAACTGTACTGTACTTGTGACTGGTTATAGGCTGAGACTGCAAATGTTAAGGTGGCTTTTCTTCACCTTTCAACCAGTGAATGTATAGGCCTGGTGGCTGAGTTTGATTTTAACTGTTTAGTTCACCTGAGGGTAGTAGTTATTCCAGGGCAGAGATAGGCAACTATGGCCTGTATATTGCCCCCTATGGATTTCAACTCCCAGAATTCCTGAGCCAGCATGTTGAAGTTTACAGATCTTTAAAGGGGTCATAATTGCCCATCCCTGTTCTAGAGGATGAGATAAGGTTCTGTATCCACACAGTTCACTAATCCAATTTGTTGTCAGTGGTTTATGCCTCCCAGTATCTGACAGCAGCCTCACCCTGTCTAATGAGAGGAATGTTCCAGATTCCAATAGTGTTGAAAAGGCCAATTTGAAAACAAAATATTACATAATCTTAATAAAGAGGTACCTGTAGCTATACTTATGAACATAAGCAGCATTGAAAGGAATGTTGGAATTAATAGTGATATGAATCCAGCTGCATTCTGCCTCTAAAGGCCCTGTCACACTGCCCAATGGATGCAAAACATTAGTATAAAAGGACACAACGGACAAGAAAAATGTTCCATCCGTAGTTATCCGCTCTCAGAAGGGGCAAAAATTTGCATAACCGGAGCGGATAACACGGAAAGGAACGGACGCGGGGAGGACACAGGGCGGATGGAAAGCGGATATGGAACGGAAGCCCAGAAGATGGAAGCGGATGGGAACAGATGGCACATCCGCTAGGCTTCCGGGGGACCTCAGCAAAGTGGATGCGGAACGGATACAGCGGATGCAGAACGGACGCCGAGCGGATGAAGCTGATGCAGAGTGGAAGCCTAGCGGATGCATAGTGGAAGCCTAACGGATGCCTAGCGTTAATTGTGCATGCAGGGAGGATGCATTGCATAAGCCCCGCAGATATAAGGGAAGCAGCTCGGAATGCGGTCACCATTCAGAGGAAAGACCTGCTGCCGGATGGATTGACAGCCTTGCCTGCATGCCTGCCTGCATGCCTGCCTGCAAGCCTTGCTGCAAGCCTTGCTGCCAGCCTCCCTGCCAGCCTTGCTGGCTGCCTGCCTGCCAGCCTTGCTGCCAGCCTTGCTGCCAGCCTTGCTGCCTGCCAGCCTTGCTGCCTGCCTTCCTGCCAGCCTTCCTGCCAGCCTTGGTGCCTGCCTGCCAGCCTTCCTGCCAGGCTTGGTGCCTGCCTCCCTGCCAGCCTTCCTGTCAGCCTTGGTTCCTGCCAGCCTCCCTGCCAGCCAGCAACCCCACAATCATGCGGAAGCACAGCAAACCTCAGCCATCTGCTGCCAGCCCTTGCAAGAGGGACAGGGCTACCATCCCACCCCCTGGCCCTCACTCTGGTTCTGCTAGGGCTTCTGCAGCACGGGCTCACTCTTCTGGGGCTGGGGCTTCTGCTGCTTCTGCTTCTGGAGGATCTGATGACAAGCACTCCAGCACCAGCCACCTCCACAGCACCTGGACCCTTCACCCCTGAGACTGAGCGACCAAGAGGAGTGCCAGAGACTCATTTTTGTTTTATAGCTTCTTGTTAATAAAGTCTATTTATGATTCATACACTTGTTTCATTTCTTTTTTTTAATAAAGTCTTGGTGTAAACTTTTAGAAATGGTTTAAGCCTTTGCATGCTTGTGGGATGGGTTAAGATAGCTTTGGGATGGGTTGAGATAGTAGTGGGATGGGCAGGGATACCTTTGGGATGGGTAATAGCTGTGGGATAGATAAACCGCCAGTGCAAGCATAGTGGGACTGGATGGTCCACCCTCCCAGGTGCCACACCTATGGCCCTTTATTATCAATAACAATGTAATCAATCATCCACACATGTCAACATAAACACAACTCTTTATTAAATGCCCTGTTCATTGTAGGCCCAGCCAACATACATGGCCCAATCTCATCCATGTGATGAGACAGCCTCAAGGAAGCATCCATTAAATATCTATCATCCTGTCTTGCCATTCCACTGCTCCAGCTGGGGAGTTGCACCAGTGTTTCAGGAGGTTGCGCTGCTTCTTCCCTTCACGTGAGGCTCTGTTGGGGCCTAGCACATCCTCAGTGTCTATCAGGTTTCGCCCTTGCCTCCATTCCCTAGGCTCCATGTCCCCATTGCCTTGCTGGAGGTCCACGGGCCTGTTCTGCAAGACTGGGTAGCGGGTGCGCATGAGATTGTGAAGGATGCAGCAAGCTTCCATGATCCTCCTCACGGTCTCTGGGTGATGCTGCATGGTGGTGAGAAGTACCTGGAACCTTTTGGCCAGGATGCCAAAGGTGTTCTCCACCACCCGCCTTGCCCTGGACAGCCTGTAGTTGAAGATCTTCTCTTCACGGGTGAGGAATTTCGAGGTGTAGGGCTTCATGAGGTAGGTTGTGAGGGAGAAGGCATCATCCCCCACGATGAAGTAGGGCACATCTTGTGTGTCGTTGGGCAGGGGTTCTGGATCTGGGAAGCCCACCATGAGGTTGCCTTCCAGCCCCTCCTTGAGGTGACTGGCGTTGTATACCTGGGCATCTGAAGATGAGCCATTGCCTGAAGCATCGATGTTCATGAACTTGTAGTCAGCATCGACCATGGCGAAGAGGATGATGCTGAAGAAGCCCTTGTAGTTGTGATAAGAGGATCCTGAGTTGGCTGGCGCTTTGCAGGCCACGTGCTTGCCATCGATGGCTCCAACGGTGTGGGGGAAGTTCCACCTCTGATACCACTGCTCTGCAACTTTCTTCCATCCTTCTTCAGTGGAGGGGCACTGGAGGAGCTCCTCCTTGTATTCTTCGATGATGGCCTGCACCACTTCTCTGACCACAATGCTGATGGTGTTGTGTGGCACCCTCCAGCCATACTGCATGCTCCTGTAGGTGGTCCCTGAGGCCAGGTGGCGCAGAGTGAGTGCCACCTTGAGCCCAGGTTGCAGGCTGGGCCGGAAGTTGGTGTTTGACTTGGTCAACCTGGGTGTCAGCCACTGCACAACTTCATCAAACATGGCTGGAGGCATCCTCATGAAGTTCTGGAATGCCCGAGTGTCTTTGTTCCTGAGCTCCACCATCAGCTTGTTGTACAGTCTGTCCTCTGTTCTTCTGGTGAACCATCTTCATACCCAGACACTTCTTGGCCGCCTCCTTTTCTTCCCATAGTAGAGTTCACAGAGCCTGTAGATGGCTTCGCACTGTTGCAGAAGGATGGTGGCTGCCAAAAGGACTTTGTTACGATCCACGGTGGACATGACTGGATGCTGTGGAAGAGGAAGAGGCAGATGAAGGCTGCAGAGGTCTGTACTGCAGGGCTGCTCTTCTGAAAGTGAGATCCAGATGAGTTGCTCCCCCTTTTTATAGGCAGTATAGGTGTCCCTTTGCATCCTCTAGGCATCCTCTAGGCATCCTCTAGACATCCTTAATATCCGAGATAGGTCCCCTCTGCGAAGGTTTTTTCCATTTTAAATGCTTTGTTTCTGTGCTGCATCTGCTAGGCATCCGTTCTGCATCTGTTCCGCATCCGTTCCGTTTCTTCCCTGTGTCCGAGCAGATGCGAGTTGCGTGGATGCGGAACGGATGCCTAGCAGATATAGCGGATGCGTAACGGATGCAGAACGGATGCCTAGTGGATTCCTAGCGGATGCAGAATGGACGCATTGGATACATTTTCTGCGCAAAAGTTTTGAGCAGCTCAAAACTTTCTGAGTGGATGAAACATCCATAAACAGATGCTGGACAGATAGAGAGGAAGCAAAACGGAGGCAGTGAGTACAGAACGGATACATCGCATTAACCAACAGATGGCAAGCTTTTTTGTCTGTTTTACATCCTCTTTGCATCCGTTGGTGCAGTGTGACAGGGGCTTAAACATCATGGTGGAACATTTTTGAATAATAGGACCTTGAAGGGGGCATGCATAAATGCACTAGCATGCCTACTGTGCCTGTCTTACTGTCCCCATTTATCTGTCTTTACTACCTTTGTTCTTGTTTATGTTCATACTTATACTTGTTATCTTGTACATGTTTGACAAACAAACAAACAATAAATAAATAGTTTATTCCAGAATCTTGTGTGGAAAGGGAACTTCACGAAGACAATAGTGTCACTCAAACAGGAAAAGCCCAAGGGGAACATCAGGCCAGCCATAAAACAAACTTACATTGGAAAAGGAATCAAATAAAAGGTATTAAAGAATCCCTATAGACAAAAGCCTAAGTAATTAAGAAAACTAGACAAATAAGAAAAGGAAACCCTTACAAACACAGGACATAGCAAATAAGCAAAACAAACAGACAAAAGACACAAAAAATATAAATTACAAAAGAGACAGACAGGAGATTGCCACAAAACAAATATGAAAAAAAAAAACCATTATAAAGCTAAAAGAGAACCGATAATACAATCTAACCACACCCACGGAGTTTGCCTTCCACACCCTATGGAGTTTGCCCTCTGGCGAGAATAAAGACAAACTCAAACAGGATTTGAAACATTAAATGTAAATAACAAACATTAACACGAAATCAACTCACAAAGGGAGAAAAAGGTATAAAAACCAGAGGCTTACCATAAGAAGCCAGCTTGTTGAAGAACAAGCCCAGGAACACAGACTTCTTGCTGTCCCCCGCCTTCCTGAAAAATAAAAAGATCCAGCTTTCAAGCAGTTGTCCATATCCTTGCACCGGAACTCTCCCAGTGGGAAAATCAAATTCTTGAAGGAAAGGCATTTTGACACGTTTCAACAATTGGCAACCGTGAAGGTTTCCCAGCCAACCCTGCCACTGGACCAGGCCCACAGATCCAAACCCAGCTGGCATGAACCTTCTTTGGCCAGGGACAACATCCACGGTCCCAGCCCGGAAGGCATAAGTTAGTAAAGGGAATCCTTGGGCTCTTCCACTCAACAGCTACTTGAAAGCAGGTGAGTACCGCTTCAAATTTACAATCTTACTAGGGAGGGGAGTGGAACCATGAGTGGATCAGGTGTGTGATTGTGGGTTTTCTCTGCGGAAACAGCAGGACCTCACATCCTCCGTGATTGCCAGCCGCATCCCAGCCAGCTGCTAGTTCAAACACGAGCCATGACTGGCTGGATTTGGGAATGCAAGGGGTGATTGTGGAGGGTGAGTCCTTCTGAAGGACGTAAGAAAAACCAAGCAGGCTGCAAAAGGAACTGGTGTTAGGAAATAAACAAAAAGCAAAGGAAAAATATTCCCGATGCATCCCGCAAGCAAAGCCCTGTGCATTTAGAAGGGGTCTGTGCTGGCTGTTGGCAAACAAAATTGGAAATAGTTTGTCTAAAAAAAGCAGAAAAGGTCCTTCCAGATCCTCACCTTTAAGAGAGATCTGAAAACTGATGGCTGAGTGTAGGGAGGGGCTCCCACCTTTAAGGGAGATCTGAAAACTGACAGCCTGAGTGCAGGGAGCTGCTAGGGGGCAGACGGTCCTCCAAGATCCTTTTTTAAGGGGGGGTCTTAAAACTTGTGGCTGAGTTTCCCGAAAAGAAAGGGGCCCATACTCCATGTGTAGGGAAACCAGAGTCCTTTCCAGACTTTTTTTGTCTGAAAACTGATGGCTGTGGCCTGGCTAAACCAAAGTAATCCCCACATTAGGTAGGGAATATGGGAAGTTGTAGCTCGAGGGCAATGGAAGAGTCCCCCTTGAATAAATTACTTGAGGCTTGGGACAAAAGGCAAGTGCCTGTCCTGACTGGAATGAATAAAAAAAAAGTGAAAAGAATTTGCAAAAAGTGGGCTTTATTGCAAGATGACACGGGTAGACAAATTTGGCCTGATAGCGGTACTTTAGATTATAAAACCCTGAAAGCACTTAGAACATGCATTAAACCTAGCCAAGTACCTTATTGGTACTGCTGGGCTGAAATGGCTAGGACCAAAGACCTGACCAAGGGAAAAGATCAGAAAAATCCTGAAACCCATTCCCTGGAAGGAAAGACTGAGGCACGGATTATGGCTCCCCTTTTAAGCAAACCAGTGTCAGGCAGAAATAGGGGACAATTAGAACACGTTTTTACCCACACTCCCTTCTCTGCCTCTGACTTGGTCATCTGGTAAAAGTATACCCCAGCTTTCAGGGCTGATCCTCAAACAGTAATTCAAACCCTGAAATCTATCATAGACAGCCATAATCCATCCTGGGGTGATATGACCCAGCTGCTACATGTCTTTCTAACTAAAGATGAAATATTAAAACTATTTGAAAAAACAGACCAAATAGTTAAACTACCAACTATCCCTGGACAGGCAGCCCCAGCCCGCATTGCATGGCCAGTACATTGCCCTGACTGGGACTACAATGATACCAATCACTGGGATGAACACACAAGAGCAAAAAATAGCTTACTAGAAGCTTTAGAGAAAATAGGTAAAAAGCCTTTAAACTGGTTAGAATTTCAAAAAACAACACAAAGAGAAAAGGAAAACCCTGATGCCTTTTGGGTCCACCTGTCAGAAGCCGCTATTGCATATGCCCATCTAGACCTTAGCTGCCTGAAGTACCAAAGGATTTTAGCTTCAGCCTTTGTAGACCAGTCTACCGTGGATATCAAAGAGCATTTCCACCACTTTGTGTCTAACTGGCCAACCTTAGAAATAGCAGAGTTGCGCAGGATTGCTAACTTTGTCTATGATCAAAGAGACAAACTGAAAGAGGAGGAGAAAGATAGGAAAAGGAGGATAGAAAGACATGAGGACTTAAAAAAATGTTTGCTATAATGCAACATGATGCCAGACAAATGCCAGGTAAAACCCCCTATAATTCCAGGAAATGCTTGCATTGTGATAAAGTAGGATGGCTGCAAGGCAAATACCAGCATTGTTATAGGTGCGGACAGGAAGGGCATTTCAGCAGGCAATGTAGGCAACACCTTTCCCACAACCGGTATCACCCACACCTAGAAACATGAAGCCAGGCAATAATCCAGTCCATTACACTGAGCAACAAAGCTTTAATCATCATGCACCACCCAGCGCTCCTTTTCCTCACATAAATCATAATAATGGATCTCAATAGGAGCAAAGAAGGGAAAATGACCTGCCCCTTTCCTGACTAGAACATGAGAATAAAAGCACTGAATTCATGGCTACCTTTAATGGGCTGGCTATTCCCCTAAAAAATGGCCCTGAAAGGGAACCCATTCTCACCATTCTTATAGGAGGAAAAAAAAATACAATTGCTTAGTTGACACTGGAGCCATCTCCTCATTAATTACTGAACCACCATATAAAGCTTCAGTGGCTGAAGGGGCTCGGGATAGCATAATGGGAGTGGGGAGGGGGAATAATCCCTGTAGAATTTGCCCACAATGTAACAGTAGAACTATGACCTTTCACAGTGGACCATTCATTCACTATTTGCCCCCAGTCACCACTATCCCTACTAGGAAGGGATCTCCTATGTAAAATGGGAGCTACCATAACATGTGGAAAACAGGGGCTGCAGTTGGAGATCCCAGGAAAAGGCACACACAAGACAATCATGCTGATAACCAGCAACACAGGGCTTCATGAAGATTTAAAAAGCCTGCTACCCTCCTTGTGGGGCTGGGATGCATCAGAAGTGGGACTACTTAAAGGAACAACACCTGTTACTATCCAAGTGAAACATGGACCACCTCCATGCGTGCCCCTCATAACACAAATCCTCACACATATATTCCAGGCCCTGGCATTTCCCAAAACCTCCATGTGCCCTAATCTCTGACATCATCAGGAGCCATGGAGAGAGCAAACAAAGAGGTGAAGACCCTACTGGGCAAACTCTGTAAGGAGACACACCTCTCCTGGCCACAAGTGCTCCCAATTTCTCTCTTTTATATCAGAACTAGACCAAGACAGGACATAGGTATTTCCCCCTTTGAGATTCCTTTTGGTCGCCCCCCCCCCCTTACCCCACAAGTCCTAGATACTCATTCCCTTTGCTTAGATGGGGGGGGGGGTAGGGTTCTCTCTTCCTATCTTACAGCCCTGCAAAAGAGACTACAGACCCTCTGGACCCAGAGTGCGCTGACACAGACCTTACCCTTGGAAGAAGCCCTGCATCCATATGAGCCAGGAGATTGGGTGTGGATCAAGTTCTTCACCAGAACCTCACCCTTACAACCCAGGTGGAAAGGACCCTACTGAGTCTTACTAACTACACACACCACCATAAAGGTTGCAGAATGAGACTCATGGATACATTGAACACATGAAAGCCAACAGTCATAACCACACAACTGTGAGGAACCAAGTGCAAATGTTGAATCACACAAAACTGGACTCCCAGGTGCTGAGTTATAAAACTCTATTTTTATTTTTATTTTTGTTTTATTTTTCTCTCACATTCTCAATTTTTTTTCCCTTTTTTCTTCATATTTTTTTTTTTTTTTAACAAGGAAGAGACTTCAGCCATACCTTTCAGTAATTTTTTGAGACTTGGCCTATACCTTTTTTTTTACATTTTATTGTACAAAAAAAGGGGGGGAGGGAAGAAAAGGAATCTAACAATGGGAAACATGAAATGCAATATATACTATGTATTATCATTTGTAACAATTGTAACACTTGTAAGAAGCCAGCTAGCCCAGGAACGCAGACTTCTTGCTGTCCCCCACCTTCCTGAAAAATAAAAAGATCCAGCTTTCAAGCAGTTGTCCGTATCCTTGTGCCGGAGCTCTCCCAGTGGGTAAATTGAATCCATGAAGGAAAGGCATTTTGACACCTTTCAATTCTTGGAGCTTTGATCACTGTCAAAGTTATGGTAGAACATAACTGTTTCTAACAGAATTTCTGATTCTCACCTGCAACAGCAAAACACACACACACACACACAAATACACACACATTTCGAATAAACATCGTACTTTTTTTACTCTACTGAAATTTGTATAAATTAATTCCATATATCATTAAATTTATCCATACCAATCTTGCTCATTCGTTGCAAGTGAAATCAAGTCTTCAATCTATTGCATAAATTTGGCATGCATTTTTTTTAGTTATAATGAGGACACAGATAATCCATTTATATGGAGCAGTTGTCAAGTTTTATAGTGCAAGCCACATTTACATAGTCCACTACTTTCTTCCAAAACTTAAAAAATAGGACATGGTAAAAACATACATCTTAAGAAAGCATTTTCTTTCTTACATTTTCAAACAATTCTTCCTAGCCAACTCTCTTCTATAAAAATGTAAGAATCCAATAAATTCTAAATATTATTTTTTTGCTTTATCAGTTGTAATACAAGGTCCATTGACTCCCTTTCTATGGAAGTTCAGGTATTCTCCCATTGTCTAAGCTGTATCTCGAATTCTTTATTCCATCACCTCTAAGCTTTTGTATTTCAAATTGGTTTATTGATTAGAAATACCTATAAAAGGATATATATATATATATTCTCTCCCAATTTTTCTCCCAATTTTTGACATAGCATTTTCTCATAAAATCAATTTAGCATGAGAAAATGTTTTTTTAATGCATTTCATTCCATAGCTTTCCAACGGATATAATTGTTTCCAGAGATGCTAGAATTCTATTATATGTAGATCTTAATATTGTCTATCCAAATACGTTATTTCAAGGTTTAACATTTTTTTTGGGGGGAGCAGGGGGAATCTACTCAATCTTCTCCTAATCTGTATTGTAACCTTTTGAAACTTGTTTGAAACCTTCAGACAAAGGGTGGTAGTGGTAAAGAAACAGCTTTTTTCTTCTCCACCAGTTCCATTTTGCAAGTGCTATGAAGTTGGCGAGCAGAGGAAAAGTTATATTGTGCATTCTAAATGGTGTGATGCTAAGCAAATCCAGGAATGTCAGTAATAATGGGCCCCAATGTCCCTTTCAGCGGATACATCAGGATTTTATTGTGCAAGCATTAATTTCTACTATTAAAATAGGAGAGTGGTGTGGTTCTCAAAGAAGTTGCTCTGCTTTCTTTCAAGCAAAACTGGCAGGTAGCACTAATAGTTCTGTTTCTTCTTTGGCCACCCCAAATCTTTGCATTTTCAGCTTTGTTTCTTCAACCAGCTCTGTGTGTGTTCAGAGATCCACCCAAGCAGGGAAGTGCAGAATTAAGACCCTGTAATTATCTTAGGTAAAGTGCTTTCATTTATCCAAATTGCCTTCCAGAAATGTTAGAGCATTTACAGTATTATTTAATAAGGTATTAATTGACTTTTGCACATTTATTTTAAATGTCAAAGACAACAATGTAGGTCAGAGGAAAAAATGGGAGGGGGGATAGAGGGGAAAGCCAATTCATATGCCATGCATGTGTTTCTACTCTATTGGGTAGGGTTGCTTTGCTTAGTAACTACACAGATTTTGGGGGGCAGATCAGAGAAGGTAGGAAAAGAGAATGTCAACAGTTGGGAAAATTAGGGAAGGATAATCCAGGATGGACAGAATCCAGAATTGTGTAGGCCCCAGCAAACTTGACAAATCTTGTAATCAGAATAAATGGCAAAAATTATGCAATTTTGCCTAATGCACTTATTACCATTGCAAATATTTGAAGCTTGAAGAATGTTGACATCTGTTCAGAAAGAAGAGACAACAAACAATATGTTACATGCAGCAAAAATGAATGTATACAGAAGCAAAGAGAGGCAAGAGATGGTCATAAGTAAGGACCCTGAGTGAGTTCCAATAAAACCACCAAATGGCTAGCCTCACCTGTTATGTTTTTCTCTCTCAAGTTCTTCTTCTAAATGCTTATTTAACACTTGGTAAGGATTGGGAATCAGGATTTATTTGGGGGGGGGGGAAACAAACCTAAATACAAATTTCTTCTTTTAAAAAGGATAAAGGATTCAATATTTTATAGATGTTCCTGTACTGAGACCCATATCAGAATACAAATGAAGTAATGTGATTTTACAATTCCTTATTTATTCTTTTATAATTTAGGGTTAAGGCCAAGGCTGACCCTACTTTTAGCGTAATTCATTTGCCTGACGGACAAATGGTTAGTTCCCTGAGCCCTTGATATTACTTTTTATTTTTAAAAAAACAGTGCATTTCATGCAGCTTACTGTTTTCACCTGCTCTTCTGTCATCAGAGTTAAGTTACAATTCAGTTGTCCATTTTGCTTCTTAAGATGGAATGGGGAATATTTTATTTTTTGCATCATAAAAGAAAATTTTACTCCTGGTAATTTTACTTCTTAGCCTGGACCTCTGTTTTATGATCTAAAATTGCTTTGAAACAGAACTGGATTTGTAGGTAGGTACAAATTAAGGTAGTTGTAAAAAAATGGTTTCCATGTTGTTTCAGTATAACAAAGAAATAATAGCAACTATCCCGACACTTTGTTTTTCCTTCTGTAGCACATGGCTTTAATATGAGTACTCCTTCTTAACATTTAAAATAACTTTGATAGTCAAATAATCCCTTCGTCATTTAAATATAACAAGATTTTACTGGTAAGTACAAGGGCTCGGAATGGAGTGCTTTTCATTCACATTATAAACAGTTATGGTGGATTTGTAAACCTGCTGTCATATTGTTCACTTTTGATATTAATCAGTAGGTTTATGAATGTATGATAAACCACAGAAATGAACAGCAAAGAAATTACAAATGTGGCCTCTATAAAAGAAGCAGCAGCTATAATCTTCTGATATTTTTTCTTGAACATTTCCATGGACTTCCTCCCTTCCTCCCTCCCTCCCTCCCTCCCTAATTATTAGATTCTCCTTTTAACATAATATTGAAGCTGTGCCCTTACAGAGAACCTCAGAATCAATGAGAGTGGTTTGGCCTGCAAGCAGTTTACAAAATATGAGTCATCTGTCCACATTCTTTGGCCATGTTTTGGCCATTCCACTTTTGCTCTTTTGACTGCCAAAAGTCCCTTAATTTCAAGCCAGCAAACAAATAAAAAAGAAGTTGAGTTTAAAAAAAATATGTAAATGAAAGTCTGAAATTTCTATGCAGCTCACCATAGCTCTATAGAACTTTTAGTCATTTTAAACATTTCTTTCACTTGATTTCTAGATCTTTAATTTATTTTGGCTGTAAAGGTTACTTTGTGAGATGCTTATCTGACCAGAAATGATTCTGACATAATTGCTGCCTAACTTACTACAGAAAGCTCCATAATAGCCTTAATTTAATCAGTCTACATTATTTATGAAATATTATGGAGGCAACTTTTTTTGTAAAACAAAAACAAAAAAACCCCACACACCCCAGAAGTCTATTACCAACTCACAGATGTTCAAAACATTTATCTAACATTATTTATATATCACCACCTTCCAGCTCCTGTGAATCCTTGTAATATTTTGATATTTCAATTCCCAATATGTGACTGGAAATCTGAGTAGAAACTCTGACAGCTGCAATGCCAACACATCTTAACAATCCTATGCTAAGGTAAGTGGTATACTAGCCTTTAACAGATGGTAAAGGATAGTATACCATTTACCTTAGTATATATCAGGCTAAGCCGAAGAATGACTGGAACAACTCACCCAAACTTCAGTTCTTTATTTGCTGACAGATGAGAGATAGAAACTTGCCAGATTAAACCCTTAATACTCCCTGCCTATGGATATATCTGGGAGATTCTAGGGAACATCTATTTTTTCTCTGTTTCTCTGTCTGCTATCCAGTTCTAGGGTGCTCTTGTCACCCTTCTCTTTCTGTGTTCCCGCCTTCCTCGGAAACTGCTGTTTCATTATAGTCCATTAATCCAGCTTTTCCTTCGTGGACACTATGTCTCACTGTTCTGCTACTTAACAGAATTCTTGACTGAATTGTCAGAACAGGTTGTGCAGTAAGTGTTGCAGACCCCCTAGCCTTGCAGTACTCGATAATCTCTTTAGGGACTTCCAGTTTTTGAGCTTCTTCAGCGACAGACCGAAGTCTCGTCTCTGCAAGGCTTCGATCCGTGCTCGCCACTGGAGCGCCCCAAGCCGGCTGGTTTCGGGGCTGAGCCACCCCATAGAGGTGGTGAAGAGGGGGGAGACTGCCAGCAGGGTTGAGGAGAGCTGCATCTCTCCTCCCCAGCTGGCCATTACTCCCTTTCCTGAAGGTGGTTGCAGAGGTGGTCAGAAATGGCCACCACAAAGAAGAACTCAAGAAGAAAAGAATGTGCAGGAGGAAGATAAGAAGAGAAATTTTTGGTTGATCAGGTCAAACAGCAAAAGCAACAAATAAGGTACCCTGGAATTGAAACTGTTAAAAAACAATAACATTGTTCCCTAAGAAGGTTTTTAAGCTGCGAAGGAGAGACAAAAGGGAAAAGATTTGGTTTTTCTCCTTTTCCTATACTGACAGCTAAGAGAATTAAGCAAGAAATTGGAAAAAAATCCACTTTGACATCAATAGACATTTAATGCTGAAAATAAAAAGTCAAAGGGATAATAAAAATTTCTGGATAATTAAAAGCTTTTGAAAACAGAAAAGGAGAGAAAAAGAATAAAAGTGGAGGATCTGGAAAAATGGAGGAGACTGCGTGGAATTAAAAAGAACTCACAGCAAAATCTCAACAAGACTTCCAAAAGATACATTCTAACTGAAATATCACAACAAAACCCCAGGAAGAGAAAGTCGAAAAAGAAATAAGAAGATATAACTCGGGACTATCTGGATTACTTGATGATTTCTGGATTCTTGGTTATTGTTTTGAATGACTAAAATCAATCGGGTGGTTGTTTAAAACTGTTTAAAATGGCTCCACTTTTAGAAGAACTGAAAATGGAACTTAAAAAGTACAAAGAAGATGCACAAGAAGGGAGAGGTTCTTTTGCCTTTGTATTTCAGTTTTTAGAAATGGAGATTTGGAATTATGAAAAACAACAAGAAATGCCTGCAGAACAAGAAGATTGCGACAAAGAAGAAGCCATCTTTAATGAACAAGTAAGCTTAGATGGGGGGAAAAAAGGAAAGGGGGGAAAGAGAATGGAAAGTTTAAGATTGGGAAAAACAACTCCCCCCCCCTCAAAAAAAAAATAGAGTGAAAAATCAGTATAAAATCAGAAAGCAACAGAAGGGGGAAATGCAGAAGAGAGAATTAGAACTAGAGAGACAAGGGGGTAAAAAGGGGAGGGAGAAGATGAGAGGGAAGAAAGAAAGAAAAAGAAGTTATAAAGGACAGAAGCAAAATATAGAGAAACAGGGCCTATTTAGAGATAATGGGTGAAAACTTAATGGAAAAAGGGATTCTGCAAAGGTACATAAGATGGTATGGTTATATTAGAAGCAGAAATAATTTTAGAAAATATGAAACAATGTATGATTAAAATGTCTGATAAAATAGCTATTGTAATTCAGTGAAATGCTTGTCAATAAATAAATGTAACAAAAGGTATATTTAATGATTTATAAAACAAATGTGAAGAGAAATAAGGGAAAAATTAATTATGGAGATTATGTGTTTTTAAGGAAGTATGATATTTAATTGAAAAGAAGCATTAAAGATGTTAAGATTTTAATGATTATTAATGATAGAACTGAACTGGAATGGAATGAGGGTTTATAATTGCATATATTTACAATCTTTCTTTTTTTTAAAGAATATAGTATGTATTATAAGAATGTACCAAGCAGAGTTTGATTGGAAGTTATGTATTATATATTATATTGAAGGTCATAAACTTAAGGTATCTATTGAAGTTTAAATAAGAGTTGAATGGATGTAATTAAAAGACATAAAGGTATCATACTCCAGTTAGTAACTACAGGAGAAAATTTGTTTAATGAGAAAAGATAATATGAAATTGAAATAGAACACACAAAAGTATAAATATAATGATTTGAATTTAGATGAGATAATCAAAATAAAATTGAGAAAATTAAAAGAGGGGAAAAAGTATCTAGAAAATGTAAAATAGTATAAGAAATGGAATAGAATACAAAAATGAGCATGAAATTGAGTTTTGTGTCTGTATAAAGAAATTCAACCCTGGACTATGCTATTTTTGAAAAAGATGTTTTATTTGTATTTTGTGTGTGAAAACTCAAATAAAACTTTGTTAAAAAAATAATAATCTCTTTAGGATTGGTCAAAGTCCATCAAGGCCTCGATGACTATGGGTATGTTCCAGTGTCAACTATGGTTAGAAGGTCAACCCATAATATGGTTCCATGTTCAATTTCAGAGGTGGTATTCGGCAGGTTCTGACCAGGTCTCGAGAACCGGTAACAGAAATTTTGATAGTTCAGAGAACCAGCAAAAACCACTTCTGACTGGAGATTTTACAGTATCCTTCACCTGCCATGCCCACTAAGCCATCCCCATAGAACTGATACTAAAAAAAATTTGAATCCCACCACTGGTTCAATTTGGTATGTTCATGTTGGTCCACTATCATGGATAGATCAATATCGGATTAAATTTGATTTGATCTGTTAAATTTATGGCTTCCACTGTAATAAAACAGGTCTCACAAAAACATGACTGAATCCAGTTGGGCTCCCACGAGACTCAAAAACAGTTTAGTGCTGTTTCATCTGTCAAAACCTGGATTGGTACCTGGAATGGAAAGTTCATAATTTTTACTAAGTACCTCCTTCTCCTCCTCCTCCTCCTCCTCCTCCAAACTGCTTCAAAGCAGGCTTTGGGTAAATGCATGAATTGCAAGAGCAGCAAGAACAGAGTTTGGGTGAAGGAAGATCTAAACTGTCTCTGATTAGACCTATCATATTATGTCTATGCTGTTATATGTGCAGCAAAGAAGTAGGTTGTTTTCCCACATGTACGAATTGCCAAGCTGATAACCTGTTGACTTTTTTCAAATTGTGAAGGATGCTGACTTGTCATCCGCCCTTCCTGTTCCAAAGTGCTATGACAGAACCTTCAGGGGAAATCTGGCAGCATTTTTTATGGTTCTTTTAGGCTTAAAAATCTCATTTGGGCCATTCTGGATTCCTTCTTCAATGTACAGCCAACTACAAGAGTATCTTGTAATTCTTCATAAACAATTAGATTGTGACACCTGAGGTTTTTGGGACAGCACAGGACATTCCCCTTGTCCTGTAGATTTTGACTAGTCTTGCTTGTAATATATATCCTAGTGAAGTCACAAATGCCTCTCTGAGAAAATAAAGAATTTTCCTTTTTTAAGGAAGGCAAGCATTGGATATCTTCTTAAGAAATTTGCCCTGGATTATCAGAGATGAGCAATTATAGGCAAAATATTGAAGAGAACTCTTTTTCCATATGAACTCAATTGTTTAAGAAATAGATGCACCTTTGGGCACCTCCATGTTTATTAAGATAACTTGGTTCCTAAAATTGTGGTGACTTCATCTAATAGAGTAACTTTCTCTGGTCTACCTAAAAGTCTTGGGAATGCATTCCTTGAAAAATTGAGGAATCTATTTTATTTGCTTTTCATAAAACTATGGATTTCAATGTCTTATATGAAGTTAAAATGCATTTTTTTTGCAGTTGTTTTACTATTGATTTTGACTGGTAATTATAATGTTTCGCTTTTCTTGTTTGTTTTACTTGTTATTTCAACTCTAGCTAATGTCTTAGTTTTTAATTTACTTTATACTGTATTTTTATTGAAAATAAAATTAAATCAAGTAAAATAATTCTATAAATAAGGGAGAAAAGATCCTGGATTGGGCTTTATAGATAAAGAAAATGTAGTAATGGAATTGTGCAGGTAGATTTGGCTCCAATTCTCATTTTTATTTCATCTCCTTTAATTATACATAGTGGAAATGGGCTTTCTACCTCCCCTCTTCCATTCTCAACTTCTTCCTGCTAATTAAGCGCCATTGTATGTAAATGAGAGAGAATATGAGGAACTGTGATTCAATGCAAAGGATCCTAGTATTTGCCATGGAAGCAAAACAATTGTAAGCATGAGGCATATTGTGACATTGTGGGAACATTGAACAGATACTTGTCATATTCTTTCTTTAGATCATTGCCAACAATTGCATATTTCTAAAGGCAATAAATGTTATATATGATATGATATATGATTGGATTAATCTGAAAGGCCTAACTGACAAAAATTCTAGGGAGAGTACAATATAATTGAAAAACATTGCAAATAACACATGATCAATCACAATATGGCAGAGAATACAGGAAGGAAGGAAGGAAGGAAAGAAGGAAGGAAGGAAGGAAGGAAGGAAGGAAGGAAGAAAGGAAGGGAGAGAGAAAAGAAGAGAAGGAGGAAGCTCCTTCTCACTTTCAGGAAAGCATGAAAAATTGTTGAGAACAATTCAAAAATTGTCCTGGACCAAGACAATTTTTAATGCTTTCCTGAAGGTGAGAAGGGCTAGCGGGAAATAGATCTCAGGGGTATCTTATTTTGGGGCAGGATTAGTGACATGGAAGGCAAACACCGATAGGAGTCCACAAAATGGCACTATACTGATGACTTTTGGTGACTTTTGGCTATCCTGCCTCAAATACCACATTGTCTTGGGTCAATGTTGGCTTCCTTCTTTCAATACATGTCATTTTCTTCTCTGTTTCTCTCCATCTTCCCTTCTCCCATCCCTGAAAATCAAGCTTTTCCAAATTCTGCTATAAATTAAGCCTTTGGATTAATTCACATTTCTGTGAAGCCCATTTTACAGTGGACTGATTTCTTTCTTTTTCTCTCCCCCTTCCCTCCCCAACTAAAAGAAACCTTAAGCAGGAATAGATTTTTTAAATTACATGTTTTAAACATGAATGTTTATGTAAGATGAAAGGGTTATTACCATCTAGATGTTGAAATCCAATTCCCATCATCCTCTCTATTGGCTATAATGGCAGTGGCAGATGGGAGTTGGAATCAAAAATGGTTAAACATTTCTCTCACTATCTATATATGCCTACCGAATAGACAGTACATTATTCACTTAGCATTCCCCCAGCCTTCAAATCTGGAGCACAAGAACCTAAATAATAACTCCTTGCAGTAATGTATATAAATTTAAATAAATCTTAAATAACCCACAAAAGTATAACATGGAGGGACTGGGATTTACTTGGAAGGACAAGTTAAGAGGGGGGGGGAACACAAGCAAAGGCAAACAAAACCATACCAGGAACTCTCTCCAGTAGAGACAGATTATATTAGTGCAGTTTTGCAATTTAATAATACACATGTTTTTAATTTAGTTTTTGAATGGACTTCACTTAATTCTTATCATGAAAAAGTTTCTAGAAATGAGCATAATAACTAATACTTTGTTCCTCTGAAAACATCAAAGTTCCAATATTTTCAGGAAACATATGTGATCCACTTTAGAGAGCTTTGTGCTGGCATCAACAGACTTTCTCAAAAATCCAAATAAAACTCAGTGTATATGAGGCGGCTTTGCTACAGGTAAATAGAAAGATTATAGGCATCTTCAAAGATGACCAAAATCCTAACTGAAGCGCAATGCAGAAGCATTTTAGTCCAAATTTAGTTATGTTTAGAGATGATATATTAAAGTTAGTGAGTTAAGTCCTTTGGGCTCTAACTGTGCATCTGTGAACTGTTATAATACTATAATGCAATACTGACTTTATTTTTTTAAAAAAACATAATGTATTGCAATTAAATTGCAATGAATTTGCATGCTGCTCAGAGTTGCTTGGTAAAGAGAAGGGAAGCATGCAAATTTAATAAATACATAAATATTTGTAATTTATTGAATAAATTAATGTTTATGTTAGCATGACCACAGTGGTCACTCTCTTCAGAATTTATCTTCCTTCTTTTTTTCCCTGACTTCCTTCAAAAAGAGAATCTGCTGACATTCAAAAAAGCTGTTAAGTAGTTGGTTTAAAATAGTTACATTTTTTTCATTATCTATCCACTAGCTTAATACCCATGCTTCACTATGAAACTATGTGGTTGGGCTTAGTTTTTGGGGAGGAAAATAAGGGGAGAAATTTCTGTCTTTGCCTGCCAGCGTCCTGTCAGTATATGAGAGAATTGAAGGCTGTTTGGAAACTGAACGAGTATTTGCTAAGTGAGCAAGAAGGAGAGAGCAAAGAGCCTGGCCATGGCTTAGCTCAACTGTTCTGCACTAAAGCTGTTTGGTGCAAACTAAAACTGAAACGGAAACTCCTCTGCTTGTATTTTGCATTTGGAGCAGATTTCTTTTCAGGTGGGGAGGGACAGTAGAACTCCTTAGCACCAGAGTGTGTTAATAATAATATACGAAATGCTAATGCTCTGATTGTCATTTCAAAAAATCCTTTCTCAGTGAGCACCTAGAAGCCAAGAGCAACTATAATGACATGGGAAAATACCCGAACAAAGCTGCATACCATATACATACATACATACATACATACATACATACATACTACATATGTACATACATATATATAACATTTGCCATATAGCAATTCATGTTTATCTTCCTACACCATTTTTTTGATCTCTTTTCCTATATGACGTCCTCATTTATTGTGCCCTAATCCATCTTCAAATGAATTAAAACCAAGTTGTTATACTTTCAGTTTTACTATGTTTTCTACTGACATTTTCAGCAACTGTAGCATTTCAAATAGTAACATGTATTTTATAATTGAAAGAGACAATTTGGTATACGGGTTAAGGCATCATGGTAGAAATCAGGAGACTGTGGAGTTCTAGTCTTGTTTTGGGCATGCAGCTAGTTGTTCTTATTATCCCAGAGTGCAGGATTATGGTTTTAAATTATAAGAATATTAAAGATAAGATTTTATATATATTTCTTTTTTTTCTTTTTAGTCAAATGAAAGGATGCATACATGTAAATGTGCCACAGAGTCGCACTGAAATTGTGCTGGGTTGTCCAGAAAACATTTTTTCCCGAGCAACTTGGAGACTCATTTTTAAACACACCAGTCTTCAAAACAATGTCTAGAACCGATGTCCTGAGGCAGTCTCTAGAGATTCATGCTTACATTGTTGCTTGAGGAATACACATTTCAGAACATTTTTTTTTTCAAAAAGAAACTCCGCCATCTCTTGTTTTAAAAAAAATGCATGAAAGAGCCATTTTGACTGACAATATAAAACATCTTCATGCCCAAACATAGATAGTGATGATTTGTCCTAAGGCATTATTATTCTTATTAACATCTCTTGGCAGCTTGCCAGCCAATTAGCAGTTCCCATTCCCACTTCCTTTTCAGTCCTTCCTACCTCCTCCTTCCCTTCCATGTTTTTATTAATTTGATACCATTGCTGAATAAATAGTTCACAGTATATAGTTCAACCAAATGACTGCTTCCTCTCATCTTTATGCTTGAGATTGCTGTCAATCAGCATTATGCTGGCTGTGCTTGTGTGGTTAATTCGATTTTCTGGTTCTGACCTGAGGAAGTCACTATTCCCTCAGATTCACTTTATTTTGAACCGGAGTGGATGCTTCTTTTATAACTTGACAGATTTGTGTTCATCCGTGGTATAATATACACAGATGCTACCTTTAAAAATTTAAACATTCAAATCATGGTTATTTTTTTTAACAGAACTGTAAATGCAGCTTGATTTTATACTTTGGAGAGTGAAATAGGACATTATGCTCATGCATTATTATTATTATTATTATTATTATTATTATTATTATTATTATTATTATTCCTCAAAACATTACTGCTTCAAATGTAGACTTCTGAAATCAATATTCTTTAGTGATTGGCTACAGAGTTTAAATTTTCTCCTGTAATATTTTGAGTAACTTAGCCATTCTACATAGCTGTGCTACAGGTATCATGGCTTTACATCTTGTGAGCAAAGAAAAGAGACTTTCTTACAATATTTTATACCTCTACTTGTTTTAAAAGTTCATGGTTGATAAAAATAATGACATTTCCATTCTATTCAGCGGTTACAAAAGGGGAATCCGCTTTTTAAAGGACAGATTTATCTCAGTATCTCATAGTCTTAAAATTTGTACAGTTTTATCATGAAACCAACCAGCAAAAAGGCAATAAACTGGTAAGAAACAAGAACATCATAAAATGGGAGCCGTCATCTAAAACTAATTATTGACTCTTAAAAATGAATTATTAATCCCATGCAGCGTTCAAGTGCATCATCATTTCTAGTTTTAGCCGGCAGTGGAAAATCACGGTGTCCAGAGGAAAAAAGAAAAATTACCTAGCAAAGTTATACAACCTTTTTGTTTGTTTTATGTAGAGAAGAGGAGTTCTCTGGGGTTTAAAGATAATCTTTGGAAAGCTCAAGCCAGTGAGGTCATATAACAACCTCACAACAACAGTAACAACATTATGTCATCATGAGTTATGAACTCTGGGATATATGGATCACTACCTAGAAGACAGTTTTCAGTTCCTTCTTGAGAAAGAAAAAACAAGGTTGACTAAATGGGAATTTTTAAAATTCCTAGCAAATGACTTTAAAAAAAAATTATGATGGATATTTGTTTTTCTGCCCTGGGCAATGTTGGATTTCCCCACCCCAGCTTTCCTTTCTATGTTTTTCTTTTATCTCCTTTTTATTTTCTAGGTCCCTAGAGGTTTATCTTTACTAGCTTTGTGTATTACTACATGGAACAATTAACCCAAGGGTTCTGAACTTCACTACTTCTACCTGAGGGCTCAGTGCTTTCTCAGCCTTACTCTGTCTTCTCCTATGGCCTCTATATCTCTTCCTGGGCTCTCTTATGGTCAAGAAAAAGCAGCAAAAGAGTGGGCTGGACAGAGAAAAGGGAAGGACTTATCTGATTCTTTTTTTCTTCCTTTAATAATGATTGCTGATTCCTCAGCAATTCCTCAGGCTGTGCCTAATGAGCCAAACACAGAGATAACACTTAGCCAGTAACACAGCCAAGGAAAGAGACATGCATAAGAAGCCATGTGTGATACATAACAGGGCTTGTCAAAGCTTTGATTTGGGGATTCTGTTTGAAGGGGGTTCAATCAAATCTTTAAACTGACATGGCAAACTGAATTAACTAGTTGATTTAAATAATTAAATGAGATGCCTCTCAATCAAGTTGGACAAAGTAGACTTCAGTGAAGACATAAGGAGGAAAAAAACAGTTGAATTGATTTGGAGATCCAAATTAAATTAGATGTTCAGATATTAGTTTGTTCAAACCATATCTTCCTCGTACATATCCCATCTCAAAGCTGGCTGAGTATGGAGCCAGAATTGCCTCTGTCAATTTATCTTTAAGCCAAACATCTTCTTAGCAACTCTTTATCCACTCTGAGTTTAAAGTGTAGTATGGCTGCTTGCTTATGATCAATATGGAGAATAAGAACATCTTCATTTTGCATATCCCATACCTGCTTTAGATTAATTACAAGGCATTAAGCATTAGCAGGTGAATAGGCAAAACAGTTTTGTAACATTGTGCCAATCCAATTAACAAGGAGGGCATCAGGATGCCCCTGATATTTAATTTTATACTCAGAGATGCCAAATCATACTGCAATTGGGAATTTGTAGTGCAATCATTCAGAAGATTTTGAGGAATGCCTAATGTAAATATGGCAGGCAATGTGTCATTTAGAGATTTTTTAAGAAACAATTTGTAGTGATGCAGGGAGAATTCAAGATACAGATTTTTGTGCAGTCCTCAACTCACAATAGTTCATTTAGTAACCATTCAAAGTTACAGTGTCACTGAAAAAAAGTGACTTATGGACATTTTTCACACTTTTGATTGTTTCAGCATCCCCATGGCCATATGATAAAAATTAAGTTGCTTGGCAACTGGTTCATATGTATGACAGTTGTAATATCCCTGATTACCTTCATCAATGGGGGAGGCCAAATTCACTTAACAACTCTTTTAATAACTTAATAACTATAATGATTTGCTTAAGAGCTGTGGCAAGAAAAGTTGTAAAAATGAGGCAAAATTCACGTAAGCTGCTCACTTATCAATATAAATTTTGGGCTCAGTTGAGGACTACCTGCATATCCCCTACTTCCTTTAGGAGCTCAATGAAGTAAATATGGTTCTCCCACTCAATAGTTCTCAGAAGGTAGATTAGGCTGAAAACATGGAATTGCTCTTAGTTCACCTAATAAACTTCATGACTCTGGAAGAATGTCAGAGGCATAGAATCAAAATCATGTGAAATATCAGTACCACTTTATAAAGCCTTAGTAAGACCACACCTGGAATATTGTATTCAGTTTTGGTCACCACATTACAAAAAAGATGCTGAGACTTTGGAAAAAGTACAAAGAAGAGCAATTAAGATGATTAAAGGCCTGGGGACTAAAACATATGAAGAACTGTTGCAAGATTTGGGTTGGCTAGTCTAGAGAAAAGACGCACTAGGGTGGAATGTAATAGCAGTATGCCAGTATTTGAGAGGCTGCCACAAAGAGGAGGGGGGCAATTTAATTTCCAAAGCACCAGAGGGCAGGGCAAGCAACAATGGATGGAAACTAATCAAGGAGAAAAGCAACCTGGAATTAAGGAAAAACTTCCTAACACTGAGAACAATTAACCAGTGGAACAGCTTGCCTTCAGAAGTTGTAGGGACTTCATCACTGGAGGTTTTCAAGAAGAGACTGGACAGCTACTTGTCTGAAACAGCACAAGGTCCTGCTTGAGAAGGGGGGTGGACTAGAAGACCACCAAGGTCACTTCCAGTTCTATCCTGATTCTAATTTATCTTAATCCTGCCTGTACCATAACAGTTCTTCAAAGATAAAAACGGGCAGAAGCAGAAGCTTTGGAAGCCGAGGCACAGATAGCCTTTATTTTCCAGGACAGCATTTCTACCATCTTTTATGAAGACAGTATTGAAGAGAAAACTCAACTGACCTCAGGTTCCTTGGCTAATTTGAAAAGTGTTGAAGATTTGTGATTGTGTGTTTTGAAAAGGTCACTGTACCAACTTGCCAGCTCCTATTACATCATCTTTCAGACTGATCACACAGTTGAATTTGTGGTATCACATTAAATTTCACTACAGCAAACTGTGATATCATTAAAGGGCTGAGGTTTTTTTCCCCCTCTTCTATTTTCTAAAGCAGAAGATAAAGCTGAAGTGTTTGAGAGAAAATTCCCCTTCACATATTATCTGAAAGACAGTTGTGAGGAAAGATGGCAAACTGTTGACCAGTTATATACTACATTTCTGTAGTATATTTTATTTCTTTAAATTTAATGTCAGTGCGACTTTTTCTATCATTACTTTGCATGCTGAAATGTTAGTGCAATAGAGATTAACTTTTGTTTCTACAAGGTTAAGAATATAAAGATAGATCAATGATTGGACGTATTTATTTAAAGGGTAGAAGCTACTCTGCTCTCTGGATTAGAGTAAATTTTATTTTAGGAGAAAACATAACTACAAAGAAATCGTAATGTTAGTATAATGTAGGAATCTAATTAAGACTAATGAGGCAACATTAAATTAATGTATGATGCATTTTATGAGCCTTACCATCAGAGCTGCAGAAAGCTGTTTATTTGAGCTACAAACTTTAGTGAACAAGTTCCTACTGTTTTTTCTTCAACAATTCAAGATGAGAACTCTGTCAGACCTTGATAGAGCTTATATTTTAGATAGAGTTGCTGAATGAGAAAGGAGAATTGTGCAAATACGTATGCTTCTTCCTGATCATCTTTATTTATTTATTTATTGAATTTATATTGCTACCTATTCGCCCATGGCAACTGGAGGCAGCTTACAGAATGTAAAACCATATTTAAAATAAAAAACAATAAAAGCTAATAAAAAGAATCAAATAAATTAATAAAGTACATTAGAACAAAATCTGGGAAAAAATAAATAATCACCCCCAAATCCTACCCCCCGCCCCGACGACAGCAGATCACACGAGCCATTTGATGGGCTCCATCCTGCTCTAGGTTCCCCAGGCCTACTGGCAGAACAGGTCTTCGGTGTATTCCAGAAGAGGATTAGTGAGGGAAGCATTGTAATTTCTGGAGGAATGATGTTCCAGAGAGAAAGAGCCACCACGGAGAAGACTCTTCTTTTGGGTCCCACCAGGCATATTGTTGTGGAGTGGAAATGACTGAGGTGGACACGGAGCAACTGACAGGAATCTTTATTCTGCGAATAAAGGGTTGCCACGACTGCTGGGTTAACAAGCAGTCAGCTTGCGGCAACAGCTGATGCCATTTGACAGCACTTTAAATAGCCGGCTGTCAAATGGCATCAACCAATCAGAGTAGTCCGTGCTCCCACCAGGAACGCAGACCAGAGGGAAAACTTCGCATCGACGCAACACATATCTCCCTCAGGGATGGGACCCGCAACATTCCCTGCCTCTCCGTTCTAGTGGGATGAGCAAGCGTAGTCCCGTAAATAGGCCGGTCGTCTTCTCAGGCCGTAGAACAGGGGCCTCCATCCGTCAGTCGAAGTCCTCTGCTTCAGAGAGCCCTTTGGAGCCGGTTACCGCAGGAGCCTCGTCCTCTGGAGCTGCAGATGGGTTGCCTGGCACTGGAACAGGTAGGTCCCTCCATCCACAGTCCTCCCTGGTGTCATCAGTCAGAGGCGGCAGGTTCTCATTGGCTGGTGGTAGACTTGGGTCGGTGGGTGGTAGACCAGGTCCATCAGCAGCCACTGTCCAACGCCTCCTCAGCTGGTCGATATGTCTGTGCCAGGTACGACCATCCTCCAGCAACACCCTATACGACTTAGGCCCTGTCACAGCTATGAACTGTCCTGGCACCCATAAGTGGCCTGCATAATTGCGGGCATAAACCAGGTCATTTAAGGCAAACTCCCTAGGCTGGCTGTCAGACCCAAGAGGAGTCACTGGGGCGTAGTGGGGGTGCAGCCTGTCCAGGGAAGTCCTCAAGCGTCTGCCCATAAGGAGTTCAGCTGGGGATCTATTGGTAGTGGCACAAAGGGTTGTAAGCTGATATAGCAAAAATCTGGACAACTTAGAGTGCCAGTCACTTTGGCCAAATCTCCCTAGGGCCATTTGGCAGTCTGTGACTAGAACAGGTCAGTTCTAGATCTGCCTTCAAAACAGACAAAAAAATAGCAGCCATCCTTAAAAACCCCAAAGAGAAAATTGACCTGGAAAACCAAGGCATATACCAAGTTCCCTGTGCATCATGCCTGGCCACATACATTGGACAGACCAATAGAAGAATAAGTACCCGCCTGGGTGAACACAAAAATGCAGTAAAAAAGCTGGAACACACCTCCTCACTAGTCCAACACATGAAAACCACAGGACACAACATCAACTTCAATGGCACTAAAACCCTAGCCACTACAGAAAACCCCAGCCACAGAATCATCAGAGAAGCCATAGAGATTGAAAAAAAGACCTGAAAGCATGAATAGAAGAGATGATTCCACCAGACTGTCAATCATTTGGAAGCCTGCACTCTCAAATAGAAAGATCTCCACACCACAAGCCAGGCAAACACCTGGGCACAAACAGACTCCCTCTGATACCTCCAGCTCAAACACATCCCCACCAGGCACCCAGATGAAACCTGGCTTCCTAATGGATAGCAGCCGTCCTTTCACATGAAGCCAAGTTGCATTGAAAGCCTCCAACACAGGAACAGAGTGTTGCCAGCCAATCAAAGCCACAAAACAGACAGAAGAAACCAGAAACACCAATCAAACAAACTCCAAGACCAATAAACACACACCAAGACTCCCAACCAATCAAGATGTAGAAAAGACCATTCTGGCACAGCAGTAGGCTAGCCTAAAATTTAAAACTAAAAGCTGTGATAGCCTGACCCACATACGAACTCAATACAGAAGCCTGATGATGGCAGATGAGATTCTGCTGAAACGTTGCTACAACTTTAA
>BLBF01000032.1:211672-234036 GCA_015471245.1 Laticauda colubrina | reverse complement strand
AGCCTGACCCACATACGAACTCAATACAGAAGCCTGATGATGGCAGATGAGATTCTGCTGAAACGTTGCTACAACTTTAAAAGCACTACAATGACATGGGATAATACCCGAAGGAAGCTGGACAGCACACATGTAAGTACCCGCGAAAGCCTAAAACAAACAAACAAAAAAAAAAACAAATATATATATGTTTTCTTAGGTTTTCGCGGGTACTTACATGTGTGCTGTTTAGCTTCCTTTGGGTATTATCCCACGTCATTGTAGTTCTGTTAAAGTTGTAGCAACGTTTCAGCAGAATCCCATCTGCCATCCTCAGGCTTCTTTATAGAGTTAGTTCCTGGTTTGAAATTTGAGGCTGCCCTACATAAGAGGTACCACAGATAAAATCAGTAAGATACTACACAGGCATCACATCAAGACTGCCTTCAAAACAGACAAAAAAATAGCAGCCATCCTGAGGAACCCCAAAGACAAAATTGACCTGGAAAACCAAGGCATATACGAAATTCCCTGTACATCATGCCCGGCCACATACATTGGACAGACCAATAGAAGAATAAGTACCCGCCTAGAGGAACACAAAAATGCAGTAAAAAAGCTGGAACACACCTCCTCACTAGTCCAACACATGAAAACCACAGGTCACAACATCAACTTCAATGGCACTAAAACCCTGGCCACTATAGAAAACCCCAGCCACAGAATCATCAGAGAAGCCATAGAGATTGAAAAAAGACCTGACAGCATGAATAGAAGAGATGATTCCAGCAGACTGTCAATCATTTGGAAGCCTGCACTCTCAAATAGAAAGATCTCCATGCCACAAGCCAGGCAAACACCTGGGCAAAAACAGACTCCCTCTGATAGCTCCAACCCAAACACCCCCCCACCAGGCACCCAGGTGAAACCCAGCTTGCTAATGAATAGCAGCTTGCTAATGAAGAGCAGCCGTCCCTTCACACAGAGCCAAGCTGCAATGAAAGCCTCCAACACAAGAACAGAGTGTTGCCAGCCAATCAAAGCCACAAAACAGACAGAAGAAACCAGAAACACCAATCAATCAAACTCCAAGTCCAATGAACACAGATCCAGATCCAGGCTCCCAGCCAATCAGAATGGACCAGCCTCAAATTTGAAACCAGGAACTAACTCTATACAGAAGCCTGAGGATGGCAGATGAGATTCTGCTGAAACGTTGCTACAACTTTAACAGCGCTACAATGACATGGGATAATACCCGAAGGAAGCTAAACAACACACATGCACACACACACACACACACACACACACACACACACACACATATATATATATATATATGTTTTTTTAAGTTTTCGCGGGTACTTACATGAATGATGTACATGCATACAAACTCAATACAGAAGCCTGATGATGGCAGATGAGATTCTGCTGAAACGTTGCTATAACTTTAAAAGCACTACAATGACGTGGGATAATACCCGAAGGAAGCTGAACAGCACACATGTAAGTACCCACGAAAACTTTAAAACACACACACACACACACACACACACACATATATATATATATATATATATAAAATTTCTTTATTTGTATCCCATTTTTATTATTTTATACGTAACTCAAGGTAGTGAACATATCTAATACTCCTCCCATTTTCCCCACAACAATTACGCTATGAGGTGAGTTGGACACAGAGAGAGAGTGTGTGACTTGCCCAAAGTCACCCAACCAACTTTCATACCTGAGCCAGGACTAGAACTCAGGATAACCTGGTTTCTAGCCTGGTGCCTTAATCACTAGACCAAACATACATACATATTAACTCCAGGTTACTCCAGTAGTACCCACTGCCAAAGTGTGGTCCTGAACCTCAGAAAGCTTGCTTCTATCTCCTAAGTAAAGAGGAAAGTGATTATTTCACCATCACTGGACATAACATTCAGTTGCCTTTCTAAATACAGAATAGTGGTGCCAATGGTCAGGAAAGTACATTAAGGAGAAAGGAAAGGAGAACACATTGTGCATATGAAAAACAGAATAGAAGTAACTTGAGATTTTGGTTTTAATTTCCACTCAAAGCAATCTTCTTTGTGTTTTTTAGGATGACAAGAAATTCTGAAAATTTCAGCAACTTGTCCTGACAGGCAAATTGTAAATAATTCTGGCAATAATATTCCAACGGATGATCTAGTTCATTTATAAATGCAGTCTGCATTTTTGTTTGGGGTCTGAGGTGGGGGGAAGGCAACATGCTGATTGGGAAAGCTATCATTATCATGAGCTGTTGTGGTGACAACAGCTTCATGGGATAAAACTTTTTGATGATATACAGTATTCCAGAATAGTAACTTAAAAAAAATGATTGGAACCAAAGCCAAAGAAATTGATATGAGAAAAGGACTGCTGATGAATATGAAGAAATTGTAATAGAGGCAGAAAGACTTGAACATTCATTACTTTTTGGGCAAGCCACCAATGCTATATTCTTCCAAGTCTCAAAAATATTACAAAATAATACTTTTTTTTGCATTTAAAAAAAAAAACTTTTCCTGCTTCCCTAGGAAAGAAAATTCTGAATGTTGAAACAGTCTTGTAATATGTGACTCCAGCATTCTATCCCTCATTGGGATTGAAAATTAAACTTTTCAGTCACACACACACACAATAATCTTTTTTTACTTTGCTCTCTGAAAACATGGAAATATAGAGACCAATTTCATATAGCATGCTTAAACCATAATCAGGACAAAGATGTTGACTGTGTATAAATAACATGCTATACCCAAAGATATAAATGATATCATGGCTTAACATGATGGTTTGCTTTATACAACAAGCTAATATAATGGCTGTCTATCTTGTCTTGTCCCATCCCCCTTCACCCCACCTTAGCCTACTTTATCTTACTTTATCTTAGTTTATAACCACAAATGATCCAGATATATTTTTGCCTCATCTAGGATGCTGTGTGAATGCAGAGACAGAGATGGGCTATATCTCTGTGAACTTTCAAATCATTGATATTGGTTTGGGGGAATTTGCATATAGAACTGTTTCTCTTGAAATCAGCCCTCTTCTGAATCAGTCCAAATTAGTCAAGTATTGATTACAATTTGTTCAAATACAACTTACTACGCTAATACACAGGACTCAAACTGTTTAAGTCTTCATATATTACCATAGCTATCATTTTGGATCCTGAAAGACACAACAGACAGTGAATCTTGTTAGGACAGGATTGTCATAAATCACTGGAAGAAGTTGTCAGTCTGCTGATGGCTTTCAGGTCTTAAAGAGGAAAAGGTAAGAAAGTGGATCCAAAACTCCACTGGAAAAATCTTCTCTGTGTCTTGTTTGCTCAGATGCGATCATCTCCCACGTGGTAATAAAATCAGTGCCATTCCATAGAAATTCAAACTTGGGGCCTGTAGCTGTGCGTGCCATTTGTGAGCATTTTGCCTAAGGCTTATTCTTATTCTTCTGAGTTTCTTTCTTGTATCCACTAAGATTGTTTGTTTGATTCCAAACACTTCTAAGTGACGTAAACATCTTTTTCACTCACATATACCTCAGTCTACCCCAGTCATCTGTGCTCATTTTGCCTAAATATGCTCCAGTCTGTTCCCATAAGAATCAGTAATATCTAGTATCATCCTCTCTGAGAATTAAGATTGACAGAAGTGTTCTTAAAGATGACCAGATTTCTATGGTGTGGGTAGAAAAGGGTCTCTATTGTTATCATTTAAAAAAAAAATCTTTTCTGAGCACTCTTCTTTTAGGAAAAAGGAGGTTTTCCTCTTCAGTCACATTTTAACAAAGAAAAATAGCTCAATAGCTGCACCCTTAGAGGATGGGCTGTTTCTGAAATAGATTTTAATCAAATAACTTGAGAAGGAACTTTCTTAGTTTCACCAGTTTTCTAGACAGGAATATTCATCAGCTTGAACACATAAGTTTGTTGTGTCTTTGTAGGTTCCTGTTTAGCTGCTTGTTTCCCAAACATGCAATTTTTAAAAAAACTTGCTAGGAGGAACTTTTTTTTCCAGTGGACTTATGCCATTAGAACTGTAAATCAGTCATCTAAGAATAGATGCTAGTGTCACAAGCACTAAAATGTTCCAGTTATCTATTTTCATTTTATAAGTATATCTTAGCTTGAGCGCTAAACAAAATGAACTTTAGTTTATTTCCCTCAGTTGTGAGACTTTTGACAACTTCCTTTGCTGACTGAATGAGTTTTACAGAGGAACAAGCTGTGATCTCAAAATCCTTGTGGTTAATATAATAAAAGGTGAATAAGCTGATTTTAAATATCAAAGTAATTGAATGTACCTAATTTTGACTGACATTTTTGTCTTCCCCCCCCCACATCTCATTTTTCCCCTTCTTCTATCTCCAACTTTTCTGACAGATCTTGAAGTTTTTCTATCTATTGACTCCTTTCTCCAGCTCCGTTCTATCAAAATATGTTTTCCTTCAAGCTGCAACATGTGGCTCTATCTATGGCTTCCTTTTATCCCATCAACTTGTCTTTCATCCTTCTATCTTGGATGATGCATCAGCCTCTAGGTTCCAAAATATTTGTCTTCCATCCAGCAGTAAAGGATTAGCTATTAGCAGCCACCCAGCAAAGCTTTCCTTCTAGTAATGTTCTCCTTTTCTTTTGAAGGTTTGTCATGGATTGTCAAAACCCATTTTCAACTAATAGAACCTCAATCCTTTGATAAGATGTTCACATTTGTGGGCAGTGATGGATCAAGGATACTATATATAGTAATCCTAGGCCAAATTGACTGATGGTGTCATCTCCCACTGATGTAAAACTTTGCATTTTAAAGTAGCCTTTGTTTTTGAAGTAGGGTGTTGTTAGCTTCCCTAAACTTTGGCACTCTAGGCCAGTGTCTACTCTATCTTAAAGCTTAATGCTGGTCCTATCTGTGTGACAATAGGAACCTGGAAATGGAAGGCTCTCAGAAAAGAAGCTGACTCGATGGGAAGCTGACTCGATGGGTAGTCCTCAACTTACAATCACAATTGAGCCCAAATTTTTCATTGCTAAGCAAGTTAAGTGAGCTTTGCCCCATTTTACGACCTGTCTTGCCACAGTTATTAAGTGAATCACTGCAATTGTTATGTCAGCAGCATGGTTGTTAAATGAATCTCGTTTTCCCCATTGACTTTGCTTGTCAGAAGTTCACAAAAGATGATTCCATGACTGTGGGACACTGCAACACTTATAAACACAAGCCATTTGCCAAGCATCTGAAATTTGATCACATGACCAAGGGGATGCTGCAACGGTCATAAGTGTGAGAAATGGTCATAAGCCACTTTTTACAATGCCGTTGAAACTTTGGTCACTAAATGAATGGTTGTAAGTTGAGGACCTACCTGTATTTCAGAACTTGGGGAAACTATCTAGAACTTAATTTACAGGGTTCAAGCAATGCCGGATGCCCCTCTGTCTTCCTGTCCTTTTCCCCATTCCTTTCTGCCTGAAGATATTGCCTCACTCAACTAGGCCTGGATCAGTAGTCTATTTATCCAGTGAGGAGGATTGCATATCCTATTTCATCTTTCATAGCTAAAGAAAAAAAAAAATCTACAAAGGCATTTCAGCTTATTTTTTAAAATGTCCCTTTAAAGCAAAAAGATAATTTGACTATTTTTGTGGGGAAGGGGGGATGCTGTCCAGCTTTTTAAAAAAATAAAAATATAATGGAATTAATCATGAAGATTATTTTTAGTAAAAGTTCAACTTTATCCATGTATTTTAATGTGGGAAAAGCCTGTCCTTTTCCCTCTACTAATGTCTGATGCTTTCCAGCCCTCCTGTGAGGGTGTTTAAATATCTTAGGGGGCTCAGGAGTGGAGGAGAACTTCCTCCTGGATCCTCTCTGTTTTCTTTCGTGAAAATGACATTCCTAAGCTGTTTCACTTTCTGACAGGAAATGGAACCTTGCCAAAAATGATTAAAGTCCAAGAAAGCATAACAGTTCCAAAGCTGTAGCAGTTCTTTAGGAGTCCCGAGTTTGACATTATGTCAAACAAATGTGAAATATTGTTTATTAAATTTGAATAATGCAGGGGAAAAGGGAGAAATGGGCCTTGGCTTATCATGCTTAGGTTCTTTATTAAGTCTGCAAAGGACTTCCTAGCTTTAATAAATTGAATTAAATTCAAAAATATACATGCATCTGGAAATCCTGGTTTTCTATTAGTCTCTGTTGTAATTTGAATGTGCATTCTTGAAGTCCCACCAAGCGAGGTGCTTGTATGAGGGAGAAATGTTTTTAGTTTATCTCTCTCTGCAGAGACCCTTCTCTTCTCCCCTCCCCCCAAAAAGATTTCTAAAACATGGAAGAGACTCTAAGGAACTAATAGTTTTCCTGTCCGCTCACAAAATAATTGCATTATCAGAAGTGTATAATTAGAATGAACTTTTAGAGTTTAAGATAATGTATATAAATGTCTCAGCTTCTAAGCTAGTTTATTCTAGTAGTTAAAACATCAGGCAAGAAACCAGGAGACTGTGAGTTCTAGTTCTACCTTAAGGCCATGTCACACTGCCCAATGGATGCAAAAAGGACACAACGGCCAAGCAAAATGTTCCATCCATTGTTATCCGCTCTCAAAAGGGGCAAAAATTTGCATAAGCAGAGCAGATAACATGGAAAGGAACGGACGTGGGGAGGACACAGAGCGGATGTATAGAGGATGCAGAGCGGATGTATAGAGGATGCATAGAGGATACACAGAGGATGCGTAGAGGATGCAGAGCGGATGCGTAGAGGATGCAGAGTGGATGCAGAGCGGATGAGCTGCATCCGCTTTAATCCTTTCTCCATCCGTGCTACTAACGCTGCGCGTCCGTTCTGCTTCCTCCCTGCGTCTGTTTACCGCTGGAATGGATTTGAGTTGTGCGGATGCACAGCGGATGCCTAGCAGATATAGCAGATGCGTAATGGATGCAGAACGGATGTCCCCCGTATGCCTAGAGGATGCAGAATGGATGCATTGGATACATTTTCCGCTCAAAAGTTTTGGGCAGCTCAAAACTTTCTTAGCGGATGAAACGTCAATAAACGGATGCTGGACGGATAGAGAGGAAGCAAAACGGAGGCAGTGAGTACATCGCGTTAACCAACAGATGGCAAGCTTTTTTATCTGTTTTACATCCTCTTTGCATCCGTTGGTGCAGTGTGACATGGGCTTTAGATATGAAAAGCAGTTGGGTGGCCTTTGGCCAGTCATTCTATCTCAGCCTCATAGGGTTGTTGTTGTGAGTAAAATAGGAGGAGGAAGGAATATGAGGATGTTCAAAAATATAATTTCTACTTCATAATGTAAAAGCAAAAGCACTTAGATTTATATATGACTTTACAGTGCTTTACAGCTCTCTCTAATTGGTTTTCAAAGTCAGCATATTGCCCCCAATAATCTGGGTCCTCATTTTACCCACCTCAGAAGGGTGAAAAGCTGAGTGAACCTCAAGCCTGGTGAGATTCAAACTGCCAAACTGCAGGCAGACAGCAGAAGTAGCCTGCAGTACTGCACTCTAACCACTGTGCCACCATGGCTCATAATGATTTATAATCCAGAGAAACTTTCTATCCTGAGCAGTTTCCTACCACCCCTTTCCACTGGTCAAGTTTGCTGATTCATTATGGTCAGATTGCAGGGTCTGCACAAATTTTCATTGCTAAAAATATCCCGGGAAATGCATAAGAAATAACAACACTACAAATGGTGGCCTTCTGTGTGTGCTTTTGTATATGGGGTCTATCCAGGTGGTGTGTGTGTGTGTGTGTGTGTGTGTGTGTGGTAATGGTGGTGGAACTAAGATAAAGGAATCTACTTTAGGGATTGAAATTAGCACTAGCCTTATACAACACTTGCTCTTCTATCTTTAGTTCTTCCCCACAACACCATCAACCCAGTGATGGGATTCAGCCAGTTTGCACCAGTTCAGGAGAACTGGCTGTTAACTTTCTGAGCAGTTTGGTGAACCGGTTGTTGGGAGAAAAACATTAGAGCAGAGAACCAGTTGTTAAATTATTTGAATCCCACCACTGCACCAACCTACAGCTTGGACAAGTCAATGTTATGTATATAGAGATATGGGGAAATCTGATTAAGAGCATTTTCATCCATGGTTGTGTTGGATTGGGATTGCATGTGCTGTTGTGGCCTGAACGTAGAGATTTGATATTTGATTTTGTGCCTGCATAAAATGGAAACTGAGACTGTCTTCTTAGTGTGTCTTAAAATGCTATTCGCCCCTCCATCCAAAAAATGAATTTGGAGTTCCTGAATTAATTTGGAATTAATTCTATTTCTTGGATTAATTTATTTTGATTTCTATACTTCTCTAGCTTATACAAGCAATTTATGGCTCAAAGTAGGCATATTAAAAAAATGCTCTCTTTCAAAAAAATATTTGAGAATATTGTGGAAGTTTAGAAAAAAATCTGAAAACTGAGTAAAACATCTTGATGACTGAATGCATCCCAAAAGAAATAGATTGGGTATAGATTGATCCATGAATCTCTGACCCCTCTTACTTTGTTTTCTGAAAAGTGTCAATTTGGTAATAAATGTAATAAAGCCTCAAATGGCTTTACTTTTGTAAGAGGATTTCATGGGAAAACAATTAACCTCTTTTTACAGTTAGTAATTTTTTTTTAAATAAACCAAATAGCCCCAGTTCAGAAAAAAGCATTAAATCAAGTTCATCAATAACTACTTTGATTCATGTTTTACTGACTCATACAGAGCCCCCCTCCCCTCCCTCCCTCCCTCCCTCCCTCCCTCCCTCTCTCTCTCTCTCTCTCTCTCTCTCTCTCTCTCTCCAGTAATCCAGAGTTCAGCATGGGGACAAAATTTCACAGTTACAACAATCTCCAAGACAAAACATGTTGAACTTGCATAACAACTCTAGAGAAAACTGTGGAAAGTGTTTTTCCCCCCTACTTTCCACTCCAGGACTCTGTTGCTACTTATTTAAGAGCTGTCGTTTTTGTTAGTTTGCCAGTGTCATTGGAGATTTGTGTATGCATGTGTGTTTATAGAGTTTAATAGGGACCACTAGTATCATCATTCAGGAAGGACAGCAGTTCATGTTTACATTTCAGACAAGCAAAATTGATTGTACAAGTCAGTCAATGTCACTGAGTACTATTTGTCACTACATAAGCAGCCACAATCTGTGTTGCTATAAATGCAGGAGGACCAAGGAATAAATCACATGAAGCATGGGAGTAGATTGAATCTATTCATCCATAATTGGAGTCCTCTCATCGTGTTTGCTCTTTTTAGCCAAGGTTCCAATATGGACTGCCACAAAAAGAAAAATAAAACCCCTCTGGTGTCAAAAATATCAGAGTACAGATTGCTGTCTCTATATATTTTGATCTGATATATAAAGTTGAAGATTAGATGGGGGTCTGCTTCACAAGCATCACATTGAGGAAATTCTGTGTTTGCCCCTCACCCACAATAATTTTGTAGACAGCTATCAACCAATCCTCTGATGAATGTAGCCCATATATGGCAAATAGTTGCAAGTATATGGCTGGAATATACATATGTTTAAAATTTATTTGAATATTAGTACGAACAAATAGGCATCTCACTATGCAGAAACAAAATTATACCAATCAACTCACAAGAAATTGGACCACATCTCAGTAACAACAGTCAGCCAATCAAACAGTCCAAAACTAGTTTATGATTCAGAAGTATCTGAACAAACAACACTAATGCTAATTTGCATCACATAAAAAGGTAATTAAAGACCTGTGTTCCGACAGACAAGCACAATTCAAAGCGCACCGACAATGTCTCCTCGAATGGTGATGAAAGGTTTGCAGTCAAATTGCCAATCTCGGAGCTCATACCAACAGCCCAACATTCATATGTTAGTTTTTAACTTGCATATGTAAAAAACCAGAAAGCATGTGGCATAGACCATGTGACTCTTCCTTAAGAGAGTTGAGATCATATTGGTTTTCCTGTCATCTTCCATGTAGGTATCTCAGTGATACTTTGTAGTTAAACAATGCTACAACAAAGAAGATTCAAAATGAATTCACTAGATCTCTGGTCATTTTATAGGTGTGCTGCTTATAGTTCCCGGAAACACTGAATAAAATAAACAATGATAAATAAGGAAATATTCCATTAAAAGAGTTACCATAATCACTTGTCAATCTCATAAATGAAATATTCCACAAACCACTCTAGTCTAACTCTATACATTTGGACCCCAAAACACAGAAATAATTTGGGATTTACAATTCCAAGAGGCTTTTACTCTTCATCATTTAAATACTAATCACATCTGAACCTGCTTATTTTTTTTCCAAAATCCATCAAGTTTGACTAGATGTTGCCATCTTTAAGATAAAAAAGGAAACATACAAATAGATTTTAAAAACTGACTAAAAAGATACTTAACCTATCAGTGATGAAAATACTATATTATTATTATTATTATTATTATTATTATTATTATTATTATTATTATTATTATTATTATTGTTATTATTAATTGAAAGCTTTTTTAAAAAGAGAAAAATAATACACATTAAAATAAACTAAGAAAGAAAAAGAATAAAAGAGAAAACTAAAGTGTAAAAAAGAGATAAAAGTGGAAGAAAGTTGTAGATTTACCCTTTTCTCTAAAATTACACTCTTTCTATAATCTATCTTGTCTAATCATCAAAACTATAGTTCTATCATCTTCACCAATCATTCCTTCATTATAGGTATTGCCAAATCTTTCCATCTTTGTGTCTACAACAATCTTGCTGCAGTTATCATATATTAAAACAAAGATCCATGACTTATTTTCAACTACTTTCCCATCAATCTCAAGAAGAAAAAATCTGGTTTCAGTTGTATGTTAATCTTTAAAATACTCTAAATCAGTGACTGCAGGTAAATCTCTAGCTTTCTTGCAGGTCTACCAAGAATGGTAAAATGACCCCTCTTGTTCACATTTCCAACATAAATTTCCTTTATCGATTTTAGATATTTTTCTGGTGTCATATATACAGTATAATCATTTGTACACAATTTTCTTTCAGAGTCAGTCTTAGAGGATTTAATACCATACGGTAAACTCTTTGGTGTACTTTGAATCTTTCTGGTTAATAATTATGTCCTTCTGCCATCAGATGGTCTCTTTATTTTATTCTATAGTTCCTTGATAGAAGTCTAGTCACACTGCACTGCATTCATTTCAGAAGTACTGAGGCACTTCTGGGTTGAAAAGATTAACTGATGGCATAACTATTACCTGGGAAATACTGAGTTAGAGTCTCCATTTATGCCCTCTGCAGGAGCTGGAGTGAAGGATGGGAGTTCCCCCTGTCCCACAGCAGCATTTGGATCTTGAATGCAAGCTTACTGCTTGTTGAGCCAGTGTCCTAACCATGTGAGCCACCATGCTCCTGTATAGAATTCTAGCATCTCATAGTATGTTAACTATTTGCCTTTGCCTACTATTTCTCACCTATAAAATGTTTCTTGTGTTGAGAGCCACAAAGATGTTTTCAGAGAACAACTTACTTTTGTATCTATTTCATATTCTCAATATGGCATATTTAACATAATGATTTTTGATCTTGATTTTGTCATACCAAAAATATCCATGCCACCCAAACTCTGGTCATGCTCTTCTAATTTCAAAAACCCTTTGCTTTTAATGCACCCATTATTTTATCAAATCCAAATACAGTGGTAATTAGGTACTTGGCTGCTTCAAAAGTTGTTGTATTTGGTATTCAACACATTTTGATGCAAAAAATGTTGTCCTGGTACTTTTTTTTTAATTCAGTGTGCTGTGATAGGAAAAGGGGACAACAATGGAAAATGGATAGGAAGTTGGCTATTCTGAGAAGGTTGCTGCAAAAGATAGTGGGGGATGGTTTCAGAGAGCAGAGAGGAAGTCAGCCATGCTGAGAAGGTCACTGACATAGAAAAAGGGACAGACAGGAAGTCCTTCCTAGCTGAAACAAAGGGTCATGTGGTAAGTCACATGGTTTGTTTGGTATCATAATTTTTAGTACTCATTGTGTCTCCTGGAAGCAATTAATGATGAGTACTCATATAGCAAGCTGCAGAATGCAACTTCAAATAAGGTAAATCTGTTTCTCCTGTTTTATTTGCATCTTTAACATCTTATATTTAATTTGTGGTCTTTACTCTTGCCAACTTAAGATATCATCTTTTGCTACTATTTAAATGATGCGTGGATTGTCAAAAATGGCATTGACTGAAACCAAAACGTCATTCTAAGCAAAACATTCATTTTTGTTATTTACTTTATTGTTATTGTATGTTAGTATATGTTATTGTAAAATTCTTTACAATGACAATTATAATTTATCCCATGTTAAAGTGAGGAAACTACTCCTAAAGGAATAGATGAAAAATGATCATTGTTTCCATGAGTCAATCACACACTTTATATGACTATGGTTAATTTTACCCAATGCAACAAAATAATTAGAATATGGAGAATATACAGTATTCTCTGTATTCATCATTCTCATCAGTATGCTTCCAAGATTTTTGCTGATTCAGAAATATTCCATTTTCCCTAGGAAATCTTCAATCTTATACAATGATCACATATCTTTATATACTATAATATAAATGCACATTATTTAGATAAAGATGGAAGATGATGCTTTGGATTTGCATACATTTTGCATGAAGATTGACAGGTTTCTAAAAGAGCAAATACTTTCTCCATAGTTATTTATTAGGAAGTACTTGAGAAATATACCACAGTTGTTTTAGCTTTTAAAAGCACTCAGGTTTAAAAGAGAGTAAATAAACAGAGGGTGAAAATGTTTAGAATTTAAGAAAAGGAATGACTTCTTTGTGTTGTTTGTGTGTGGGAATCACTCATTTCTTCAGCCTTTGAAATCTGTGGATTCATAGGTTGTCATGCTATAATGAATACCAAGTAATTACCTTTAGATACGTTCTGATAGTGTTTTCCAAAGCTTTGAGAATTGATTCTTGCAGATATGATATATCTCCCCACAGGATACAGCTACAACTAGATTAAAATAACCATCCTATGCCTAAATCGGATGGTTAATTAATTTAGCATTCTTACCATGCCCATTTATAGATACGGGGATAGATTGATAGAAGTGTCTCAAGAAGTATATAAGAACATCACTTCCCTGACATATAACCTGTTAGGCTAAATATTGTGTCTCTAATTAATGTTTCTGTTGCTGGAAAGGAAAACCTCATAGAAGATGATAAAAAAATTAATAATATTTAAAGAGATACACTATATTAAGAAGGGTAACATTTCCTTCTTCTCCTTCTAGGAAGATAGCATATCAACATGCAATACATATTTGAACAAGTTTCAAAGCAAGCAACTTTAATAGGAGTGCATTCATTGTCAACATATGATACAGAAAAGGTCAACAGTTAATTAAATAATCCATCACCTTGGGACAGAGAGCAGTTCTCAACTCTGACAGCCCATGGCAGAAATATTAAAAGGTCAAAAAATGAGTTACTATAGGGTTCTAGTTCGTTATTCTACATTATAAAGATGTGGCATGACTTGAGACACATGAATCTGAACAGGGGAGCAGAGGGAGGGGAAACAATGATGGGGGAACCTCTTGGTTTAAAATCCATCCCTTTTCTTTTCTCCTTTTCATCAAGCTTTCTTGGAAAAAGTTCAGGGTTATTTTCCCCCTCCAAGATTCTTTGAACGAATAGAAAAGATGAAAGAAGCCACATTAGCCCTCAATAAACTGTTGGGACTATAATGGAACTTATTGGTGGACAAAATAACAGTATTCTAATTGTTGGGATATTGTTCCAACTTTCAACCAATGAAAGTGATAAACACAGTGTTGTTTATCTATAAGAAATAAGAGAATGTCCTTTGGGTGGCCTTTAATACTCCTTGGGGATGATATGTCTTGATTCCGTGACATACCACTAAATAATGGGAGGATTATTTCTCATTTAAGTTTTTTTCTATGTGTGTGAAATTAAAAAAATCTGCATGTTAAACTTCCAATGGGCTTGATATTATTGTAAAAGGTAAGAGTTCTCCAGATGTTTTGGGGTTAAAGGAACTCTTTGTGGGCAACTTCACAAGAAAATGTTCTCCTCTCTTTTCTAATGTTTTTTGAAGACTTTCCCTGAAGTATCAGATGGAGTTAGTGACTTCCCAGGAGTGTTTGTGAAATTAGCTTTGAAGAAGTTACAACTTCCTGCATATCTTGACAAATGAATTTGATGTAAGAGTACCTCAAATTTTTGACTTACTACCACTGGGAAAGTTATACATACTTTATTGATAAAGTTATACATACTTTATAACATGACATATATCTTGTACTGAACATAGATGAACATAGATGTGAACATGATGAACATAGATGTGCTGAACATAGAAGCATAATATCTGACATTTGAAGAATGAATCCTATGAATCCATTTGAATATGAATCCTATACAAAATCATACACAAAGACATGATTTTCAGTCCCAAATCTATTCATTTTCAATTGAACGAATGAACACAGTTTCTTGAAAGCCAAATACTCTCAGAGTATTTAGATTAATCAGATAAAACTTTGTTTCAAATCTCTGATTTATTGAATTACATTTTCTTTAAAAAAAATCCCAACAATTTATGCACACAGTTATGCATCTGTTGCTGCCCTGCTTACTTTCCCATCTTTTCAAGTGCAGCCTGTCCTTATCAGGCAGCCTACATTGACTGATTTTTTAAAAAAAAAAATGAAGTAGGGACAGAACAGATTATACTTAGATAGGGGACTGCAATGAAATTTTGAGAATTACACAGAAAAATACATTTTTTATTGTTGTCAAGAGAACAACTGAGATATGCCTATGTAGTCAATGGAATGATCCCAAAATGTCAAGGAAACTTTATTTTTACCATTTATTAGACCATTTAGGCAATATTCATAATTATCTAGTCTGCCCCCTGGCTCTATTCATGTCTATATAAAGAGCCCTGGGAGTGCAATGGTTAGAATGTAGTATTGTAGGCTAATTCGGTCAAGTGCCAGAAGTTCGATCTTGGCTACCTCAAGGTTGACTCAGCCTTCCGCGATGGATAAAAGGAGGACCTAGATTGTTGGGGGCAATATGCTGACTCTGTAAACTACTTAGGGCCGTAAAGCACTATGAAGCGGTATGTAAGTCTAAATGCAATTGCTATTGCTACATGTCAGCTATAGCTGGATAGAAGCAAATGTGGGCTGTATTGGTGATTGTCAGAATGATGACAGCATTGTTGTATCCCTTTTATATGTGTATCTTAATGAAAGCAGCAAGTTCCTGTTGTTCCCCATGAACAAATGTGTCTTAAATATATCAATCAGCCATCTGTCTCTGTGGTGTTTGATCTGGAAGGAGTGTTTTATATCTTCATTTAATGTTGTAGCTGAATGTGGACAGACATATGTGGAGAGTTCATGTTAAAAGTAATGTTGGAGATGTCATATTAACATATTTTTCTTTTTCTTCTTTTAGTCAATGAGTTTCTATTTTGCATAGTTCTGTAATCCAATATATTTATTTCCTGTGCCTTTATTTCTGATTACCACCACCCCTTTTCACATATTATATTTGTTTCTTTTGTTGTCCACAATATATCATCCAAACTGTAAATATCTTGATTTTCTCTTAGCCTAATAAAATGTAACTAGGTCACCTTGAAGTTTCATCCCTTTATTTACTCAATTCAATTAGTCTCATCCTCTCAAAACTTTCAATTTATTTATTTAGCTTATGATATAGAGCACATGGATTACAGTAAACTAAAACTTTCAGCCCGTTACCTCCAGGAGACAGGAAGCATCCCAAATTTTTGCATTTGTTCTCTCTGTCTCCCCCTCACACACATCCATTCTAAAATCCCACAGTGAAGGTACATACTTAAGATATATTTGAGTTATACCAACAATCAGTGAGCTTGTTCTTCGTAGTTTCATATAGTACATTGCCAAAAGTGATTTTTGTGTCTTTTGTGAAATATACAAAGGCAAAGGGGAAAAAATAAATTAAGGGCTTCCTCATGCAAGGCCTCACGATGGGGTTTACTATATTGAGATTTTTGTTTGCATTATATTGTTTTTTCTTATTGCTAAATAAGAAAAAAATCACTCTCTCATGTGTGTACACCTTATTCAAAAGTATAACTTTCCAGAAGACAGCTTCCAACTTTGAAAAACTAGATGTTCCAAAACATGAAGAAGAGAAGGAACATTAAGTGAGATTGGGGGGGGGGGGGGAGTTTCTTGGCATTCTGCTCCTCAAAAGACTTACAAGATGGATCAAAACTTGCTGGAACAGATGATACCCAGGAACTAAGCCATCTAAGGACATAAAAGTGTTTCTTAGACCCAGAAGGAAACTGACTGCCAGAACAGGACCAAGGCATTGATGATGAATCTATTGGGTTCTGTTAGCAGACAAGCTGCCATACTGGGCAGCAATTGTTCACCTGCAAGACATCTTCAGAGTCAGTCCTGTGTCGAGCACATTGCAGCAGTCAAACTGTGAGATATGAATCTCTATTGTGAGGGCTTCCTGAACTCCAAAGGCTCAGATTTGCCTACCAGTTGGGCAAAGGTAGGCAAATCTAACTGTTGCACTAGCATGAACTCCAGGTACAAGAGGATCCTTGACCTGACGACTTGCCTGCCACTTCAGGAGAACTACCACCTCATTCAGGGGTGGGATTCAAATGTTCTAAAAACCAGTTCTGTGGGCGTGGCTTAGTTGATGGGCATGGCTTGGTGGTCATGTTGTTGGCTGGGTGTGGCCAACTCAATATCACTCACATGAGGCATGCATCTCCTCGCCTGGCCTCTCATGACTGTGGGGTTGCTGCAACAGTCGTAAATGTGAAAAATGGTCATAAGTCACTTTTTTCAGTGCCATTGTAACTTTGAATGGTCACTCCACACAAGCAAAGTACCAGCAAAGGAAGGGAAAACAACTCCAGAGAAGTTCCTGAGACAGGATGTCTAGTCCTGCCAAGAATTTAATAAAGGTTAACAGAGAGGCAGTTTCTGTAAGCAACACCAGAATGTTTCCTTCCTGCCTTCCTTCCAGGATTAGGCCAGTAATTTCTTCTAACAACCAGTTCTCTGAACTGCTTAGAATGTTAACAACCAGTTAACTACGAACTGGTAGAAACCCACCCCTGACCTCATTCAGAAACCATACTGGAACTGGAAACTTACCTGATTGTTCACCAACAAGCACAACCCTCTCTCTCTCCCACACACACACACACACACCAAATTTGGTTGCTGACATTTATAACTGAATTGCACTAATATTATTTTTCAGATTCAAGCATAGCTGAAAGATATGTTAGTCTACAACTGCATGAATGAAGGTGTATGAAGAGTCCATATTTCACTCTGCTTAGTTTGATCTGCCTGCAGGGGTGGGTGTTTTTATGATCATTGCTGCTGCTTCTAAATGTTCTGTCTTCATTTTTCCAGTCTAAAATGCACACAGTTCCTTCTGTGTTGTCCACATCCGTTTTTCTCTCTCTCTCTCTCTGTTGAAGTCTGGCAAGTGCTACATGATTTACTCTCACTGTAAAGTGGTTTGAGAGACTTTGTATGAGAAGCAATAAAAATAAATAAATTGAATTGAACTGTGGCTTCACCCCCCCCCCCACTTTTTAGTGTCAAAAAAATCACCCCCCAAAAACCTCTTTTGAATCAAAGCTGCATGTCATATTAAAAGAAAAAAGGGACAAGATTAAGACTCCACAAGAGGAAAGAAAAGGTGACAGAAAATGGCAGCATTCCCTTTGCATGAAGTTCTTTGTCAGGGATGGATAGAATAAAGGAACGATGATTGTTTTTTCAGTGCAACAAATGACTATATAAGTCAGATGGAAATCTTTTAATTTGAACCTGCTGTTTTGGTATAAATTCGCACAGCCATGTTTTTCCCCCCTTTTTTGCACAACTTTATTAAATTTGCTCACAGCCATTTCTGTAACGACACTGAATTCATAAGACACTCTTCGGACATCTTATTCAGGTGCAGCAAATACTTTCAGGAAGAGCTCTTGACAGGTACAAGTCTGGCATTCAATTTCACCTCAAGTGGGCTTATTTTTTGAACTCACCCAGGTGTACCTTTACCCACCTATCTTTAGGCATCATTCACCAAGGGAAATAACTTATTTGTCTTTATATTGCCTATTTGCAACCTATTATTTGGTCTTGTTTTCTAAGAAGCAAATGAGGGGAGTCTTTGGTAATCTCAACAACAGGCACTTATTATTAATATTATTATTCTAATAATAAACTAACTTATAAACAAAAATGGTTAATCATTCAAGTTCTTTGCCTGAATGACCCATGGAGAGTGGGAAGACATTTCCTGTTTTTAGTATTCCAGAAAGCATAGGTTGGTTCTTCACATATTCAGTCAGAGAAGAGAAGGGGAATCTAGTATTTCAAGTTCCTTTTCTATCTTCAATTTCTATCTGTCCATCCCACTATCTGTCTGTATACCTTTCTATTTACCTACCTATCTACCTATCCCTAATCCTAAATTTTTAATGTTTAAATTGGCATGCTGAGCAATGTTAAAATCAATAAAAACTACAGTGAGGAATGAATTTATTTGGATTAAATTCATGTGCTTTTAATTTTATAGGAAAGTTTTTGAAATGCAAATGCCACCAGCAGGTGAGAAGAGAAGGTTTCACCCTTCTGTCTTCTGCTGTAGTCCTTCAAAGAATTCACTAACTTGAACCTGCAGCTTGGATATAGAGAAAAGGGAAAACTTCATCAAAGGGTTCGTAGGGGACTTCATCCTCCTAGTGCAAACAGAAATTAGAGACATGAGATATTGCTCAATATACTCAAGAAAAGGAAGGATACTTGGAGCCTGATTATCAAATTGCTGTTAGTTACAGCTCAATAGCTATGCATTAAAAGCCCAGATTATAACAAATCATGTTCAGATTGGATTTTGATCACCAGATTGGATTTAGAAAATGAGGTTATTTTGCTCACTGCACAACAAACTTGGGTTCATAGAATAAGACCCCTAACTGCAATTCATAAAAACCACTTTGAATTACTACTACAAGGGGTGGGGTGGAGGGCAGGAATAGGGTCTTATGTATTTTGGACTGCATCCCAAAGGTTTTGTTTTTCCTTGAAGAATTTCGCTCCTCATCCAAGAAGCTTCTTCAGTTCTGAACTGAACTGAAGAAGTTTCTTGGATGAGAAATGAAACACCTTTAAAGAAAAACAAAGTCCACTTGCCTTTTGGAAAAAAGTGCACTTTTGGGACAACCATGACCTGGATGACTGAGTATCACCCTAGACGTTTAGACTGCATCGGTGTATTTCTAAATTAAATTTCCTCTGATAAAGGGAAAATCAAAACAGATTTGCCATCAGGGAAAGGCATGAGTAGGAAATCACAACATCTCAAGAATATCTATAAAATTCTGCCTTTTTCTACTTTTCAGAGAGCAAGTTCGATCCCAGGTAGAGGCTAATATTTGCTCCTGCTTGAGCAGGGGTTTGGACTAGATGACCTCCAAGGTCTCTTCCACCTTTGTTATTCTATGTTCTAATGTGTCAAGGAGAATGGACACCTCACAGATTCCAACATGTATCAGTTGCAGTGTGGAAAAAGAGATTATCAGCAATTTTCCTCTGTTAGTTTTCATCTATAACACTTCCATTCATGCATTTAGGGTAGAATATGCAGACTCTTACATTTTTCCTTGTCTCCCCTCAAAAAATCTGTGAGGAAAGGAGAAATTGATGTAAAGCCAACCAATGTTTCATATGTTACTTCAATACTGCACTCTCCTCTATTTAAGGCAAACATTTTATCCCAGGGTGGATGAAACAATTGCCAGGGGCTTCACAAGCAGAATCTCCCACCCAAAATATGGTTCAAAGGGATCAATTGTTTTCATTCAGGGTAGTAAAACTAATCAGAATAACAGAGTAACGGAGTTGGAAGGGATGCTCAGGAAGAAACCCCTGTACTATTTCAGTCAAATTGTTGCCCAATCTCTTCTTAAAAAACATCAGTATTGGAGCATTCATAATTTTTAGAGGAAAGTCTTTCCACTGATTAATTGTTCAACCAGAAGCCAAAGTTTCAATATTTGGGGATTTTATTTTTTAGGCTATTAAAAAGTAATAAAAGATGAGGAGAGGAAAGTAGGGAAGATGAGAACCCTCCAGAATCTTTTAAAAGATCCAGTTTGACTTTCAAATTATTTTGTCAGAGGAATTCTCAAATAAATAGTGTTAACTGGCATAAATGGCAGGCTAACAGGACCATTTTCAGAGATGACAAAGATAGAAAGTCACAATATATGGTCATGATAGTGGCGGGCTTTGGCTTTGTATTTCATTGGTAAACATTAACAAGTGTTTGTCATAACAGAGAAATACTGTGATGGTTCCTGATTTCAGGCAAGGTGGTCCAGATATGCATGGGAGAGGCAAGTTAGCCGAGACTGATAGTCTTCTTGTCCTCTCATGGTTTACTCAACTGGAGATGATAAATTATTAGCTAGTGACTTCAATTTTGGTAAAGAAACAAAAATAAGGCATATTAGGTAAGCTATCTTGGAAAGAAACAGTGCCTAATCAACTTCTATCTTTGAGACTCCTGGCCATAGCCTTCTCCCCACTACATTACTGATTGAATCTATAGGATTTTGATCCTACAGTATTTGCTTTGGATGAAAAGACCAAATCTGAGCCAATGCACAGTACCCCTGGTTATGATAATGAATCATACCTGAAATGTGTCTTCTGCATTAATTTATTACTTGACTCAATATTTTGGCACATCATCATCATCAAGACCCTCAATGGTGCAGTGGTTAAAATGCAGTACTGCAAGCTACTCTTGAAATTTGGCAGATCGTATCCCACCAGGTTCAAGGTTGCCTTAGCCATCCTTCTGAGGCTGGTAAAATGAGGACCCAAATTGTTGGGGGCAATATGCTAACTCTGTAAACAGCTTTGAGAGAGCTGTAAAGCATTATAAAGTGCTATATAATATAAGTCTAAGCAGGAGTGGGATTCAAATTTCTTAATAACTGGTTCTGTGGGCATGACCTAATTTGTGGGCATGGCTTGGTGGTCATGTGACTGGGTGGGCATGGCCAGGTGGCCATGTGACTGGCAAACCAAATATAAGTGGTCCTCGCTTAATGGCCAGTTGCTTAGTAAGTGTTCTAATTTACGACTGATCTCCCCAGAGCTACTTGACCTGTTTTTGGTGTTTAGACAGCAATGCACACACAGACATACACATGCACACACAGTTATGATCAGTTACAGCATCCCACACAGTCTTGTGACTGAGGTTTTTGTTCCGTCTGGAAAAACGTGAGGTAGACCGGGTTCCAACAAATAAACATCTTTATTTGTAACAGCAAGATAAATGGAACAGTTTGGCTCTAGCCGCGGCAGCCTTTATATACGGCTTGCCTGCCGGCTTGTAGCCAATGACATTCGTTTGATTTAACCATCTTTTGGTGGTTCCTTTGGATTGGTTCCTAGCGAACCAATCCCTATGCTGGCTTTCTTAGCCAATCAGATTGGAGAATTTGGAGTAAACTATTTTCATACAGAACACCCCTCCCCTCTTAGTTTAGTCGTACGTGGTGACATAGTCGCACAAGTAGGTGGGGCTTCTTCTGACTCTACTGGACTTGCGCGGTTCATTTTCGCAGGAGATTTCAACTGGTTTGGATGGGGTTGCTGTCTCTCTGGCTCTTCTCCATGGAACTGCCTGGAAGGGTGAGTCAGCCATTTTACTGCCGCTTGAGTTTCTCAGGCCAGTGGTTTCGCCGCTCCCTCCTGGTTTCTTTGGGCAAGTCGAGCTGGCTTGGCTGGCCCCTTCGTCTGGATTTTTCCCGCAAGTTTCTTCTAAATGTAAGTTTCTGCTTTGCTCTTTTTGTTTGTTAAGGTGTTCTGGGTTTATTTTAAACGATTCTTTATTATTTTCTTGTATTCCCCCCCCCTTTGGTTTGATTATCATCGTTTTTTATTGTTTGTGGTTGTGCGTTTGTGTTTCTTTCAATGTTTCAGGAACAAAGCTGGTCTATGTGCCGCTTCCATTCCCTGCCATCATCTATGGTTAGTCGGTAGGACCGGGGGCCTGTAATTTGTGTGATTGTGCCTGGAAACCATAAGGGGTCCCTGGTGAAACTTTTTGCAAAGACTAAGTCGCCGATTTCAAATGTTCTGAAACGGGTGGAGGAGTCCGGGGGTCTGTTAGGGATAACATTGTTCACCCTAACTGTTTTAGGTGAAATACTA
>BLBF01000032.1:201513-211662 GCA_015471245.1 Laticauda colubrina | reverse complement strand
TGTTTAGCTTGTCTACCTAACCCTGGTTGGGGAACCCAGGCTTAACAGGGTCTTTCTGGCGTATAATTTGGGTGCAATCTGTCTAATTGCAACCTAAGTTTTCTTCCCATTAATAGTTCCGCTAGGCTTTTCTTGGTCACAGTACTGGGTGTGATATGTTGGAGGGTGATTAGGTGGTTAATTTTATCTTGGACATCCCCAATGTCCATTCTCTCTAAACCCTCTTTTGTAAACCTGACCATTCTCTCCGCCCTACCATTTGCAGCCGGGTGGGCTGGCACGGTTAGTGCATGGCGTATACCTAGGGAGGCTAGGTGTTGTTCAGATTGGATGCTTGTTAATTGTGGCCCGTTGTCGGAAACTAGGACGTCTGGCAGTCCATGGGTTGCGAAGAGTCTGTCAAGTTCTTTAATGACTGCCTCGGTTGTCGTAGATGGCATTACTACCACTTCCAGCCAATTCGAGTATGCATCTATGACAATTAAGAAGGTATGTCCTCTAGTAGGACCCGCAAAGTCAATGTGGATCCGAGACCAGGGGCCTCGTGGGGTTTCCCAGTCCCTTATGGGAGCTTGTGGTGGGGAATACCTGGTTTTTTGACATTTATTACAAGAAGTAACCCAGTATTCAATGTCTTTATCTATACCTGGCCGCCAGATATAGCTTCTAGCAAGGCTTTTCATTTTTACAATACCAGGGTGACCTTTGTGAAGCATACCCAGCACTCTAGTTTGTAATTTAGGAGGGATAACTACCCAATCACCCCACAATAAACAACCTTTTTGAATTGAAAGTTTGGTTTGTCTGGTCCGGAAAGATTTAAAGTTTTCAGTTTTTTGGTTATCCGGCCAGCCTTTACCTACCAGTTTAATATGTGGGCAGTCACTGGGTCCTTTGCGGTAGCTCTGGCGACATTGTTTGCAGATATTGGTAGTTTGGTGCATGTCTCTATGTGCAAGGTGGTCATTGTCGGCGCCGGGTCTTCCTCCGTCGTTGGTAACGGTGCTCTCCTTAATGCATCTGCATGGGAGATTTGCTTCCCGGGTCGATGCGTTAATGTGTAAGAGTATGCTGCTAGGAATTCTGACCATCTAGTCATTTGTGGGGATAAAATGTTCGGTGTAGGCTTGTTTCCCACCAAAATTCCTAGTAATGGTTTATGGTCCGTTACTATCAAAAATGTTCTTCCATAGAGATATTCGTGGAAGCGTTTCACTCCGGCGACGATTGCCAGGGCTTCTCTGTCTAGTTGACTATAGTTACGTTCTGTTTTAGACAGAGTCTTTGAGTAATAAGCGACGGGTGCCTCTCTCCCATCTGGAAATTGGTGGCTCAGGATGGCACCGACTCCAAACAGTGAGGCGTCGCAGGTCACCGTCAATGGAAGTGTGTTACTAAACTGGATAAGAACGGTGTTTGATGTTAATAAATTTTTTATTTTCTGGAAAGCTTTTTGCTCTCTATGACCCCAAGTCCAATTAATTTTTTTATCCAGTAAACGGTGTAATGGTTCCGCTATTGTCGCTTTGTGGGGAGGAATATGTTATAGAAATTTATTAGTCCCAAAAATGCCTGCAATTCTGTTTTGTTTCTTGGTTGTGGTGCGTCTTTAATGGCATTGACTTTTTTTTCAGTCGGGTGTATACCCTCTCCGTCTATTAAGTAGCCCAGAAAATCGACATGATCAGTCATTAAGCAGCATTTTTCTTTTTTAACTTTCAGGCCAGATTCTCTGAATTTTGTTAGTACATTTCTTAGTCTTTTTTCTAGTTGGGTCGTATCTTTGGCCGAAATTAGGACATCGTCAAAATATGGTACGACCCCTTTTATTCCATTTAATAGGTGTTCCATGAGGCTTTGGAACACGCCTGGGGCCACACTCACTCCAAACTGGAGTCTGTTGCACTTGAATGCCCCTTTGTGAGTCACTATTGTCTCTGCCTTGGCCGTTAAGGGGTCTACTGGAAGCTGTTGGTAAGCTTGTGCTAGATCTAATTTAGTGAAAACTTTTCCTCCCCCAAGTGAATGTAATAAATGTTGTACGACTGGCACCGGGTATGTGCTTTGTTGCAACGCATGGTTCAGGGTAGCCTTGTAGTCTCCGCAGATGCGTACCGACCCATCAGGTTTAACTGTTGTTACTATTGGCGTCCTCCCATTTAGCATGGTCAACAGGTTCCAAAACCCTTGGTCAATTAATTTGTTTAATTGTTCCTCTATTTTTGCTTTTAATGCAAAAGGAACTCGTATGGCCTTTAGTCTTCTAGGGGCTATCTGGGGGTCTAAACTAAAGGAAATTGGGGTCCCCCGAAACCTGCCTAGGGAGCCATCGAAAACATCCTGGAACCCGTGGATCAGGTTTTCTTCCCAGTCGGTTGTGGCCACCTGGTCTACTCCGGTCATTCCAATGCCCAATGGTGCGAACCATTCAATGCCCAGGAGGCTTGGTCGGTCTCGGTCGACTATTGTCAGCGGCAGGACTTCGACATGTTGCTTGTAGGCGACTTGGAAATGTCCTAGACCTACCACAGGGATTCAATTTCCTTGGTAGTTCTTCAGGGTTAATTTTTGTTTCTGGAGCTCTTTAAGTTTAATATTTGGGACCAGTTGTTTGATTGTGTCCCATGACACCATTGACAGGAAGGACCCTGAATCTACCTCCATCTCGCAGGGGCTGCCTTCGATTTTTACGATTATTTTGACTTTTCTCCCACTTTCCATCTGAGCGCTTCCGATAGTGAAAGTCTGATGGGTTTTTTCTCGGTTACTGGCTCATTTGTTTCGCTGCCACTTTCTCTTGGTTTGTTTCGACTCAGTTTGTGGGGGAGAGTTACTGCGTCTGTTAGGGCTGTAATTTTTTTTGTTTCTACAGACCTTCTAGATGTGTCCCCTTTTCTTACAAGCTCTGCAGATGGCATCAAGGAATCTGCAATCGGCTCAAGAGTGGTTTCCTCCGCAGCCGGCGCATTCCCGCCAGTTTCTTTTTTCACGCCCTATTTTGTTGGTGTATAGGCGGTGGACCTCATCGTCTTCCTCTCCGGATTCTGATGTCTCGTCAAAATCTTCGTGGTGTGTGGTGGCGGGAAATTGTTTCTTCCCTCTAGTTAGGCTTGCTTCGTCATTGTTTGCGTTCATTTGTTTCATTTTGACCGCTGATTTTTTCGTGGCTTCAGCGGCTGTGGCTTCTGAAATGGCTTCGGCTATGGTTATGTGGGGTTTATTTAGCAGCTTGCTTTGTAAATTAGAGTCTCTTAAACCCAATATTAATAGATCTCGCATCGCTTCATCTAAGTTCAGGAACTCACATGCTCCCCCCAGCTGTCGCTGGGCTGCCACAAAATCAGCGATGGTCTCACCTTCTTTTTGGTCTCTTAGGTAAAATTCGTGCTGTTTTATGAGGTTTGACACCACTGGTGCGTAATGAGCCTTCAGTATTCGTTGGAGTTCAGGCCAAGTCATTTGCTTCACATCTCTGGGTTTCGCTAATGCCTTGGCCATTTTGAAAATCGTTGGTCTGCAATGCATTAAGAAGACAGCCCTCTTACGCTGGTCTGAGATCTCTTCCATCTCATTACTTTCCAAGTACATTTGGAAACGGTCTACGTAGGATTCCCAATCCTCTTCATTGGGATTGAAGGGTGCGGGCAGTGCATTATTTCCGGCCATCTTTTTCAGCCTGGTTTCAATTTGCCGCATGCACAGTCTCGCGTTTTAGGACAATCCCACCCTCGTCGCCAGTGTTCCGTCCGGAAAAACGCGAGGAAGACCGGGTTCCAACAAATAAACATCTTTATTTGTAACAGCAAGATAAACGGAAGAGTTTGGCTCTAGCCGCGGCAGCCTTTATATACGGCTTGCCTGCTGGCTTGTAGCCAATGACATTAGTTTGATTTAACCGCCTTTTGGCGGTTCCTTTGGATTGGTTCCTAGCGAACCAATCCCTATGCTGGCTTTCTTAGCCAATCAGATTGGAGAATTTGGAGTAAACTATTTTCATACAGAACAGTTTTCTATGTTTTTTGCCAGTTTCCAAGGCCTGGGGAGCCCCAGAGAGGGCAGGCCGAGGCCCGGAGACCTACAGGGAGGCCATAGGAGGGCAGGGTAAGGCTCAGCAAGCTATTGGGAGGCCCAGGGAGGGCCGGGTGAGGTCTGGGAAATTACAGGGAGGCCTGGGGAGGGCAGGGCGAGACCCGGCAAGCTACGGGGAGGCCTGCAAAGGGGAGGGCATAAGTTGAGTGGTGAAGGCAGTGGCAAGCAAAGAAAGTAGGCAAGGAATGGAGATCAGTAATATTCAGTTACTTTTAAGAATCCCTGACACTATAACTAATTAGCATTTAAAAGATGTTATGGAACAGGAACAAGTTTTACCAGACAAGACTGAGACAAAACTGAAAGTGGATTTGAAAATGACAGTTTATAAAAAAAAAAAAAGATGTTGCATGTGTATATAAAAGAATGGCTGATATTTTCATAATTACAATTCATTAATTGAAAAAGAAACACTTAAAATGACAAACCAAAGGAGTTTGTTATTTTGTGCCAGTAGTGGTACAAAAACCTTTCCTAGCCAAGACTACTTTCCTGGACCAACAGTCCCTAATGGAATGCTCTCTCTATAGCAGAGAGAGAGAGGGAGGGAGGGAGGGAGGGAGGGAGGGAGGGAGGGAGGGAGAGAGAGAGAGAGAGAGAGAGAGAGAGAGAGAGAGAGAGAGAGAGAGAGAGAGGTAAGAGGTACTACAGATAAAATCAGGAAGATACTACACAGGCATCACATCAAGACTGCCTTCAAAACAGACAAAAAAATAGCAGCCATCCTGAGGAACCCCAAAGACAAATTGAGCTGGAAAACCAAGGCATATACGAAATTCCCTGTATATCATGCCCGGCCACATACATTGGACAGACCAATAGAAGAATAAGTACCCACCTAGATGAACACAAAAATGCAGTAAAAAAGCTGGAACACACCTCCTCACTAGTCCAACACATGAAAACTACAGGTCACAACATCAACTTCAATGGCACTAAAACCCTAGCCACTATAGAAAACCCCAACCACAGAATCATTAGAGAAGCCATAGAGATTGAAAAAAGACGTGACAGCATGAATAGAAGAGATGATTCCACCAGACTGTCAATCATTTGGAAGCCTGCACTCTCAAATAGAAAGATCTCCACACCACAAACCAGGCAAACACCTGAGCACAAACAGACTCCCTCTGATGCCTCCAACTCAAACACCCCCCCCACCAGACACCCAGGTGAAACCTGGCTTCCTAATGGATAGCAGCCATCCTTTCACACGAAGCCAAGCTGCACTGAAAGCCTCCAACACAAGAACAGAGTGTTACCAGCCAATCAAACCACAAAACAGACAGAAGAAACCAGAAACACCAATCAATCAAACTCCAAGTCCAGTGAACACAGACCAAAACTCCCAGCCAATCAGAATAGGCCAGCCTCGAATTTGAAACCAAAAGCTGTGAGACCCACATCCATACCGAAGCCTGATGATGGCAGATGAGATTCTGCTGAAACGTTGCTACACCTTTAAAAGCACAACTACAATGACGTGGGATAATACCCGAGGGAAGCTGAACAGCACACATGTAAGTACCCGCGAAAGCTTAAAAAAACAAATATCTGACTTCTACGGGGAGGAAATAAACAGCCAGATCAAAAGCTATGAGAAACTGGAAGTTAAAAGAGCAGGAATGCTATATGATCTAAAATTCCTATGCAGCTGCAGAGACAACAATGCAACACCAACCTGCTTCAAATTAACATTCCATAACAACACAGCAGCTACCAAACGTATCCTGAAAAGAACAGAGATGGCTTTACTCAGAAATGAAGTTCACAATAAAAGATTCCAATTGGATCAGTTAAACAAAGATTTGCTAGCACTACACCTGGAATTGAGCAACAAAATCCACCCTCTACTTTGGGATAAGATAAAACAACTTACAACTTGGAGAGCTGAAACTGAAACCACTTACAAAAATGAAAAACTCTTCAAGAAACTAAAAAAAATAGAACATGACAAGAAAACCCCCAACAACTCACAACAACTGAAACAATTCGTATATAACGTTTCCAACAGAGAACTCACCAAAACAGAAACAGATGTCCTATCCAAAGGATTCAATTATGCCATAGCACCCAAAAAAATCCCAACAGAATCCATCATATGTGCAGTAGAATCCAGCCTAACCAAATTAAATACAGATGAAGCTGACAGAATAAGACACCAGGTTACTCACATCTTATGCACAACGAAACCACCAAAAAGTAATTTGCAAAAAGATGAATTCAGAGCACTACAAACCCTGAAAAATGATAACAGCATAATGATACTCCCAGCAAACAAAGGAAATGCCACAGTAGTAATGGACAGAAAAGACTATGAAACAAAACTGACAGACCTACTCCAAGACTCCACATACAAACCTATAAATACAGACCCAACCACATATCTAGAAAAATCAACCAAGAAGAAAATTATAACCAGCCACATAAGCAAAGAAATCCAACAGACGATCATCCCAAGAGAAAAATCTTCTAGATGCCCCAAATTATACGGCCTCCCAAAAATACACAAAGAAGGCATACCTCTCAGACCCATAGTTAGCTCCATAGGATCAAACTCCAAGTCCAGTGAACACAGACCAAAACTCCCAGCCAATCAGAATAGGCCAGCCTCGAATTTGAATCCAAAAGATGTGAGACCCACATCCATACAAAAGCCTGATGTTTTCTGAGGTTTTTGCAGGTATTTGTATGTGGATCTTTGGTTATTTGGGTTTTCTCCCATGTAAAATTGGAAGTATCTAGGTGACGTTTCGATGAAGTCTCATTCATCGTCTTCAGGCTTGTGTCTTCAGCTTTGTACTTCTCAGAGTAACGTGAGCTTCTTCCTTTTAACTTGATTGTGACTTGATTGGGTGGGGGCTTGGCTGTGTTCTGATTGGATGCGGGTGTGTTTTCATTGCTTGGGGGTTGGCTGTGTTCTGATTGGCTGAGGGGGGTTTCTGTTCGGGGGGGGCTTGGTTGTGCTCAGGTTAGTCTCAGTTGCTGGGGGATTTGAGCTAGTAAATTGTGATCCTGTTGTTTGGCTTCACGTTCGTGGTCGTGCCACAACTTCATAGTGGGCGTCAGTTCATGTATGGGTTGGAAGGGTTTGAAGCGGGTAGTGATGCAGCTGCTGTATGGCTTCTGGTCCGTGGTCATGTCTCATCTTATGTGTGGTTGTGAGTGTGGTGGTAGCATCTTGTGTGGCCCTCATGGGTGTGGGTCTGGTGTCATTCTTCATGTGAGGTACTCGTTTGTTAGTGAGGGCAGGTTTTCAAATGGCTGGTAGGTGGGAGGTATCATCTTGTTTATTCATGATGTATGGACGTTTTTCTATCTCTATGGCTTCTCTGATTATTCTGTTGTTGAAAAACTGAACACTTCAACAACAGAACAATCTGTTGTCATAGAGATAGAAAAACATCCCCACAGCATGTAGTGGGCCCACGAGAGCCATACAAGATTCTACCATCACAATTCCACGTAGAAAGCAGACTCACACCCACACAGAAGGTGAGACATGACCACGGACCAGAAGCCGTATCGCAGCTGCATCACTACCCGCTTCACACCCCTCCGACCCATACATGAAGCGAATTGACGCCCACCATGAAGATGTGGCATGACCACGAACGTGAAGCCAAATAACAGAATCACAGCTCACCTGCTCAAATCCCCCAGCAACTAAGACTAACTTGAGCACAACCAAGCCCCCACCTGAACAGAACACACCCCCATCCAATCAGAACACAGCCAAGCCCCTGCCCAATCAAGTCACACCGCCACTCGTAGTTAAAAGGAAGAAGCAGCTGCAAGCTCACATTACTCTGAGAAGCATAAAGCCAAAGACACAAGCCTGAAGATGATGAATGAGGCTTCATCGAAACGTCACCTAGACACTTCCAATTTTACATGCGAGAAAACCCAAATAACCAAACACATACACACAAATTTCACCGTTATGAATCCTTTCTTTTCGACATATACACATCCTAAAATATGTAATTGAAAATTTAAATATTAGAAAAACAGAGAATATGATAAATTTGGGGAAAGTCAAAATGTGAATTATAAGCTATGGAAATTAAAAGGGACACTTTTTCTATTTTCTTTTTTTTTTGTTGGGACATATGAAATAGAAAATGTAATTGATTATATAAAGGATATGATAAAATAGGAAATATGATATACGAGAAGGGATCATATGGGAATATAAAGTATTTGTAACCAGAGTACTTTTGATGAACCAAAACAGGGGAATGAAAACTTATTAAAATATATAGAAAAATTTGGAAAGAAAGGAAAAACATGATTGTTATATAATTATATATAAGTGAAGATAAAGTGAGAGATATTATTTTATGTTCTTAATTTTTTGTTCGTTTGTACACATATAAGTTCTAAAATATACAGTTGATTACTCAGTGGATAATAGAAATGTATAACGAGAGTTTTTCATTATGATTAAAGTAGGGGAATGAAAAATTATTAAATTACATAGATTGAGGTGATATATCATGTGGATCCAAAATACGTTAATTTTATTTTATTATTACTCTTTTTAAATAGTTTATTATATATCGGCCTAGAAAAAATTAAGGATGATGATGTATAATGTAAAATAAAATAGGTGGTAAGATGAAAATGGAAATATCAAGGGATAATGGATTGAAAATATATGTGTGGATGAAATGATATTAATATTGAATTAATGAATTAAAATATGAAATGGAAATTTATTTAAAGATAAGTGGAATGGATAATGATATGAGGTGATATTATACAAGATAGATGGAATAAGGCAAGGATTGTCACGCATGTGCGCAAATGTCATTCATGCGCAGTAATAAAAACCAGTTCTGGGAGTGGAGGAGCAGGTGGAGTGGGGCCAGGCCAGCCAGGGGTCCATTTTACCGGTTCTCCAAACTAAAAGGAATGTTAACAGCCAGTTCTATAAAACTGGTATGAATCGGTAGAATCCTATCCAAGTCTAAGTGCTATTGCTATCATCATCACCATTATCATCATCATCATCATCATCATTTAGATGTAACATAACTGCCAACTTCAGTTATATTTTAGAAACATTTTTAAAAATGCAAATAACTCAACTTTATGCAACTTTCTATACTAAGGATAATTTTATGTACATTCACATCCCCAAATTTATTCTTGTGAAGCAAAATAGTTAGGCAGTAGGTAAGGAAATCCAGAGATTGCCAGAGATCTGCAAAACATTTTAACGATCTCAATTTTGTTTTTTTAAAAAATACTGCTTCAAGTGCACAAATAGACTGATAAGCAATCTCTTCAAATATATTTATTACAGAAATGATGGTGGCAGAGCTCACTTCCATATTTTTGTTTGTGTTTTTGTAAATATAGTTACCATTAGTCCTGTGATACTTTATTTCAGCAAATGAAACCATATGGGATTTTACAGACCAATTAGCAGAGCACAAGCAGCTTTCTGTTTGCTCATTACAAAATAAAGCATATTACAAAAAAAGTGTATGTCCCAATTTCTTAAATGATGTAGGAACTGAAAGCATAAACTTTCCAGCATGTTCAGTTATAAAGTAAATGATGCCAGTCTTTTTTGACTCCCAATTTCATGTTTAACTTAACATTACCCTGGTATACTTACTGTGAGTAGACTTTTTTTTGTTATGTTTTGTTATGGTTGCTCAAGAATGATGATTGCTATTATAGCTCGAAAAAGAAAGATATATGTTTCTGACTGTTATGTGAAGGAATTATAAACATGCTTCATTAGATAATGTTTATTTATTGCAAACTGTATGTTTACCTCCACTGTAGCATAAAAGTTTTGACTGCATTTTAACAATCAAATTTGATATTGTTGCGGCAGCTGCACAACTGAAATGATGGCCATGTTACAGCTGTTATCAAAGAATGAGATTTATAGCTGTAGTGCAAAAATGTGAGCATATTTATTTCAGTTTTTATTACTTTGTTCCAATATTTTAATGAAACAAGGTGGGATGAAGTAATGGAAGAATAGAGAGAAAGAGAGAGAGAGAGAGAGAGAGAGAGAGAGAGAGAGAGAGAGAGAGA
>BLBF01000032.1:173298-201503 GCA_015471245.1 Laticauda colubrina | reverse complement strand
AGAGAGAGAGAGAGAGAGAGAGAGAGAGAGAGAGAGAGAGAGAGAGAGAGAGATATGCACATTGTTGTAATAAAAATTTATCTGTTTCAGAGCATATCATGCAAGCTCTAACTTAAGAGTACAAATTGTCCTGGAACCAGCATATGTTTTTCAATTAGTAGAGTGTCTTCCTCAAATCTGCAGTGGAGACATCATCAGCTTGGATGCATTGATTCATCCTACAAAGAGCAAAAAAAAATACTGAAGATGGTGTGCTGCTTGCCATGATTCTATGATGCATGCATACATGTCACACAGTGCATTTCTATACATGGTTACCCTAAAGGAAGAACAATTTTTATTCTTTTTTTAAAATAAATTTTATTAAGTTTCCAAATTTTAAAAATATAAAATAAAACTTTATACATTGTTATCAACATCAAGACATCTTTTGCATCTCCTCACATTTTTCAGCATATGTATTTACTTATTCCTTTACCATTACATCTTACTCTTACTATAAATCAATATTTTTTATCCTTACATTTCAATCTTCTCCATGGTATATTTACATATTTACATTTTCCCTCATTCTTTTCCAAATTGCCATTTGTTTTATTTTTATTTCTAAACCACTCATCCCAGGCATCCCAGGCCCTATAATAAATTGAATCTTCTCTGTCTTTTATTTTCATAATTAGCCCGTCCATCTCTATACAATTTATTATTTTTTTTATAACCAGGCCTTCCAATGGAACCCTTTTTTCCTTCCAGAGTTGTGCGTACAAAGTCCTTGCAGCTGTTAATATCTATCTGTTTTATTGCATTTTTGTGTTATTATAACTAAAGCCCATGTCACACTGCCCAACGGATGGAAAAAGGACACAACGGACGAGCAAAATGTTCCATCCATTGTTATCCGCTCTCAAAAGGGGCAAAAATTTGCATAACCAGAGCGGATAACACGGACGCGGGGAGGATGCAGGGCGGATGGAAAGCAGATGCAGAACGGAAGCGCAGTGGATGGAAGCGGATGAGAGCGGATGGCGCATCCACTAGGCTTCCAGGGGATCTCAGCAAAGTGGACGCGGAACGGATACAGCGGATGCAGAGTGGACACCGAACGGATGAAGCGGATGCACAGCGGAAGCCTAGAGGATGCAGAGCGGAAGCCGAACGGATGCCTGGCATTAATTGCGCATGCGGGGGGGATGCATTGCGTCAGCCCCGCAGATATAACGGAAGCAGCTCGGAAGCAGGTCGCCATTCAGAGAAAAGACCTGCTGCCGGACGGATTGGCTGCCTTGCCTGCCCTGCCTGCATGTCTGCCTGCAAGCCTTGCTGCCAGCCTTGCTGCCAGCCTTGGTGCCAGCCTTGCTGCCAGCCTGCCTGCAAGCCTTGCTGCCTGCTTTCCTGCCAGCCTTGGTTCATGTCTGCCTGCCAGCCTTGGTGCCTGCCTGCCTGCCAACCTTCCTGCCAGCCTTGGTGCCTGCCTCCCTGCCAGCCTTGGTGCCTGCCTTGGTGCCAGCCTTCCCGCCAGCCTTGGTGCCAGCCTTCCTTCGAGCCTTGCTGTCTGCCTGCCTGCCAGCCTTGGTGCCCGCCTGCCTGCCAGCCTTCCTGCCAGCCTTGGTGCCAGCCTTGGTTCCTGCCAGCCTCCCTGCCAGCCAGCAACCCCACAACCATGAGGAAGCACAGCAAGCCTCAGCCATCTGCTGCCAGCCCTTGCAAGAGGGACAGGGCTAGCATCCCACCCCCTGGCCCTCACTCTGGTTCTGCTGGGGCTTCTGCAGCATGGGCTCGCTCTTCTGGGGCTGGGGCTTCTGCTGCTTCTGCTTCTGGAGGAGCTGATGACAAGCACTCCAGCACCAGCCACCTCCACAGCACCTGGACCCTTCACTCCTGAGACTGAGCAACCAAGAGGAGTGCCAGAGACTCATTTTTGTTTTATAGCTTGTTGTTAATAAAGTCTATTTATGATTCACACACTTGCTTCATTTCTTTTTTTTAATAAAGTCTTGGTGGAAACTTTTATAAATGGTTTAAGCCTTTGAATGCTTGTGGGATGGGTAAGGATAGCTTTGGGATGGGTTAGGATAGCAGTGGGATAGATAAACTTCCAGTACAAGCATAGTGGGACTGTATGGTCCACCCTCCCAGGTGCCACCCCTATGGCCCTTCATTATCAATTACAATGTAAGCCTTGATCCACACATGTCAACATAAACACAACTCTTTATTAAACGCCCTGTTCATTGTAGGCCAACCAAACATACATGGCCCAATATCATCCGTGTGATGAGACAGGCTGAAGGAAGCATCCATTAAGCATCTACCATCCTGTCTTGCCACTCCATTGCTCCAGCTGGGGAGTTGCACCAGTGTCTCAGGAGATTGTGTTGCTTCTTCACTTCATGTGAGGCTCTGTTGGGGCCTTGCACATCCTCAGTGTCGATCAGGTTTTGCCCTTGCCTCCATTCCCCAGGCTCCATGTCCCCATTGCCTTGTTGGAGGTCCACAAGCCTGTTCTGCAAGACTGGGTAGCGGGTGCGCATGAGATTGTGCAGGATGCAGCAAGCTTCAATGATCCTCCTCACGGTCTCTGGGCAATGCTGCATGGTGGTGAGAAGTACCTGGAACCTGTTGGCCTGGATGCCAAAGGTGTTCTCCACCACCCGCCTTGCCCTGGACAGCCTGTAGTTGAAGATCCTCTCTTCACGGGTGAGGAGTCTGGAGGTGTAGGGCTTCATGAGGTAGGTTGTGAGGGAGAAGTCGGCATCCCCCACGATGAAGTAGGGCACATCTTGTGTGTCGTTGGGCAGGGGTTCTGGATCTGGGAAGCCCACGATGAGGTTTTGTTCCAGCCCCTCCTTGAGGTGACTGGCGTTGTATACCTGGGCATCTGAAGATGAGCCGTTGCCTGAAGCATCGATGTACATGAACTTGTAGTCAGCATCGACCATGGCAAAGAGGATGATGCTGAAGAAGCCCTTGGAGTTGAAATAAGTGGACCCTGACTTGGCTAGAGCTTTGCAGGCCATGTGCTTGCCATCTATGGCTCCAACGGTGTTGGGGAAGTTCCACTTCTGATACCACTGCTCTGCAACTTTCTTCCATCCTTCTTCAGTGGAGGGGTACTGGTGGAGCTCCTCCTTGTATTCTTTGATGATGGCCTGCACCACTTCTCTGACCACAATGCTGATGGATGGCACCCTCCAGCCATTCTGCATGCTCCTGTAGGAGGTCCCTGAGGCCAGGTGGCACAGAGTGAGTGCCACCTTGAGCCCAGGTTCCAGGCTTGGCCGGAAGTTGGTGTTTGCCTTGGTCAACCTGGGTGTCAGGTGCTGCACAACTTTGTCAAACATTGCTGGAGGCATCCTCATGAAGTTCTGGAACGCCCGAGTGTCTTCGCTCCTGAGCTCCACCATCAGCTTGTTGTACAGTCTGTCCTCCGCTCTACTGGCGAACCATCTTCGGACCCAGACTCTTTTTGGGTGGCTCCTTTTCTTCTCGCAGTAGTGTTCACAGAGCCTGCAGATGGCTTCGCACTGTTGCAGAACGATGGTGGCTGCCGAAAAGACTTTGTTACAATCCATGGTGGACATGACTGGATGCTGTGGAAGAGGAAGAGGCAGATGAAGGCTGCAGAGGTCTGCACCGCTGGGCTGCTGTTTTGAAAGTGAGATGCAGGCGAGTTGCTCCCCCTTTTTATAGGCAGTATAGGTTTTCCGCTAGGCATCCTCTAGGCATCCTCTAGGCATCCTCTAGACATCCTTAATATCCAAGATAGGTCCCCTCTGCGAACGTTTTTTCTGCTTTAAATGCTTTGTTTCTGCTAGGCATCCGTTCTGCATCCGTTCTGCATCCGTTCCGCTTCCTCCCTGCGTCCGGGCAGATGTGCGTTGCGCGGATGCATCGCAGACGCCAAGCGGATATAGCGGATGCGTAATGGATGCGTAACGGATGCATAGCGGATGCGTAGCGGATTGAGAATGGACGAACTGGATACATTTTCCGCGCAAAAGTTTTAGGCAGCCCAAAACTTTTGGAGCGGATGAAACGTCCATAAACGGATGCTGGACGGATAGAGAGGAAGCCAAACGGAGGCAGTGAGTGCAGAACGGATGCATCGCATTAACCAATGGATGCCAAGGTTTTTTGTCCATGTTACATCCTCTTTGCATCCATTGGTTCAGTGTGACATGGGCTTTACACTTTGCATTACAATTTTCCTTCTAATTCTTGTTTTGCTTATCTTTTAAATTTTTCGTCAATAATTTTGTTTTGCTTTTATTAATCTTAAGGCCTCTGACCTTGCTAAATTCCTCCATTTCTTTTATTAATTTTACTCCCGTATCCTCTGGATCTTCAAAAAAATATATATACTATATCATCAGCAAATGCCTGTACCTTATAATGCTCCTTTTTAATGAAAGCCCCTTTGATTTCTACATTTTTCCTAATGTTTTCCAATAAGTTTTCTTAGGTGAGAATAAAGAGCGGGCATCCCTGCCTTATTCCCTTGTTGATCTTGAATGTTTCCGTTCTGTCAGCATTCATTATTACACTGGCCGTCTGTGTTGTATAAATTGTCAAAATCAGTTTAATAAATTTATTGCCAAATTGCATGTGTTTTAGTTGTTGTATTATGAACTGCCAGTTAACATTGTCAAATGCCTTTTGTGCATTGAGGAAGACTATTGCCAATTGTTTTCCTGGGTTTGCTTCATAATATTCTATTATATTCAATACCATTCTGATATTATTTTTAATTTGTCTATTCGGAAAGAATCCATTTTGGTTGCTATGAATGATCTGATTAAGGTTTTTTTTTCAATCTTTCTGCCATTATGGACATAAATATTTTATAATTTAAAACATTTTAAATTTAAAAGGGATATGGGCCTATAATTTTAAATCAATTGATGTTCCAAATCTTCTTTTAGGATCAATGTTATGTATATCTCCCCCCATGACTAAGGTAATTTTGCTGTCATCAATACCTTATTATAGAGTTGTAATAACTGCATTTCTAATTTTTCTTCGAGCGTTTTATACAGTTCCCCTGGGAGACCATCCGGTCCTGGTGTCTTATTGTTTTTCTGTTTCAGGATTGCATTTTGCAATTCTCTTAATGTTATTTCCCTGTTTATCTCTTCTTTATCCCCTTCCAGGATTACAGGTAGACACAACATTACTTCTAAGTAATGTTGGATTTTTCCCTCTGGTATGTCTTCCCTACTATATAATTTCTCAAAAAAACTTGGTTTTTTTTCAATCGAAATTTTTCTTTCAAAAGAATTTTTTTTCAATTTCTTTCAATTGTTGATTTGTTCTTTTTTTCTTTCTTTCTTAAGTCTATAGGCTATCCAACTTCTCGGCTCATTTGCGTGTTCAAAATAATTCTGTTTTATCTTTTTCATGTCCTGTAACCATTCATCTTATGCTAACATATTCAATTTATGTCTAATCATTATGGTCTCCAAATTTGCTGTCTTATTATGTGGTGTTTTTTCTAGTGTTTTTTCTAACTCCCAAAGGGTATCTAATAGTTTAGATTGTTCTCCTTTTATTCCCTTGTGTCTATGTGTATTATATGAAATTGCTAAGCCCCTGATGTATGTTTTAGTTGTGTCCCATAGGTTTGGAATTAATGTTTGTTGCTTTTTGTTTTTCTTCAGCAAGAACTCCAATTCTTTTTCCATCATCTTAACACATTCTTTTTCTTTTAGGACCTCCTTGTTTAGCATCCATCTTCTGGTTTTTTTTTCAATCCTTTCCAAATTATTTTAATGGGATTATGGTCCGCCCATGTGTTAGATTCTATTTCTTTTATATTATATTCCATTTCCCCATTTGTCCATAAAATATCCAATCTTGACCATGCTGTATGTGGTGCTGAATAGTAAGCAAACTGTTTTTTGTCTGGATTTCTTTCTGTCCATATATCTTTTAATCCTAATTCTCCTGCCATTTGATAGAATATTTTTGGTAATGTTTTCTTTTTCCTTTTTCCCCCTGGATTTCCATTATTGTAATATTTTCCTAAATTTGCTATTGCATTGAAATCACCTAGCAGGCATATGTTCTCATATTCCTGTTCTACTAATTTTCTGTATAGTTTGGTATAAAATTTTTCTTGTTTCTCGTTCGGTGCATATATCACTGTCAATAACATTTTCTTATAATTTATATAAACTTCTAATATCAAAATCCTACCCTCCTCATCTGCATATACCTGTTTTGCTTGTAAATGTTTCCTAATGTATATTGCTATCCCCCTCTTTTTTTTGTTGGGCTAGAGATACATATAAATCTCCTAACTTTGGTGCTTCTAACAGTTTACTTTGATGTTTCTGGATGGCATATAATATGTGTTTCTTGAAGGCATATAATATCTAAGTTCAGTTTCTGTAGTTTAGTTATCATTTTTTCCTCTTAATTTGTGAATTTAAACCATTGATGTTAATGGAAATCAATTTGATTTCTTCGCCATCTTACTCTCTAGTTGTTTCTTGTTGAAGCTTATTTGCTCTTGTTTGGTGTCTCGTTCTCGCCTTCTCTTTCCACTTCTTCCTGCTCTCTTTCCTCTTGTTCCGTTTCTCTTTCCTCCACCCAATCTTCTTCTTGGCTCCTACTTTCCACTTCCTCTTTGCTGTTATTAACATTCCCTCTGGGATGAGCCATTTGAACAGGATGTTATTCTTATTCAGTTGGGTGGCCAGGAATCTGTATTTCTTTCTATGTTCCCTTATTCTTCTTGGAATTTGTTTCAATGTTACAATTTCTGTTCCCTTGAATATCAGTGGTTCGTCTCTTGTCACTTTGTATATATCATCTCTCAGTTGTTTCTGAGAGATCTGCCATTAATTTGGGCAAGTCCTCTTCCCTTTCTTCTGTTGCATTCTGAAATGTAACAATTTTTACTCTTAAAGAACTGCTTACAGAGCAGCAACCAAAGTTTCATTGTTATTCCCACTCAAATTGGCCTCGCATTTTGTTTTTTCTTTAAAGCATTCCTATAGTATATCATTATATAATATTTACAAGTACAGGTAGCCCTTGACTGTCTTATGACCACAATTGAGCCTCAAATTTCTATTGCTAAGTGAGACATTTGTTAAGTGAGTTTTGTCACATTTTATGACCTTTGTTGCTTCATTTGTTAAGTAAATCACCACTGTTGTTAAGTTAGTAACAGGGTTGTTAATTGAATCTGGCTTCTCCACTGACTTTGCTTGCAAAAGGTGATTACATAATCCTGGGCCACTGCAATCCATCGTATGCCAGCTGCCAAGTGTCCAAGTTTTCATTATGTGATCACAGGGGGGGGGGGGATGCTGCAATGCTCATAAGTGTGAAAAACAGTCATAAATTATTTTTTGCGGTGCCATCATATCTTTGAACAATCACTAAATGAATGGCTGTAAGTCAAAGACTACCTCTTTGTGCAAAGCTTTTGAATTGAGACAACACTAGGTTATGCATTGGCATCTGAAATACAAAGCAGTAGCATTCTATTGCTGGCTTCCAAAGAAGATTTACTCATCTTTGTTCCCCTAGATCAGGAATGCATCTTGAGGACACAGGATGCTTATTGTGAACTCTTTCTGTTTATTTTAGTTCTTGAAATACTGAATAGAGACAAGAGAGAAGATGAGAGAATTGTGAGAGTAAAGATTTCAAAAAGAGATTTATAAATTAAGTGCTTCTGCAGGTGACTTGGTGTTGGTTTTGGAATATCCTTTAAAGAGGGAATTGAAACATCAATGGCCAAGTTTAAATAATTTGGCATAATAGCAGGTTTTAACATTAGTAAATAGAAGAGGAAGAAATTAACAAAAATATGAAAATACAATATCAAACAGAACTGATGAATAAAACAGACTTTAAGATTGAGGAAAAGGTTAAATATTTGGACATCATGATGACAAATATGAATTGTACATTATTCCAAAGTAACCATGTTTAGACATGGAATGAACTTTAAAAAGATATTTAAGATATGAGAAACTACAACTGTCATTGTTGAGGAGGAATTTCTGTGATCAAGATGAATGTTTTGCCGAGAGTGTTGTTTTTGTTTGAGCAATACCTGGTTTGATAACTGATGTACTGTTTAAACAAAAGCAGAAGGATATATCTAAATTTGTGCACTGGAAAAAATGAGCTAAATAAAAGGTGTTACGAGATACACAAACAAAAGGAGAATTGAGTTTACCTGATTTGAAATTGTATTTTGCAGCTTGCTGTTTGGAATTAGAAGGAAATGACCAAGGATTTAGATGGCATAGATATTTGTGGTTACAATAAAGTTAAGATTAATGTACACTAAAAAAAAATCATTTTATTACAAGTGCCATCCTGAGAATTTGGAATAGTCACAAACTCATGTATCCTTATGATTCTTAGCACAAGAAACATTTTATACCCACCTCTGTCTTGCTCTAGCAGGTTCCAATAATAAAATTATACAAGAAAAAAAGCAATGCAACTTGATCTTACTGGACTGCACATACTATACATTTAAAATCCTTGGGTGCATCCCCCAAGTCCTCCAAAGTTTTTTGCCTAATTTTTTAAATGACAGAAGGGTGGGAGTATTAACTACATGTATCAAATAGCCATATTAATGACACTGAATTCTCCTTTAATATAAATTCAATCAAAGTTATCTTCACTGCTTTTTAGAATGAGACCCCTGGCATGTCCTTTTAAAGTGGCATGTTCCTTTCCATAGATTTGTCAGGGAGTCTTTAATTCTAGATTTTAGGGAGTTTAAACTAATACAAATGATGCTTCTTAGCATATTTTTTCATGTATTGCTCCTCATTATTTAGGATACTGTGGTGGCTCAGTGTCCCAAAGGTGCTTTTTCAGAAGGCAACAGAACTTTCTTGTTTATTCTTTTGAAGGTGTTTCACTTCTCATCCAAGAAGCTTCTTCAGCTCTGACAGGATAGTGGGGAATGTAATATAGCAATAGCAATAGCACTTAGACTTATATACCACTTTATAGTGCTTTACAGCCCTCTTAAAGTGGTTTACAGAGTCAGCATATTGCCCCCCAAACATATGGGTCCTCATTTTACCCACCTCTGAAGGATGGAAGGCTGAGTCAACCTTGAGCCTGGTGGGATTCAATCTGTCAAATTGCAATGGGAGTAGCTTGCAGTACTGTACTCTAACCACTGTGCCACCGAGGCTCTCTTGTATCCTGTCAGAGTTGAAGAAGTTTCTTGAATGAGAAGTGAAACATCTTCAAAAGAACAAACAGGAAAGTTTAGTTGCCTCCTGAAAAAGCACCTTTGGGACAACCATGACCTTGATGACTGAGAATCTCTACAGACTTGGTGGCTCAGTGTTTAAGATGCTGAGCTGTTCAGCTGGAAATCCAGCAACCCAGGTTTGAGACCTGATTGCCACCTGATGGAGTGAGCTCTTATCCTCACCACAGCTCCTGCCAACCTAGCAGTTTGAAAACTTGCACATGCAAGTAGATTAATAGGTACTACTTTGGTGTGAAGGTAATAGCACTTCATGATGCCATATTGGCCACATGACCATGGGAATGTCTTAGGACAGCATTGGCTCAATGGCCTTGAAACAGAGATGAACACTGCCTCCCAAAGTTGGCAACAGCTAGCAGAGTAAAATCCAAAGGGACTCCTTTACTTGTTACCTTACCTCTTTATTATCGAATGTTCTGGATATTTGGAAACTATTTGCTTCTCTTTTTTCCTTTCTTCTGGTTAATGAGCACAATAAAGTAATTTGAATTTGAATGTCATGCCCATGCCTGTATCTAAGTCAGTCATCTGGATGTAAGAAGCATTTAGGGAATAGCTTTTCCTTAAGAAGCATACCACTGGATTTCAGTTTTATTTTCCTGTCAACTCAAATTGCATAAAATCAAGGCAGAACAGGAATACTGTTCTCTTTCCCATCATGTGACACTGCTTGAGGGACACAACCTGAAGGGCTAGTGATGGAAAAAACTTTTCCCAATCATTCAGATTCCTGTATTAGCCTGTCTAAGGGACATGATGGTATAGCAGTTGTCTGTTGGAAACCTGACAGCCTGGGTTTGAGACATGAGCATTGCATGACTGAGTGAGTTCTCATTACTTGCCTGCCCACCTAGCAGTTTGAATCTGAGTAGATAAATAACTGGGAACTTATCAACATTCCATGTGCTTTGGGATATAGTCATACTGGCCACATGATCACAGAAAATCTCTTTGGGCAATGTTGGCTAAGAAACAGAGATGCTCCCTAGAGTTGGACACAACTGGGCAGGGGAGACCTTGACCTTTAACCTTTACCTTATTTAACTTGTGTATAGCTCACTTATTATTTACATTTCGGAATTGTTTAATTGTCTTCCAGACAATCCTGCAATTATCCAATGAAGAGAAGGTGGATGTGTGCAACTATGTTGGCAATTCTGCTCAATTCCAGGAAAATATATGGCTGCTTTAAAAAGCTGCCAATACAAGCTGCCCTGCTCCCACCCACCCACCCACCCTCTCTCTCTCAGATACCCTTTCCTTTTCAAATCTGTATTGCCCCACTTAACAGTCAATCAACTACTCCCTTCTTAGAGCAGCAGTTTTGTGTTTTATTTCTCATTAAGATTACACTAAGCAAATTAATCTCGCTTGATTCATACTTAAGAGTACACTCATTGAATTCACTGAACTGTTGCAGTATTTAATGTGTGAAGGCAATCATTTGATTATTTCATGTTTTTCAGCATAATCAGAGAATCACAGAGTTAAGAAAAGATTAGCTTTTGCCCAGATCTAAGCATTCCAAACAGATCACTACTTATTATCTGCTTAGGTACAGTCTGCAAAGAGAAGCCCACCATCTTTCTAAGTAATTGATTCTGTTGTTACACTTATTACATAGCTCATCTATCATGGAGAAACTTAAAATCTTCTTTCCTGTAATAAGAGTCTTAAATACTCTGAACTGTGGAAAATAAAATAGTCAAGACCTTTTGAATATCCCTTCAGATGTTTGAAGAGTGTTTTCTCTTCTTAAGGCTAAATATACCTAATTCTGCAAGGAAGAAATTGTAGGAATTGATTTTGAAGCTCTGGTCATCTTTCAAACCTCCCACTGAACCTATTTCTGCTTCTAAGAAACTTGAGTTGGGCCTGACTAATGCAAAATATATTAGAAATATTACTTTCTGTGATCTGGAAATTGAACTTGTTTGGATGCAACCTAAAATGGCATTTGCCTTTTCAGAAACTACAGTACATTGCTAACTCAAATTTAGATTGTAATTGACCATAATACTCAGATCCTTTTAATCTGTACCTTTGCCAACCCAAAAGATACATTTATTCAATGTATATTTTTTCACAAGGGAGGATCTTTGTGCTTATCTCTTAACTCTGTTACTCTTGGCCCTTCTAATGACTTGATTTATTGAGATCAAATTTATTTACTTTTCTCTGTTATTATATATTAGCTATTCCATGTTTAGGTTTTCTGCAGCTCTAAGGATTCCATCTACTTCACTGCCTGTGTCATTAATCAAAATATTGAAGAGTATTGGCCCATGTCTAAAACTTGTGATATCTCACTTGATATCATAGGTGCACAATATATATATGCTCAAGGACCACACTCACATTGATTATAGTGTGAAAATGGGAGGGGGTTTGAACTCATTCTAGAAGGAGGATTTATGAGTTTAATGGATTCCATAAAGTACTATGGGTTTCTTAAATAACTGCAAGTATTAGGAGACCCATTTGCTCCATAGGATTATTCAAAATTGACCCCACACACATACACACTCTGGGATTAGAAAAGTTAGCTCCAGTCCCTAGATTTTGCTCCTCTGACTTTGATGCATAGTCAGGTGTTGTTCAATGACTTTCATAGCATTCTTGGGTGGGGGAAATTGCTTAATTTCTAATGTTCAATGTATTATAAATTAATGGTGTTATGAAACAACTTTACCAATAAGCACCAGACCATTCAGTGATGTAGCAGATTGCTGATAAGATCCTCACTCAGGGTTCAATTTCTGAAGTCTCATCTCAAAAGGATCAGGAGGCAGATGATGAGAAACACTTCTCCTTGAGACTCTACAAACCTCTTAAGGCAGGTCTGAATTTAGGGCTTACCCTGTTACCAGAACTGTCTGGAAACTGTTTCTGGAGGGTCATAATGGAGTGTGTTACCCTCTATTGATCTTCCAATCACCCTCAAAGCAACCTCCATGAGTGTTTTTCTGCTCCACTTCAAAAGTACAGTGTACTTTTCTGTCATCTGTTGGCTTGAACATTCTTGTATGTTAAAGAAGCCCTTCGCTTTGCTGCAGGCTAACCTCAACAGGTCAATTATTTTTGCAAAGGAAAAAATATGTATTCAACTGGGGCAATGCTTATCAAACACTCTGATAGATTTTTTTTTTAGATTTTCCCTTTCCAACACTAAAGAAATAACATAGTAGTTAAGAGAGTAACCTGCCAGTTCAAAGCCTGAAAAGTGAAAACCTTGGACTTCATTTAGTCCAGAGCTTTATTGCTTTATTATTTCCACTCACCTGAGGCAGAAACTACCTATTAGGCTGTATACAACACACACATATTTAAAGCTGAATATGTCTAGGATGTCCCACCCCCAGAAAAGAAAGCGGATGGGCTATTGTTTTCCTGGAACAAAGTGGGCAGTCCAAGAAGCAGGGCAATTGTCCAATAGTAAGACATCATAGCCTGAACTGAACAAAACTTGCAAGCTGCTGTCAAAGTGTTTCAGTCTGGATAGGATTTTCCTACACTGGGTTAGAGTCAAGTTGGCAGGGCCCAAGAGAAAAGCAACTTAAATGGCATGTGCAGATATGCTATAGAATAGACAATAATAAATAACCAGAATGGAGTTAGAGAAATTGCCCAGATATAGAGCAGGTCACCTGGTTTTTAACATTATGTATCTAGTTTCTCTTAATCAAAACTGGAAACTTTCCACTTTTATGATATTCAGGCCTTTTCAGCCTGGATTATTCTGCTTGCAACTTCGGATTGTTTGTCCATATGAGATCTGAACACCCCAAATTTTAGCAGATAAAAACCCAGTTACCTCTCTTCCATTGTAAAGCTTTTTCTTTTATTCACCTGTGGGAACAATTTGACTAGAGCAGAAAGACAAAGCAGAGAGTGGTAAAACAGACAATAAATAGCTTTTTAATATGTTAAAATAACTGGAGCAGTGAAATACTAAAGCTGTAAAAGAGAAGGACAATTTGCATTAACAGTATTTATATTGCTGTTCCCTTGTGGATGGTCTTTAGTAGACATAGATGGTCTAGTACATGTATAATTCCATTTCTAAGTTAAGGAGAATTCAATATATTGGACTAGTCCAAGCACTGAGCAATTCTTTGAGAAATAATTGCAAACATTACACTTTTCATGCTACTTAAACAGGTCTATTGACTTTAAGTAGGTATTTTAAAAAGATTTGTTCAAAATAGACTACATTGTGTCCTATGAAGCAATAGCATACTTGCTATCAGTCTAGCCATCCATCTGTCCATCTATCTTCTGGCTCTTAAGATATAGAAATGTTGCAAGCTCTCTCTCTCTCTCTCTTTTTTTTTTTTGGCAAATTTAAATTTATTCTGGTCCAACCTCATGATGAAAACAACAAATGGTGCTATTGGTTGCCATTGTGTGCAGGAACAGTTAGAAAATCATGAATGGTGTCATAGAACAGCCACAGTTACTACAACAATTGGTTTCCAGTGTCCCCATTGTGCTAGACTCTATGCTTCCAGGCTGGGACTGAATAGCCACTTTTGTGTCCACAAATGAACTGCACCAGAGATGATATTCAGCAGGTTCTTATCAGTTCTGGAGAACTGGTAGAAGAAATTTTGAGTAGTTTGGAGAACTGGCAAATTTCATCTCTGACTGGAAATTTTACAGTATTCTTCCCCTGCCACACCCACCAAGCCCACCCACAGAACTGTTAGTACAATTTTTTGAATCCTACCACTGAACTGCACCACAGCATTTCTTCGAGCCCAAAGGACCACCATATAACAATAGGTCAACTTATGGTTGTTTTCTATGAAAGATGATTGAGCAAGGAAATGGGAATTAAATACTTATATTATTGATGGAATCTGAAAAATCTTTCTGTAATTCTCTGTTTCATTCCAGCTTGACAAGGATTGGTGCCCTGCTGCCTATTTTTCTTTCAAAAGTAGGATTTGCCCCCAAGCCTGTGGTAGAATTTCAAAACAGGTAGAATCTTAACTTCTCAGGAGTTTCTCAAAATATAACATGCAATTAATATATATAGTTCCAAACCCTGAGTGTACGTGCTGTATATTTGCAGTATATATAGTGTGTATACAGACACACACACACACACACACACACACACACACACACACAGAGAGAGAGAGAGAGAGAGAGAGAGAGAGAGAGAGAGAGAGAGAGAGAGAGAGTTAAGAGTTAAATGGTAATCCATGGTATTATTAGAAAGGAATAGTGCTGGAATGTAAAAACAAAAAATAAATCTATTTGTTATACTGTATGACATAAAGCCCCTGTCACACTGAACCAATGGATGCAAAGAGGATGTAAAACGGACAAAAAAGCTTGCCATCCATTGGTTAACATGATGTACTCACTGCCTCCATTTTGCTTCCTCTCTATCCGTCCAGCATCCGTTTATTGACGTTTCATTTGCTCAGAAAGTTTTGAGCTGCTCAAAATTTTGCGCGGAAAATGTATCCAATTCATCCGTTCTGCATCCACTACGCATCCGCTACGCATCCGTTCTGCATCAGTTACGCATCCGCTATATCCGCTAGGCATCCGCTATATCCGTTCCGCATCCGCGCAACTCGTATCCGCTCGGATGCAGGGAGGAAGCAGAACGGACGCGGAACGGATGCAGAACGGATGCCTAGCGGATGCAGCATGGAAACAAAGCATTTAAAACGGAAAAAACCTTCGCAGAGGGGACCTATCTCAGATATTAAGGATGTCTAGAGGATGCCTAGAGGATGCCTAGAGGATGCCTAGAGGATGCCTAGAGGATGCAAAGGGACACCTATACTGCCTATAAAAAGGGGGAGCAACACATCTGGATCTCACTTTCAGACCAGCAGCCCTGCTGCAGACCTCTGCAGCCTTCATCTGCCTCTGCCTCTTCCACAGCATCCAGTCATGTCCACCGTGGATCGTAACACAGTCCTTTTGGCAGCCACCATCCTTCTGCAACAGTGTGAAGCCATCTACAGGCTCTGTGAACTCTACTACGGGGAGAAAAAGGGGCGGCCAAGAAGCGTCTGGGTATGAAGATGGTTTGCCAGAAGAGCAGAGGACGGACTGTACAACAAGCTGATGGTGGAGCTCAGGAACGAAGACACTTGTGCATTCCAAAACTTCATGAGGATGCCTCCAGCCATGTTTGACGAAGTTGTGCAGCAGCTGACACCCAGGTTGACCAAGGCAAACACCAACTTCCGGCCCAGCCTGGACACTGGGCTCAAGGGGGCACTCACTCTGCGCCACCTGGCCTCAGGGACCACCTGCAGCAGCATGCAGTACGTCTGGAGGGTGCCACACAACACCATCAGTATTGTGGTCAGAGACGTGGTGCAGGCCATCATCGAAGAATACAAGGAGGAGCTCCTCCAGTGCCCCTCCACTGAAGAAGGATGGAAGAAAGTTGCAGAGCAGTAGTATCAGAGGTGGAACTTCCCCCACACTGTTGGAGCCATAGATGGCAAGCACGTGGCCTGCAAAGCGCCAGCCAACTCAGGGTCCACTTATTTCACCGACAAGGGCTTCTTCAGCATCATCCTCTTCGCCATGGTCGATGCTGACTACAAGTTCATGTACATCGATGCTTCAGGCAACGGGTCAGCTTCAGATGCCCAGGTATACAACGCAAGTGACCTCAAGGGTAGGCTGGAATGCAACCTCATCGTGGGCTTCCCAGATCCAGAACCCCTGCCCAACGACACACAAGATGTGCCCTACTTCATCATGGGGGATGACGCCTTCTCCCTCACAACCTACCTCATGAAGCCCTACACCTCCAAATACCTCACCCGTGAAGAGAGGATCTTCAACTACAGGCTGTCCAGGGCAAGGCAGGTGGTGGAGAACGCCTTTGGCATCCTGGCCAACAGGTTCCAGGTACTTCTCACCACCATGCAGCATCGCCCAGAGACCGTGAGGAGGATCATGGAAGCTTGCTGCATCCTGCACAATCTCATGCGCACCCACTACCCAGTCTTGCAGAACAGGCTCATGGACCTCCAACAAGGCAATGGGGACATGGAGCCTGGGGAATGGAGGCAAGGGCGAAACCTGATCGACACTGAGGATGTGCAAGGCCCCAACAGAGCCTCACGTGAAGGGAAGAAGCAGCACAACCTCCTGAAACACTGGTGCAACTCCCCAGCTGGAGCAGTGGAGTGGCAAGACAGGATGATAGATGCTTAATGGATGCTTCCTTGAGCCTGTCTCATCACACTGATGAGATTGTGCCATGTATGTTGAATGGCCCGACGATGAGCAGGGCATTTAATAAAGAGTTGTGTTTATGTTGAAATGTGTGGATCAATGATTACATTGTTATTGATAATAAAGGGCCATAGGTGTGGCAGCTGGGAGGGTGGACCATACATTCCCACTATGCTTGCACTGGAGGTTTATCTATCCCACAGCTATTACCCATACCAAAGGTATCCCTGCCCATCCCACAGCTATCTCAACCCATCCCACTGCTATCTTAACCCATTCCACAAGCATGCAAAGGCTTAAACCATTTCTAAAAGTTTCCACCAAGACTTTATTAAAAAAAAGAAACGAAGCAAGTGTATGAATCAAAAATAGACTTTATTAACAAGAAGCTATAAAACAAAAATGAGTCTCTGGCACTCCTCTTGGTCGCTCAGTCTCAGGGGTGAAGGGTGCAGGTGCTGTGGAGGTGGCTGGTGCTGGAGTGCTTGTCATCAGCTCCTCCAGAAGCAGAAGCAGCAGAAGCGCCAGCCCCAGAAGAGCGAGCCCGTGCTGCAGAAGCCCCAGCAGAACCAGAGTGAGGGCCAGGGGGTGGGATGGTAGCCTTGTCCCTCTTGCAAGGGCTGGCAGCAGATGGCTGAGGCTTGCTGTGCTTCCGCATGGTTGTGGGGTTGCTGGCTGGCAAGGAGGCTGGCAGGCACCAAGGCTGGCAGGAAGGCTGGCAGGGAGGCAGGCACCAAGGCTGGCAGGAAGGCTGGCAGGGAGGCAGGCACCAAGGCTGGCTGGCAGGCAGGCACCAAGGCTGGCAGGAAGGCTGGCAGGCAGGCTTGTAGGCAGGCAGGCTTGTAGGCAGGCAGGCACCAAGGCTGGCAGGAAGGCTGGCACCAAGGCTGGCAGGAAGGCTGGTAGGGAGGCAGGCACCAAGGCTGGCAGCAAGTCTGGCAGGCAGGCAGACAGCAAGGCTGGCAGGCAGGCAGACAGCAAGGCTGGCAGCAAGGCTTGCAGGCAGACATGCAGGCAGGACAGGCAAGGCAGTCGATGTGTGTGGAAGCAGGTCTTTCCTCTGAATGGCGACCTGCTTCCGAGCTGCTTCCGTTATATCCGCGGGGCTGACGCAATGCATCCTCCCCGCATGCGCAATTAACGCTCGGCATCCGCTAGTCTTCCGCTGTGCATCTGCTGTGCATCTGCTTCATCCGCTGTGCATCCGCTGTATCCGTTCTGCATCCGCTTTGCTGAGGTCCCCGGAAGCCTTGCGGATGTGCCATCCTCTCTCATCTGCTTCCATCCGCTGGGCTTCCGTTCCGCATCCGCTTTCCATCCGTCCTGCGTCCTCCCCGCGTCTGTGTTATCCGCTCCGGTTATGCAAATTTTTGCCCCTTCTGAGAGCGGATAACAACGGATGGAACATTTTTCTCGTCCACTGTGTCCGTTTTGCATCTGTTGGGCAGTGTGACAGGGCCTTTTATTAAAGCAAGCTGTCAAAATGTAAGCGCAACAACACATCTTTACAAAATCACACTTTATTAAATCAAAGGAGAATTACCTAAGTGATCCAAGCGAAGAAATACTGTTGAAATTCTGAGTAATTGTGTTTTTATGCATCTAACTTAGTGTGTTCACATGCCTATTACTAGCTTTAGAATTTCCTCCATCACTATGATCTGCTATAAATATACAAGAATAACCCTCAATAAATCATGATAATTTATATCATTGCTAATTCTGGGGAAGAAGCAGCAGGGGTTATTCTTGAGTCACACTTCTTATTACCCAAACTATAATTATTTTCATTAAAATCTAAAATGGCTTACAGCAAATTTAATTCTAAACACACAGCCTTGCACATTGAGCAGCGCACGCAACAGAGCCAGAAGTGTGTTTGAAGTAACTAAAGTCAAGTGCAAAATAACAAGCAACCTTTTGATTTATACTTTTTAATTATACATCTTTGTAGACATACAATCAAAGCACTTCTGATATCCCCTTTTTAAGCCTAACATCCAACCGGCTCTTTCAGTTGCCGCTCTGTTGATTAAAAGTCAGTGTCAACTCATGGAAATGCTGTCAGGTGCTTATAAATACTGCCTCTTTCATAGTTTGAGCATGTCAAGAGGACACACTTTGTTTCAGAAGGAGAAAGAAAGTGCTTCAGTTGTTCGTGGGAAGGGGAGAGCACAGTGATGATAAAGAGTCTCTAAGAGCTCTTGAGAGATTCTAATAATCCACCAGCTCACCTTACTGCTCTCTGATGCCTTTACTCTTAGAATTTCAAATAATTTTGACAAACATTTAATTAAAGTTGAACTCTGTTTTGACATGTAAGGTACATAGCACGTTCATTAATTAACACAGAAGCCCAACCTCTTTGTAAACTTTGTGGAAATCAATAGCAATTTTTTTTTCCCTCATGAGCAGAGAGAGAGAGAGTTTCAAATCAGAAGCTAACAGTGAGCTGCCAACAGCTGTTATTCAAAAACTGCTTTATTTCACAACACACTCTGGAGTTAACTAATATTTACACCCTCATTCTCAAGAATCAAAGGAATACTGCAATTAAAGCAGAAAGTGACAAACTTCTAGCTGTGGAGCAGAGCCACGGTGGGAGATTCAGAGAGAAGGTATGTGTAGGGTTTTTCTGAGAGACCATACAACATTGTCAACTACTGGCAAGAAGAATGGAGTCACCTTGCTCTGACAGATGGATGAATGAGCTGACAGGGAGCTTTCAAGCATTTCTATTGTTTGCCTCAGATCAGCATAAAGGAATTAAGGAAGGAAGGAATTTTCAAATTCTCCTGGTGCATCATCCCTCGCTTGCCACAATGAGTTTCTTCTAAATGTCACAGTTTTACCACTGCATCACCAGAAACTATATTTCTAAGGAGCTTTTTCCCAAGTGTCAGTGTCAGAAAATATAAAGATAGTGGGTGGAGAAAAGGTAAAGACAAGAAAAATTATTTGCTCCTGAGGATTAAGAATTCCACCCAGCTATTTGAAAGTGACACAGGATATTTGGGCAACATGGTTGGGATTCTTCTTTTACAAAAGGAATTTTGAAGTGCAAATGAGATTCCACTATTCCCCAAGCACTAAGCTGGTTAACCTGTTTTGTGAAATAAATTTCCAGTATGCCCAGCATTGAATTCTATTAGTACTTTTCTATAAAATCAGATAATATTTATAATACCAACTACCAAGATCATGGAAACTAAAATTTAAGATAAATAACACAAAAAGGAGAGCATGCAAAAAAAGGATATGTTTCCCTTGTTTGAGCTGCACATCAGTGATGGGATTCAAATTTTTTTACTACCGGTTCTGTGGGTGTGGCTTGGTGGGCGTGGCAGGGGAAAGATACTGTAAACTCTCCAGTCAGGGGTGGTATTGTTGGTTCTCCGAACTACTCAAAATTTCGCTACCAATTCTCCAGAACTGGTCAGAACCTGCTGAATACCACCTCTGCTGCACATGCTTAGGTCTCATTGTGATAAACAGTGGGAAATACTGAAAAGGCATAAAAGGGACAAGTACGTATCCTGTTAAAGGATGCAAGTGGCAAAATGTTCACTAACTGTCCAAGGTAAAGAAGCTGTGAACATTCTTTAAAAAAATATTTTAGAAGCTATGGAAGAGGCATTGGCTGTAGAGGGAATGAAGGCCCAAAAGCTGTTCTTTTAATAATAATAATTTGGAAATAAGTGTTTGAACTGAATTCCAGTATTCTTTCAAAAGGTGTATAGACAGAGGCCTAAGAGAAGGATAGTTTGAGTAACTAGAACCTATCAAGGCTGAGTGGAGTACTGAGAAAATAATTTGTTCTGAGTCTCAAGTTCAAAGGGGAGGGGGAAACACTTGCTATTTTATTACTTTAAAATTTGCAATTACATTGTGCTCCCTTTTCTATGATTGTACCTTATTTTCATGCATTATCATTTTTTTGAAAATGATAATTTTTAGCTATGAGTCTCAAAAGCTGAAAGTGACATAAGAGTAGGAGTTAATTTCTCTTCCTGGCTGCCCATGCTACACCTGCAAATTGCCTTGTGACCGTGTGTTTCTTGTGCTCCTTCGTTTGACCTGCAACTGTCATTTAAGTGGCAAGGGGAATCAAGAGAACATTTGGCAATTATCTCCTGTCCCTGCACTCCACTTGAAACTGAAATATGACATTTAGTTTTCAACTCTTATTCGCTCTTAGGCAAATAAGCAAGTGTGGATAAAAGAGTGGCCGGCAGGGGTCCCAAATGGTGATTCTTTCACCTGAAACTATTAATGTGACGATCGTGATTTTGGTATGATGATGTCTGTATCACCATCTTAAAGGAACAGTGTGCTAGATTTCATAAGCACATCTATCTATATAAGACTACAGAAGTACTTAGTGTCTGTTCAAAAGTACAATGATACTGAAAAGAGTGATTTATGACCATTTTTCACACTTATGATGATTGCAATCCCCACGGTCATGGGATCAAAATCTGGATGCTTGGCAACTGGCATGTATTTATGATGGTTGCCGTATCCCGGGCTCATATGGATTACCTTTTGCAGCCTTCTGAATAAGCAAAGTCAATGGGAAAGCCAGATTCACTGTTACTAATTTAACTACTGCAGTGATTCACTTAATAACTGTGGCAAAAAAGGTCTTAAAATAGGACAAAACCTGTAGTCCAGGTCATAGCACCAATATCAGTTTTTACCAGATCTAAAAGTATTTATTTATCTCTGCAGCCCATAAAGATTTCTTTGAAACATGGCACCAGATTAATCTCAGCTGCATAGAGAAACCATTTATTTCATTTGCTATTGAGGAAATTTCATTTGCTATTTATTTCATTTGCTATACATCAGCTTGCACCAAAGAGTAATACCGGATGCACAGAGAACCAGGGAGAAGGATTCCCTGAAACTACTTTGGATATCCTTGTCATGAACACAATAGATATTGACAATATCATTTGATCCATGATCCAAGGGCAAAATTAATACCACATGTTCCCCACATTACATAGAGATTTGATACATGCTTATATAAAAAAGAAAAAGAAAGAAAAGGAAGAGGGGAAAAACACCATGCTATGATATGCTCTCTTTATCTCCAGAGCAGGTATACATCAGATGTAATAACCCAGCTTTTAAAAACAGCAGGATGAGACTTATTGGTGTTATTCAATTTAAGTAGCTGCAGCTTAGGATCATATGGATACAATAACAGCATTGCTCTATATTTCCTAGAATATCAAGAGAGTGAGAACTCTTGTTTTGGCAACAGGCAAATTAAAAAAAAAAGACTTCTGCTGGTTGTTTCTCACCCACACACAGGGGGGGGGGGGGGGGAGAGACTTCAAAAATTTGCTTTGTCTTTTTTCCAAAGGAGAAGAAAAATCCGATAAAAGTTTCCCAGAAAAAATGGATATGCACTTTGCTGAATTACAATATAAATGCCCCACAGCAGTACATCAAATTTCCCAAGAATAATATATCCTTTCAAGATAGAGGAAGGATGCCTTCCAATGAACTTTTTAGGACAATATGAAAGGGCAGGCAGGGAAACTGCAGAGCAGTGGAAAATTGAAACACTAGCACTCTCTTCTGTCATTTGTCATTGTTTAGTCACTCACTAGGTTGTGTCTGACTCTTCATGACCCCATGGAACACAGCATGCTGACCCCTCTGTCCTCCACTGCTCCAAAGGTGCTTTTTCAGGAGGCAACTGGACTTTCTTATTTCATTTCTCATCCAAGAAGCTTCTTCAGCTCTGACTGGGGCAGAATAGAAGGATTTATACTCCTTGCAGACAGCTGGGCATTTGCATCCTTTTAGAGGGGCATTGAGGGACACAGTGGCTCAGTGGCTAAGATGCTGAGCTTGTCGATGAGAAAGGTCAGCAGTTCAGTGGTTTGAATCCTCAGCACCACCTAATGGAGTGAGCTCCCATTACTTGTCCCAGCTTCTGCCAACCTAGCAGTTCAGAATCATGTAAAAATGCAAGTAAAAAATAGGGACCACTTTGGTGAGAAGGTAACAGCGTTCAGTGTGCCTTTGGTTTTTAGTCATGCCAGCCACATGACCTCGGAGACATCTTTAGACAGTGCTGGCTCTTCGGCTTTATAACGGAGATGAGCACTGCCCCCTAGAGCTGGAAACGACTAGCACATATGTGCAAGGGGAACCTTTACCTTTAGGGGGTCACTGAGACACTTGGAGGTTTATCTGTGTCCTCAGGGTCACCTGAGTAGTGTAAATGGTTCCTGTAGTCTGCCATTTTTCTGAAAATCCATTCATACTCCCCATACTATTCAAAGGGTATTCATTCCAAAGTGCATAGCTAAAAGTCTATGGAGACTCTTTGGGACAGTGATGATCTGGAAGACTGAGAATCTCCATAGACACTGTCTTCCACTGCTTCCTCAAGTCTGCTGAAACTCATGTCCACTGTTCTATGACACGATCTAACCATCTCATTCTCTGCTGTTCCCTTCTCCTTTTGCCTTCAATCTTTCCCACTATGGGGGTCTTTTCCAATGTATCCTCTTTCCTCATTTGGTGGCCAAAGTATTTGAGCTTCAGTTTCAGGATCTGTCCTTCCAAAGAACAGTCAGGGTTGATTTTTAACTCTCTTTCTACAGTACAATAAACGCTGAAAACTGCCACCAAGTTAGTAAGAAGGGAGAAAAGTTGCTGGTTTTGTCAGTACAAACTCCCAAAAGCAAAGCAAACCAAAACAACAAGGGGAAAGAAGTGATGTCATTTTGATGTTACTGTTACTTCTACTGGATTCTTTGAGGGCAAGGCTGGTCAAAATGTCCCTTGGATACTGCATCCCCTGCCTATTGTTCCCATAAATATCATTTAAAAATGGTATTTTGCCTCTGGCGTGAATGAACAAAGAGACCAACTCTAGTAGACATATCTGAGCACTTGTGCTATGAACAGTTACCTCCCCAGTTTAACAAGACTGCTGATCTCTGCTACTGAGGCAAAATGGGAGCTGATTATATAATCATGTAATGCTTTGCAGCTCATCTGTTTGCCCAGATCCAAAAAGCTCCTGGACAGATATCATGGGAAGCCCTGGGATTTTCTTCTGAAGTCTTTCTGAATTAGCTACTAATGGGGAGCCTTCTTTGATAGCTCTGTTGTAATTAAGTGCAGCTGGATGAAAAATCAGCCACAAAGGGAACTCAAGTTTGTTTATCATTATTCCTGATTTTGGTAGCAGATGTTTTGTGAGTACCTTTGTAGCAGGCTTAATTTGTCTTCACTTAATAGGAAGCAGGTAAACTTTGATTAATAAACTGAACAGACAATTGCTTAGTTGCTTTCAAAGATGTCACACTATGATTACAATTTTGGGGACTTACTGATTCATATTCCACAGCAGGCTTTAGCAAGCAGAAGATAGTGTGACATCTATATGTATGTTAGAAGACCATGACATTCTAATTGTCCTCTCAGCAAGATAGAGACCACATAAATCATCATGTATTTTAGGATTTGGTGCTTTTATGTCTGGAGAAAGTATTTTTTGATGTTGTTAGCTGGGAACCATATTATTATCTTATAGTTTGTCACACAATCAGCCAGATATTTAGACTGGAATTGGCATTTTTACCTGCTTATGGAGTTATTCCCAAAGACCTGAGATAGGCAGATGTTGATGCTTGATGGTGTTAAAAGTATCATCACATGATATAAGCTGTTTGGAGTAAAGCTGCCTTCTACAATTGAGTGATGGTGAATTTGTCAATACCGATGATGTTCAGGTGGTGCTCCAGATGTTTTGGAATTGAACCCAAGTCATCTATTGCTATTGCTACTATGGTACCTTGGCTTTCTTTTGTGACAGTTCTACTTCCATTTGCAGATCTTTGTGTTTTATTATCTTCTCTCGTTCTTCCTCTTCTATTCTACTGTCTCCAAGTGCTGCCACTTCTACTATTCATTTTTTCCCTCTTTTTAATCAGCATTTGTCAAGTCTGGTGTGTTATTAAGCTGAGCACCATACTGATTGACATCACCAATGAATGTAAAGTCTGGGTTTTCAGCTTCACCCTCTTATTTTCAAAGTATGTTAAGTCAATATAAAACTTAACACATTCATTTCTGGAAAAATCAGTACTATATTTGTTCTGTTTCGGGAATGTCCTATAGACCCCATAGAACTCTAAGCTGAAGAATAATTGGAATTAACTTCTGGGAGTAAACAATTGTCTCCAAGGCCAATACATGACAACAAAAAGGTTCCAAGGAAAAGGAAGTCAGCAATGCATTGTACCCCATTACACACCAGCTTTGGTTTGTATAACCGCTGCACAAAGAGAAAAGAGGTCCCTTCCCAACATTAGACAGCCTGATGCAACTGCTTGAGGCGGTATATGTTATGACCAGGGAGCAATCATACCCATGTGCATAATTATGTTGGTCCCACACCCATTCAACTAGCCTTGTGGTTTATCAGCAGGATCAGTGTAAAATTCAAAAATCTAACTTTTTTCCACACATGGAATTGTGAGAAAGGCCATTCACTTTTTTATCTCAGGCCACAAGGTGTTGTAGAACTATCCTGGTGATGCTGAAACAGCATTTCTGAGAATTTTACACACAGTTACGATGGCAAAATGTTATGCTTTCTTCATTTTTGGATTTTTCATGTCTGCATTCTGCATAATCTAACAACAAATTAGATAATGCCTTTTAAAGTTAGAACATCTGTGCTTTTTCTCTGATGCTTTTTCACACCTGCAAAGTTTTGCAACCAATTTTCCCAATAAAATGTCTTTTTATATGTTATGCCAATCTGATGCACAGTTCCTCTCATGTATCAGCTTTTAATATTAGGAGGACAAGAGAGTGAGAAAATTTTGGAGAAAAGAGATATGGCAAGTTATATGCCAGCAAGTTGATGTTGATGCTTCTCGAACATGTGGATAGATTTTCTTCAGGATGATCTCTCCTCAAGCTGGTCCTTCAGGATTTCCAATGGGAAAGAGTTGCCCTATTGCCCAAGAGTGGGCTTCAAAAAATTTAGCAAAGGGTTCTCTGCCTGGGTTGCTGGGTGGGCATGGCCATGGTGGGTGTGGCCTAGTTGGCCAGCTGCACCATTGGGTTGGGTGGGCATTATTGCCCTCCCTGTGCTCCAGAGGCTTTCCTTGAGCTTTCAGGAAGGTGAAAACAGCCTCCCTGGGCTCCGGAGGCTCTCTGGAAGCTAGAAATGGGCATATTTCCAATCTTCCCAAACTTCCTGGAGGTCTGTTTTTTACCCTCCCCAAGCCTCTGTGCATGCCTTTCATTTACCTGCATCCAAAATTGACCGTCTGGGGACTTCTGGGAGGGGAGAGATGGGGTGGGTGGAGCCAGCTAGGAGTGGGATCTGGGGGTTCTCCAAATTGCACAGAATCTTAGGGGCTCTCCCAAACCCCTGTGAACCCCCAGCAGCCCTTCCCTGCTATTGCCTCTTGCAATTGAGACCACCTTTTGAGGAATTTTTGGTGCTCTCTGAGCTTGGCTGTTTTCTTGCAGATGTTTCATTACTCAAGCTAGTTAACATCCACAATGCAAAGGTGTGCATTCATGTTGTAACCTAAAGGCCCGGTCCCACTGCACTTAGGAATGATACCTCCCACCTACCAGCCATTTGGAAACCCGCCCTCATTAACAAACGAGCACCTAACATGAAGAATGACACCAGATCCACACCCACGAGGGCCACACAAGATGCTACCACGAAATTTCCATGTAAAAAAAAGACTCACACCCACACAGAAGATGAGACACAACCATGGACCAGAAGCCGTACCGCAGCTGCACCACTACCCACTTCAAACCTCTCTGACCCATACAAGAAGTGAACTGACACCCACCATGAAGATGTGGCATGACCACAAACGTGAAGTCAAACAACAGGATCACAGATCACCAGCTCAAATCCCCCAGCAACTAAGATTAACCTGAGCACAACCAAGCACCCGCCTGAACAGAACACCCCCCAGCAAATCAGAACATAGCCAACACCCAACCAATCAGAACACAGCCAAATCCCCAACCAATGAGAGCAATCCCCCACCCAATCAGAACACTGCCAAGGCCCCACCCAATCAAGTCACATCCCCGCTAGCAGTTAAAAGGAAGAAGCAGCTGCAAGCTCACATTATTCCGAGAAGCACAAAGCCGAAGACACAAGCCTGAGGATGATGAATGAGACTTCATCGAAACATTGCCTAGATACTCCCAATTTTACATGGGAGAAAACCTGAATAACCAAAGATCCATATACATATATTGTTCAGCTTCGCTCGGGTATTATCCCATGTCATTGTAGTTGTGCTTTTAAAGTTGTAGCAACGTTTTGGCAGAATCTCATCTGCCATCACATCAGGCTTCGGATGATGAACACAATACAGAATAATACAATACACAATACAGACGAAAACAATACAGAAGCCTGATGATGGCAGATGAGATTTTGCCGAAACATTCATCTTCGGGCTTGTATCTTCGGTTTTGTGCTTCTCGGAGTAATGTGAGCTTTTTTTTTTTTTTTTTTTCAGCAGGACAGCTGTTCCATAGGTCTATCCTGCCCTACAAAAGAGGTACTACAGACAAAATCAGTAAGATACTACACGGACATCACATTAAGACTGCCTTCAAAACAGACAAAAAAATAGCAGCCATCCATAGAAACCCCAAAGACAAAATTGACCTGGAAAACCAAGGCATATATGAAGTTCCCTGTGCATCATGCCCGGCCACATACATTGGACAGACCAATAGAAGAATAAGTACCCGCCTGGATGAATACAAACATTCAGTAGAAAAGCTGGAACACACCTCATCACTAGTCCAACACATGAAAGCCACAGGTCATAACATCAACTTCAATGGCACTAAAACCCTAGCCACTAAAGAAAACCCCAAGCACAGAATCATCAGAGAAGCCATAGAGATTGAAAAAAAGACCTGAAAGCATGAATAGAAGAGATGATTCCAGCAGACTGTCAATCATTTGGAAGCCTGCACTCTCAAATAGAAAGATCTCCACACCACAAGCCAGGCAAACACCTGGGCTCAAACAGACTCCCTCTGATACCTCCATCTCAAACACACCCCAACTAGGCACCTAGATGAAACCTAGCTTCCTAATAGATAATAGCCGTCCTTTCACGTGAAGCCAAGCTGCACTGAAAGCCTCCAATACAGAAACACAGTGTTGCCAGCCAATCAAAGCCACAAAACAGACAGAAGAAACCAGAAACACCAATCAAACAAACTCCAAGAACAATAAACACAGACCAAGACTCCCAACCAATCAGGATGTAAAAAAAAACCATCCTGGCACAGCAGTAGGCTAGCCTCAAATTTAAAACTAATGGCTGTGATAGCCTGACCCACATACAAACTCAGTACAGAAGCCTGCTGATGGCAGATGAGATTCTGCCGAAACGTTGCTAGAACTTTAAAAGCACAACTACAATGACATGAGATAATACCCGAAGAAAGCTGAACAGCATACATGTAAGTACCCACGAAAACATATATATAGATCTATATATCTATCTATATATCTATTTATATGTATGTATATATCTATATCTATATCTATATCTATATCTATATCTATATCTATGTATATGTATATATATATATATATGTATGTATGTATGTATGTATATGTATATGTATATGTATATGTATATGTATATGTATATGTATATGT
>BLBF01000032.1:126417-173288 GCA_015471245.1 Laticauda colubrina | reverse complement strand
TATCTATCTATCTATCTATCTATCTATCTATCTATCTATCTATCTATAAATATATATATATATGCTGTTCAGCTTCCCTCGGGTTTTATCCCACGTCATTGTAGTGCTGTTAAAGTTGTAGCAACATTTCAGCAGAATCTCATCTGCCATCATCAGGCTTCTGTATGGATGTGGGTCTCACAGCCTCTGGTTTCAAATTCGAGGCTAGCCTATTCTGATTGGCTGGGAGTCTAGGTCTGTGTTCACTGGACTTGGAGTTTGATTGATTGGTGTTTCTGGTTTCTTCTGTCTGTTTTGTGGCTTTGATTGCCTGGCAACTCTCTGTTCCTGTGTTGGAGGCTTTCAGTGCAGCTTGGCTTCATGTGAAAGGACGGCTGCTATCCATTAGGAAGCCAGGTGTCACCTGGGTGCCTGGTGGGGGGGTGTTTGAGTTGGAGGCATCAGAGGGAGTTTGTTTGTGCTCAGGTGTTTGCCTGGTTTGTGGTGTGGAGATCTTTCTATTTGAGAGAAAAATAAACTACAGATAAAATCAGTAAGATACTACACAGGCATCATATCAAGACTGCCTTCAAAACAGACAAAAAAATAGCAGCCATCCTGAGAAACCCCAAAGACAAAATTGACCTGGAAAACCAAGGCATATACGAAATTCCCTGTACATCATGCCCAGCCACATACATTGGACAGACCAATAGAAGAATAAGTACCCGCCTAGATGAACACAAAAATGCAGTAAAAAAGCTGGAACACACCTCCCCACTAGTCCAACACATGAAAATCACAGGTCACAACATCAATTTCAATGGCACTAAAACCCTAGCCACTATAGAAAACCCCAAGCACAGAATCATCAGAGAAGCCATAGAGATTGAAAAAAGACCTGAAAGCATGAATAGAAGAGATGATTCCAGCAGACTGTCAATCATTTGGAAACCTGCACTCTCAAATAGAAAGATCTCCACACCACAGAACAGACAAACACCTGAGCACAGACAGACTCCCTCTGATGCCTCCAACTCAAACACCCCCCCACCAGGCACCCAGGTGAAACCTGGCTTCCTAATGGATAGCAGCCATCCTTTCACACGAAGCCAAGCTGCACTGAAAGCCTGCAACACAGGAACAGAGTGTTACCAGCCAATCAAAGCCACAAAAAAGACAGAAGAAACCAGAAACACCAATCAATCAAACTCCAAGTCCAGTGAACACAGACCTAGACTCCCAGCCAATCAGAATAGGCCAGCCTCGAATTTGAAACCAAAAGCTGTGAGACCCACATCCATACAGAAGCCTGATGATGGCAGATGAGATTCTGCTGAAACGTTGCTACAACTTTAACAGCACTAAAATGACGTGGGATAATACCCGAGGGAAGCTGAACAGCACACATGTAAGTACCCACGAAAGCTTAAAAAAACAAATATCTGACCTCTATGGGGAGGAAATAAATAGCCAGATCAAAAGCGATGAGAAGCTGGAAGTTAAAAGTGCAGGAATATTATGTGACCTGAAATTCCTACGCAGCTGCAGAGACAACAATGCAACACCAACCTGCTTCAAATTAACATTTCATCACAGCACAGCAGCTACTAAACTTATCCTGAAAAGAACTGAAATGGCTCTAGTCAGGAACGAGGTCCACAGTAAGAGATTCCAATTGGATCAGTAAAACAAAATTTGCTCACACTACACCTGGAATTGAGCAGCAAAATCCACCCTCTACTTTGGGATAAGATAAAACAACTTACAACTTGCAGAGCTGAAACTGAAACCACTTACAAAAATGAAAAACTCTTCAAGAAACTAATGAAATTAGAGCATGACAACAAAGCCCCCCACAACTCACAACAACACCTGAAAAAATTAGGATATAACGTTTCCAACAGAGAATTCACCAAAACAGAAACAGATGTCCTAACCAAAGGATTCAATTATGCCATAGCAACCAAAAATATCCCCACAGAATCCATCATATGTGCAGTAGAATCCAGCCTAACCAAATTAAATACAGATGAAGCTGACAGAATAAGACACTAGGTTACTCACATCTTATGCACAAGCAAACCACCCAAAAATCAACTTGCACAAAGATGAATTCAAAGCGCTACAAACCCTGAAAAATGATAACAGCATTATAATACTCCCAGCAGATAAAGGGAATGCCACAGTAGTAATGGACAGAAAGGACTATGAAACAAAATTGACAGACCTACTCCAAGACTCCAGATACAAACCTATAAACACAGACCCAACCACATATCTGGAAAAATTAACCAAGAAGAAAATTATAACCACATAAGCAAAGCCACATTATAGCCACATTATAGCCACATAAGCAAAGAAATCCAACAGACGATCATCCCAAGAGAAAAATCTTACAGATGTCCCAAACTATACGGCCTCCCAAAAATACACAAAGAAGGCATACCTCTCAGACCCATAGTCAGCTCCAAAGGAGCACCACTACAAAACCTAGCTAAAAACTTCGCAAACAACTACAGCCCCATGCTGAATCGCAGCTTCTTATGTACAAAACTCATACCACTTCTTAGAAATGATCAAAGATCTACACGTGGAACAAGAAGATCTGCTTGTAAGTTTCAACGTGGTTTCACTATTCACTCAAGTCCCGATAAAAGAAACTCTTGAAATCATCAAAAATAAATACCAACCAGCTAAAGACCTCATGGAACTAACAGAACACTGCTTAACCAACACATATTTCATATACAAAGGACAAAGATACAAGCAAATTGAAGGAGCCTCCCATGGGATCACCACTGTCACCCGTCATTGCAAACCCGTTCATGGAAGAATTCGAATCCAGAGCCCTGGCTAATGCCACCCATGAAACCCAAACTATGGCTAAGATACATCGATGATACATTTGTGATTTGGCCCCATGGAAAAGAAAACATAAACAATTTCCTAACACACTTAAACAGCACACACCCCAAAATCAAGTTCACCATGGAAACGGAAATAAACACACAACTACCATTCCTAGATGTACTAATCTACAAAAGAACCGATGGCACACTAGGACACACCATATACCAGAAGAAAACAAACCAACCGCTACCTCAACGCCCAATCCCACCACCACCCAGCACAGATAAATTCTGTGGCCAAAACACTAATTGCCAGAACTAAACACCTGGCAGACAAGACACATATAAAGACTGAACTATGCACCCTGACTAAAGTACTGACAGCCAACGGCTTCCACAAAAACAAAATCACTAGCTTGATCCACCAAAACACACGAAGACATAATAGAGACCTAGAGGATCAACAGACCTATGGAACAGCTGTCCTGCCCTACATGAGAGGTACTACAGACAAATCAGTAAGATACTTCACAGGCAACACATCAAGACTGCCTTCAAAACAGACAAAAAAATAGCAGCCATCCTGAGGAACCCCAAAGACAAAATTGACCTGGAAAACCAAGGCATATACGAAATTCCCTGTGCATCATGCCCGGCCACATACATTGGACAGACCAATAGAAGAATAAATACCCGCCTGGATGAACACAAAAATGCAGTAAAAAAGCTGGAACACACCTCCTCACTAGTCCAACACATGAAAGCCACAGGTCACAACATCAACTTCAATGGCACTAAAACCCTAGCCACTATAGAAAACCCCAGCCACAGAATCATCAGAAAAGCCATAGAGACTGAAAAAAGACCTGAAAGCATGAATAGAAGAGATGATTTCACCAGACTGTCAATCATTTGGAAGCCTGCACTCTCAAATAGAAATATGTCCACACCACAAGCCAGGCAAACACCTGGACACAAACAGACTCCCCCTGATACCTCCAGCTCAAACACACCCCCACCAGGCACCCAGATGAAACCTAGCTTCCTAATAGATAATAGCCGTCCTTTCATGCGAAGCGTGAAATATATATATCACACACACATACTACAATATTGCAATATGCCCTGCCCTGACACAGGAAGCCTAGCAGTTTGAGGAATCATGAAGGTATAGGAAAATGTGGCTTACTCACTGTGCTCTTCATTCACAGCATTTGAAAACTGCTGACCCAAATGTTTAAAACTAAAATTATCTTTTAAAAATAGGTCTAGATATCAAATACGATTTCTTTCCAGAAATTCAGAAGTATTTAATTCCCACATCCCACCCCATCTAAATGCAGCAAAACATTTGCTGTCTGTTTTCAAGTATATTCTGGCACAATTTGGATTCCTCTCAGCCAACAGCACTGTGTCTGTTTCCATATTTTTGTAGCCATGGCCACAAGTAAGAACATGAATTCTCCTTCCTGTTGGCTATAGCTCAATGGGGATGACCATTAACTGTCCGCTCCTTCCCACTTCTCTGGCCACAGAGAATAAAACAAAAATATTGACTGAATTCTAGGCGTGTTTGTTATGATTTGTCTAGAGTAGCTTTTGCTGGGTTTGTTTTATTACTCTCTTCCTCCATGGCCATTCACCACCACATGTACCTCTGTAGTGACATTCAATCCAGAGAGGATTATGTTAGATTTTAATCGATTCTCTTTGCAATGATAGAATCACAGAGCTAGTTATCTGGGGTCACATGTTGTGAAAGGAGAGTCTCATTTGTGGGGAAAACTTTCATTATTATTCATTCCTCTTCAGACAGCTAATATTGTTGTTCCATCTTCAACGCCTCCTGTTGCTACTTTTTAATAATTGCTTTTGTACATTCTTCTAAATGGGTTTAATGAGTCAGAAATTGAATTTATAACTAAGTTGTATTTAAGCATGTTCAGAGAATAACAACATCATGCATTTTCGTACAAATATTTTCTAATTTCAAATTTGTGTCTGATCATCTGCTAAGGAAGAGATTCATTCTTATTAGTCTATGTTTTTGCCTTATTTGGAAGGCTTTTTCACAATGCCGTTATGATTAATACAAGACATTTAGCAAATTTATAAAGTTTTGGGTTTTTAGGGGGGAGGGGGAGTAGATGAAATTGAAAACTGCTTTTCCTAATCTGGTGCCCTCCGTTGGCCATGTATAGAATTGATGCCCACCATACCTCAAATACCTCCGGCTGGGAAAAAAACTGGTCTAAGCTTTTCATGTGAATTGGAGACAGTATTCTGTGGTTTAACATTTAGGAAGAATGCTGAAACAAAGCAAAGCTAATAATAATAATTGAAACTTAATATCTTGGAAGCTGTATTGGCCATGATACATGTGGTCCTGCAGAAGCAATACCAGGAATTCAAGAGACAGTGGAGGTGCCATCCAAATTCCTTCAAGGTAAAATTTAAAACACATTTGTGGGTTTCTTGTCAAAGGAAATATCAAAAGTGTTTGAAGAATTCAAAAAAAAAAATTAAAGAAGATTAATAAAAATTCTTAGAAGCAAAGAGAAAGGCTGGCACGAAACCTCTCTGCCTTAGGATAGTCCAAGAACTTTGGCCTTTTTTGCCCTGAATGTAAAAAATGGACACCTTGAAGAATGGATGGAAAAACTGAGTTAGCAGAGATGGCCAAATTAATGGTTTTAATGAAAGAATATAGACAATTTTGTTTCTACTTGGAAACCACTTCTAGACTTTGTACTCGAGGCAGAAAAAAAATGAAAATTTGACTTTGGCAATACTGACTACCGGTAGATATGTTGCTATTATAGAAATGGCTATATATTAAGTATGTAAAAATAAATTGTTGAGGCTGTATGTTACTATTTTTATTCTATTGCATTGGAAAAAAAAGTGAGACATTAATGTTTTTCTTTATTCTTTTTTTTTCTTAGCCAACACGTCTCTTTCCGCTTCTTTTTGTACCTCTTCCATATTATCTTTGTTTTCATTTGTATTTTATATTATTATAATATAATAACATTGTATATTATATGTGTATTTTATATTATATTTTCATTTTATATTATTTATGATGATTTCAATAACAAATGGCATCTCTGCAAAATGTAAGGAAGTTAAAATCCAACAAAGGTATTAAACATACCAATCCAAGGAATATAAACCAGAGCTCATTCCAGAACTTAAGCTGTCTTTCGTCCCAAAATGTCCCAATTTCACTCTGGTCTGGCCATTCTAAAATTGTCAAAATGTTTGGGGAGAATTAGAGATAAAAGATAAAAAGGTCTCTTTATTCATAAACTGTGTTCAATTCTTGATGAGTAAATTTGATGGGACATTTTATAAATGTTGCCACTTTATTACATAATTTTGCTACCTCCTAGTGATTTTGCTGCCCAAGTACAAACCATATTTAGCTTTGCTAAGGTTTCTTTTTCTTTTTAAAGATCATCCCAGGTCTTCTAACTATAGGGTTTAAAAAAACAACAACAACAAACAGTCAGGTGTGGAAAATTTTAGCAGATGTAGTCCAAGGAGTACTAGTTATAAGAAAGGGCAAGAGTCACCAGTATTATTGGCTGCTGCCAAAACCTGCTGTAGCTTTTCAAGCTGGTCTCTCCAGTCAGTGATGGGAAGGAGAAGCAGAGAACCTACCATCTCTTGGGTACACCTGGCAAAAGAAAGAGAGGGCCAAACTAATAATGGTGAGGGGCCATATTTTATAGAAGATTGGCTTGTAAGACGCACTTCTCTTGCAAAACAACAAACACAATTAGATTCAGTTTTGGTGAGAAGCTTTAGCTGTTTGTAACCACCTTTCTCAATGTTACAGTGGACAATATTCATTTATATTAAATTTATACTCATTTATATTAAATTTATACTCATTTATATAGAGCAACAAAGATGATTTGGGGACCAGAGGCTAAAACATATAAAGAGTGGTTGCTTGGAACCAGGTATGCCTAGTTTAATGAAAACAAGGACTAGAGGAGACATGATAACAGTGCTCCAATATCTCAGATGTTGCCACAAAGAAGAGGGAGTCAAGCTAGTCTCCAAAGCACCTGAGGGCAGGACAAGAAACAGTGGATAGAAACTAATCAAGGAAAGAAGCAACCTAGAACTAAGGAGAAATTTCCTGACAGAACAATTCATCAGTGGAACAACTGGCCTCCAAAATTTGTGAATGATCCAACACTGGAAGTTTTTAAGAAGAGATTGGACAACCATTTTTCTGAAATGTTTTAGGGTTTCCTGCTTAAGCAGGGGGTTGGACTAGAGCAGTGGTCACCAACCAGTAGGCCAGGAACCACTGGTGGACCACAAGAAAATTTTGGTGGTCCACAGAAAAATGTCACTCCAAAGCAATTAATCCAGGCTGCACAGGAACACAAGGCTTGTGTCGCTTGCATTGTGAACAACATGAGGTAGTGAGGGGAGAGGGGAAAAGGCAGAGGGAGGGAACTTGTTCCATACACCCCACGCGCCTCGCCTGGCCACCAGGCTGCTTTTTTCTGCTTCTGCTTTTGGCTGCACACAAGGAAAGTAGCAAAAGTTTTTCCTTTTGTCCCCCAAACTCCACCAGGAATGAGTCTTTGAGACCCTGCAAGGCATCCTGCTCCAAAAGGCTGAGTTTGGGGGAGAGAAAGAAAGACTTCTGCTGCTTCTGCTGTTTTCCTTGCATTAAGACAAAAGCCTCTATCTCACCCCCCCCCCCCCCCAAGAACAGAGCTGTGATCCCAAATAAAGAATGGTCAATCGGTAGGAAAATGAAGTGGGTGATTTTCCTGCAGACTTTTTTGGAATTTTCCCAGGGTGTCTGGTCTACGGGATTTAAAATTATGAATTTGATGGTCCCTGAGATCCAAAAGGTTGGCGACCCCTGGACTAGAAGACCTCCAAGCAGAGGTGATATTCAGCAGGTTCTGACCAGTTCTGCAGAACCGGTAGCAGAAATTTTGAGTAGTTTGGAGAACCAGCAAATACCACCTCTGACAGGAGATATACAGTGTCCTTCTCCTGCCACGGCCACCAAGCCACACCCACAGAACAGGTAGTAAAAAAATTTGAATCCCGCCACTGCCTCCAAGGTCCCTTCCAACTCTGTTATTCTATTCTATATATTTATTAGATCCTTCTTTTCCTCCAGAATTCCGAAGTGATGTTCTTGGCACTGTCTGCTTCATCCTCAAAGTGACTCTATGAAGAAGGTGAAACTAAAAGGGGGGGGGGAATTCCTCCATAGCTGAAGGTTGAACTTTGGTCTCTGAACCCCTAATCCAACACTTTTAAACACCTTCCTCCATATTATACTGCCTTCTTTTCATTAGATAGTTCACAGGTAATCTTGATCTGCTTGAAAAAATGCAGGACCTATAAGTCCAATGCTCTGTAGTCACTTCAATAAAGTAGAACAGAGCAAGAAACTGATGCCAATAAGCAATTGACATTCTTTTCTTTGTTGTATCTTACCTTGTTGTGGGCAATTCCATAAAACTGCCAGAAAGAAAGGCTGAGATTGGTTGAGTTCTACTGAGGACCTCAGGTGGCTTCCTGGGAGCCAATCCGATTCTGCCTCTGGAGCCTGGTTTTGTTTGCAATGTTTTCACACACATATTTTCAAAGAAAGCTTTTGTTTCACCAACACTGCAACACAGTATGCCACATTAGGCTGTGATTTGGAAGTGACAACACCAAAGGGACTCTTGCAAAAGCGACAAAAGCAATGACATCTGAAAATTAAAGCTTTCCTCTTGCTTTGTTCTTTTAGAAATTTAGCTTTCCATTTAAAATTTACACAAAGCTCACGGGAAGAGGACCACCCACTCCCCAGGAATGCATGTCAGTACATTTGGTTATTTCAAAAAAAGAAAAACTAATTCACTCAAATGCTCTCTGATACACTTCCTATACTCTGTGGTAATTCAATTTAAAACCCCAACTTGTATATATATTTCCTCATGCTTTGGTGGAGATTAATTTGTAATGTAGAATAGCTAAAGCTAAACATTTATTTTTTTAAGGACGCACCCTCCAGAATAAGGCCCACAAGAGTGGCTGCTTTTAAAAAGATTAGAGTTTTGCAAAAGACAGAGCTACTATTCTATACTCAGCTTGGTGATATACAATTGCATGTCTGGTAGCATCATGCTGGGCCCAAACTAAAGATCTCTCTTAGATCCACTTTCCTTTTTTCTTACTTTTTCCTCTTCCTTCAGGTCAGGGTTGGGGTTTTGTTACTGCTGCTGCTGCTGCTGCTGTTGTTTTGGTGGTGACTGCCTGGACTAGTCCCTGTGGTTTTCTTGACAAGTTTTTTTTTTTTTTTCCTGAAGTGGTTTGCAGTATTTCACAGGATTGAGAGAGAATATCTGGCCCAAGGACATCCAGCTTTGGACCTAAAGATGGCAGGATTAGAACTCACAATCTTGGTTTACTAACCTGGTACCATACTATCCACTGTACCATACTGGTTTTCCTACTGGTAGTTCCTTGCCTTCCACCAAAAGGGGTTGCTGGCTGCAAATGAAATATGACAAAGCCAAAGTTGAACAGCCTGTGCTTCAAAAGGAGATCTAAGGGCTGAATGAAGTTCTGACTTTGAAAGCATATGCACATAGCACCTGACTGTAATTTTTCCAAGTAGTAGTCATAAGTCCTCAACTTACAACTGGTCATTTAGTGACTGTTTGACATTCTAACAGAACTACTGGGGTGGTATTTATGACCCAGATTTCCAATGGTCAGGACTCCCCCATGGTCATTTGACCACATTTTGGCTGCTTCATCAGCTGGACTTGTTTCAACAGACTATGGTTCATCAGCTAGACCTGTTTCAACAGACTATGGCTGTTTGCAGTATCCCACGATCCCATGACCACATTTTAAATGGTTTTGCCCAAACCCAGCATATATTTTCAGCAAATACATGTCCGTATCAAGCCATTGGCTCAGTTTCCTTAACAGCTGCAAATTTGCTTAATGACTGCCACAAAAAAGTCATAAAATTGGGTGGGTTATGTGACCAACCTATTTTACAACCCTCATGCTTTATGACCCAGAGGGGCAGGCTCCATTGCAGTCATAACTAGAGGACTATCTGAATTTGTTTTAAGGCATCCCTGAAAGGAACTAAATACACTAGCACATACTGTATGCTCCAGTCACATTGTGCCCAACAAATCTGAATCTCCTCAGAACACATAGAAATACTCATTTATTTATTTCAAATGCTTTCTTGCCACTTCAATTATCAAGACTGTAAGCTTGCTTATATGTTCATTTCCTGGACTAAAATCAATAAGACTTAATTGTGTTCCTTGGGTGGATGGTGCAAAAAAAGATGCAGTTGGCCCTTTCCCTCCCTTCTTCCTGCAGGTCACAAGCACTCTGAAACCAATTGGTGTTCCATTAATACTAATAATATGGGATCTGGATCAATAGTTTTGAAATGAATAAAAAAATATTTCCAAGTTTAAAATGTTAAAAACATCAGACAACACAGTTTTAAATAACATCTCTTTTCAGCTGAATTCAGCTCTTGAAAAAGTAACATACTCTTTCCAGGATATTCATGGACATATCCTTGTAGGATATGTTATGTTTTTGGCCACAGTATATACGTGAGATTTTTTCTTCTTTCAAAATATTAAAAATGGGCAAAAGCTTTAGTAATATAGAAATTTCTTAAATGTGTATGCTGCCAGATTCCCAGGGACTCTAGGCAGTTTGCAATTTTTTTGAAAACTTAAGAACAAAAAATAATACAAAAACACAAAAAAGAAATATCACAAGATAGAACAATGTTCTGAAAGAAAACAAATCAAAAGAAAGATAGTGGTGTCAAATCCTTGACAAAGGCTGAGGCAAATGACATATACATACATACATACATTTTATATGATATGATACATATTTATTATATCATATATTATACCATGTTATTATATTATGCTATTATATTACATTGTTATGTTATATTATTATATAAGATCAAGACAACTTGGAGAGAAATTATTCAGCTGGTGAAACTACAGAAGGATGTGAAGATTAAGGATAAAATTTGACTACTGAAAAAAACACAAGGGCCTGACTTTATGTGAAGCCTTAGAGCATGGGTGTCAAACTTGCAGCATCATGTTGTTGTCATGTGATGTTTCGTGATTTTTTTTCCTTTATGGAGTTGGGGTGGGCATGGCCTGTGCATGATACATCCGGCCCATGGACTGCCATTTTGACACTCCTGCCCTAGAGACTGCAAAACAAAGGCTCACACAACACAGAATAAGGAGGTCCACTAGAGAAGCAGAGGTCAAGAAAGTAAATGTTGTGTTCTCCCCCAAACCACGCCCCCATCTAACTGCATTGCAACACACAGTAACAACAGAGCCACCAACAGTGGAAAGTAAATAGTAATGGAAGAACATATGGGAAAAAGAGAAAACACAAAACACTTGTGCAAAATGGCATAAAGGAGAGCAGATCACAGCAATCTCAGAACAGAAACTATTCACCATTACAGTAGCATCTGATGGTATCGCTCAGCAAGCCAAGAACATGCTTGCCATTACCTGATCTAGACATTGTGTAGACCTACTGGCTAAATAATTTAAAAACAATGCATAAACATTTAGCACAGAGATGAACAGTAGACTTAACCCAGACAGTCTAACATAAAGAAGGACCGTGCTGATCATGAAAGTCTTCCATAAGGAAGGCCTCCATAAGGAAACCATCCAACTACTGGTCAAATACCTGCCTACCCCAACATGGGAAGTTCTATGAGGCATCATAGCCCGAAGCTAGAGGACTATACAGGCCACTACATGAGCACAGCTCAGAAGAACATTGAGAACAACTCCAGAGGCTCAAAACAACAACTGCATAGACAGATAAAGCAGTCACTCAAGACACCTTCTAGACAGACCAATTTGAGCACAGCCTGAATTGACTACAGGAAAGCTTACAGTGTAGTGCCACATATGGATATGTGAATTCCGGGCACTATACAAAGTCTACACTAAGGACCTTCCTCAGGAATTCAATGAGATTGTGGAAAACAACACTAGAAGTCAACTCAAGACAGCTCACACAAGTGGTCATCAAGTGTGGAATATACCAAATTGATGCACTGACCTTGCTACTGTTCTGAATATATATAATCACAAGGAGTGGATATAGATACAGGTTCAAGCGTGGAATTACCACAAGCCATTTCCTTTACATGGATGACATCAAACTGCTGATCCACCTGATATGGATCCACCTACAGTGAGGATATTGGGATATCATTCAGATTAAAGTGGTGTGGCTGGATGGTAGTTAAGAGAGGGAAGGTACTGAAGACTGAGTGGGTGGAACTACCAGTAGGCACATGCATTCATACAACTAGCGGCAATATCTTGGTATCCACAACCACGTGGGAACTATGAGGCAAAGGCAAGAAAGACAGAAACATACAAGTACATCAAAGGATAAGACAGAACTTGAAGAACCAACTCAATAGGAAGAACAAGATCCATGCCATCAACATGTGTGCCCTGTTAGTCATCAGATGTCCTGTTGGTTTAGTGAGCTGACCAACGGAGAATATGAAAGCTGCCAATCTGAAGACCTGGAAACTCCTTACAAACTATGGAGGTTACAACCCCAAGTTCACATTGAAGGGGGTATGAAAAGTAAATACCAAAGAGGTTCCACAGGTGGTAGGAGCATTTGAGACAATAATTCTGAAGCTGGGAAACCCAGGAACAACATCAGAGTTCTCTGTTCAGAAGAATGCAAAGCTAAAACTGGCTAAGGTACTGTGCAGAGCCCTCAAATTCCAAGGCTGCTGGTGGAGGACATGAAATTAAGGAAGATGCAGAGCATCCATAGCAGTGGGAAGGGATTTTTTTTATAGCAAATCATGATGCATTTTTCTACCTATGCCCAACAGACAATGTGTGTACTATCTATTTATACGGTCCTTGCTGTCTTAGAATCCATTATGAGAAATTGAAGGATTTTGAATTAAAATAAATCTGGAATGGGGCTTCTTTGAATTAAAATAAACCTGGAATGGGCACTTCTTTTCCTTTCTCCTTTTGCATAACCATTTTTTCCACTGCGCAGGCTTATCCTGACACTGATGTAGAGGCTTTCTCAGTATAAGATGGTCAGTGCCAAGATCACTCGAGCCAACATCAGAATCAGTGGAGGCTTTCCATAAGACACCCTTTTAGATCTCCAGGAGGGGAAAAGGGAAACTGGGCTTACTGACAATACTTAGTAGTGACATTCAAAACATCTCACAGAGTTTTCTTGGCCCCTGCCTCTATTGGCTTGTTATAGATATCATTCTGATGAGTGCACTGTATAGCACAAAGAGCTGAGACTTTTGTCTGGTTCCAACAGATTTTGGAGAGCATCATATAAAGACACAAGAAGACCGCAAAAGAGAAAAAAAGCACACACACACTGGGACTCCAGCTCATCCTGATGAAGATGTGTGTTGCTGAACAAAGATCAAGAGAAAGAAACTGGAATATTTTGGGCACTTTTGAAGGGGAGATGGAGACCATCTGGGGAAAAGGATGCTGTGAGGACGAGTGCCAGGACAGAGATAAAAGTGACGGCAAAGGAAATAGTGGCTTGGAAACATCAAAGGGCAGGACTGAACACACAGGGCGGGGGGTAGGGGGGTGGAATCATCTTGAATTAGAACAGGAAAATGTTAGGATCCAGAGGTAGAGCTTGAGATCAAGGTACTCAGCTGGCTCTAGATCAAGCATCAGGGGTCTGGGTACAAAGTCTCATTTCGGAAACCAGACATTCCAAAGCACAGAAAGCAAGCCAAATGAAATAAGAAGGCAGGTAACTGGAGCCAAGAGTTCATTGCTAGAGTTTCTGCACCATATTAAATGCCACCCAGTAGGCAAGCAACCCCCCCCCCCCAAGGCATCTATGCCTAGATTATAGAATTGGTCAGCATCAAATCAAGCAACTCTCAGACTGCAAGGTCATTTGCTATCCCTTTTAATAATCTGAAGGGAAGAGATTTGCATGGAGAAGTCTGTTAATTAGTTGCAAAGGACTAGGAGGAAATGGTCTAAGCCACTAAAGTCAGAATGGGACAAACTGGAATTCCATAACATTTTGGTTTCAGAAACCTGTGTCAAAGATTGAACCTGAATCTTGGGAATTGGATTTTGAACCCAAACCCAGCACTTTTGGAATTTGTAAATGGTGACATAGAGATATTATAAACCTCAGACCTTTTGAATATTAAATGCTAGAATTTTTACATACTCCAAGGCTAATGAAAGGCAGCATTCACATTTTGATATAAAGTAATTCAGGTCTTCCAGATGATAGTTCATGAAGGTCCTTTGAGAGCTGATGTGGGAAATCCCTGTGCATAGGCTAGCTCAGTTATTCAGGAGGATGATCCAGAAGTTTTTCTATTGCAGTACATTTCATTCTAGGAGTATCTGTGTGGCAAAGTGATTATTTATGAACTGGGCCCATTCTGTAGAAATTGCACATAATTCAGAATTTAATGTCTGACCCAAGCCCGTCTATTTTCTTCTTGGGACCAAGAAAGTCTAGGAATGAAAAGAATCACATCAGTTCTGTGAACATTGTGATTACTCTCAAGTTTAAGAATGACTATGGAATCCAACCACCCTAGACTCAGGTCCTACACAATTTGCATAATGCATGAATCAGCTATACTTTTAAGAAATTCAATATGTTCTGACACAGGTAGAAGTGTGAAAACAGGACCAAAAGGAATGGAGTACAGAAGACATTTCATAGTTTCACATTAGAATGGTTTTAAAAAACGCTCTATTCGAATTATAATCCACATTAATTTACTTTCCAAACCAATATTGAAACTGGGACATGTAGAGCATACAAAGCATTTGCTAGACCAATACTCGAATACAGCTCATCAGTCTGGAATCTGCATTACATAATGGATATAAATACAGTCCAGAAAGTTCAGAAATATTTCATGAGAAGAGTTCTCCACTCCTCTACTCATAGCAGAATACCTTATGCCACCATACTTGAAATTTTAGACCTAGACAACCTAGAACTATGCCACATTCAGTCTGATCTAAGTATAGTACATAAAATTATCTACTGCAATGTCCTACCTGTCAATGAATACTTCAGCTTCAACCATAACAATACAAGAGCACACAATAGATACAAACTCAAGGTTAACCACACCAAACTTGATTGCAGGAAATACAACTTCAGCAACAGAGTGGTCAATGTCTGGAATACTCTACCTGACTCTGTGGTTTCTTCCCCAAACTCCAAAAACTTTAACTTTAGACTGTCTACTATTGACCTCACTCCTTTCCTAAGAGATCTGTAGGGGGCATGCAGAACTGCACCAACATGCCTACTGTCCCTGTCCTATTGTTTCTTTTTTATTTGTATTCATTTCATGTATTCATTACCATGCTTATACTTATACCTGTTATCTAATACTTGCTAGACATATAAATAAATAATAAATAATAATAATAGATCCTTCCATATCCTACTTCTCTAAACTTTGAAATACAAAATTACGAAGTGTATCATGACTAAAATAATAGGACAGTGAAGATTGGCATGGATATTCCTCCAGGAAGTGCTTCTTCTGCCTTGATATGGTGAAGGATCTAGCCATTCTATCTTGATGAAGAACCACAGTGAGATAAATCAGCCTTGATCGGCCTCTTTCCTTTGCAAACGGGGGCTTAGATTTGGTGGTATACGAACACAATTCCTTGCCACTGCACAGTACTTTGTTTTGCTGCAAACAAAACCCTAATTAAATGAAATGCTCTTTGCAGAACCCAACAGTTGTACGATATAGATAGATAGATAGATAGATAGATAGATAGATAGATAGATAGATAGACAAATAGATATAGATATAGATATAGATATAGATATAGATATAGATATAGATATAGATATAGATATAGATATAGATATAGATATAGATATAGATATAGATATAGATATAGATATAGATATATTAAAGTTTTTGCGGGTACTTACATGTATGCTGTTCAGCTTCCTTTGGGTATTATCCCACGTCACTGTAGTTGTGCTTTTAAAGTTGTAGCAATGTTTCAGCAGAATCTCATCTGCCATCATAAGACTTCTGTATTGTGTTCGTCTGTGGGTCAGGCTATCACACCCATTAGTTTTAAATTTGAGGCTACTGTTGTCCTAGGATGGTTTTTTTCTTCATCCTGATTGGTTGGGAGTTTTGGTCTGTGTTTATTGGTCTTGGAGTTTGTTTGATTGGTGTTTCTGATTTCTTCTGTCTGTTTTGTGGCTTTGATTGTCTGGCAACACTGTGTTCCTGTACTGGAGGCTTTCAGTGCAGCTTGACTTTGAGTAAAAGGATGGCTATTATCTATCAGGAAACTAGGTTTCATCTGGCTGCCTGGTTGGGGTGTGTTTGAGCTGGAGGTATCAGAGGGAGTCTGTTTGTGCCCAGGTGTTTGCCTGGCTTGTGGTGTGGAGATCTTTCTATTTGAGAGTGCAGGCTTCCAAATGATTGACAGTCTGGTGGAATCATCTCTTCTATTCATGTTTTCAGGTCTTTTTTCAATCTCTATGGCTTCTCTGATGATTCTGTGGTTGGGGTTTTCTATAGTGGCTACGGTTTTGGTGCCACTGAAGTTGATGTGGCTTTCATGTGTTGGACTAGTGAGGAAGTGTTTTCCAGATTTTTTACTGCATTTTTGTGTTCATCCAGGTGGGTACTTATTCTTCTATTGGTCTGTCCAATGAATGTGGCTGGGCATGATGCACAGGAAACTTGGTATATGCCTTGGTTTTCCAGGTCAATTTTGTCTTTGGGGTTTCTATGGATGGCTGCTATTTTTTTGTCTGTTTTGAAGGCAGTCTTGATGTGATGCCTGTGTAGTATCTTGCTGATTTTGTCTTTAGTACCTCTTATGTAGGGCAGGACAGCTGTTCCATAGGTTTGTTGATCTTCTTGGTCTCTATTATGTCTTAGTGTGTTTTTGTGGATCAAGCTGGTGATTTTGTTTTTGTGGAAGCCGTTGGCTGTCAGTACTTTAGTCAGGGTGCATAGTACAGTCTTTATATGTGTCTTGTCTGCCAGGTGTTTGGTTCTGGTGATTAGTGTTTTGGCCACGGAATTTATCTGTGCTGGGTGGTTGTGGGATTGGGCGTTGAGGTAGTGGTTGGTGTGTGTTTTCTTCTGGTATGTGGTGTGTCCCAATGTGCCATCTGTTCTTTTGTAGATTAGTACATCTAGGAATGGTAGTTGTGTGTTTATTTCCATTTCCATGGGGAACTTGATTTTGGGATGTGCTGTTTAGGTGTGTTAGGAAATTGTTTAGGTTTTCTTTTCCATGGGGTCAAATCACAAATGTGTCATTGATGTATCTTAGCCATAGTTTGGGTTTTATGGGTGGCATTAGCCAGGGCTCTTGATTCGAATTCTTCCATGAACAGGTTTGCAATGACGGGTGACAGTGGTGATTCCATGGGGGCCCCTTCAATTTGCTTGTATCTTTGTCCTTTGTATATGAAATATATGTTGGTTAAGCAGTGTTCTGTTAGTTTCATGAGGTGTTTAGCTGGCTGGTATTTATTTTTGATGATTTCAGGAGTTCAAGAGAAGTGGTATGAGTTTTGTACATATGAAGCTGTGGTTCAGCATGGGGCTGTAGTTGTTTTCTAAGTGTTTAGCTAGGTTTTGTAGTGGTGCTCCTTTGGAGCTGACTATGGGTCTGAGAGGTATGCCTTCTTTGTGTATTTATGTTTTGGGGCATCTGGAAGATACATTGATATAAGATACATCGATGACACATTTGTGATTTGGCCCCATGGAAAAGAAAACCTAAATAATTTCCTAACACACCGAAACAGCACACACCCCAAAATCAAGTTCACCATGGAAATGGAAATAAACAAACAACTACACATGGCACACTAGGACACACCATATACCAGAAGAAAACACGCACCATCCGCTTCCTCAACGCCCAAACCCACCACCACCCAGCACAGATAAATTCCATGACTAAAACACTCATCACCAGAACCAAACACCTGGCAGACAAGACACATATAAAGACTGAACTATGCACCCTGACTAAAGTACAGACAGCCAACGGCTTCCACAAAAACAAAATCACCAGCTTGATCCACAAAAACACACTAAGACATAATAGAGACCTAGAAGATCAACAGACCTTTGGAACAGCTGTCCTGCCCTACATAAGAGGTACTAAAGACAAAATCAGTAAGATACTACACAGGCATCACATCAAGACTGCCTTCAAAACAGACAAAAAAATAGCAGCCATCCTTAGAAACCCCAAAGATAAAATTGACCTGGAAAACCAAGGCATATACGAAATTCCCTGTGCATCATGCCCGGCCACATACATTGGACAGACCAACAGAAGAATAAGTACCCACCTGGATGAACACAAAAATTCAGTTAAAAAGCTGGAACACATTTCCTCACTTGTCCAACACATGAAAGCCACAGGTCACAACATCAACTTCAATGGCACCAAAACTCTAGCCACTGTAGAAAACTCCAGCCACAGAATCATCAGAGAAGCCATAGAGATTGAAAAAAAACCTGAAAGCATGAATAGAAGAGATGATTCCACCAGACTGTCAATCATTTGGAAGCCTGCACTCTCAAATAGAAAGATCTCCACACCACAAGCCAGGCAAACACCTGGGCACAAACAGACTCCCTCTGATACCTCCAGCTCAAACACACCCCAACCAGGCAGCCAGATGAAACCTAGCTTCCTAATAGATAATAGCCGTCCTTTTACTCAAAGTCAAGCTGCACTGAAAGCCTCCAATACAGGAACACAATTTTGCCAGCCAATCAAAGCCACAAAACAGACAGAAGAAATCAGAAACACCAATCAAACAAATTCCAAGACCAATAAACACAGACCAAGACTCCCAACCAATCACGATGAAGAAAAAAACCATCCTGGGACAACAGTAGGCTAGCCTCAAATTTCAAACTAATGGCTGTGATAGCCTGACCCACAGACGAACTCAATACAGAAGCCTGATGATGGCAGATGAGATTCTGCCAAAACGTTGCTACAACTTTAAAAGCACAACTACAATGACATGGGATAATACCCAAAGGAAGCTGAACAGCATATATATAATGAAGAAATGAGATAGAATGAACTTTTGCTTGAATAAATACAAAATGAAACTGAAAAAAAGGGCATTTCTTAGTCTACAAAGTCAGATATATCCACTAAAAGGAGAGTCATGCTATGGCAGATCCAGATAACATAATTCAAGAAATTTGCTAATCACTGAATTTTTCCAAAAAAAGATGCCATAATATTGAATGTTTTGTTTCCCCTTGGGAATTTTGAAGTAAGCTAGGATATATTCAACAAAGTTAGTGAAATGTGAGTTCTTGTCAGATGAAAGTCCACAAATATTTTGTGAGAAATTTGGGAATATTAGTAAGACTGAAGTAATTAATCCTATTCCTAAATGTATAAATAGAAAAACTGTTACTCAAATCACTTTAAAAAAATTGAATTTAAAATATACTCAAAACTGAAAGTAGGGCAAGGAATTTATTATTAAAAAGCTTTGATTTTCTAATTTTAAAGATGATTTCTTTTGGAGAAAAAATTGTCCATCAGAAATAATAAATTACGTTGTATGGTGTAAACCTACCTTGATATAATTCTTGTGGATTTCAATTGCTTAGTTCCTTACTGAAATTTGCTCCAGAAGGGTGGTAACCTTCCAGAGAAGATATGGAGGAAGTGGGGAGTTGTACAGGAAAAGAGAAAAATATTTTCTTTTCATATTTGGTGACATCCTCCTGTTGGCTGAGCAACATTTAGGGCTTACTTTTAAGTCAGTCGTTAGACATTGGTAGCCTACACTAATATTCAGGAGAAGCACTTTTTTGGGGGGGGGGGCATTCATGTGACATCTATGGGAGGCAAGTAGGGAATACATTTTGATGCCTGTTTTCATGAATTTATCTTTCCAGAAAAAGACTTTCAAAATCTTTAACTCCAATTGTGTGATTCTTCTTAATTGCGTATGAGAGCTTGAGAAGCTGGAAGTTATGAGTACACAACAGGAAGGGAGGCAGCTTCAATGCTCTCGATTCAAATATCAAATAAAATGGAAAAAGAGCAGAAGCAATCAGACCTGCAGATGGTTAACATTTCCATTTGCAATCCTCCTCTCCCTCCCTTCCTCCCTCCCTCCCTGGAAGTATTGTTTTTATTCTGCAGTTAAATCTTCCCAGACTTTAGGTCTTGTTTGATCTAAAGAAGAAAAAGTTGCCACTGCTTTGCTGAGGGCGAGAGCTGCTGCACCCCTGGTAGGATTAAGAAGCAAAAGGTCCCATTCCTACATAGGATCATTAATCCATTTAGGGAAAAAAAAATGGAAAGAAAGAAAGAAAGGATTTGCAACCTTTTGGAATTTTACTTTTGTCTTGCCAGCCCTTGATTTGAAATATGTCTCTTTTATTTTGTAAAACATGTCCCCACGCTGATGACTGACACAGTGGGCTTGTGAGATTTAGACTTCGTGTGCTGCATGAGGCTGGACTGTACATTTTCAGCCATGCTAAAAGACACCCCCCCCCCCCAAAAAAAAAAAACCATTTAGGAATATGAATCATCCTGAGCCTGCTCCCACAGGATCATGTTGCATAAATATACATGGGCTGAGAGCTCTGTGTGGCAAGGCTCCCACAGAGAGCCGGCTTCCCTCTTTTCCCTTTATAGTTTCTGTCCCTTGTATTAGGAAGTTCCTTGGAGGTGCTACTTTGGCTGTTTCTTCATTAGAAAAGAAAAATGCCAGCAGTTTAATTAATGCAACCATGTCACTGTCTTCTACAGTTACAGTTTACTTAAAGACTTGAATTTTGCTACTACAGATAGTCCTCGACTTACAACAATTCATTTTGTCACAGTTCAAAGTTAAAACAGCACTGAAAAAAAGTGACTTATAAGCAATAGCACTTCGACTTATATAACACTTTACAAAAGTGTCTATAGTCAAGGCTATGGTTTTCCCAGTTGCAATATATGGCTGTGAAAGTTGGACCACAAGAAAGGCTGAGCGCCAAAAAATTGAGGCCTTTGAACTATGGTGCTGGAGAAGACTCCAGCGAGTCCCTTGGAATGCAAGACGATCAAACTGGTCAGTCCTAGATGAGATCATCCCTGACTGCTTTTTAGAAGGCCAGATCCTGAAGATCAATACTTTGGCCACCTAATGAGAAGGAAGGACCCACTGGAGAAGATCTTAATGCTGGGAAACATTGAGGGCAATAAAAAAAGGGCATGACAGAGAATAAGGTAGCTGGATAAAGTCACTGAAGCAGTAGGCATGAGCTTAAATAGACTCTGGATGATGGTTGAGGACAGGAAGGCCTGGAAGAACGTTGTCCATGGAGTTGATTTCACAACTAACAACAACAACTGCTTTAGAGTGCTTTTATAGCCCTCTCTAAGTGGTTTACAGAGTCAGCCTATTACCCCAACAATCTGGGTCCTCATTTTACCCATCTGGGAAGGATGAAAAGCTGAGTCAACCTTAAGCCCAGTGAGATTTGAACTGTCAAATTTCAGGCAGCAAGCAGTCAGCAGAAGTAGTCTGCAGTATTGCACTCTAACCACTGTACCACTGAAGCTCATATGAACATGTTTCACACTTATAACCATTGCAACGTCCCCATGGTCATGTGATCAAAATTCACATGCTTGGCAACTGATTCATATTTATGATCGTTGCAGTGCCCTGGGGTAAAGTGATTCCCTTTTGTGACCTTCTGACAAGCAAAGTCAATGGGGAAGGCAGATTCACTTAACACAACCAACTGCATAACAACTGGGGCAAGAAAGGTCATTGACTGAGCCAAATTCACTTAACAAATGTTTCACTTAGCTACAAAAATGTTGGGCTCAATTGTGGTCAAAAGTCGAGGACTACCTATATCATCAGGCCACTCGGGGTTTAGAAAGATCTAAACTAAAATTAGGAGCATTACTAGTGCACTATGTTTCAAAAACCCAAATCCAGAAATTGAAGGCAGATGGAATTATTATTTATTCCTCCTATAAAGCCCCTGTCACACTGCACCAACAGATGCAAAGAGGATGTAAAATGGACAAAAAAGCTTGCCATCCATTGGTTAATGCGATGTACTCACTGCCTCCGTTTTTCATCCTCTCTATCCGTCCAGCATCCGTTTATTGATGTTTCATCCGCTCAGAAAGTTTTGAGCTGCTCAAAACATTTGAGTGGAAAATGTATCCAATGCATCCATTCTGCATCCGCTACACATCCGCGAGGCATCCATTCTGCATCCGTTACGCATCTGCTATATCCGCTAGGCATCCGTTGTGCATCCGCGCAACTCCATTAGCTCCAGCGGTAAATGGACGCAGGGAGGAAGCGGAATGGATGCGGAACGGATGCAGAACGGATGCCTAGCGGATGCAGCATGGAAAAAAAAGCATGTAAAATGGAAAATACATTCACAGAGGGGACCTATCTCGGATATTAAGGATGTCTACAGAATACCTAGAGGATGCCTAGAGGATGCAAAGGGACACCTATACTGCCTATAAAAAGGGGGAGCAACTCACCTGGATCTCACTTTCAGAACAGCAGCCCAGCTGCAGACCTCTGCAGCCTTCATCTGCCTCTTCCTCTTCCACAGCATCCAGTCATGTCCACCGTGGATCGTAACAAAGTCCTTTTGGCAGCCACCATCCTTCTGCAACAGTGCGAAGCCATCTACAGGCTCTGTGAACTCGACTACAGGAAGAAAAAGAGGCAGCCAAGAAGCGTCTGGGTATGAAGATGGTTCACCAGAAGAGCAGAGGACAGACTGTACAACAAGCTGATGGTGGAGCTCAGGAGCGAAGACCCTCGGGCATTCCAGAACTTCATGAGGATGCCTCCAGCCATGTTTGACGAAGCTGTGCAGCAGCTGACACCCAGGTTGGCCAAGCAGAGCACCAACTTCCAGCCCAGCCTGGAACCTGGGCTCAAGGTGGCACTCACTCTGTGCCACCTGGCCTCAGGGACCACCTACAGGAGCATGCAGTACGGCTGGAGGGTGCCACACAACACCATCAGCATTGTGATCAGAGAAGTGGTGCAGGCCATCATCAAAGAATACAAGGAGGAGCTCCTCCAGTGCCCTTCCACTGAAGAAGGATGGAAGAAAGTTGCAGAGCAGTGATATCAGAGGTGGAACTTCCCCCACACCGTTGGAGCCATAGATGGCAAGCACGTGGCCTGCAAAGCACCAGCCAAGTCGGGGTCTACTTATTTCAACTCTAAGGGCTTCTTCAGCATCATCCTCTTCGCCATGGTCGATGCTGACTACAAGTTCATGTACATCGATGCTTCAGGCAACGGGTCATCTTCAGATGCCCAGGTATACAACGCAAGTGACTGGGCTGGAACGCAACCTCATGGTGGGCTTCCCAGATCCAGACTCCCTGCCCAACAACACACAAGAGGTGCCCTACTTCCTCATGGGGGATGACGCCTTCTCCCTCACAACCTACCTCATGAAGCCCTACATCTCCAAATACCTCACCCGTGAAGAGAGGATCTTCAACTACAGGCTGTCCAGGGCAAAGCGGATGGTGGAGAACACCTTTGGCATCCTGGCCAACAGGTTCCAGGTATTTCTCACAACCATGCAGCATTGCCCAGAGACCGTGAGGAGGATTGTGGAAGCTTGCTGCATCCTGCACAATCTCATGTGCACCCACTACCCACTCTTGCAGAACAGGCTTGTGGACCTCCAGCAAGGCAATGGGGACATGGCGCCTGGGGAATGGAGGCAAGGGCGAAACCTGATAGACACTGAGGATGTGCAAGGCCCCAACAGAGCCTCACGTGAAAGGAAGAAGCAGCGCAACCTCCTGAAACACTGGTGCAACTCCCCAGCTGGAGCGGTGGAGTGGCAAGACAGAATGATAGATGCTTAATAGATGCTTCCTTCAGCCTGTCTCATCACACGGATGAGATTGTGCCATGTATGTTGAGTGGCCCAACAATGATCAGGGCATTTAATAAAGAGTTGTGTTTGTGTTGAGATGTGTGGATGATTATTACATTATTATTGATAATAAAGGGCCATAGGTGTGGCACCTGGGAGGGTGGGCCATCCCGTCCCACTATGCTTGCACTGGAGGTTTATCTATCCCAACAGCTATTACCCATTCCAAAGGTATCCCTGCCCATCCCACTGCTATCTCAACCCATCCCACTGCTATTTTAACCCATCCCACAAGCATGCAAAGGCTTAAACCATTTCTAAAAGTTTCCAGCAAGACTTTATGAAAAAAAAGAAATGAAGCAAGTGTGTGAATCAAAAATAGACTTTATTAACAACAAGCTATAAAACAAAAATGAGTCTCTGGCACTCCTCTTGGTCGCTCAGTCTCAGGGGTGAAGGGTCCAGGTGCTGTGGAAGTGGCTGGTACTGGAGTGCTTGTCATCAGCTCCTCCAGAAGAAGAAGCAGCAGAAGCCCCAGCCCCAGAAGAGCGAGCCCGTGCTGCAGAAGCCCCAGCAGAACCAGAGTGAGGGCCAGGGGGCGGGATGGTAGCCCTGTCCCTCTTGCAAGGGCTGGCAGCAGATGGCTGAGGCTTGCTGTGCTTCCGCATGGTTGTGGGGTTGCTGGCTGGCAGGGAGGCTGGCAGGAACCAAAGCTGGCAGGAAGGCTGGCAGGGAGGTAGGCACCAAGGCCGGCAGGAAGGCTGGCAGGCAGGGAGGCAGCAAGGCTGGCAGGCAGACATGAACCAAGGCTGGCAGGAAGGCAGGCAGCAAGGCTGGCAGGCAGACTGGCTGGCAGCAAGGCTGGCAGGCAGGCAGCCAACAAGGCTGGCAGGCAGGCAGCCAGCAAGGCTTGCAGCAAGGCTGGCAGCAAGGCTTGCAGCAAGGCTGGCAGCAAGGCTTGCAGGCAGACATGCAGGCAGGGCAGGCAAGGCAGCCAATCCGTCCGGCAGCAGGTCTTTTCTCTGAATGGTACCTGCTTCCGAGCTGCTTCCGTTTATATCCATGGGGCTTACGCAATGCATCCTCCCCGCATGCGCAATTAACACTCAGCATCCGTTAGGCTTCCGCTAGGCTTCCGCTCTGCATCCACTTCATCCGCTGTGCATCCACCGTGCATCCGCTGTATCCGTTCCGCATCCACTTTGCTGTGGCCCCCCGGAAGCCTAGCGGATGTGCCATCCGCTCCCATCCGCTTCCATCCGCTGGGCTTCCGTTCCGCATCCGCTTTCGATCCGCCCTGCGTCCTCCCCCCGTCCGTGTTATCCGCTCTGGTTATGCAAATTTTTGTCCCTTTTGAGAGCGGATAACAATGGATGGAACATTTTGCTCATCCGTTGTGTCCGTTTTGCATCCGTTGGGCAGTGTGGCAGGGCCTTAAATCTTTCAGATCAAAATGCCAGGTAAAGAATAGGCAGATTCTTTTAACCAAAGTGCTTGTAGTTTACTCTCTGTTTTCCAATCCATGTACCAGTAATTTATTATGTATGGTGGGAAGGATTAATTCTTCCTGGGAATCATTAGGGGGATGAAAGTTTGTGTTGGATATCCTGGAATTGGGAAATAATTCCCCTCCCGGTTTTCATGTGGGACTGGGGATTAATTTTCTGTCTATTTTTCTTCATCTTATGCATTTCAAGGATAGAGTACTTGCTTAAAACCATTTAGAAATATGTGTTTGGAGGGAAAGTTCACACCTATTCTTACCTATTACCTTAAGATAATCTGCACCAGTGGATTTTTTTTCTTTTAAAACAACAACAGCATTTTTGCAACTTTATGGTGTGTGAACTTCAACCCCCAGATGACCTTGAAGTTGAAGTGGAGTCGAAGTCCACACGTCTTAAAGCTATCAAGGTTGAGAAACATTTATCTAGATTACAGAACATCTAGGAATGAACCTGGTGACATTTGAGTCCTAATCATTATTCAGACAAAATAATTGTGATTGGATATATATTACAATTCTATTCCTCTTTATCCTGAAGAAAGATGTGCCATATTCAGATATGATTTGATTCTGAATAAGCATATTACACATTATTGGAACTTCAATAAAACTAGCCCTTATAAGGACAAGTTTGTTTGCTTTTTTAAAAAACAACAGTTTTTACTTCGTTATACCTGGTTTATTCAAATCGCACCTTCTTCTAGCATCCTTGATAAAAGAGAGCAAGACACCTAAGATCCTAAATCCTTCCTTGGGTATGTAAACAGGCATGTTGGCTTTTTTGTCATTTGGAAAAATAATTTTGTGTGTGTGATCAAATAGCCCAACAGCTCAAAGTATATGATAAACAAAATGTGCCAAATAATGATCACATACTAATTAAGTTAAATGGCACAGCTGGATGGTATGCCTTCATTTACTACAAAGTCAAGGTACCCTCAGGACATTTCTTTGTGGGTTTGTGTAAAGATGAAGGGAAATATGTTGTTCTATTCAGGGTTTATTTTAAAAAAAACTAAAAAAGAAAAGAATGGGGAAATTTGGAAAAATGCCTCACTTGAATTTATATTCCCTTTGTGATCCATCAAGGAGGATTCATCTCTTATTCAAACGACAAGTCAATATGTTAGTTGGATCAAAGGCCATTAATAAGATGCTAAAAATGCTTCTGAGGAACAAGGGGATTTCTTTAACAACTCATAAAGTGCTTTTTAATCCATATCTGACTTGTTAAATTCTCACAGATTGTTCCATCATGAGGCAGTCTCAATGACAGTTGGTATGAGGAGAGGCAAAGAGAGAGAGAGAGATAAGGGACTGGGTTTCAAGCAAGGACAGCAGGCTGATGACATCTTCTCTGTCTCAGACTCCTTCAGTTTTAGTCAGAAAATTTCAGGTGGAATGCTTTCATGACTCATTTAGTCTGGCTATGATACAAGCCAAATGCTTCCCCCCCCCCTTTAAAGTTCCAAAGGATTGTTCATGAAACATTGTGCAACAGCATCTTCTGTTAACAATGGTGTCTTTTCTTCCCAACACAGGATGCTGGAAATCCCAAGGACATTCAGAGGAATTCCTTCCACTCTGTCCTCCAAAGATGCCTTGTAAGAATGTCAGTGGCTGTAATTCAGCATGTCTAAAGGATATGAAAAGTGGCACTTGTACTGGAGCACCCTGTCCATAATAATCCCCATTAACTCCAGCAAATGTTAAGAGCCAGAGAAAACTACTTAGTACGCACTACTTGGCAACTTTGGAATAGGCACTCAGTCTTATAGAATAACAGAATAATAGAGTTAGAAGTGACCTTGAAGGTCTTCTAGTCCAAAGCCCTGCCTTCTAGTCCAATCATTTCAGAAAAATGGTTGTCCAATCTCTTCTAAAAATCTCCAGTGTTGCAGCACCCAAAACTTCTGCAGGCAAGTTGTCTCACTGGTTAATTGTTCTAACTGTCAGGAAATTTGCTCCTTAGTTCTAGGTTGGTTCTCTCTTTATTAGTTTCCATCAATTGCTTCTTGTCCTGCCTTCAGGTGCTTGGGAGAATAGATTGACCCTGCTTTTCCATGTGGCAGCCCTTCAAATACTGGAACACTGTTATCATGTCACCCCAGTCCTTCTCTTCATTAAACTAAACATAACCAATTCCTGCAAACATTCTTCACTTTCTTCTAATCATATTTGTTGCTTTTCTTTGCACTCTTTCTGTAGCAGGGGTGTCAAACTCAAACCCCACGGGCTGGATGCGTCATGTGCTGGCCCTGCCTCTGCCCAGTTTAGCAAAGGAGGAAAAAGTCCTGATACATTATGTGATGCTGCCATGATGATGTGAGTTTGACACCCCTACTCTAGAGTCTCGTAGCTAACATGGAACCACCAAACTCAGAGGCAGTATACCCCTTAAAGTTGGATACAAATGAAAACTCAGAGACAGTATACCCCTTAAAGTTGGATACAAATGAAAAAAGAAAGCTGCTTAGATGGCTGATTTGTGGGTTTCCCAGAGGCATCAGACTAACTCTAGCTGAAAGCCAGATTCTAACCTAGGTAGAACTTGGTCTGATCATTTTCTTAATTCTTCATTGCAGACCATATGAGGCCTAAGGCATTTTGAATTCAGTATTATCAACATTCACTCACCCATACATAAAGCATATTACTCAAATAGACACAGACACACACAGAGACACAAAGACACACACACACACACACACACGATCCTATGATTTTTCCTCAATGATAGGATATATGTGATGACCAGGGGCGTGGCACAAAGGCAACAAGTCACATAAGTAAGAAGAGTCCCTTTAATACCTCCAACATTGCCCCCAATGTCCAGGTTACCTTCAGCTTGAGGGAAAAGCTCTCCCAAGAACAGTCTTTAAGTAGAGGAAATTCAATCCAAAAACAAAGTACATTCAAACTGGAAATAAAAATCCACACAAACCTCACTGCAGTAATTAACTTGACAGGGCAGGAGAAGGAATTGCAGACTTGAAAGGTCAGCAAAACACACACAGCTAGGAAGACACCAGGAACTCAGATAAGCCTCAAATTCTGATAAAAATATACAAGCATCATCAATATGGTCTCTATCAAGAGTCTTCAAATGTGGCAAGTTTAAAACTTGTGGGCTCAGAATTTGCGCCCAGAATTTCTGAGCTAACATGGCTGGAGGAAGAATTCTAGGAGTTAAAGTCCACAAGTCTTAAAGCTGTCAAATTTGAAGACCCCTGGTCCATATGGAAATGTCATTCAGTATCACATTATATGGTCTCCAAAGCTTAACTTCAATAGCAATAGAACTTAGACCACTTCATAGTGCTTTTCTAGTACTCTCTAAGCAGTTTACAGAGTCAGCATATTGCCTCCAATGATTTGTGTCTTCATTTTACTGACCTCGGAAGGATGGAAGGCTGAGTCAAACTTGAACTGGTCAGGATTAAACTCCTGGCAGCGGGCAGATGCTACATTCTTACCACTGCCACTTCTTCAGCTAACGTCCTGTAATTTTCACTGAATTGGTAAGGTGTAGTCCTGGAATCTCTGTTTCATTATTAATATTATTTGGGAACATGCCTTTCACAGTTGAACCACAGTAGCCATACTTTGGATTTGATAGCAATACATTTATACCATCTAGCATTTATTTAGGAGAGCAAACAAACTGAATCATCTTTATCAAACAACTACAGCCACAAACTTTATGGTATAAGTTTAGCCAGAATCTGGGGTTTGGCTAATAGGAATATATTTAGTAAAATGAAGTCCCACTTAGACAGCTGGAGGAGGTAATGTGTCTGACAAACCAGATGCAGCAGTGGGAATAGAAAAAAAAATTACTTAGTCTGAAGTTAGCTGTATTTTCTTCATTTCATCAAAACAGCTGAATACATTTGCTGACTTATTACAAGAAGTGAGATGTTACCAGTAAGTAAAGAACTATCACTACATGAAAAAGAATTTCTCATCCCTATTTACAGGCTAAGCATTGATTCCATTATTTACATAGAATATTTAATAGTTGTGAATCTTCAATAAAACCTTATAGCTTTATATATTACAAGGTTCTCAAATATGGATCAATTCATGGATCTTCTCTCTTGTTGAAGAAATGTGTACCAATATTGTGTGGATGCAAATATATGCTTGTCTTAGCATTCAAAATATGGGGCTTAGCAATACAGTAAACATGATAGATGCTGCTTGCAGTACTACACAGTGGTTGCCCATTACCATTTTTTCTTAGGGTTAATCTTCTGTCTCAGCTATAAAGACTGGTCCTGCCAAAGATGTGAAGCATATAAGACATGTGCAAAGTCACTTATCACATCTGCCCATCCTCATGCTTCAAAATCTTTCAAGAGATAATGTTTTTTTCCCCTCCTTGGTGTTTTTTTCTTCAGGAATGTTGACCTGGTGCTTTCTAGCGGCATTTGAGGAAAATTGCAACCATCAGGAAAGCCTTGGAGATAAGAATTTGTCAACCTGACTTGGTTCTCCTGTAGAACAAGCTCAAACCATTAACACCTACAGCAGTAATTTTCAAGGAGATCAAAAGATCAGGAAAGGCTTGAAGTGAAATACAGTATTTTTTATTTTTTATTTATTTCTTTTGATTTGTCAATCACTTACAAGATAATAGGTATAAGTATATACACCGTTATGAATACATGAAATGGGCACATATAAGAAAAATAAAAGAACTAATAGGACAGGGACAGTAGGCACATTGGTGCGCTTATGCACGCCTCTTACAGACCTCTTAGGAAAGGGGTGAGGTCAATAGTAGACAGTCTAAGGTTAAAGTTTTTGGGGTTTGGGGAAGAAACCACACAGTCAGGTAGAGTATTCCAGACATTGACCACTCTGTTGCTGGAGTCGTATTTCCTGCAATCAAGTTTGGTGCGGTTTACCTTGAGTTTGTGTCTAATGTGTGCCCTTATATAGTTATGGCTGAAGCTGAAGTATTCATTGACAGGTAAGTCACTGCAATGTATGATTTTATATACCATACTTAGATCAAACCGAATACGGCGTAATTCAAGGTCAAGAATTTGACCTTGAATCAAGAATTTTCTAGGTCAAGAATTTCAAGTCTGGTGGCATAAGGTATTCTACAATAAGTAGAGGAGTGGAGAACTCTTCTTGTGAAATATTTCTGGACTTTCTCAACTGTGCTATCAGATACGTAATGTGGGCTCCAGACTGATGAACTGCATTCAAGTATTGGTCTACACTCTAGTTAGAAGTAGACGCTCTAGTCTACGCTCTAGTTAGGTCTACGCTCTAGTTAGAAGTATACGCTCTCGTTAGTAGTGTGATATTACCAGAGAAAAAGCTACGTAGGATGAGGTTAACAACTCTTAATGCCTTTTTGGCTATGTAGTTACAGTGGGCTCTAGCACTTAGTATAAACTATCTACATAGTATAATTGTAGAACAGCAAACAGAAGTACACCATGGGACCCCCTCTTCTAAAGCTAAGTATCCTGATGCCCTCTTCAGATTTGAGACTAAGGGGTTGCCTAATTCTGGTTGTTCTGTGGTGAAGGTTTTGTCTAGGACTGGTTCTGTATGCACGTGTCAGGCTTCTGGCTGATTTTTTGTGACCCAGCCTAATATTCTTCCTTCTTCCCCAAAGCCCTATCAATAGTTTCTTTTTCCTATGCTTATAATGCTGGTTTATTCCAAACAGTTTTTTGTTACATAAGATTTAATGACTTGCAAACAAGCCAACAGCCCTTATTAGTTAAGGGTACATTGAAATGGAGATACTGGATTTGATTGTGCATCAAGGTTTTACTATTTTGCATGTTTAAACATTTGTTTCTTTTCAGTTTTAGGGTATAATTTCTCTTTCAGCCATTAATTAGTCCAGGTCTTAATGCTTATAATATATGTTTTCCTCATCAAGTTTTCTTCTTCTTTTGTCTCATCTTGTACCTTTGAAGTTGTTCCAAGAATGAATTCTCTGCTTGCATTGTGTTTACCACCATTGCAATCATGTTCCCATCACTGATTGCCATTGTGATTTCAGAGTTTACATTCTTGAAAGTCATTATTTAAAACTCCCAATAGTCGATTCATGCCTTATCTCTCCTTTTAAAAAAAAACACAAACAAGCAAAACCATTTAGTCTGAGTTCATTTAAGTCTTTTTATTTTTAGTTAAAACTAAGTAGTTCTGCCATTAGTCTGGCACTATATTATAAAGCACTGTTCCCCTAACCAGTGGCATGTGTTAGGGCCACAACCCCCAGAATTCCTTGACATTGGCTATGATGGTGAGAATTACTCAAACATCTGGAGGACACCAGTTGAGGAGGCTGCTATTAACTAACAACATATGAAATAACTATAACAGCCTCCTTAAACTGGTGGCTACCAGATGTTTTAGAAGTTCAGTTTCTAGAATTCTTACAGTTATGGTCAGTGACAAGGGATACCTCTGTGTGTTCTTTTCTCCAAAATCTTTTACTGTGCTCATCATCCCATTCCTTTAAAAAATTGAAGGTGTGTTACAATTCTGTTCACACTACTAAAGTTATAGGGGAAAAAAACCCCATAGGGTGGTGACTTATCTTGAATACATCTCTGACAGATGTTGTCAGTATTATTGGCAATAGTCTCGGGAGGGATTCCATATGTTTAGCTGTGGTTTAGGGGAAATTTTTCAATCTTGAGAACCAACTCCACCCACCCCACAATATGTGTAAAATTTGAATTTGAATTAAATGAGTAACACAAGTTTTTGCCATTGGTTCTCTTATTCTGGTTCAAAATCAGTTCCTAAAGGGCTGCTTCGCTGAAACCATAACACAAATGTCAAAAGTCTTAAATATATAACCACCATTTCACAGTGCTTTGATTCCTTCTGCACAGCCAACGCAACCTCATGACGCACTGTTGAAAATATATAAACCCAGGGGTGGGATTCTACCAGTTCGCACCTATTCGCTAGAATCGGTTGTTAACATTCTAAGCAGTCTGGAGAACCGGTTGTTAAAAGAAATTACTGGCCTAATCCTGTAAGGAAGGCAGGAAGGAAACATTCTGGTATTGCTTACAGAAACTGCCTCTCCGTTGACCCTTATTACATCCTTGGCAGGACTAGATTTCCTGTCTCAGGAACATCTCTGGAATTTTTTTCCCCATCTTTGCTGGTACTTTGCTTGTTTGGAGTGACCCTTCAAAGTTACAATGGCACTGAAAAAAATGACTTATGACCATTTTTCACACTTACGACTGTTGCAGCATCCCCACAGTCATGAGAGGCCAGGCAAGGAGATACATGCCTCGATTATATTGAGTTGGCCACACCCAGCCAATAACATGACCACCAAGCCATTTCCCCCCAGTCACATGACCACCAAGCCACACCCATCAACTAAGCCATGCCCACAGAACTGGTTGTTGAAAAATTTGAATTCCACCCCTGTATATATCCATTAGTGATGGATCACTCAGAACCGAAACCACATTTGAAAACTGCAAGACAGCTGGTAGTGATTTGGGAAAGAGATGCAGGAGGAACTTTCAATTGATTGATTGGTTGAATGACTTTGTATTTATTAAATTTATATGCTGAACATCTCACTAGAAGTGGTGGTGTGGCCTAGAGGTAGAAATCTCGGCTCACAACAAGGAGTTTGATCCTAGGTAGAGGCAGATATTTTTCTCTCTGAACACACTGAGAATATATCTGTTGAACAAAACTCCATATTGGTGGCAGGAAGGGCATCTGGCCATTTAAACACTCTGCTAACTCCATTATGTTGCCCAGACTCTACCCTGCAAAGGATTATGTGGTCAATAAAAGAAGATAATATGCTGAACATCTCACTATCAAATGACTCTGTTAAACTCACATAAACAGGTAGTCGTCATCTTTTAACCAAAACTTCCATTGCTATGTGAGATAATTGTTAAATTAGTTTTGCCCCATTTTACAACCTTTCTTTCCACAGTTGGTAAGTGAATCACTGTGATTGTTAACTTAATAGGACGGTTATTTAGTGCAGGGTTTGCCAACCTTTTGGACCTCAGGAACCACCAAATTCATAATTTTAAATCCCAAGGTCCACTAACCAATTCTGTGGGTGTGACCTAATTTGTGGATGTGGCTTGGTGATCATATGACTGGCTGGGCATGGCTTGTATGTAAATATTATAAATATTTATATAAATATTGAATTATTTATAAAAAAAGAGCAACTTTTACCCAAAATCAGGCAAAGCAGGCAGATTGAGTTGCTCACAGAATCATTTAGTGATCTATCTATCTGCCATCAGCTAGCTCAATCTGTCACATAAAATTTGCTTGCCGTGAATCTGCATTGTATAATAGAACCTTCAGTCCTAAGGGAGATTTGGCTGTGCTTAAAAAGCAGAGCCGAAGATCTAAAGACTAGCTAGAAAGCAAGAAATCCAACCATTTCCTGCTTCCTAGCTAATCTAAATTTCCCTGCAGAACAGAACAGCTGATGGTCAGAAAAAGGAAAAATAACAACTTAGCAGGCAAGTTTGCTGGGTAAGGAGTGAGTGGGCGGGGTGGGTTCCTGTGGGCCATGTGGGTGGCCCAGCCTTGTGTTTCTGCACAGCCTGTATTAATTGATTTGGGGGGGTACTCTGGGGGTGAAATTTCTCTGCGGCCCCCAAAAATTTTCTCATGGCCCACGACAGCTGGTTTAGTGAATCTGGCTTCCCCATTGACTTTCCTTGTCAGAAGGTCACAAAAGATAATCACATGACCTCAGGACACTGCAACCATGATAAATACATGCCAGTTGCCAAGCATCCAAATTTTGATCACATGACCACAGAGATGCTGAAATGGTGGTAAGTGTGAAAAAAAAATGGCCACAAGTTAAGCCCATGTCACACTGCACCAACGGATGGAAAGAGGATGTAAAACAGAGAGAAACACTTGCCATCCGTTGGTTAACGCAATGCTTCTGTTCTGTACTTACTGCGTCCGTTTTTCATCCTCTCTATCTGTCCAGCATCCGTAACCTGACATTTCATCCGCTCAAAAAGTTTTGAGCTGCTCAAAACTTTTTGAGCAGAAAATGTATCCAACGCGTCCGTTCTGCATCCGCAATGCATACGGGGAACATCCGTTCTACATCCGTCGTCATCCGTAACGTGTCCGCTATATCTGCTAGGCATCCGCTATGCATCCGCGCAATTCAAATCCGCTCCAGTGGAAAACGGACACAAGGAGGAAGCGAAACGGACACGGAACGGACACAAAGCATTAGTAGCATGGATGGAAAAAGGATGAAAGCAGATGCAGCTCGCATACAAAGCATTTAAAACAGAAAAAACATTCGCAGAGGGGACCTATCTCGGATATTTAGGATGTCTGCAGGATGCCTAGAGGATGCAAAAGGACACCGAGCGAAAAACCTATATTTCCTATAAAAAGGGGGAGGAACTCACCTGGATCTCACTTTCAGTCCAGCAGCCCTGCAGTGCAGACCTCTTCAGCCTTCATCTGGCTCTTGCTCTTCCACAGCTTCCAGTCCTCTCCACCATGGATCATCACACACTCCTTTTGGTAGCCACCATCGTTCTACAACAGTGTGAAGCCATCTACAGGCTCTTTCACCTGTTCTACGCAAAGAAAAGGAGGCAGCCAAGAAGTGTCTGGGTCCAAAGATGGATTGCCAGAAGAGCAGAGTATGGACTGTACAACAAGCTGATGGTGGAGCTGAGGAACGAAGACACTCGTGCATTCCAGAACTTCATGAGGATGCCTCCAGCCATGTTTGATGAAGTTGTGGAGCGGCTGAGACCCAGGTTGATCAAGCAGAGCACCAACTTCCAGCCCAGCCTGGACCCTGGGCTCAAGGTGGCACTGACTCTGCGCCACCTGGCCTCAGGGACCACGTACAGGAGGATGCAGTACGGCTGAAGGGTGCCACACAACACCATCAGCATTGTGGTCAGAGAAGTGGTGCAGGCCATCATCGAAGAATACCTGGAGGAGCTCCTCCAGTGCCCCTCCACTAAAGAAGGCTGGAAGAAAGTTGAAGAGCAGTGGTATCAGAAGTGGAACTTCCCCCACACCGTTGGAGCCATAGATGGCAAGCACGTGGCCTGCAAAGTTCCAGCCAAGTCGGGGTCCACTTATTTCAACTACAAGGGCTTCTTCAGCATCATCTTCTTCCCCATGGTGGATGCTGACTACAAGTTCATGTACATCGATGCTTCAGGCAACGGGTCATATTCAGATGCCCAGGTATACAACGCCAGTCACCTCAAGGAGGGGCTGGAAGGCAACATCATCATGGACTTTCCAGATCCAGACCCCCTGCCCAACGACACGCAAGATGTGCCCTACTTCATCATGGGGGATGATGCCTTCTCCCTCAGAACCTACCTCATGAAGCCCTACACCTCCAGATGCCTCACCCGTGAAGAGAGGATATTCAACTACAGGCTGTCCAGGGCAAGGCGGGTGGTGGAGAACACCTTTGGCATCCTGGCCAACAGGTTCCAGGTACTTCTCACCACCATGCAGCATCTCCCAGAGACTGTGAGGAGGATCGAGGAAGCTTGCTGCATCCTGCACAATCTCATGTGCACCTGCTACCCAGTCTTGCAGAACAGACTTGTTGACCGTCAATAAGGGAATGGGGACATGGAGCCTGGTGAATGGGGGCAAGGGCGAAACCTGATAGATACTGAGGATGTGCAAGGCCCCAACAGAGCGTCACGTGAAGGGAAAAAGCAGCGCAACCTCCTGAGACACTGGTGCAACTCCCCAGCTGGAGCAGTGGAGTGGCAAGACAGGATGATAGATGATTAATGGATGCTTTATTCAGCCTGTCTCATCAAACGGATGAGATTGGGCCATGTATGTTGGGTGGGCCTACAATGAACAGGGCATTTAAGAAAGAGTTGTGTTTATGTTGAAATGTATGGATCAATGATTACATTGTTATTGATAATAAAGGGCCATAGGTGTGGCACCTGGAAGGGTGGACCATACAGTCCCACTATGCTTGCACTGGAGGTTTATCTATCCCACAGCTATTACCCATCCCACAGGTATCCTAACCCATCCCACAGCTATTACCCATCCAACAGGTATCCCTGCCCATCCCACAGCTACTACCCATCCCAAAGTTATCCCTGCCAATCTCACAGCTATTACCCATACCAAAGGTATCCCTGCCCATCCCACAGCTATTACCCATTCCAAAGGTATCCCTGCCCATCCCAGAGCTATTACCCATCCCAAAGGTATCCCTGCCCATCCCACAGCTATTACCCATCCCAAAGGTATCCCTGCCCATCCCACTGCTATCTTAACCCATCCCACAAGCATGCAAAGGCTTAAACCATTTCTAAAAGTTTCCACCAAGACTTTATTTAATAAAATAAATGAAACAAGTGTGTGAAGCAAAGATAATCTTTATTAATAACAAGCTGTAAAAGCAAAATGACCCAAGTCAAGTGTCCAAAGCAAAGATAAAGTCAACAGGTAGCCACCCAGTCTCTGGCACTCTTCTTGGTCACTCTGAGGCACGCCCAGTCTCAGGGGTGAAGGGTCCAGGTGCTGTAGAGTTTGCTGCTGCTGGAGTGCTGGTCTGAGGCATCATTGGGGTGCCTGGCCCCGAGAGAACAACAGGGGACGGTGTGTGGAGGAAGCTCTCAGGGAGCTGGCTCAGTCCTGTGATGTTGAGAGCCCCTTCCTCCAGGACATGGGGTGTCAGCCCCAATACTGATGACAAATGTTCTGAGGCCAGGCTTGGCTGTGGGGTGGAGGAAGGAGCAGTGCAGTGGGGATGTTTGGTCTGCAGCTGAGCGAGGTGAGGCATCTGTGGCATCTGTGGCGTGGATGGCATCTGTGACGTGGGTGGCATCTGTGGCATGGGTGGCATCTGTGGTGTGGCTGGCATCGGTGGCATCGGTGGCATCGGTGGCACCGGTGGCACCGGTGGCATACGATGTACCTTTGCCTGGACTGGGAAGGGCTGCCTGTGCTGCTGGACCTCCTGGTAGCCGAAGCCTTGGTATGTGAGGGCCTGTGGAAAGCATTGGAAGTGCAGTGACATCACCTGGGGTGGAGGAGCAGGCCTGGACTGGGTGGGAGCAGGTTCAGCTGGGTCTGGAGGGTTGTGAAGAAGATCGGTGATCCTGTCCTTCACCACCTGGTACTGTGTTTCCGACATGTTCATGAGTTGACGTAGGTGAGGAAGGGCTTGCGGTTGGAGGATGGGACGTCGGTGTGTACGAGCTGAGAGAGGAGATCTACGCTGCTTCTGATGGTGTCCCTGATATCCAGCAGGACAGTGTGGCTCTGTCCCTCCGGTCTGCCTCTCTGCCTTTCTGTGGAGATGGAGCTGGGGGTGGATGTGGGTTGGCCTGTGGTGGAAGTGCCCTCTCCTTGCTCCCACTGCATCAGGGGGTCCTCCACACACTCCACCATGGATAGTGCAGCTGTCAGGGGGTTCTCCATCGTGGCACGCTCCACAGATACCTGCCTGGACATAGGAGCTGACTCTTTGCCAGAAGAGGACTGGCTCTCAGCAGGCTGCCTGAGAGAGAGGGTTGTGAGAGGGGCTACTCCTCGGTGTCGGATCTCACCCTCCAAGAAGCTGAACTTGGCCATCATGTAGGTCTCTCAGTCTGTCAGCTTGACCGTGGCCTGGCCAGATTTCTTGAGTTGCAGCTTCCCGTACCAGGTGTGCCTATGCTTCCACCAGCCGAGGAGCACCTCCGAAGTGTAGCCCAGGCTCTCCGCCTTCTCTCTCCAAGCAGCCTGCTTCCTTTTGGTGTCTCGATAGAGCCTGTGTCCCTTCCGCCATAAGTACTCGTTCTCCCTCAGCCATTTGAGCACCTCATCCTCATGTTCCTCTTCGATTGAGTATTGCCTGCTCTCCCGTTCATGCATCTGCCTCTTCCTCCCTCTGGCAGGGCCATATGGGCCCTCATCAGAGGGGCTTCGAGGTTGTATGGGGTGCTCCTCCACACCACCACCACCACCACCAGCAACAGCAACGGTAGCAGCAAAAGCAGGACCAGCAGGACCCCCACCACCACCACCACCACCAGCTGCAGCGGCAGCACCAGCAGCACCAGCAGGACCAGGAGCAGCACCAGCAGAGTAAGCACCAGCAGCGCCAGCAGCCCCAGCAGGACCAGGAGCACCAGCACCAGGAGCAGTAGGACCAGGAGCACCAGGAGCACCAGTAGGACCAGCAGGACCAGGAGCAGCACCAGCAGAGTAAGCCCCAGGAGAAGCACCAGCACCAGGAGCAGTGCCAGCAGAGTAAACACCAGCAGAAGCACCAGCACCAGGAGCAGCGCCAGCAGAAGCTCCAGCACCAGAAGAGTCAGCCCGAGTAGCAGAAGCCCCAGCAGAAGCAGAGTCAGGGCCAGGGGGTGGGATGGTGGCCCTGTCCCTCTTGCCAGGGCTGGCAGCAGATGCCAGAGGCTTTCTCTTCTTCCGCATGGTTGTTGGGTTGTTGGCTTGCTGTCTGTCTGGCTGGCTGGAGCTGTGTCTGGCAGCAGGTCTTTCCTCTGAATGGTGACCTGCTTGCGAGCTACTTCCCTTTATGTCCGCGGGGCTGATGCAATGCATGCTCCCCGCATGCGCAGTGAACACTAGGCATCCGCTAGGCTTCCGCTCTGCATCCGCTTCATCTGCTCGGCATCCGCTCGGCATCTGCTGTTTCCGCTGCATGTCCACTTTGCTGTGCTCCCTGGAAGCCCTGCGGATGTGTCATCCACTCCCATCTGCTTCCATCCGCTAGGCTTCCGTGGAGCATCTGCTTTCCATCCCCTCTACATCCTCCCCCCGTCCGTTTCTTTCCGTTGTTGTCCGCTCTGCTTATGGAAATTTGGGGCATTTTTGAGAGCAGATAACAACGGATGGAACATTTTCTCGTCCGCTATGTCCTTTTTACAAACGTTTTGCATCCATCGGCCAATGTGACAGGCCCTTTAGTTTTTTCAGTACCGTTGTAATTTCAAACGGTCACTAAACAAATGGTTGTATGCTGTATGACTCCCTGTTCCAGAACCGTGAGAGAAGCTCAAATGTACATTCTTTTCAGAAAAATATTGGCAAAAATGCCAGTGTTCCATAACCGAGACCAGGATAATGAAACAGGCCCATTATGCTGGCTAGAAAAGAAAATGAAGCTGATTGCACAAGTGTTCTCTGCTTGGCAGAAAAGGGGAATACATTTTGCTTATGAGCAACAGACCAAGGATCAGACTCATATCAAATGACCTAAGCACCAGAGCTCACTGTAATAGCATTGCCAAAAAGGCATTAAAAGTTGTAAATCTAATCTTATGAAGCTTCTTCTCTGGAAATATTGAATGATATTGCTAACTAGAGCATACAAAACTTTTGCCAGACCAATACTCTAATACAGCTCATCAGTCTGAAATTCGCACTATATATCGGACATTAATACAATTGAGCGAGTCCAGAAGTATTTCACGAGAAGAGTGCTATACTCTTCTGCTCTCAACAGAATACCCTATATTACCAGGCTTGAGATTTTTGGCTTGGAAAACCTTGAACTACGCCGCCTATGGTTAGATTTAAGCATAGCACACAAAATTATCTGCCACAATTATCTGCCAGTAGTCAGTCAATAACTACTTCAGCTTCAGCCATAACAATACAAGAGCACACAAAAGATACAAACTCAAGGTAAACAGCTTCAAACTCAATTGCAGAAAGTACGACTTCAGCAACAGAGTGGTCAATGCCTGGAATGCACTACCTGACTCTGTTGTTACGTCCTCTAACCCCCACTCCTTTAACCTCAAACTATCCACTATTGACCTCACCCCATTCCTCAGAGGTCTGTAAGGGGCGTACATAAGTACACCATTGTGCCAACCTTCCTGTCCTATTGTCCCCATTTATTTGTACCTATTTCCTGTATTCTTACTTTTAAACTTATGTTTAAAAGTTTAAACTTATACCTATTACCTTGTAAGTGATTGACAATCAATCAATCAATAAATAAATAAGGAACAAGATCACTTCCTTGCACTCTTCATATCAGGTTGGGATAGAAAGGTGTGAAACAACATCTGTTCCTAGTTAGAGGAAAGCTTCAGTCCAGTGTCAATTCAACAGGAAAACCCAAAATGATGAGAAGAGTGGCAAAAGGTATGGCAACTTGCATGGCCCAGAAGGTCCCAGTGCTGTTTTTTGCTTGACCTTTGGAGCAGAGTCACACTGTTCCTTTCGACATTCGGAAAAACAACCCATGGGTGCTTCTAAGAAACGTAAATGTATTTATTGCCCGCTTCCCACTATGTTGAAAGGAAACCTGTGGTGGTTTAATGACTCGGCCAGTTCTTTAGGGATTTATTTTTTCAAAGTTCCTGATAAAAAAAAGAAATCTGTGGGAAATGAATGATGGCATAATAGCTAACACATGCCAATTCATATAAGCATATTTATCTTTTATGGCATTTGGGTCTCAATTGTCCTTACCCTGGTGAATTGCTGTCTTATAGCATTTCTTTCTATTAAATTATTTACATTGTATGCTTCATCCAAAACTGTCTTGTTTGTAAAGTTATTTATACCTATATTGGGGAGGCGGGGAAGAGGCAAGGATTCTCTCTTCTACTGGATACTTTTTATTTTTCTCATCTATTTTGAAATATATTGAAAATGGTCCTTTTAATAATGAAAAACTGAGGAGGTTCAGAGATACAGAGAAAAGTAAAATATGGGAACTTATATAAAATTATTTATTTATTTGTGGAAAGAACTGATATAATCAGTTCAAGTGATGTTGCACTCAGAATCCTTACCAAGAAATAAATTACAAATGATAAATCTATAGATTTTAAGTTTTAAGCACGTAAGAAGTATGCTGGATTAGATCAAAGGCCTTATCCAGTTTCACAAACTGATCCCAAGTAGTTAATCAGATATCCCTAGGAAATTTGCTCGCCAGGCAACATTATGTGGAAAATACATCACTCATGTTCCTCAGCAACTTCTTCTGGGAGTCACCTTGCTTCTGGAAGTATTAAGACTCAAGTATTAAATGTGCCATATTTTCCTTTAAAGCCATCAAGCTGATGGTCACCAGTATATTCCATGGCAGTAAATCCTCCATTTTAATTATGTATCATGGGAAGAACTTGTTCCATTAGTGTTATGAGAACACAAGATGGAAAATACACACACACAATTTCTGATCAATTCCCTTTATCTTGGGCATAACTGTATTTCTCTGCATCCTACCCTTGGCAGTCCCATTTTTCAACATCAAAGATTAAAGTGTTGTCACTTTCTTAATAGGAATTGTCTCCGAATGCTATTGTTCTGCTTCCCCTGTTCTTTTTTAGAAATGAAAACAGAATTCTGGGTATTGTCACACTATAAATGGTATAGTCTCCTTTGAACTGAAGCCAATTCTTATTTTCTTCCAGGATGATTTTCTAATTTCCCAGTCTACAACTTTGGAATTCCCAGGCAATTTTTCTTCCAGGGACTAACCTGAGCTGGCCTAACTTTACCTAGCTTTCAGACCCAGACAAAACACTGCCATCTTTATCTGGATTAAAGTACTGTGACATATGTAGTTCTTTTTCAGTTCCTTTCCAAATAAAACCCAATATACAAGTTTGTGTTTTCATAGAGGTTTCACTCATCTTTAGCCTTTTTTCACTTTTGCTTGATTTTTTTTTCCATTCAGAGGAACAAAGAAGATCAGGGCTAGAATAAAAATGTTCAGAGAGGTAAAAGGAGAGTCAAACGTTGCACTTATTGTGGAATACTACGGCATATATTACACATATTGTCCTCCTCCTTCCATTTTTTTTTTCAGGAGAGGTAGTTCAGGATTTCTCATTTCTCAAGGAATACCTCTTGTGAACCAGAATTCTGCAAAGCCACTTTTTTGAAATAGGAGAATGTGTGTTTCTTGCCTTCAAAAAAACATGTTTTGTCAGCATGTATTTTGCAGAACATTGAGGTAAAAAAATTCTGCTAAGGGCATCAATTTGAAGTTCTCTTTCTGCTTCTTTGTAAAAGAAGGCATGTTATTCTAGTGCATGGAAGGATGGGAGGGTTGCTTCCTAGATATTTAACAAAATTGGTCCCAGACCCTCTTCACCACTCAACAACCTATTATTTACATACATTACTTGCTTTTTTTGTGAACGCATATTCAAAATTATCACATTTCATGAAGAGATAATTCCAAGAACACATTTAAATATTATTTTCAGTTATTTATATTTCACAAAAATCTATTCTTGAGATTCCTGAAATTGTGCCACCAAATTATCATTTTCTTTGGTGCCCAATAAACTCTATGTCCCACCTGATTTTATGTATTTAAAATTAGATTGTACTTTAAAAAGCCATGTGGCTATTTTAAAGAAAATCTTTATTTTTTATTTGAGGCTAAGCAGGAGACATTGTTATAAAAGGATAGTGTAGGAATTTTAAAGACAACCTTATCTATGCACAGCCTACATCTATAGAAAAGGAGCTCATAGGTAACTAATATAATCAAATATTCAATACATTAAGTAAATGGGGCCGTACATTTATCTTTCCAATGTTGCAGGATCTATCTGTAAGACATAAGGGCCCAGAACATTGATTTACATTGGCCAGTTGTTAGATTCCACTTCAGCCACTTGTCTGAAATGGTATTGCTTGAGCAGAGGGTTGGACTAGACCAGGTCCCTTCCAACTCTGTTATTCTGTTATTACATGACTTTAAAATGAAGGACAAGCAGGAGTAGGATTCTACCAGTTCAGATCGGTTCTGTAGAACCAGTTGTTTCAAATTTGTGAAGTTCGGAGAACTGGCAAATCATGCCCCTGGCTGGCCCCACTCCCTCTGCCCATTCCTCCCCTCCATGCCCAGTCAGTCCTTATCACACAAGTGTGTGACACCATGCAGATGCCCGACATTGCTGACTGCATTCTCCCCTGCCCAGTCACTCCTTAAGGTATTTTTTTTCCTCCTGATGATCAGCTGTTCCGACAATCAGCTGTGTTGGGATCCCCCTCACCGTCTTACTGCTTCACCCAGGAGGCTTTTCTGAGGCCCAGGAGGCAAAAGGAGTCACACAGATGTTACTGCCTCTTCCATGCTCCATTTTTTGCCTTCCTGGGCCTCAGGGAAGCCTTTGGGGAGCAAAAAATCCCCCCCCAGGAGGCTTCCCTGATGCCTGGGGGCCCCAAAACAGAGCATGGGGGGTGCTGAAAAAGAAGAAGCCACACCCACCCAGTCACATGGCCAGGCCCACCCAGCCACACCCACAGAATCAGTTGTTAAAAAAATTGAATCCCACCCCTGAGGACAAGGCAACTTGAGGTAAAGGTACAAAGGTTCCATGTCCCAAAAATCTTTTCACCTTTGAAGTTATTCCTAGAGCACATAATATCTCATCAAAATCCAAGGACTCCTGGACTTCCAGTTTTGAGCTTCTTTGGTGACAGACCGAAACCTCGTCCCTCCGAGGCTTTGATCCATGCTCGCCACTGGAGTGCCCCAAGCCAGCTGGTTTTGGGGCTAAGCCGCCCCGTAGAGGTGGTGAAAAGGGAGGAGACTGCCTGCAGGGTTGAGGAGAGCCACATCTCTCTTCCCTAGCTGGCTATTACTCCCTTTCCCAAAGGCAGTTGCAGCAGCAGTCAGAAATGGCTGCCACAAAAGAGCTTGACCGGGAAAGAATGTGCAGGAGGAAGATAAGAGAAAGTTTTGGTTGACCAGGTCAAACAGCAAAAGCAACAAATAAGGTACCCTGGAATTTAAACTTAATAACATTGTTCCCAAAGAATATCTTGAAGCTGCGAAGGAGAGAGAGAAGGGAAAGGATTAGGTTTTTTCTTCGCTTCCTTATACTGACAGCTAAGAGACTTAAGTAAGAAATTGAAAAAAAAATCCACTTTGACATTAATAGGCATCTAAGCTGGAAATAAAAGTCAAAGGGATAATCAAGATTTCTGGACATTGAAAAGTTTCTAAAAGCTGGAAAGGAGAAAAAAAGAATACAAGGGCAGGATTTGGAAAAATGGAGGAGACTACCTGGAATTAAGGAATGGAATTGTAATTAAAGGTAAAACTTTGATAAGATTCTTCAAAGATACGTTTGAATGGAAACTTGGTAACAAAATAATAGAACCCCAGGAAGAGAAAGTGGAAAGAAATAAGTAGTGACAGCCTTGGACTATTGGATGATTTGGTGATTTTCTGGTTTTTTAATTAGACTGACTAAAATTAACTGGGTGGTTGTTTAAAAGTTTTTTAAATGGTATCACTCTTTGAAGAACTGAAAATGGAATTTTAAAAATGGAAAGAAGATGCACAAGAAGGGAGAAGTTATTTTGGCTTCGTGTTTCAATTCTTAGAAATGGAGATTTGGAACTATGAGAAGCAACAAGAAATGCTTGCAGAACAAGAAGACGGGGACAAAGAAGAAGCCATCTTTAATGATCAAATAATTTTAAGTGGGGGGAAAAAGAAAAGGGGGGAAAGAGAGTGAAAGGTTTAAGACAAGAAAAAACAACCAAAGAGAAGAAGGACAATTTGAAAGATAAGTATAATATTAGAAATCAACACAAGAGGGGATTACAGATGAGAGAGTTAGAAGTAGAGAGACGAGGGGGGCAAAAAGGGGAGGGAGAAGAAGAGGGGTAAGAAAGCAAGGAAAAGAAGTTTTAAAAGACAGAAACAAGAAATGGAGAAACAGGGAAAAGATATAAGGATTGTAACCATAAGCTTGTTTAGAGATAATGGGTGAAAATTTAATTGTAAAAGGGATTCTGTAATGGTACATAAGATAGCATTGTTATATTATAGTAGAAATAATTTTAGAAAATATGATGATGGATAAAATATTCATTGTAATGTAGTGGGATGTTTGTTAATAAATAAATGAATTAAAATGATTGAGAGAATTAAAAGGGAACATTTTTAATTATTAGTAATGATTTATAAAAATATCAGTAAGTAAGAAATATGGGGAAAAAAAGTTAATAATGGAAAGTTTATAAGTGTTCCCAAAGAAGTATGATATTCAATTGAAAAGAAATGTTAAAGATGTTAAGATTTTAATGCATATTAATGAGAGAATTGAATTGGAATGGAATGTGTGTTTTATTTTCATATTTATATAATCTTTTCTTTTTAAGAATATAGTGTCTATTTTAAGAATGTACTAAGCAGAATCCGATTGGAAGTTATGTATTATATTGAATGCTATAATCTCAAAGTTATATATTGAAGTTTAAATAAGAGTTTGAATGGATAAAATTAAAGGATATAAAGGTGTCATACTCTAATTGGTAATTACAGGGAAAAATTTGTTTAATAAGAAAAGATAATATCAAACTGGAACAGGACAAAGTGTGTATTATAAGAATGTACCAAGCAGAATTTGATTGGAAGTTATGTATTATCTATTATATTGAATGTCATAACCTTAAGGTATGTATCAAAATTTAAATAAGAGTTGAATGGATAAAATTAAAAGATATAAAGGTGTCATATTCCAATTAGTAACTACAGGAGAGAATTTGTTTAATGAAATAAGATAATATGAAATTGAAACAGGACAGACAAAAGTATAAATTTAATGATTTGAATTGAGATGAGATAATCAAAACAAAATTGAGAAAATTAAAAGAGGGGAAAAATTATGTAGAAAATATAAAATGGTAATAAGATATGGAATAGAATATAAAAATGAGCATGAAATTGAATTTTGTGTCTGTATGAAGAAGTGATAACCTGGGACCATGCTATTTTCAAAAAAGATGTTTTATTTGTATTTTGTTTTTTGTGAAAACCCAAATAAAATTTTCAAAAAAATAAATAAACCCAAGGACTCCTAAGAAAAAAAAATGCACAATAATATTTCTACTTGGCTCTAAACTGTGACAAGTCTTCAACTTCCATCAATGGTCCATGATTTCTGTATCCTGGAGTTCATCTCTTTATGCTGATTTTACTTCCTGCTGCTGGGGGATGGGGTATCCTTTGATGATGGGAGGAAATCTGACATGTAAGCATATGGAGTAACTGGCTTCTTTTTCCAACTGGCATTTCAGTAATCTAAAGGACAGATATTGAAGAGGGAGAGAGGAGCAAGAATGACAGCAAGGAGAAGAATAGCAGGACTTCAAAGGTGTTATTAAGCTTAGAAAATATGGGCTGCTAATTCAGAGCAAGGGCATCAGCAATGCTGGGAAATAACACTGCTGTAAGAAAAAAAATATGAAATTACTGGGGAAATTTGTGGCAGATTTAGTTGCTGTTGACCTACCACCATTGCTGCCCACACAGATCCTGCCCAAATGCAAGTCGAATGAATTGTAATTAAGTAGCAGAAATGTATACAGTACAGTAATTATGCAGCCAAAAAATATATTTGGAACATTAATTCATTCTCAGTTGATCCAGGTATCCATGTAGTTGAGGATCTCTCTCTCTCTCTCTCTCTCTCTCTCTCTCTCTCTCTCTCTCTCT
>BLBF01000032.1:101263-126407 GCA_015471245.1 Laticauda colubrina | reverse complement strand
CTCTCTCTCTCTCTCTCTCTCTCTCTCTCTCTCTCTCTCTCTCTCTCACACACACACACACACACACACACACTTCTCTGGGTATGCTCATTGTTTTCCATGACTGTCTACAGTTATGAATCTATTCCATACATAATGCAGACTTCTACAAAATCTGGCATCTCCTCTGTAAAACAGAAAGATTCTCTGCAACAATTATTTATCACCACAATGAGTGGGATCAGGATGGAGGAGGTGGGATGACTACTGTTTCTTCTCTCCCCAGTTTTGACTGCACAAAGAACTTCTCGTTGTGTATTGTATATTTATCCACATACCGTGCTATGTCATTATCCAGGCTCTGCTTTGGTTTTGAGCAGAAAGAAAATATGTAACCTGGGAAGGCATCCCTTGACAGAACTGTTTCTGGAACTGTAAACTATTCAGCTTAATTTCAGACTTGGTGGTCTGTTTTGTGTGGTTGAGCTGTGGGTAGAACACATCGGACCACGGGAAGTCTCCTTGCATGCAAGTCTAACTCAGAGGACGATTCCCAGATGATTTATTTTAATCATAGTTTGTTGAACAAACCATACCAGCCTGATTCATAGAGGAAAAATAAATGCTCCTAGATCTCCTATATTCATAGACAAAACTAAGTTCTTAAGACATTTCTTGTTTGTTTGTTTATATCCCATTTTTATTATTTAAAAATAACTCAAGGTGGCAGACAAATCCAACGCACCTTCCTCCTCCTATTTTCCACACAATTATGTGAAGTGAGTTGGGCTGAGACAGGGTCTGGCCCAATATAATACCTTTCCTATTTATTTTTCTTTAAAGTTTCTCTGAATTAAAAAAAAAAAAAGATGGATGAGGGTGATATGAGTTAGCCATATGCAAGTTCACCTTATTCAGAAGGAACACTAAAATTCATATTGTTAAGTAAGGAATATAGCACAGTCAGTTAAAAAATAAATGTCATCAGGAAATCTTGTTCAACTTCCCAAACACTTTTGTCCCCCTGCAAAAGAAATTTCCATTTCCACCCTTTGTTTTTAGGTACTTTAATGTTTCCCCCCCCAAAAAAAAAAAATATTCACAAGATGTTCTCATTAACCCCTTTTCTATTGTAGATCTGTCCATCCAACAATAAACTCACTAACATATTTAATTTTCACTCAAAAATGTCAAAGTTCATTCCTGATATATTTTCTTGAGACAATTTAAAAGTCAAGCATAGTGGTGGTTTTTTTTGGTGGGGGAGGAGTCAAAAGAGGAAGATGATGGTCATGATATCAAATTTGAAGCCCTGCTTTACTTATATGCATGTCAAGGTTGCGTGAGAGGAATTATTTGTGCTCTCTGAGCTTGGTTTCTTTATTGCAAATGTTTCATTACCCAAACATCATGATATGTTATCTGATGATGTTACCTAGTTTGAACCCTGAGCTACAAATATTCTCCTTTACGGTTGTATGTACATTCAGAAGGAAGAACCTTCAGTCATAATGTTTGACCACCTCCTTGCTTCTTTTCATCTCTCCTGAAAACTGTTGCTCACAAGGGAGTTGTGAGATGCTGGTAAAATGGACGTGCCATAAAACCTAGGACTCCTACACACATGCTCCTCACTTCTCTCATATTTAAGATAATGCCGGAAATCTCATACATCTCTCACAAAAAATTTCACAGAAATATCCTCCATGGAGCCAAATATTTAAAAGAATTTCCTTTTTTTTTTTTCCCCTCACCCAATTTATTGGCAGAGAAATGCAACAAATAATTGCTCAGGTCAATGGTAAGAAAATATACTTTATAAAGCAGACATGCAATAACAGATCAAGAGTAGCATTTTCCAACTTCAGTAACTTTGCAATGTCTGTAAGTATTGTGGAAATTAAAGTTCACACATATGGAAATTAACCAGGTTGGGAAACATTGACTTTGAATACACATTGAATGGTGACAGAGGGAAGCAAAACATTGTTGCCGCTATTTTCTTATTTTATAAAGTGGTACGGAAGTATATATTGGAGAACACAATGCAGGTCAATGGTACCATAATTGTGATGTTTAGACATTCTTTCTAGAAATGTTCAGGTCTCCTTTCCAGGAGATTCAGTTGGAAAGAGCTACACACAAAGCTTGCTAAGATCAGGCTTTCAGAAGTTATTTGCATTCCTGTATCCTAGTTCCTATTTATTTAGGAATAGATACTTATCTATATCTAGATAGATAGATTGATAGATATAGATAGATATCGGTAGATAGATAGGTAGATAGATAGATAGATAGAGAATATAGATATAAATATAGACATGCAGACAGATATAGATGATATAGATATTGATAGATAGATAGAGGTAGATAGAGATAGATCGATAGATAGATAGATAGATAGATAGATAGATAGATAGATAGATAGATAGATATCTCACATATACGCAATTAGTAAGTCCCAAAAATAGATTCTGAAGATTCTCACCTCCGCTTTGCAATATGGTCTAGGTTTTTGCCCTCTGTAATATTTTTGGTGCTTCATCCCCTCCCCACCCCACTCTCGGCTGGTTGCCATCTGTCTACATGTCACAACAATGACTCCTTTTGAGAAATCTCACTTACCCTTAGCAATTCACCTCTTGCCACATCACTAAGAGCTAATTAATGGCCACATAGAAGCTGTTGAAAGGCACTTGCGTATTTAGGTGCTCCATGTGCCTCACATCAATTTAATAGGATCTTACCCCCCCCCTCCCATGTATCATTTGCATGCCAGCAGAAGCAATGGTGAGGTACAGATGTTGCATGCAGATGGGGCAGCGCACACGGCGTGCACCTTTGCCATCAGCCACATGTAACATAGACAGGGATAAGTGGGTTTTGGCATCATCTGTAGGGCTGTCAAATCACTGATAAGGTGGAAGGAAAAATCTTCACTTATGCCAGTGTAGGATCTGGTGTGAAGAAGGTTTAATTTTACATTTCCATTCTTCAGTCTTCATAGGATATAAGATATGTAATCGGGTTACTGCTTACAACCACAGGATGCATACAGATCCAGAGCAGTGGTGGGATTCAAGTTTCTCAAACCACTTATGGGGAAGCCAAATTCATTTTACAACTGTGTTACTAACTTGCCAACTGCAGTGACTCAGCACCCATGGAAAGAAAGGTCAAACAATGGGCCCAAAATCATTTAATAAATGTTTTGCTTAGCAACATAAATTTTGGGCTCAATTATGTTCATAGGTTGAGAACTATCTGTATTGTAACAATGTATTATGCAGCCCCCTCTAATTTTTCTAATTCTCTAATTGCTCTTTCTAGGACATCCGAGGGAAGGTTTGACCTTGCATCTTTCTGTTATGTTCTGACAATCCTTAGAAATCTCCTCCATATTTGTATTCTCTCTCTAATATTCAATGTCATCTTGAAGTTGAGGGCCTCAGTTCTAATCATTTCCATGAATTAACATATTTGTATGTTATGCTTGGAGGGGAGGGAGATATAACTTGTAAAAACCAAAGTGTTTTGTAGTACATTGTCTACTTGTGGATGACCTTCACCTTCTGAGGAATATCAGATGAAGGATCTTCTTCTTGGGGATGCTACAGGAATTAGAATATCTCAGGTGCTGGTGGTTAGTTTCATAAAAGGATAGGATTTCCATTAGCTTCAGGCGAGCTTAATGTATTCTTCTCGTAGTGAGACAGTTGGAATGAGTCTGGAGCCAAATAATACACTTTATAGACACAAATAATCGTAAATTCGGAATGTCACCTTTAGGCAGAGGCATTTTTATTATTGTTAGTGGAGCTGCTGAATAGGTTTGATGTTTTATTCTCCTGAGGACTAAATGTTCGAGAGTACACAGCCCTATCTTTATCAGCCTCACAAGAAGGGAGCCCAGCCAAACCTCCTATACCTCTCTATGATTGATAGCAGATGGCATGCTTTAAAATAAACCTATCCATTAGCAGTCCTCAGTGTTTTTACTCAAAGCATTTACAACTGTTTGAATTGGAAAACACACGCACACCCATGCAACAACACACACACACACACACACATTTATTTCAGCTCATATCAGCTGTACAGGTGCAAATCTTTTGTTAACTGTTAAACAGCAGTAAAATAAAGCCATGTTTTATTTTATTTGGGCGAAGGGCTCATATTTCAAAGTAGCATTGAGGTGAGAGGTTGGTTGAGGGCACTCTATTTCATTGCAGTAAGTTGAGATTTTGCTTTATAACAAACCAAAAGATATTCCTTTCCTAATAACCCCACAGGTCATATGGGATTTTTCCTATAGGAGTTGCAGTCTAAGAAGGTAATTTAAATGGCAAATGACCAATCTCGGAAGGACATTTTCAGAGAGACAGATGGGCAAACAAAAAGAACATGTTCTACTCTCAGTCATATCAAGAGATTCCTGTTGCTGCTGAACATTAAAACGGATCCATAAAAACAAGTGGTTTGGGATAGCTTTGGATTTTACAGGTACATACCGTGTTTCTCCAACAATACGGCCTCCACCAATAGGAAGCCCCACCATGTTTTATTGGCATAAAATCAAATTAAGCCCCTCCCCCAAATTAAGGCCCATATTAAACATGTGAAATAGGCGGGGGGGAATGGCGGAGGGGGGCTTGCATTTAGGAAGTACTTGCATGCCTGGAGATGGTGCTGCCTGCGTTGGAGGAGCACTTCATAATGGGAACCTTCCGCCACCATTGATTTCCCTTCTCCCTTGATGCCACGGCATTAGAGGAATGCCGCATTGTTTGGCACAGCCATGTGTGGCCAGTCAAGGCTCCTCCTTGCAACTGGAGCCCTGAGGAGACACTTGGCTTCAGGTGCTCCTGTCACTGCCTTCCGAGGGAAGGCGCTCACCCGAGAGGATCTCTCCCTCTCCCTCTCTCTCTCTCCCCGCAAGGTCAATGTCTGTGCTGCAGCTGAGGAGGAGGAGGCTGCAGCTGGTTCCTTCTGCTTGCTGAGAGGTGAGGAAGCCGCAGCTTTGCAGAGCAAGTGAAGCACTGTGAGTCAGTAATGGTGTGGGGTGGCATTTTTTTAGGGGGCTGTACAGCCCTCCATGTGCTCGCCAGAGATAACCTGACTGCCATTAGGTACCGGGATGAGATCCTCAGACCCCTTGCGAGACCATATGCTGGTGCGGTTGGCCCTGGGTTCCTCCTAATGCACAACAATGCTAGACCTCATGTGGTTGGAATATGTCAGCAGTTCCTGCAAGATGGAGGCATTGATGCTATGGGCTGGCCTGCCCGTTCCCCAGACCTGAATCCAATTGAGCACATCTGGGACATCATGTCTCGCTCCATCCATCAACACCACATTGAACCACAGGTTGTCCAGGAGTTGGGGAATGCTTTAGTCCAGGTGTGGAAGGAGATCCCTCAGGAGACCATCCGCCACCTCATCAGGAGCATGCCCAGGTGTTGTAGGGAAGTCATACAGGCACGTGGAGGCCACACACATGACTGAGCCTCATTTTGACTTGTTTTAAGGACATTACATCAAAGTTGGATCAGCCTGTAGTGTTTTTTTCCACTTTAATTTTGAGTGTAACTCCAAATCCAGACCTCCATGGATTGCTAAATTTGATTTCCATTGATAATTTTTGTGTGATTTTGTTGTCAGCACATTCAGCTATGTAATGAACAAAGAATTTAATAAGAATATTTCATTCATTCAGATCTAGGATATCTTATTTTTGTGTTCCCTTTATTTTTTTGGGCAGTGTATTTTTAAAACCCTTAATGCCATAATACTGGGATATAATAGTCAACCCCCTTGCTAAAATTGAACCTGATTATCTGTTGGATTCAGTGGTGGGATTCAATTTTTTTACCAGTGGTTCTCTGGGCAAGGATTGGTGGGTGTGATTTGGTGGATGTGGCAGGGGAAGGATACTGTAAAATCCCCATTTCCTCCCCATTCCTGGGGGAAGGTTACTGCAAATCCCATTCTTTTCCCACCCCATTAACCTGCTTTCCAGCTCCATTCTCCTGTGCAGGGCAACAAAAGAAGACCCAGTCAATCAGCTGGGACTTGGGAGGCAGAGAATAGATGGGGGTGATGCCAGTCAGAGGTGTCAAATTGAGGGCCAATCTTATTACTATAGGGATGGTGTTCCACAAAGAGGAAACTACCATAGAGAAGGCACTTCTCCGTCCCACTAGATGGACCTCCTTAAGACAGAAGATACATAATATAGCCAGTGTCCCTGCTCTGGTGGGTTGGGTAACTGTAAATGAGAAAAGACAGTTCTTCAAATAGTCTTGTCTCAGTCATGTATGGTTTTCTTTATGAAAGGTACCTATTCCAGAAGTGCATGGAGTAGCAAAATTGTGAAAATTATGCAAATCAATTAAATAAGCTTTATTTCAATATTCTTTCAGTTCGCAGTGATTCTCTGTGGATACCTCTCTTTGATTTCATCTTTCTCCTTTATGGTTATCTCTTGGTTTTGGTTCTTGTTTGGATTTGGCTATTATTATTATTTTATTGTTATGGTGTTGTCTGTTTGATGTTGTGCTGTTCATGAACTCCAGAAAAATGAATAAAATAAAAGTAAAATAAAACATTAGTACTTGAGAAAGCTGCATTTGGTAGTGTATACAAATGGTTAAATAGACTCTCCACAATTTAACTAAATAGACTGTACAGTTTTTCAAGTCAAAATCATGTAGATGACAGGGACTCCTAAGAAATAAAGGTTCCTTCATTTAAAGGAGAGAGGTTAAGAATTTAGACACTTCTGACACAGTAAATAAGAAACATAACAAAAGTGTGTATGGAATATTTCACCTCATTAATGGCGATCTTGTCCCGTGAAAAGATAAAAGGCAAAGACAAGTTTTATGATACATAAGAAACTGGGACATTTTCAAATCTAAATCAACAGAGGAATGTTTGTGTGTGTGCTTGCACATATGTGTGTATGTTTGTGTGATTTTATACCCATACAGTTTGACAATACAGCAAAAGAAATTTAGCACACATACATGAGGCCACGATAATTATGACAGGGTGGTGATTATATGGAAATGGACAGAAATACAAGATCAAACCTTCTTCATAATTAGCATAATGCAAAGATGACCCAATCCTCTTCACTCTGTGCATTTCTCAACAAATCAAAGCAGCTTCATTAAACTCTTTTTTCCCCTATGTCTGCCTCTGTCTTCGGATGTTTTGCTGTTATTGCAGTTTAGTTGTTTACAGGCAGGATTCCGTTCATTCTTTGCTTGCTACTTTGGTTAGTTGCAGAACACCTTTGGTGACTTGTCTCTACTACATAAACATGCTTTTTGACAATGACAAGTACTTTTAAACAGACCTGGACAACCTGTCCCCTGTTGGATCATCATTTCAGAGGTATTTCCTTACCTACACAGAGAAACTGAAGGACAAGAGATGGGCCAAAAATCAGTGGGATCCCAAGACAAGCAGATTCCCTAGTTAAATAAAGTGATAATTGAACTATTGGCCTCAGATCAACCATACTGCTACAGTCTGCCCTGACACCACCTGAATCTTCTGATGCACTCTTGAAGAACCCTTACCCAAGAACTCCACCAGCATTTAACCCATAGTAATAGTGGACTCCCCAAGGCAACAACAGTTCTACTCCAAGCCATAGTTTGACAAGGGTTACATTAATGACAAAAAAGGTTCTTGCTGCTGCTTAGCAGGCTTATGTATCCAATAAAACAACCGCCACCCAGGACCTCCTCCAATAGAAGAGATGCTAGCATGCTGGCATGCAAGAAAAATAAAGCCATGAGAAACAACTGGACACGTTTCAATCAAGCAGTCAAATCCAAAGACTCAACCCTATTCTGGCATATCAACATTGGCAGTTGGTTCACTTCCCACACTGGAGAGCTTATTTAGCTGTAACAGGACTGTACTGTAACTGTACAGACTGCTATATTTTATACTAGCCAAACTTTCTAGAATTCAGGGGTGTAAAACTGGAAGCTCACAGGCCAGATGTGTCACATGCAGGCCATGCCCACCCCATCTCCGTGAATGGAAAAAACATCATGAAATGTAACATGATGGCAACATGACATGGTGAGTTTGGCACTTGTATTCTAAATCATCCTCAGGGACAAACCCAAGCAAAGGAAATTACAGAAATCCAAAAGTTATTCTCCCAGTGATACCACCTCATTGTCGCTCTAACCACCTTGAAAATCATTAAAGTGTGTTTAGAAAGTTGCCTGCAATACATATGGTGATATCATAGATTAGAATACATTGCTGCAACAATCTTAGGTTTATTTTTAATTTGAACTTCATGAGGAATAGCTAGAATTACTTATTTTAATTCCATCAAGGCATCTTTCAGTTTAAGTATTAACTTTGGGAAGAAAGATGGCATGATTTGTTTTGATATAAATAAGAGGCCAACAGCTTGGGTATGCACCACTCTGTACTGCTAGTGTCTAGCTTGATGGGCTTTTCATTTCAGGTGCTATTTTATCAGGGAAAGGTTAAAGTAATGTAAACATGTTCTTTTGAAATGGAAACTCATTACAGATTATTTACAGTGGTAACTGGAAACAAATATTGGCAGCAATCATACAAAGAGATACCACAAATGTTGAAGTTCAATTAATGCATTCTTACAGACTTCTCCAATTCTCTAAATGGGATGGTCAGTGCTGATTTATTGTCCAATCTAAAGAAATATTGTCCAATGTAAAGAAAAGAGGAACCACGTTAAGAAAGTTTCCATTATCCTACCTTAGAAGCCCAGTGAAATCAAGCTACTTTATATTTATGATAAGATACAAAATAGCGTTATGCTTTAGGCATTTTACACTTCCAATTGCTATTTCCATTGCCTTCCAAATGTTCCAGGGTAGCACTTTGTGTAGCAAACACAGTTTTGGATGGGTTATAATCCTGGATGGATTTGTAACAACTCATAGCTATTATGGGTAACGGCAAAAAGGGAAGCACATAAATCAAGGCCGGTTAAGTTCCTGAAGTCAGTAAAAAGGCACTCTCCGAGTCATAAAGAGAGCTGGATGGATGCTGTTCATAGGTAAATTAGTCATACAATCTGGAATTTATCTAGATGCTAGATGTAGTGCTTTAGATGAGAGTTATCTGCGATCCTTACCTGTGAAGCAAGGAGCTCAGTCTAACATGTTATCATCTCAAAATAATCCTGATGCCTAGGCCTGTTCATCAGTTCATCAGTTCTCCCAGGATGGATTCAGAGAGAGAAATGATATTTGTTGAAGTCATTGACCACACAATCTGAAGCATTCAGTTTTTAACTATTTTATTTTATTCTAGAGGGTTCTCAATCATGCAATGAATGAATCAGGTGTGATTGCAAACATGCTGGCTTAGAATTCTAGGAGTTGAGGTCCCAACCCATCTGAAGGTAGTCAGATAAGACAGAACTGCATTATCTATTAGTCTGAATAAGTATTAAGCCTTTGAAACCCCGAAGATCTTGCCAAACCTGCCGAACTGTTTTGGATTCCTCCAAATCTATGGAATTATGGAATAAGACCAGTGGTGGGATTCAAATTTTTTTACCAGTGGTGGGATTCAAATTTTTTTACCACCAGTTCTGTGGGCATGGCTTGGTGGGCATGGCAGGGGAAGGATACCATAAAATCTCCAGCCAGAGGTGGTATTTGCCGGTTCTCCGAACTATTCAAAATTTCTGCTACCAGTTCTTCAGAACTGGTCAGAAGCTGCTGAATACCACCTCTGAATAGGACCTACTTTATATATTCTATACAGTGCAAATCATTTTCTATAGTTCTTTCCTGGAGCTTAGAGTTATGGGGATACTGAGATGAAGACGGTTCATTTAGGCTGGCCTGGAAATAGAACTATCTCCCAAGTTTTTTTTAAAAAAATTGTGATTTGCTTTTCGTGGGAGACAGCCCCAATTACAACTCAAAAGCTTGTATCTTTTCCTTGTCTCACTTTTTTTTTAAAAGGACTTTCTTGTTACAGAATTGGATTGACAGGTACAACATAAACAGAAACAATCTATTAAGGGTGGAACATTGGGAGAAATAACCTCCTTTTGTTCTTAGAGAAGCTTTGGAAGTTTCCTGATGGATCAGCATCCTTGGAGTTAAACATTCCCATATGTACATGGAGATTTTAAAACATAAGCCTTGAAAAAAGATAAGGAGAAAACTGTAAAACACAACCTTAAATATTTTGAAGGACAACTTCCTGAACTATGTGGCAGTTGGCAAGGCATTCAGGGGGGAAAAAAGAAGTATTTGGTGAAGCCAAGCAAGTGTTATATACTTCTCTGACAAGCGTGTTTATTTCTCAGCTTTGATTTGCTTTTTGTTGTTGATTGCTAATACTTCCATATCTATCAGTGATGGGTTCTCCTGTGGTTTCTCTTATATTGGTTGACATGTGTTTTGGATCAGTTATCCAGAATGTGGGAGTTTGGCCATCAAGAAATGCTGTCAAAAGGATTTGTTCTGCAAAGGCAAAAACTGAAATTAAAAAATAGACTTTTGTTCACATGAGGATTCTTTCTTTTGAGGGGGTCCTATAAACAGGAGCCTGAAGCCAGCAGAGGGTGGAATACGGAACTACAAAAACAGAGAGGTGCAGTAATCAGACAACAATACTGTGACAAGTGTTGTGGGACTATGACAGCAGAACAATCCAGCACTTGGAATTTGAATAATGGACATGTTATTGATTGAAGCTGGGAGAGAAGACAGTAAAACCAACAGACCAAAATCTGAAGTCCAGGCTTAACTTTTCATCACTGGTTGGACACACAAGAGTATTCAGATGGAAGTTGAACAATTACAGAAGGAAGTTGAACAATTGCCTCTCCAGACTGAGCTGGCAGTTATTCCTCTGGTAATTTAGATCAACCAAATATAAATGGAGTACATCACTCCTGAAACATAGTATCCCAGAACCTACATAATCAATTAGAGGCAGAAACATGAAATTCCTCACAGATGAAATAATTTATTCTTTCTGTTTCATGGTATCTGCAGGATTGACAGATTGGTTTCTTCTACTCTTTTTCTTACATTTTTAAAATAGGAGTGATAGGAGATCACAATGAAACTCAAATAAACAGTTAACATGTCCTTCAATTCTTAAATATACAAACCTATTTAGAGCTGTGTACTATTGCTTAAGAGGTAAACTGTGTTACATATCTGTGCATGATAGCCTGTGTTCATCAAGCACATTGTGATCTGTTCTGATTGATATCCATTTTGTTTTGGGTTTTCAATCTATTTTACTTTGAAATCAAGTCAGGTTTAGTAAGTTCTTAATTTCCCAAGTTAAAACTGCTTACTCAGAAATTATTACCCACAACAACACAAATGCATAATATTTATATGAGCTTAATTTCTGGCAACTTCATATAAGTATTCGTGTACAATTTAGCAAGAAGTGCAGAATCAGGATTTTTAAATTTGGATTAACATTTCTCCGTATTGAATGTCATTTTGATAGTTTCTGACCACTCTTGTCAAGATGTTCTCAAATCTTGATAGCATCCTTTAGTATTTTTGCTATCACTCTGTCTTTGCATTGTCTGTGAGTTTTCTAATCTTGTTATCCAAAACATTTGTATCTTGAACAGTGCAAGGCCTTGGACAAAGTCTTGTGACATAGCCATTATCACCTCCTTCTAGTTTGACATGAAGTCCCTGATATATCAACTTATTTTGTGTTCTCCACTAGGGCCTGATGGATGACTTCATCAAATGCTTTGCTATCCATTACTCTGGTCAAATAAATTGGTCACACTGGAAAGTGTGACATGATGTGTCCTTTACAAATTCATGTTGGCTCCTACCAAGCAATACCTTATTTTCTAAATACTCACATTCCAACTGGAATGGACACCCTCTGTATTTGTCAGAGATGGTTTACATTATCAAGGTATGTTTGATACCTAACAATTGTTTCCTTTTTAAATATTCATTTTGATGGTACGGTATTTACAGGATGTGTCCTACATCATATACCTTGAAACAATAAAGAGTCCTAATACTGATGGAACTGGGAGTAGTAGAATACATTATTAAAGTTTGATAAAGAACGAACAGGAGTGCATGGATGTAATCAAAACAAGAATACTGTACAAGGCTGTTAGGGATAACATTGTTCACCCTAACTGGTTTAGGTGAAATACTAACTATGAATCATAGTTAGTGTATGCAGCTTTAACTGTAAAATAGCAACTGTGGGTGTGGTTATGAAAACCATATAAAAGTAGCAAGGCTACGGCTTGCTCTCTCTCTCTCTGGCTTTGATGATCCCTGATTACTGCTTGGAAGCAATACTGCATTGCTCGAACGGGAGAGACAACAATGGACTGATTTATGAGAACTGACAATAGGATATTCTACATGGACTTTGCTAACTGAATATCCCTGAATGGACTGACTACATGGTAAATGAATATTGGACTGTTTTTGACTATGCTATAAACTTATACTGGAATAAAATATATTCTTGATAGCACAAGCGTATCTGTTATTTTTACTGTATGTTAATAAACATACAAGCTTAGCTCACTCATTTATCTGTGTGCCTATCTGACTAACGCTGCACATTCTGTTTAGCTTGTCTACCTAACCCTGGTTGGGGAACCCAGGCTTAACAAAGGCTATAAAGGTATGGAAAGGTTCAGTGAATATTATGAGTGTAAACTATAATATAAACATATTTTCTATTCTTTTTATCTTATGTTAATTATTTTGTCTTATTTTTATTACTCCTTTTATGCAGTTTTCATAGCATTGTTTATTCCAAAAAAGTAGGCAGGACCTGCCTACTTGCTTCCTCCTTCCTTCTCTTCCTCCCTCCTTCTCTCCCTCCTTTCTCTCCCTCTTTTCTCTCTCTCTTTTACTTCCTTCCTTCCTTTCTGAAACAAAAGGGGGTGGGAAACACATGAGGAACATATCTTGATACATGTGAACCCTATGACGAAAAAAATATTTACTTTTAATTGGTCAGTAAAATGTCCAGCTTGTAATGAGGAATGTTCTCAGCCCTTCCACATTTTTCAAATTCACCCATTTTCCCCCTAGCTACACAATGTCAGTTTTGAGGGTGGGAGGGAGCATGCTTTGCCTGTTCACAATGATTTCTTGGACACAGACATTGACTAAAACTGATGGGCTCCATGGAAGGCTTGTTTGAAACTGGGAAGGAGACAATCTTTGCAATCCTGTCTCCCTACATCCCATTACATCATTCGACCAATCTGATCTGGTTGGTTAAGAAATCTGGAACTATAAAATGAGATGGAATCCGGAGTTGCAAAACAAGGTAAGAAACTTTGTGCTGGCCCTAGCATCAAGAATAAACTTTGGACAGGGAGTACTCTGAATTGAACTTCATGATTTGTAAATATAAATTTCCAAAATAAATTAAACAAAACATAATATTATATTACATCTAGTGGCTGGGCTCCAAAATTCTAGTTACTCTACAGCAGTAAAATTAAAATTTGGCTATTTTTAGTGGTTGCCCACATTTTTTGCAATCCAAAGCTGGTTTCTCTGGACTGATGTACTGTATTAAACCATGGTTTATTTTGATCATAGCTTATAATTATTAAAGTATATCATTGTATTTATGCATCATGCTAATAAAAAATCAGTCAAGCTAGATTATGGTTTAGTGCCATGTGTAAATTCAACCAATAACTGTACACTTCATAATTTTAAGAACTCGATCTCCCTTCTAAATCTTCCTCCATCCTTGGCAAGATAAAATAAATAAATGTTTTGTCTTTCATTCTTGGAGAACTGCCCTGATTAAAATATCAATAAGAATGAGTTGATATTGTGAATGTTCTCCAACTAAGAAGTGAAGCAAGCAAAGTCTTATGAGAAAGTAAAGACTTGGACCAGTCATCGCTGCTGGAATGTGGAAACTATGAAGCCATCTCCTTTATTGCTAGGGGCGGAAAGCACATTCAGCAAGTGGGAAGTACAAGCTGGTATGTATGACAGGCAGTAGTTCTCAAAGCGACAAACTGTGGGCGTCATCTCAACCTCAAGAGCAACTTGTCTAAACCTTTTTCATCCCCTTGAGAGGGGTGTAGCCAGCTCAAAGGGGGGAGGGAATGAGACATGGAAAGGAGAGCAGATGTGTTTAATTACAGTCCTACGTATCAGAGTTGGCATTTCATGAGTGGCTCTCCATTAGTGCCCCTTTCTTCTGGGTTTGTTTACTTTTGGAGGAATAATTGTTGAAAGATTCACCCTTATCGCTAGAGGAATTCAGAGCCCACATTCTCAATATGGAATATGCCGAAAATAAGTTGGACTATTCCTGAGGGAGTAGTAGGACACACACGGAATATTTGAAAACAAATCCTCTCCATCTTTCCCCATGTTATTCTCAGCAGCATCAGAATTATGTTTCTTTAAGATGGCTTGGTCTTTGCAGAAAGCCATGCAAAATGCTAGGCTGACCCTGACTCCTGGATTTCAAGGAGATCTTCACCAAATTTATTTTTATCTTTCGTCTTTCATTCCAGTGCTGGTTATGCAAACACAAGGAACAAAGAGCAAGGAGCAGTTTCTAATTTTAAAACCCAAAGTGAAATCTATATTTAGAATATTTTTTTCCAGTTCCTATATTTGTTTGCATTTTTTTAAAAAAAGAAGTCCTATTTATAGAAATGGAATTCAAACAAGAATTAACAATTTTTTTCTCCATTTACCTTGCATTATTATTATGGTTTGTTGTGGTAATTATTATTACTAGAAGCAATAGCACTTAGACTTGTGCTTTTACAGCCCTCTTTAAGCAGTTTTTACAGAGTCAGCCTATTCCCCCCAACAATCTGGGTCCTCATTTTACTGACCTTGGAGCTTGGTAAGATTCGAACTGCCAAATTACAGGCAGCTGGCAGTCAGCAGACGTAGCCTGCAGTACTGCATTCTAACCAATGGGTGGCTCTTTTATTTTTTTTAATAATTTATTTATTCAATTTATAAGACCGCCTAACTCAAACAAGTGACTCTAGGTGGTGAATAATCATAAAATCAATTAAAACCAAATGATAACAACAATACAATAGAAAGTTAAATATATATGCCAGAAGATAAAATTATTTATATTTTATTTATTTAGATTTCATATTTCTTAACTGCCCATTTCCCTCAGATTATAATCTATAGATGTTAACATAACCAATAAATGGAGCCCTTAACATACTTGGGACTCCAGGCCCAGGCACACAAAACTTTAAATCTTATGAGAGATCAACAGGATCGAGGCCATCCTCATTTCTGATGAGATATTGTTCCACAGTGCAAGTGCTATGGATGAAAAACATACTCTAAGGTCTCCACCAGTTGACATTCCTTGGTTGGCAGAACCTGGAATATGCTCATTCTGCCAGGTGGGAGAAAACAACTGGGAGAAAATGGTGCCTCTGCTAATCCCATAAATCGCTTTAAACGTGACAACCAACACCTACCCAGTGTTGAAAGGCTGAAAGTACCTTTCTCTGAGGGTTCGAATTTTCCCGCTGGGAGAGCTCTGGTGCAAGGATACAGACAACTGCTTGAAAGCTGGAATCTTTTATTCTCAGGAAGGCTAGAAAAAGCATGACTGCATTCCTGGAGCTAGCTTGCTCTTTGAATCATAAGTTCCCAATTTTATACCTTTTTCCCTCCCTTTGTGTATAAGGTTTGACACTAACATCCTGTCAGTTTGTTTTTCTTTCTGCCAAAAGGCAACCATAAGGAGGTGCGAAAGGGACAGCTTCCTGTATTATCGGTTTTTTTTTCCTCTGATCTCTTGTAGTTTTTTATGGCTTTTTGTAACCTTCTATTTTATTTCCTGCCTTTTGGCTGGTTTGGTATGTTATGGCTTTTGTCTTGGGGCGTGTTTATTAGATTTCTTTTCCTATGCAAGCCTGTTCCATGGCTGGCCTGATGTTCCCTTTCTACACCAGATACATACAACTGCTCTTCAATGACAGCCCCACATAGGGTTGCAGTAATACAATTGAGGGGTCACAAAGGCATAAATAACAGCGAACAGAGCTTCCTGGTCCAGGAATGGGCACAACAGGCATACAACTCAAAGGTACGCAAAGATCCTCTTATTCAAGACTATGACTTGCTCTTGCATCAGGAGTTCAAACGTTAAAAGAAAAAAAATGAATTTTTTTTGCCTGCAAAACATGTTGAAACACAATAACATGTTTTCAGGTGTTGCATGTGTGAAGAAATAACTTCACAGTTAATATTATCTCTTTGCATTTTCAAAGAGGCATAAGGAAAGAACATCAGTTTTAGAAGAGAAGTATTTTTAGCAGAAAGATCTATATATCCAGTGGATGAATAGGACAAGAGGTCTTAACCAATCATTATAACCTTTTCAGCACTTCTCTAGAGAGCAATGAATGCTTTATAGTGGAGGGAAAATCAGGGAACTATGATAATTTCTAGAGTCATTTGAATACTTGTTTCCAAAGCCACAATATGCTGGGTCTTATTCCTAGAAAGTGTACAATTTATTGATATTGTAAGGTAGTACAGGTAGTTCTCAACTTACAACAGTTCATTTAGTGACCGTTCAAAGTTACAACCTGGAGAAGTAACTTATGACCATTTATTGCACTTATCAGGTTGTGCTATTTTGTGATTTTTTTTTCTAGTTCTTTTTTTTTTCAATTCTGGCATCTCCTGCTACAGCGATATCAATAAATTGTACCCTTCAGTTTTCACAACTATGATATCTGGCGTGTTGTGTTCCAAATGATGATCCGTCTGTATTCAAAAGTCCCACAAGGTCTTCACTTTCTCCTTTTTTAACAACTTTTTCCATTGTATGTCCCCACGACTGTTTGGATACAGGTAAGTCATATTATTTATTTATTTATTTATTTATTTATTTATTCATTCATTCATTCATTTGATTTATTTGATTTTCCAATCACTTACAAAATAATAGGTATAAGTATAAACATGAGTAAGAATACAGAAAATAGGTACAAATAAATTGGGACAATAGGACAGGGACAGGAGGCACGATAATGCACTTATGCACGCCCCTTACAGACCTCTTAAATGGATAGTTTGAGGTTAAAGGAGTGGGGGTTTGAGGATGTAACAACAGAGTCAAGTAGTGTATTTTTTACAAAATGACCAGGAGATTAGTTTAGCAACTCGATGATTACACAGATATCCTTTATTAGTATAAGGAGATGGGTGGGTTCATTCTGGCAATATTCAAGTTTCCTTAAAAAAACCAAGGATGTTCTTTTCTAGGTTGATCAATTGAGCCCAACATTTCAATTGCTAATCAATGCAATTAAGTCCCTTTGCCCTTTGCTTTTTCTTGCTACAGTTGTTAAGTGACAAAGGGAACCAGTGAGCGCATGGCGACCGATGAACACCAGCAATGCAGCAAAACAAAATGGCCAGAAACAATGCTTCACCCGCACCATTCGATCCTGCAACCGAAGACTGGGAATCTTACATAGACTGATTCCTCATGTTCCTTGAAGGGAGCGACCTCCATAATATATCTGCACACAGGAAGAGAGCTGTCTTCCTCACACATTGTGGGCCCGTGGTATTCAAGATGGTTAGCGGCACCCACTGACATGAAAACGATGGCCTGGCTGGACCTGGAAAGAATATTGAGGGCTTACTACATACCAACCATCTCCTGCCTCATCAAAAGACATGAATTTTATCAGCGTGACCAAAAAGAGGGTGAGAGCATCGGTGATTTCGTTGCAACTCTGAGGGACATTGCTGGGGTGTGTGAATTCCTAAATATGGATGAAGCCATGAGAGACCAAGTGGTCCTGGGGCTGAGGGATCTTACACTACAAGGTCGATTAATAACAAAACCAAAATAATGCTCCAAGAAGCAATAGAAGAAGCTACCGAAGCAGAAGCAATGCAGAAATCAGCAACTGCCATGCGGAAAATGAACAAAGTGCCACTGGAAAACCAACAAAACACCACCACAACCCACCAAGTTGCATTACTGAAATAAATGAACTTTTGCATGATATTCTAATTTTTTGAGTTTCACCTGTACATTATATTATATTATTATTATGCATCATATGTGTCATATATCATCATGTATCATTTCCTTAAAGGCCCTGTCACACTGCCCAATGGATGCAAAACGGACACAATGGACGAGCAAAATGTTCCATTCGTTGTTATCTGCTCTCAAAGGGGGCAAAAATTTGTATAACCGGGGCAGATAACACGGACGGGGGGAGGACGCAGGGCGGATGGAAAGCGGGTGCGGAATGGAAGCCTAGCAGATGGAAGTGGATGAAAGCAGATGGCACATCCGCAGGGCTTCCTGGGGGCCTCAGCAAAGCGGACGCGGAACGGATGAAGCGGATGCACAGCGGATGCACAGCAGATGAAGCGGATGCAGAGCAGAAGCCTAGCGGATGCACAGTGGAAGCCTAACGGATGCCTGGCGTTAATTGCGCATGCGGGGGGATGCATTGCATAAGCCACGCGGATATAAAGGGAAGCAGCTCGCACATGGCCAGCATTCGGAGGAAAGACCTGATGCAGGATACATCGAGTCCTTGCCTGCCCTGCCTGCATGCCTGCCTGCAAGCTTTGCTGCCAGCCTTCCTGCCAGCCTGCCTCCAAGCCTCCTGGCCAGCCTCCCAGACAGCCTTGCTCTCTGCCTGCCTGCCATTCTTGCTGCCAGCCTGTCTTCCAGCCTCCCTGCCAGCCAGTCTGCCCACCATCCTTGGTGCCTGCCTGCCTGCCTGCCTGCCTGCCTTCCTTCCTGCCAGGCTTCCTGCCAGGCTTCCTGCCAGGCTTCCTGCCAGGCTTCCTGCCAGCCTTGGTGCCTGCCAGCCCCCCTGCCAGCCTCCCTGCCAGCCAGCAACCCCACAACCATGGGGAAGAGGCAAAAGTCTCAGCAACCTGCCACCATCCCTGGCAAGAGGGACAGGGCCACCCTCCTGCCCCCTGTCCCTGATTCTGCTTCTGCTGGGGCTTCTGCTGCTTGGGCTCGCTCTTCTGGTGCTGGAGCTTCTGCTGAAGCTGCTCCTGGCAGTGGTGCTTCTGCTGCTGCATACTCTGCTGTAGCTGCTCCTGGCGGTGGTGTTTCTGCTGCTATGTACTCTGCTGAAGCTGCTCCTGGTCCTGCTGGTCCTGCTGGTCCTGCTCGTCCTGCTCATCCTGCTCGTCCTGATCATGCTCCTGGACTTGCTCGTACTCCTTGTCCTGCTCGTGCTCCTGGTCTTGCTTGTCCTGCTCGTGCTCCTGGTCCTGCTTGTCCTGCTCGTGCTCCTGGTCCTGCTCGTGCTCCTGGTGCTGCTGGTGCTGGTGCTGCTGGTGCTGCTGGGGCTCCTGGTGCTTACTCTGCTGCTGCTGATCCTGGTCCTGCTGATCCTGCTGGTGCTGCTGCTGCTGGTGGTGTGGAGGAGCAGCCCCTACTACCTGGGAGCCCCTCTGATGTGGGCCCATCTGGTCCTGCCAAAGGGAGGAAGAGGTGTATGCGACAACGGGAGAGGAGGCAATACTATATTGAGGAGGAACACAAGGATGAGGTGCTGGAGTGGCTGAGAGAGAATGAATATCTGTGGTGGAAGGGACACTGGCTGTACAGGGACACCAAAAGGAAGCAGGCTGCTTGGAGAGAGAGGGCGGAGAGTATGGGAAGCCACACCTGGTAAGGGAAGCTGTACCTGAAGAAATCTGGCCAGGCCACGGTTAAGCTGACGGACAGAGAGACCTATGTCATGATCAGGTGCAGCTTCCTGGAGGGTGAGATCCGCCACCGAGGAGCACCAGGAGCCCCTCTCACAACCCTCTCTCTCTGGCAGCCTGCTGAGACCCAGTCCTCTTCCGGCCAAGAGTCAGTCCCTGTCTCCAGGCAGGTTTCTGTGGAGCGTGCCATGGTGGATAACCCATGGTGGAGCACGTGGAGGACTCCCTGGTGCGGTGGGAGAAAGGAGACATCGAGTCCACCACAGTCATAGCTGCATCCACACACACCCCAGCTCCATCTCCACAGAAAGGCAGAGAGCCAGACAGCAGGAGGGGCAGAGCCACATTGTCCTGCTGGAGATCAGGGACACCATTCCTACCAGTATAGATCTCCTCTCTCAGCTGCTCCACACTGACTCCTCATCCTCCAACCGCAAGCCCTTCCTCACGGATGTCAACCAGACCCTCAGGAACATGTAGGAACCCCAGTACCAGGTGGTGAAGGACCGGATCACCGAGCTGCTTCACAACCCTCCATATCCAGAGGAACCTGCTCCCACCCAGTCCAGGTCTGCTCCTCCACCTCCACCCCAGGATGATGTCCCTCCCATTCCAAGGCTTCCCACAGCCCCTCACCGACCAGGGCTACGGCTACCAGGAGGTCCAGCAGCACAGGCAGCAGCCCTTCCCAGTCCAGGCACAGAGTCATCGGGCGACACCGTTGCCACCGGTTCCACTGATGCCACCGATGCCACCCACGACAATGATGTCACCGACGACAGCGATGCCACCCATGCCAGTCCTCACCCAGCTGCAGACCAGACAGTTCCACTACACTACTCCTTCCTCCACCCCACAGCCAAGCCCAGCCTCAGTACATCTGTCATCAGTACTGGGGCTGACACCCCATGGCTTGGAGGAAGGACCTCTCAGCATCACGGGTCTGAGCCAGCTGTCTGAGAGCTTCCTCAACACACCGTCCCCTGTTGTCCTCTCGGGGCCAGACACCCCAATGACGATACAGACCAGCACTCCAGCAGCAGCCACCTCCACAGCACCTGGACCCTTCACCCCTGAGACTGGGCACACCTCCGAGTGACCAATAAGAGTGCCAGAGACTGGGTAGCTGGCAACCTGTGGACTTTATTTGGACACTTGACTTGGGTCATTTTTGTTTTATAGCTTGTTGTTCAATAAAGTTTATCTTTGATTCACACACTTGCTTCATTTCTTTTTTTAATAAAGTCTTGGTGGAAACTTTTAGAATTGGTTTAAGCCTTTGCATGCTTGTGCGATGGGTTAAGAAAGCAGTGGGATGGGCAGGGATACCTGTGGGATGGGTAATAGCTGTGGGATGGGTAAGGATAGCAGTGGGATAGATAAACCTCCAGTGCAAGCATAGTGGGACTGTATGGTCCACCCTCCCTGGTGCCACACCTATGGCCCTTTATTATCAATAATAATGTAATAATCATCCACACATGTCAACACAAACACAACTCTTTATTAAATGCCCTGTTCATTGTAGGCCCACCCAACATACATGGCGCAATCTCATCCGTGTGATGAGACAGGCTGAAGGAAGCACCCATTAATCATCTATCATCCTGTCTTGCCACTCCACTGCTCCAGCTGGGGAGTTGCACCAGTGTTTCAGGAGGTTGCGCTGCTTCTTCCCTTCACATGAGGCTCTGTTGGGGACTTGCACATCCTGAGTGTCTATCAGGTTTCGCCCTTGCCTCCATTCCCCAGGCTCCATGTCCCCATTGCCTTGTTGGAGGTCCACGAGCCTGTTCTGCAAGACTGGGTAGGGGGTGCGTATGAGATTGTGCAGGATGCAGCAAGCTTCCACGATCCTCCTCACGGTCTCTGGGCGATGCTGCATGGTGGTGAGAAGTACCTGGAACCTGTTGGCCAGGATGACAAAGGCATTCTCCACCACCTGCCTTGCCCTGGACAGCCTGTAGTTGAATATCCTCTCTTCACGGGTGAGGCATCTGGAGGTGTAGGGCTTCATGAGGTAGGTTCTGAGGGAGAAGGCATCATCCCCCACGATGAAGTAGGGCACATGTTGCGTGTCATTGGGCAGGGGATCTGGATCTGGAAAGCCCATGATGAGGTTGCCTTCCAGCCCCTCCTTGAGGTGACTGGCGTTGTATACCTGGGCATCTGAACATGAGCCGCTGCCTGAAGCATCGATGTACATGAACTTATAGTCAGCATCGACCATGGTGAAGAGGATGATGCTGAAGAAGCCCTTGTAGTTGAAATAAGTGGAGCCCGACTTGGGTGGTGCTTTGCAGGCCACGTGCTTGCCATCGATGGCTCCAACGGTGTGTGGGAAGTTCCACCTCTGATACCACTGCTCTGCAACTTTCTTCCATCCTTCATCAGTGGAAGGGCACTGGAGGAGCTCCTCCTTGTATTCTTCAATGATGGCCTGCACCACTTCTCTGACCACAATGCTGATGGTGTTGTGTGGCACCCTCCAGCCATACTGCATGCTCCTGTAGGTGGTCCCTGAGGCCAGGTGGCACAGAGTGAGTGCCACCTTGGGCCTAGGTTCCAGGCTGGGCCGGAAGTTGGTGTTTGCCTTGGTCATCCTGGGTGTCAGGCGCTGCACAACTTCGTCAAACATGGCTGGAGGCATCCTCATGAAGTTCTGGAATGCCCGAGTGTCTTCGTTCCTGAGCTCCACCTTTAGCTTGTTGTACAGTCCATACTCTGCTCTTCTCCTGATCCATCTTCGGACCCAGACACTTCTTGGCCGCCTCCTTTTCTTCCCGTAGTAAAGTTCACAGAGCCTGTAGATGGCTTCGCACTGTTGCAGAAGGATGGTGGCTGCCAAAAGGACTGTGTTACGATCCACAGTAGACATGACTGGATGCTGTGGAAGAGGAAGAGTCAGATGAAGGCTGCAGAGGTCTGCACAGCTGGGCTGCTGGGCTGAAAGTGAGATGCAGATGATTTGCTCCTCCTTTTTATAGGCAGTATAGGTGTCCCTTTGCATCCTCTAGGCATCCTCTAGGCATCCTCTAGGCATCCTCTAGGCATCCTGTAGACATCCTTAATATCCGAGATAGGTCTCCTCTGTGAACGTTTTTTCCGTTTTAAATGCTTTGTTTCTGCTAGGCATCCGTTCTGCATCCGTTCTGCATCCGTTCTGCTTCCTCCCTGTGTCCGGATGTGAATTGCGCGGATGCGCAGTGGATGCCTAGAGGATATAGCGGATGCATAACGGATGCAGAACGGATGCGTAGCAGATGCCTAGCGGATGCAGAACGGACGAATTGGATACATTTTCCGTGCAAAAGTTTTGAGCAGCTCAAAACTTTCTGAGCGGATGAAACATCAATAAATGGATGCTGGACGGATAGAGAGGAAGCAAAACGGAGGCAGTGAGTACATCACGTTAACCAACGGATGGCAAGCTTTTTTGTCCGTTTTACATCCTCTTTGTATCCATTGGTGCAGTGTGACAGGGGCTTAAAGGTCCCTTTTCAGCCTTATGGGTTGTCTGTGTCTACCTCAATCTCATGTCACCTACTAGAGGCCTGGGAATTTGAGGGTTCTGCCCAGGATCATAGCTCTTCCTAGTACTGGACTCCTCTGCATGGAGACTTCTGATGTTATTCCTGGGATTTGTAGGAGCCACTCTCTCAGCTTAGGAATCACAGCTTCAAGTGGGATCACCACTGAGACCACTTTGGCCATGATTTTCCATATCTTCTCCAGTTCCTTCTCCAAACACTGGTGCTTTTCATATTCCTTCTTGCTGATGTTGCTGTCACTTAATATAGTTACATCATCACCACCAGGTGTTCTGTGTTAATATACTTACCTGCAATTGGTCGGTCCATGGTGGCAGGAAATTTGAAGAGCCATCACTGACCACAACCGCAGCAGCCCTTTTTATAGTTGGGCTGCTTGCCTGTTTCTGTTGTCTTGATTCCAGCAGCTCCCTGTTTGTTTCTCTCTCTATTGGGTGGGGGTGTTCCATCTTTTTCTTGGGCCGTAGTTTTTTCTTGCTTGGCATGCCCTAGTGATATATCCCCACCGTTCTCAATGTTTGCAGTTTGTATCTAGGAGATGGCACTCAGAACGTGGATGGTTCCCCTTGCAACCAGCACAACAAAATTCCTTCCTTTTTCTGTTCCGGTCTCTTCTGCCCTACTCCAAACAAAGTTGGTTTACCCCTTCTTCTTCATCGTCACCTTCTGATGGGGAGTCAATGTCCTCGTGGTGGGTTGTTTGTTGTTCAGGAGTGGCTTGACAAGAGGAATATGACATTTGAAGCCCATGTCCAGGATCCATCTCTGTCTGGTGGCTCTTGATGCACTGACTCCAGCCTCAGTCCACTCCTTGTGAAAGTCCCCAACACTTTTGAATGGCCTTTTCCTGACAATCCTCTCCAGGCTGCTGCTTGTGCACCTTTTTCTTCCACACTTTCCCCTTCCCCATAACTTTCTATCAATGTGCTTTGATACAGCACTTTGGGAACATCCAACTTTTGCAATTACCTTTTGAGGCCTTCCCTCCTTATGGAGGGTTTCAGTGATGGTTTTCTGCACAACTGTCAGGTCAGCAGTCTTTCCCATGATTGTGATTCTTAGTGAACCTGACTGAGAGACCATTTAAAGGCTCAGGAACCCTTTGCAGGTGTTATGGCTTCATTAGCTGATTAGAATGGGAGACATTGAGTCCAGAATATTGAACCTTTTCACAATATTCTAGTTTTCTGAGATTGTGGATTTGGGGTTTTCATGAGCTGTAAGCCATAATCATCTCAATTATGACACATCACGGCTTGAACTATCTTGCTTTGCATGTAATGAGTCTACCTCATATATTAGTTTCACCTTTTAAGTTGCATTACTGAAATAAATGAAGTTTTGCATGATATTCTAATGTTTTGAGTTTCACCTGTAATGTAGGGTAGAGTAGGGTAAGTGTAATATAATGTGGTATGATGTGGTGTGGTACAATATATAATATAATATAATATAATATAATATAATATAATATAATATAGTAATGTAATATAATAAATATAATATAATAAATATATAATATAATATCATGTAATGTAATATAATGTAATAAATCAAATTCTAATCTAATCTAGCTATATTATAATTAATACAATAAAATAATATATTGACTGTTTCCTAGTATGATTTGATTGCTTAATGTACCCTATGACTATCATTATGTGTTGTACCTGATGATTCTTGACTCTTGACTAATGTATCTTTTCTTTTATGTACACTGAGAGCCAAAAGAAATTCATTGTAAGTCCAATCACACTTGGCCAATAAAGAATTCTCTTCTCTTCTCTTCTCTTCTCTTCTCTTCTCTTCTCTTCTCTTCTCTTCTCTTCTCTTCTCTTCTCTTCTCTTCTCTTCTCTTCTCTT
>BLBF01000032.1:62339-94212 GCA_015471245.1 Laticauda colubrina | reverse complement strand
ATACCTTTGGGTTAAGATAGCTGTGGGATGGGCAGGGATACCTTTGGAATGGGTTAAGATAGCTGTGGGATGGGCAGGGATACCTTTGGGTAAAGATAGCTGTGGGATAGATAAATCTCCAGTGCAAGCATAGTGGGACTGTATGGTCCACCCTCCCAGCTGCCACCCCTATGGCCCTTATCAATTACAATGTAAGCATTGATCCACACATGTGAACATAAACACAACTCTTTATTAAACGCCCTGTTCATTGTAGGGCATCCAAACATACATGGCCCAATCTCATCCGTGTGATGAGACAGGCTGAAGGAAGCATCCATTAAGCATCTACCATCCTGTCTTGCCACTCCACCACTCCAGCTGGGGAGTTGCACCAGTCTTTCAGAAGGTTGCGCTGCTTCTTCGCCTCACGTGAGGCTCTGTTGGGCCCTTGCACATCCTCAGTGTCGATCAGGTTTCACCCTTGCCTCCATTCCCCAGGCTCCATGTCCCCATTGCCTTGCTGGAGGTCCACGAGCCTGTTCTGGAAGACTGGGTAGCGGGTGCTCATGAGATTGTGCAGGATGCAGCAAGCTTCCATGATTCTCCTCAGGGTCTCTGAGCAATGCTGCATGGTGGTGAGAAGTACCTGGAACCTATCGGCCAGAATGCCAAAGGCATTCTCCACCACCCGTCTTGCCCTGGACAGCCTGTAGTTGAAGATCCTCTCTTCACGGGTGAGGTATTTGGAGGTGTAGCGCTTCATGAGGTAGGTTCTGAGGGAGAAGGCATCATCCCCAACGATGAAGTAGGGCACATCTTGCGTGTCCTTGGGCAGGGGTTCTGGATCTAGGAAGCCCACCATGAGGTTGCTTTCCAGCCCCTCCTTGAGGTGACTGTCGTTGTATACCTGGGCATCGGAAGATGAGCCGTTGCCTGAAACATCGATGGACATGAACTTGTAGTCAGCATCGACTATGGCGAAGAGGATGATGCTGAAGAAGCCCTTGCAGTTGAAATAAGTGGACCCCGAGTTGGCTGGAACCTTGCAGGCCACGTGCTTGCCATCGATGGCTCCAACGGTGTGGGGTGAGTTCCACTTCTGATACCACTGCTCTGCAACTTTCTTCCATCCTTCTTCAGTGGTGGGGCACTGGAGGAGCTCCTCCTTGTATTCTTCGAGGATGGCCCACACCAATTCTCTGACCACAAAGCTGATGGTGCTGGGTGGCACCCTCCAGCCATACTGCATGCTCCTGTAGGGGGTCCCTGAGGCCAGGTGGTGCAGAGTGAGTGCCACCCTGAGCCCAGGTTCCAGGCTGGGCGGGAAGTTGGTTTTTGTCTTGCTCAGCCTGGGTGTCAGGCACTGCAGAAGTTCATCAAACATGGGTGGAGCCATATTCATGAAGTTCTTGAACGCCCGAGTGTCTTCGCTCCTGAGCTCCACCATCAGCTTGTCGTAAAGTTGGTACTGTGCTCTTCTGGCTAACCATCTTTGGACCCAGACTTTTTTTGGGTGCCTCCTTTTCTTGCCATAGTAGAGTTCACAGAGACTGTTGATGGTTTCGCAGTGATGCAGAAGGATATTGGCTGCCAAAAGGATTTTGTCGCAATCCATGCTGGAGATGACTGGATGCTATGGAAGAGGAAGAGGAAGGCTGCAGAGGTCTGCACCGCTGGGCTGCTGGTCTGAAAATGCGAAGCAGGCGAGTTACTTCCCCTTTTTATAGGCAGTATAGGTGTCCCTTTGCATCCTTTAGGCATCCTCTAGGCATCCTCTAGGCATCCTCTATGCATCCTTAATATCCGAGATAGGTCCCCTCTACGAACGTTTTTTCCGTTTTAAACTTTTTGTTTCCGTTCTGCATCCGTTCTGCATCCGTTCCGCGTCCGTTCTGCTTCCTCCTTGCGTCCGGGCGGATGGGAGTTGCGCGGATGCACAGCGGATGCCTAGCGGATATAGCGGATGCATAACGGATGCGTAACGGATGCATAACGGATGCGTAGAGGATGCGTAGCGGATACAGAATGGACGAATTGGATACATTTTCTGCGCAAAAGTTTTAGGCAGCCTAAAACTTTTGGAGCGGATGAAACGTCAATAAACGGATGCTGGATGGATTGAGAGGAAGCCAAATGGAGGTAGTGAGTACATCGCGTTTTAGAACGGATGGCAAGGTTTTTTTTCCGTTTTGCTTCCTCTTTGCATCCATTTTTGCAGTGTGACAGGGCCTTAATGTAGAGTGTTCAGTGTAATTTTTAAACCATGCTCATACTACCTTTACAGAAGCAAAAATGTTCCCTTTTAATGTTGACTGATGTGAGAAAACTGCCTCCTCTGCCATCGACTAAGTATTATTTGCTATTATCTGGGACTTGAATATTGTCAAAACAACTCAACAATGATTTATTAAAGTAAATAGCATAAATCTGTCAGTTCAAACAAACAAGGGATGAAATAGACTTGAGAGACATTAATGTTTCTCAAGAAATCACTGGTGTAGTAAACTCAATAGTGAAGGCATGTATGGAATAGAATCTCCCATGGCTTTTCTTTTGGCCTGTCCCCTTTCTTGTCTGTCCCCAAATTTGGTCCAGAATTTCTTCTAGGGCTGATTTCAGGCATGGAGAGGTTAATGATGGGACCCAGAAGAAGGGCCTTCTCCATGGTGGCTCCCTCCTACTGGAACATCCTTCCCCCAGAGATGAGACTGGCCCCCACTCTGATTCTCTTCCAGAAGGCGCTGAAGACCTGGTTCTGCCACCGAGCCTGGGGAACCCAGAACAGGATGGAGATCATTAAATGTCTCATGTAATCTGCTGTTTCTGTGGGGAGGTGGAGGTGGGGGGGGTGATTTTACTATATTAATTTCTTTCATTTTATGAGTTTTATTGTGGTTTTACTTGCTGTAATCTGCCTTGAGTCATCATGATGAATAGGTGGCAATACAAATCAAATCAATAAATAAATAAATTGAGGGAGATAGAATTTATTCTTCTGGCATATTATGTATGGCATAAGAATGACATAATTGGATGGCTAATGTTGATAATGAAAATGAAAAGTATCATTTCCACCTGCATATGATGGGTAAAAACTTATTAAATATATTTATTTGTTAGTTTATTAAATTTATGTGCTACCTATCTCATCAGAGGTTAATTTGGTCAGCTGACAAACATTAAAACTACTACATATTAAAATAATAAAACAATAAACAATAGTAAATACCATTAAAAGGTGGGGATGTGGGGAACATGAAGCACATGGGCAGAGATGAGGTCATTCCTAATCCAACAGCCCCCTCAATGGTGGTATCAGTTCGGAGTGGTTCGGTTGAACCGGTAGTAAAGAAAAAGCCTCCCATGATCAGCTGAGAGGAGGAAAAAAGCCTCAGACAATCCACTGAGAGGACAAAGAAGTTAAAAGTGCAGGATTGGCCCTCCCACCTGCCCCTGCACTTTTCTGTTCTTTATCCTCTCAGCTGATTGGCACTGCAGGCCTCAGCTGGTGTGAGGAAAGCTGTGTGCACACGTTAGGTCCACACGCACACATATGCAATCACCGAACCAGTAGTGGAACAGGTAGGATCCCACTGCTGAGCCACCTCCATAATGGTGAACACCTGTTGGGGAATAAGGTCAATTGACAGAGTTAGGATTTTATGCCATTACAGAAAGCCCAAAGGCTGGGTACAGATTTCACCTCAGGTGTGCAATGTTCCAAAAGACCAAACCCATGCTAGAAAAGGCTCTTCTTCTGGACCCTATCAGCTGAAAATCCTTAGCTGACTGGGCCTGCAGCATACCACTCCTGTCAACATGGAAGAGGTGGACGAGTACCACTGGGGTGAGATGGTTCTTCCAATAGCCTGGACCCGTACCATGAAGGGCTTTAAAGATCATAATCAACACATTGAATTACACTCAGAAATAAATCAGTAAAAAAGTTGAAGCACATTGTCCTCCATCCAGACTCCCACAGAGTTCAGGCACTTTGAGAGGGCAGGGATAGCATCACTGGGGTCACCAGGTATGGAAATATAGAGTTGAGGATCATCCATGTACTGATAATACTTCAACCATGGTGAGAAGAAGCCTCTGGAAACACTCCCAACTGATCCCATGAGCCCAGCCTGACGAGCAGGGCTTATAAATGGAAATTTGGGGAGCAAGATCCCTGAAGGTCATGAGAGATTCTCAGACACCACTGTCACCCTATCTCCCCTGCCCTGGAGTCTTGGCTAAACTCATCCAGACAGATTTCTGAAAGTGGAACTCTTTCTCTCACACACACCCAATTCCAGAATCAACCAGGTCTAGGTGATGCATACTCTGCTTCTTCAATATTTATTTAAGTGTTCTCTATGTTGGGCCCTAATAATATATTCATTTTTAAAAAAAAACCTGACTTGTTTCTTATGTTAATGGGCATGTACTTTGCTTGGCACAAAGACTAAGACTTCTATAAGCAAAATTAAGAAAAACTCATGTGCTGCTATTTTCAAAATTATAATTATTTACTAAACTAAGGAAGCTCCTGTTCTCTCTCTCTTTCTCTCTCCCTCTCTCTCCCTCTCCCCCCCCCCCCCCCATTTCTTCTTTCTGGCTCAAATTCTTATCAAAAGATGTAGTAAGAACTGGCAAGCTTAGTGTTCCTAATGGATGGAAATCTCAGCCAAGTTGCTCAGTCCTTGCTATTTCTATTCCCTAATGATTTCAAAATTATCAAAAACAAAAAACAAATGCCAAGCAGTTTGGCGCTTTTATATTGTTTTTATTATTATTACTATTACTTTATTAAAGATATATATGAACTGAGTTTTATCATGCATGAATTAGTTTGTGGAATGTTCACCCTAATGGACTTCATCAATTAAGAAAGACAATTTGAAACAAAGAAAAGTTAGAAACCTTTAGGACTTTCTTCTCAAAGGAATAGTAATTATTTATTTATTTTTGTCAATTCAAAGGATGTTACAAATAGCACTTTTATTCTAATAATTCACCTGAATGAAATTTAAGTATAATTTATACATTGTTCCAAAGGGTTTTTTTTTTTTCAACTTTTCTATTGCAACTTGAGGAATTATAAAAAAAAATCACCCAAGACAGATTTGATGTTGCTAATTTAAACTATGCATCTCCAAAACAATCTTGTGCTGATTATTTGTAAATTAAAGTATGTATTTCTAAATTGCTGTTTAGGTCAGGGGTGTCAAACTTACCCCTGTCACAGAGGCATCACGTGATGTATCGGGGACTTTTTCCCCTTCACTAAACCATGCATGGGAATGGCCAGAGCATGACACATCCAGCCCATGGGCTGGGAGTTTGCCAACCCTGGTTTAGATGGTATCTGAAACTACTTAGATTTTGACAAACGTATACATAACAGGAGAAATACCTCCCTAGATAAAGAAAATATTAAATGATAATGATGAATGACAACAACAACAATAATAGGGTCTGATAGATGTTGACTGAAAACTATTAACTTATTGTGGAGTGATATATAAGAATATTGGAAATGTACTATATCTATCATTGGCATTTTTTAAAGGGCCAGATTTCACCCCTCCACTGACTCTGCCAATACAACTGGTAGGTCTGCAGGTCAAGGAATATGACAGGCAATGAATAGTGGAAGCCCACTAGCAAGGAGCCACTGATTGGAAGCTTATCAGAGATTCTGGCCTGAAAATCTGTTCACCCATTTTTAGTTTACAGGCCATATAAAAAATTAGTAATGGGTTACATTTAATCCATAGGCTGAAGGTTACCAAGCCCTGCTTTTCATAACAGAATTTACAGTATTATAAAGATTACAGAAGAGGGAGAATTAAATACTCATCCTATAACAAAAGTTTGAATTTATTTATTCATTATTGAAATGATAATATTTAGGATACTGCTCAAACATATTCTTTGTTAGGGGTTATATTGAAATATTTAGGGGTAAATATTGAAAAAATATCTGTAATTGTCATAGTTATTATTTTTATTTTATTTATTTATGTGGGTGATTATCACTGTGACAGAATATTATTAAATTATACATCTGTAGATTTATATGAAAAAATAAATAAAGTTAGAGCATTGTGGTTTAAATCTTATGGCTGAATGAACATGTCTCACCGGACTTCTGCTTTGGAGCAGATAAGAGAATAAAATGATCTGCTTTTCAAGCCAGTGATGTTATTCATTCATTCATTCACAGAAATGTATACAAAGTGCATAGGAAGTTGTACATACAAGGAAAGCGTAAGAATTTAGATACTCTATTAAGACACAGGCCACTTTGATTTATTTTGTATATGCTTACATCACACTGGAAAACAGGATGCTTCTGCTACCTCAGATGAAAGGTCCAATTAGATTAGTTTGGTTTCCAAATACTAACTACCAGGTGACTTTTAAAAGCTTACATAGTTAGACCACAAAAGGAACGGCCTTTCTTCCTATTTATCTCTGGCAGCATCTGATTTTTTGAGGCACATTGCAGGGGTGTGTACAAACCACAAGATATGGGTCAGATTCCAATTCTTCATTTCAAAGCAAAATTGGGTAACCCAAACTCTTGACTAGCATAAACGGCTGCAGCCTTTTTTCATTTTTAACAGAATGAGAAATAATTAGAGGCACATTAAACCTTCTTGGAGAGATAAAACCTACCTAATATTAGAGATGGCTTGATGGCTTTCAGAATTGGTTTCTTTATATTTTCCTCAACCATTGGTGCAAAATATATCTTTTTTTTAAAAAGAGAGAAATAAATAATATTTTCACACATAGTGCTTTTTCTATCAGGATGAAGCCTGTCATGTTTTAGGCAAATATGGCCAGGAAAAAGGGGTAGAAGGTATTAATTAAGAAATATTTGTTGGAAGAAAATATCCATCTGGTTCAGGGAGAAGGACACTGGAAACATGGAGGCTGAATGGAAAGATGGTTTATTGATGAAGCAGAACCACATGTGATTCTGGACAGTTGACAAAATGGGGTTGAGAGTGGGTGGTTTTTATATCTTCTTTGGGCTTTGTATTTGAGTTTCCTGTTCCTGTGCAAGAACATGTCCTATAATATTCTATTGGCTGTTTTCAGATTCCTATGGGGTCATGTTGGGGTTATGTAGGGGTCATAGTTGGCTCTATAGGCAAAAGAGGAAATGCAAATTCTAGGTGCTTGTCTGAACTAATCTGGTCAATCTCTGGCTTATTGTTTATCTGAGCTTCTATGTTTATGTGACTGAAGTTTGAACTGTTCTGGGTAGTGCAATGAAGGAGTTTATATTCTGAAAGGGTGTTGGAGAATTCCTGTTGTGGTTAATGGCTTTTGTCCTGTGTTGGATCTTGAGTGAGGGGCTGCTTTCTAATCCTACCATTCTTCCAAGGAGTTTCAAAATATCCTATCTTGAATGGATTTCTGCCTGCAGTATATGCTTTGCTTATGAATAGAGCTATTTAGATACTTGTCTTCCTCTTTCAATAAGCTCTTTATCTCTTAAGTTCTGGTATCTGCTGTGGGCTATTACAGAAATACTTGTGGGCTGCTTTCTGTCTTCTAAAATATGTTTCTCCATTTCTCCTTTAGGGAAATATAATATTCTGCCTTTTTTAATATTTCCCAAAATATTTTATTTTTCTGGGGTGGGGGTTTCCCACATAACCAATCTTTTATGCAAATCATAATTTCTATAGAAAAAGACCAGACTATAGAGTTTCTTTGAGTTTAATCTATATACCAACTCTTTTGCTTTAATATAGATCTCTATAGAGATCTATGTCAAAGCAAAAGAGTTGGTATATTGACTATTGCTATTGCTGAAATTCAGCTTTTTTCCCCTCCTTATATAGAACTGACAATATTAGCTTAAGAATAAGCAGATGAATCAAATGTCAGGTCTCAAGTGTCATGAAAGAACAGCTGATTATTGATTTTACAATTATAGTTTTAATTCCAAAATGCTTGTAGAATTCTTTGCTTCATTATTTAAATACTACGGACTTTGATTTGGGTGGATGTGTTATTTGACCCAAATTGTTCCTAAAGCTAACTTCCTCCCTCCCTCCTAGACAAAGAAAAATGTCAGGCTCTGTACACCTGTGATGCAAATAATATTATTAATATGGATTTCTTGATCCTAACTTACCATCAAATCCAAGAATTGCATTTCAATGCTCAAAACTTCAAAACAATGATAATGCAGACTTTGGAGGCTCACAAATGAAATTTGATCACGACAGAACAACACCAGACCTCACACTTTACAAATCACCCAAAGGGGAAATTGCAAAGTTGAAGTTGAATCTCGCTGTTTTATCCTACCTGGTATGCAATGTAGACTTAGGGCCTTGCAATTTTTATCTTTTTCCAAAATAGAAGAATGGGTACTTGTTTTATTCAAATGAAGAGAAGGTGTCCCAGCCCTTGCTTGCAGGCATAATTTTCTTATAAATTCCTTACTCAGCAAGGCTGGGAAAAACTCCAGTCTGAATCTCTGAGGAGTTGATGTTAGTTTGACCACCTTGAAGTAAAATTGTTTGACGAATTATAAAGCTGCTTCCTGTCCTCCTAGCCTAGGACACTGAGCCTTTTCTTCATGAAATCTAAAGATTTTTTAAATTAAAAAAAAAGGGGGTTAGGGTAGGAAGCAAAATAGGAGTATCGCCATTTTCCCTTCTCCTGTAGGAAACCCTGTATGGTTCTTCAAACAAAACAAAACAAAGTAAAACAAAACCCATACTTAATTGTCTTGTAAAGGAGAAGTGATATAAGACAATATTCTCATAAATGATAAAAGAGAACAAATTTAAAAAATGATGACAAAATATTTGCATATATTAGTAGAGAAAAAAAAGCAAGATGGATATAAACTTCAATATTATTGTAACTGGATGAGAGTATAATAACTACAGCAGCAGCAGAGAGTAGATAAATCAGAGGTGGTATTCAGCAGTTTCTGACCAGTTCTGGAGAACCAGTAGTAGAAATTTTGAGTAGTTCGGAGAACCAGCAAATACAACTTCTGACTGGAGATTTTACAGTATCCTTCCCCTGCCATGCCCACCAAGCCACACCCACAGAACCGGTAGTAAAACAAATTGAATCCCACCACTGAGAGAAACATTTTTCGAACAATAAACCAAGGCCATTAAATCAAAGCAGGGGCTCTTTTTTTAGAAGAGACTTTGGAGTTTTGCTGAACACTTGTCCAAGACTGATTGGCTTTCTACTGGTTGTAAAGATAGAATTAATTTTGAATTGGAAAGGAATAAAGTGAACAGCCTGGCATTTTGTGGGATCCTCATGGTTTTTCACTTATAAATGTACAGAGCCTGATTAGTGTTAAAGGCTCAAAGTGACAAAGTCAAGTATTAATGTTAAAGTCTGTGGGTTGTAAATCAATAGTTTAAATAAATGATTTGAATTGTTCATTATGGAAACTTCATTCTGAGAATAATTATATGTCTAAAAGTCAAAGTGAGATTTAAGTCTTCTGTTGATCTACAAAGATTTGGCAGACATCATACATACTTAATCAGTTACAATATACCTCTAGGCTTTAGAATGTAACTTCCTTATACTAGGAAATTCATTAAATGATGTGTGTTTGTTCATATTTGTTCATTCTACTGGCCATATACCATGTGTAGGCTCTGTTTGTAAAACTGCCTGCTGAGGGTTAATGCTTGGCCGTGCACTGGAAAATCATCCTTTCACAAGTCCATTAAAAACTCACAGTGCAGCATAGACATTTCATGCTCTTTTCTTGAAGAGAAATTGTTCCGCAATGAGCTGCTTTGGAAATCAGACAGAAATGAATTGTGTGAAAGGCTTCTAGTGAAATGAAATGGGATCCTAATCACACAAAAGGAGAAGAAGGAACCAATATCCTAAGTAGGAGTGTCAAATTGTGGGCCAGATGCATTATGCACAGGCCATTCCTACCCCAGTTCCATGAAGGGAAAAAATATTGCGACACATCAATGTGACAGCAATGTGACATGACGAGTTTGACACTTGTGCCTTATAAGAAAAAAAAGGCACACCTCCCAACACCAAATCAAACCAAACTAAACAAAAACCACAAGCAGGAGTTAGTTGAGGGAGTTAGGGTTGTATGCTAAAATTGTATTTGGTAAATGCATTTAGACATTGTCATTAAAAGTATCAGGTCGACTTTTAAAAAACAACCATGGTATTAGAAATCTGAATCACTTTTCAGCTTTATCGTTTCATGAAGATAAATAAGATGTTATTACAGCTTACAACCATTCGTTTACTGACTGGAGTTACAACAGCACTGGAAAAAAAGTGACTTATGACAGTTCTTCACACTTATGACTGTTGCAGCATCTTCATGGTCACATGATCAAAATTCAGCTGCTTGGCAACTGGCATGTATTTAGGACGTTTGCGGTACCGTGGGGTCATGTGATCATCATTTGTACCCTTCTTAGCTGGCTTCTGACAAGCTAAGCCAAAAGGATAAGTCAGATTCACTTAATGACTGCATGATTCATTTAACAGAAATGATCCACTGAACAATTGTGACGAAAATATGGTAAAATAGAACAAGACTCCTTTAGCAATTGTTTCGCTTAGCAACAGAAATATTCTGTACACAAATTAAAACAAATTTAGAGCCATGATTTATCTGTATCAACAAAAATTATGACTATTTTTTATGTTTTAAATATAATTTATCAGTAGCATTCAGAATAGGTCTCTTTGGTAACTTTTGGGAAAAAATCTAGTCTAGTCAGGATGTATCATTTTGGTTTAACAATATTTTCTTCTATTGTCATGAAAAGCTTATAATTTAAGTTCAGAAAAGAAATAGGTCTGTATGAGGATGATTGAATTGAATATTTTCCTTTCTTAAAAAAAATGAAGAGATAAACATTTCTTTTCATGACAGATTCCTGAATTTTATATATTACTTAAGTTAAAGTTGAAACATTTTTTTCCTTGATATCTTATACTATACTGCAGAAATACTGTTAGATCCTGGAGGTTTTTCAAATTTAGTTTTTTAATTGCCTCCTCAGTCTCATCTTCATCTCATCAGTTATAGAACTAAATTAAAACTGATTAAGAATTTACCTTTAATCTGTTCATTTTCTAAGCACATTCAACCAATTTTTTAAGTTGTTCAAATAGACTTCAGTCTTTTCTGGATCAGTTGTCAGTTTACTATATAACATGGAATACTAATTCATATATTTTTACGTTTCTCCTTCTCTGTGTTTGGTTCTATCTCAAATAAAAGTGATAGTTTTTTTAAAAAAAAATTCTGTTCTTTATGCAATTGATAAGCCAGTGATTTCCCTGACTTCCTGCTATTTTTAAATGTTACATATAATTTTAATTGATCAATTTTAGAATCAATAAAGTTCATTCTGTATTGCTTTATCTTTTCTTCTAAAGGAAAGATTGTGTTAATATTAAGTCTTGATTCAAATTGCTTCAAATCATTCATTAATATATTCTGCTGTTTTTGCATGGCTTTTTATTTAAAATCAGAGAGATAAACAAACCTCTCATAAATATTTTACTAATATCCATATTGTAGATAAGAAAACATCAGGAGTTAAATTGATTTGGAAGAAGCTCAACATGGGGATGCAATCTTGTGTAAGAAAAGGGACCACTTAGGTATCATAAATGCAGAGAATTTACAAGAGTATCTGTTAGCCATGGTTAATTCAAAATCTTAAAACCTTTGCAGCAACTTTTGTCTTTTGTCAAAAGAGTAAACTTTCCCAACTAAAAAAAAATTGTGGTTTAAATGCAATCTTTCCTTGTTTTTATAACAGCAGAATCACTCTGGATTCCAACTACTCTTCCTTGCAGTATATAATATGCAGCAGTGGTATTCTACCTGGTCAGACTGGTTCTATAGAACTGGTTATTACAATTCTGCACAGTTTGGAGAACTGACAAATCGTGCCACTGGCTGACCCTGCCCCTCCTCAGTCACTCCTTACCATCCAACTTGCCTGCATTGTGCTTTTGGTTAATTTTTGGTAAGTTTGGTAAGCTATTTTTTCCTCCAACGATCAGCTGTTTTGACTATAAGCTGAGCCAAGAGATTAAGATTAGCTAGAGTACAGGAAATTGTTGGATTTCTTGCTTTCTAGCTAATCTAAATAACTGTTGTGGTGCTTTGTCTTTGTCCAGGAGGCTTCCCTGAGAGGCCCAGTCAGGAGTGGTATTCAGGGAGTTGGCAGGGGAGAAGTGGCCTCAGAGCACAGCTGAACCTTCCTTAGTACTGAAGCTTCTATTTTGCAGTACAGACTCAGGCAGCAGAATGATTCTGTGATTCTGTGAGCAACTCAATCTGCCTGCCTACTTTGCCTGATTTTGTGTAAAAGTTGCTCTTTTTAAAATAAAAAAATCAGTAGTTACGTACATGGTGTGTTATGAGTTAATTTTGTGAGTTTCCTTGCAAGTAAATTTTATGTGACAGACTCAGGCAGCAGATTGCAGAAAGATAGGTCTCTGAGTGAATCTGTGATTCTGCAAGCAACTCAATCTCCCTACCTGCTTTGCCTGATTTTGGGTAAAAGTTGCTCTTTTTTATAAAAAAACCAATATTTACATAAATATTTACAATATTTACATATAAGCCATGCCTGGCCAATCATGTGACCATCAAGCCATGCCCAGTCAGCAAGCCATGCCCACCCAGTCACATGACCACCAAGACACACCCACAAATTAGGCCATGCCCACAGAACTGGTTGTTAAAAAATTTGAATCCCACCCCTGATATGTACTTTGAAGCCTTGTGTGATGACCCAGAGCATAACACAAATGTAACAAAATGCAAAATATAAATAAATGTCCTTTAATGCCTCCAATTTGGTCCCAATGTTCAATAATATTCAGTTGGAGATAAAATGTACTCAAAAATAGTCTTCAAAAGAAAACAATACAGTCCAAACTTAATGAGCAGATAGAGGTGAAATAACAAACCAAACAAACTATAATGATGAAATTTCCACAACAGAACAGGAGAAATATTTACCAAATTCAAGGAGATAACAAGGTACAATCTGTTGGAAGGATGCCAACCAAGATAACTTCAGACCAAAATAAAACACGTTTTGTTTCCAGTGTTTGCCAATATGCAGGTCCAAACTCTTATTCAGTTGTCACAGGCGCAGCCCATGAAGAAGACCAAGGCCCTCTCCTCCCAAGTAGACCACGTCTCTCCCTTATCTTCTCCTCCCTGCATGCCCTAGGATTGATAGGGGATGGGTCTGGATCCTCCTTTGACTGCTCACTCAGCCTCTGCCCTTCCCCAGCCTCCTCCACAACCTCCGGAGCTACACTTCCACTCCCTGTCAGCTGTTCCTCCTCTCCCTCAGAGTCAGTCTCCACCAGGGACATGACACCTTGTGATAATCTGCCTGCAACTTATGTTTCTTATTTTGGAAAATAAAAATAAAAAGACAACTGTACAGTATATTTCTATATATTGTCGATCAGTGTTACAATGATCAAGATCCTTATATTGAAATGGCTGAAATGAAATATAAAAAAGAAGATGAAATAAATAAACATGTCTCTAGACTGGTCAAAGATGACAGGGAAACCACAACATTTATTTAAATAAAACTTGTTCAGTAGCATTGCAATAGCATTTAGGTCTATATACTGTACCACTCCATAACTCTTTATAGCACTCACTGGGATTTTTTACAGTATAAAAGCTTTATTTGCATATTGCCCCCAACTATCTGGGTCCTCATTTTATTGACATCAGAAGGATGGAAGGCTGAGTCAAACCTGAGCTCTGTCAAAATCGAACTCCAGACTGTGGGCAGAGTTTGCCTGAAATACTTGCAATATTTTCTATAGGATGTGGACACAAGTATTTTAATAACTTCTACACTTTATTTACTTTCATAGATAATTTGAGAAAATAAAGTGGATAAAGTGTTTCCTACTTATATAACCAATTAAAGCATAAAATATGATAAAGAAATAACTCAGGATCTTTCCAGCATTATGGGAGGACCTTCCTTTGTTCAGATCTGAATAAGTCTGTGACTCAGAGAGAATTGAACTCTGTGTCTTTGTGCTGAAACAGATCTAGTCAACCTGAATAACAGTATGTACGTTTTCAGAAACCATAAATGAATTGAGGCCTTCCTCACAAATATTGTATGTGGAGAAATAAAAATAGTCATTGCATCCTCCTACCTCCATCAGAGAAGGCTGTTGGTTCTGGTGGGATTTTTTTTTTATGTGTGTGTGTTTGTATTTGTGTAAAAAGGATTCAATGAAAGCATGAACATTTGTGCTTAAGTGACTTGTGTCAATTGATGTTTCTTCATTTAATAGCCACATATTGATCAGCCTTATAACATGTTGCCATGCCTTATTAAAAATAAAACTTTCAGAAGGGCTATACATTTTAGTCATAGAAGAAATGAAGTCTATGCAGATAAATTTTAATGTCAATATTTGTATGGTTGGCTTTAGTTTTATATATTTGTTAAATACAAATAAAGCAACACTTTTAAAAGTGCCAGAAATTGCTTCTCCCTTTTGGCAGTTTTTCAGCACTCTTTGCAAAAAAAATGCCTCTTGGTTTATTTCCAGAGTGATAACGTTTTCTCATCAAACTTCACTGGCTATGGACATTATAACTTCCATCCACTGTGCATCTTGCTGGGGAAAGCAAGGGAGGCAGGTAATAGGATACACACAAAATACACAATATCATCATGGCTTCTTAATGATATCCAGGTGTGAGTAGTAGATGGGATTATCTATTGTCATAATTCAGAAAGAGACATCAGACAGGATCAAGGTTAAAGCCCATGTCACACTGCACCAACAGATGGAAAGAGGATGTAAAACGGAGAGAAACACTTGCCATCCATTGGTAAACGCGATTCATCCGTTCTGTACTCACTGCCTCCGTTTTTCATCCTCTTTATCTGTCCAGCATCCGTCTACTGAGGTTCCATCCGCTCAAAAAGTTTTGAGCTGCTCAAAACTTTTTGAGCGGAAAATGTATCCAACGCGTCCTTTCTGCATCTGCAACGCATATGGGGAACATCCGTTCTACATCCATCGTCATCCGTTACGAGTCCGCTATATCCGCTAGGCATCCGCTGTGCATCCGCGCAACTCAAATCCGTTCCAGCGGAAAACGGACAAGGGGAGGAAGCGAAACGGACGCAGAACGGACACGCAGCGTTAGTAGCACGGACGGAGAAAGGATGAAAGTGGATGCAGCTCCCAAAGAAAGCATTTAAAATGGAAAAAACATTCGCAGATATATCTCAGATATTAAGGATGCATAGAGGATGCCTAGAGGATGCAAAAGGACACCTAGTGGAAAACCTATATTTCCTATAAAAAGGGGGAGCAACTCACCTGAATCTCACTTTCAGTCCAGCAGCCCTGCTGTGCAGACCTCTGCAGCCTTCATCTGGCTCTTGCTCTTCCACAGCATCCAGTCATCTCCACCATGGATCATAACACACTCCTTTTGGTAGCCACCATCATTCTGCAACAGTGCGAAGCCATCTACAGGCTCTTTCAACTGTTCTACGGGAAGAAAAGGAGGCAGCCAAGAAGTGTCTGGGTCCGAAGATGGATCGGGAGAAGAGCAGAGTATGGACTGTTCAACAAGCTGATGGTGGAGCTGAGGAACGAAGACCCTCGTGCATTCCAGAACTTCATGAGGATGCCTCCAGCCATGTTTGATGAAGTTGTGGAGCAGCTGAGACCCAGGTTGACCAAGGTAAACACCAACTTCCGACCCAGCCTGGACCCTGGGCTCAAGGTGGCACTCACTCTGCACCACCTGGCCTTAGGGATCACCTACAGGAGCATGCAGTACGGCTGGAGGGTGCCACACAACACCATCAGCATTGTGGTCAGAGAAGTGGTGCAGGCCATCATCGAAGAATACCTGCAGGAGCTCCTCCAGTGCCCCTCCACTGATGAAGGATGGAAGAAAGTTGCAGAGCAGTAGTATCAGAGGTGGAACTTCCCCCACACCATTGAAGCCATAGATGGCAAGCATGTGGCCTGCAAAGCTCCAGCCATGTCGGGGTCCACTTATTTCAACTACAAGGGCTTCTTCAGCATCATCCTCTTCGCCATGGTCAATGCTGACTACAAGTTCATGACATCGATGCTTCAGGCAACGGCTCATGTTCAGATGCCCAGGTATACAACGCCAGTCACCTCAAGGAGGGGCTGGAAAGCAACCTCATCATGGGCTTCCCAGATCCAGACCCCCTGCCCAACGACACAGAAGATGTGCCCTACTTCATCATAGGGGATGACGCCTTCTCCTTCAGAACCTACCTCATGAAGCCCTACACTTCCAGACTCCTTACCCGTGAAGAGAGGATCTTCAACTACAGGCTGTCCAGGGCAAGGCGGATGGTGGAGAACGCCTTTGGCATCCTGGCCAACAGGTTCCAGGTACTTCTCACCACCATACAGCATCACCCAGAGACTGTGAGGAGGATCGTGGAAGCTTGCTGCATCCTGCACAATCTCATGCGCACCCGCTACCCAGTGTTGCAGAACATACTTGTCGACCGTCAATAAGGGAATGGGGACATGGAGCCTGGTGAATGGAGGCAAGGACAAAACCTGATAGACACTGTGGATGTACAAGACCCCAACAGAGCTTTGTGTGAAGGGAAGAAGCAGCGCAACCTCCTGAGACACTGGTGCAACTCCCCAGCTGGAGCAGTGGAGTAGCAAGACAGGATGACAGAGGATTAATGGGTGCTTCCTTCAGCCTGTCTCATCACACTGATGAGATTTGGCCATGTATGTTGGGTGGGCCTACAATGAACAGGGCATTTAAAAAAGAGTTGTGTTTATGTTGACATGTGTGGATGATTGATTACATTATTATTGATAATAAAGGGCCATAGGTGTGGCACCTGGGAGGGTGGACCAAATAGTCCCATGATGCTTGCACTGGAGGTTTTTCTATCCCACAGCTATCTTAACCCATCCCAAAGGTATCCCTGCCCATCCCACAGGTATCGCTGCCCATCCCACAGCTATTACCCATCCCAAAGGTATCCCTGCCCATCCCACTGCTATCTTAACCCATCCCACAAGCATGCAAAGGCTTAAACCATTTCTAAAAGTTTCCACCAAGACTTTATTTTATAAAATAAATGAAACATGTGTGTGAAGCAAAGATAATCTTTATTAATAACAAGCTGTAAAAGCAAAATGACCCAAGTCAAGTGTCCAAAGCAAAGATAAAGTAAACAGGTCACCACCCAGTCTCTGGCACTCTTCTTGGTCACTCTGAGGCATGCCCAGTCTCAGGGGTGAAGGGTCCAGGTGCTGTGGAGTTTGCTGCTGCTGGAGTGCTGGTCTGAGGCATCATTGGGGTGCCTGGCCCCGAGAGGACAACAGGGGACGGTGTGTTGAGGAAGCTCTCAGAGAGCTGGCTCAATCCTGTGATGTTGAGAGCCCCTTCCTCCAGGACATGGGGTGTCAGCCCCAATATCGATGACAAATGTTCTGAGGCTAGGCTTGGCTGTGGGGTGGAGGAAGGAGCAGTATAGTGGGGATGTTTGGTCTGCAGCTGAGTGAGTTGAGGCATCGGTGGCATCTGTGGCATGGGTGGCATCTGTGGTGTGGGTGGCATCTGTGGTGTGGCTGGCATCGGTGGCATTGGTGGCATTGGTGGCATCGGTGGCATCGGTGGCACCGGTGGCATACGATGTACCTGTGCCTGGACTGGGAAGGGCTGCCTGTGCTGCTGGACCTCCTGGTAGCCGAAGCCTTGGTAGGTGAGGGCCTGTGGAAAGCATTGGAAGTGCAGTGACATCACCTGGGGTGGAGGAGCAGGCCTGGACTGGGTGGGAGCAGGTTTATCTTGGTCTGGAGGGTTGTGAAGAAGATCGGTGATCCTGTCTTTCACCACCTGGTACTGGGGTTCTGATATGTTCATGAGGGTCTGGTTGACGTAGGTGAGGAAGGGCTTGTGGTTGGAGGATGGGGCACCGGTGTGTACCAGCTGAGAGAGGAGATCTACACTGCTCCTGATGGTGTCTCTTATCTCCAGCAGGACAGTGTGGCTCTGCCCCTCCGGTCTGCCTTGCTGCCTTTCTGTGGAGGTGGAGCTGGGGGTGGATGCTGGTTGGGCTGTGATGGAAGTGTCGTCTCCTTTCTCCCACTGCGTCAGGGGGTCCTCCATGTACTTCACCAGGGGTAGTACAGCTGTCGGGGGCGTCTCTGTCATGGCACGCTCCACAGATACCTGCCTGGACACAGGAGCTGACTCTTGGCCAGAAGAGGACTGGCTCTCAGCAGGCTGCCTGAGAGAGAGGGTTGTGAGAGAGGCTGTTCCTCGGTGGTGTATCTCACCCTCCAAGAAGCTGCACTTGGCCATCATGTAGGTCTCCCAGTCCATCTGCTTGACCGTGGCCTGGCCAGATTTCTTGAGGTGCAGCTTCCTGTACCAGGTGTGCATGTGCTTCCACCAGCCGAGGAGCACCTCCGAAGTGGAGCCCAGGCTCTCCGCCTTCTCTCTCCAAGCAGCCTGCTTCCTCTTGGTGTCTCGATAGAGCCTGTGTCCCTTCTGCCAAAGGTATTCATTCTCCCTCAGCCACTCCAGCACCTCCTCCTCATGTTCCTCTTTGGTTGTGTATTGCCTCCTCTCCCATTCACACGTCTGCCTCTTCCTCCCTTTGGCAGGGCCATATGGGCCCTCATCAGAAGGGCTTTGAGGTTGTAGGGGCTGCTCCTCCACACCACGACCAGCAGCAGAAGCACCAGCACCAGGAGCAGTGCCAGCAGAGTAAGCACCAGCAGAAGCACCAGCACCAGGAGCAGTGCCAGCAGAGTAAGCACCAGCAGAAGTACCAGCACCAGGAGCAGTGCCAGCAGAGTAAGCACCAGCAGAAGCACCACCACCAGAAGCAGCATCAGCAGAAGCACCACTACCAGAAGCAGCATCAGCAGAAGCACCAGCACCAGAAGAGTGAGCCCGGGAAGCAGAAGCCCCAGCAGAAGCAGAGTCAGGGCCAGGGGGTGGGAGGGTGGCCCTGTCCCTCTTGCCAGGGCTGGCAGCAGATGGCAGAGGCTTCCGTTTCTTCACCATGGTTGTTGGGTTGTTGGCTGGCTGGCAAGCTGTGTCTGGAAGCAGGTCTTTCCTCTGAATGGTGACCTGCTTGCGAGCTGCTTCCCTTTATATCCACGGGGCTGACGCAATGCATCCTCCCTGCATGCGCAGTGAACGCTAGGCATCCGCTAGGCATCCACTAGGCATCCGCTAGGCATCCTCTAGGCTTCCGCTCTGCATCTGCTTCATCCTCTCGGCATCTGCTCTGCATCCGCTCTTTCCGTTCCGCATCTGCTTTGCTGTGCTCCCCCGGAAGCCTTGCGGATGTGCCATCTGCTCCCATCTGCTTCCATTTGCGAGGCTTCCATGGAGCATCCGCTTTCCATCCGCCCTATGTCCTCTCCCCGTCCGTTCCTTTTCGTGTTGTCTGCTCTGGTTATGCAAATTCGGGGCACTTTTGAGAGTGGATAACAACGGATGGAACATTTTGCTCTTCCGCTGTGTCCTTTTTACAAACCTTTTGCATCCGTCGGCCAGTGTGACAGGACCTTTACATGATAGTGATGATGATTATGTAGTCACCCTGTTCTATGGAAAGCTTATTTCTTGGTGCACTTTGACCTTGTGTTTTCTTTTCTTGCACACATCTCATTTCCCAACTGGACAACATCACCAGTGCTAGGAGGAAGTGGGGTTTTTCTCCATTTACATACAAATGGCTTGCTTTTCTAGTGTTAGAGTTGTTTTCTGTTTGATTGTTTGTGTTGACTAACCCTTGATTAGGATATTGTCTACTGCTTGATTGTTAGTCTCATTTTAATCTTGGTGTTGATCTCTGCTTATCTCTGCTTATCTGGGTGTTGATTTGCAATAACAGCCAGTTGCTCTTTGGAAACTGCTTGTGGACTTTTTGAATAAAACTGACAAACCTGAGTTCTAGAAATAGCAGCATTACTTTCAGACTGCTTCCAGTTATGCTACATTTGTTATATTAATTTGCCCATTATTAACATGAAACATTAACAGAAATCCGTCCTTTTTTTTGATTCCCCCTTTTTCTTATATTTGAATATTAGTTCATGCATGCCACCTTCATAAATGCAGCTTCATGTGCACTCATGTGCATGCCCACAGCTTCTGCAGCCCAGTTTTAAACTGGCTGTGGCTTGGCACCCTTGTTATATCCTAACAAAGCTTAAACTCCAGAAGATGCTCATGCAGAAAAGAGTCTTTTGAGAGAAGATAGAAGCAACAAGGTTTCAACAAGTTCTCCTCTCACTTTAGTTCTCATGATACTTTCTATATACAACAGGCCAAGGCCTTCCAGATTCTTCTTTTATTTTGGGTAACTCCAACCCTCCAATCCATTTCTAGCCAGCCTCTTCTCATCTCTAGCCTTCTACCCCTGAGAGCTTAAGCATTCAGTTCATATTTCTGTTGTGGTTTCAGAAACCTTTCTGGTGTTCTGTTACAATCCACCTTCAGATCAGTAATAAATCTTTAAAACAAGATTGTTAGATCTTGGATGCAAGATCTGGCTATGGAAGGAATTTTCAAGAGGGCCTTCTTTTGTTGCTGCTTTTTCTTTGTATCTTTTGTTGTGCTGCACCAGCATTACTGTAAATATCATCTACCAGTTAACACAGTAGGGAAAACAATCTGGGTACAATTTAAGGAACTTAGTCTAAAACCTAGAAGATCAAGAAGAGAATTGCAATCACTGAGGGATGAGAAATAGTTCAATTATAACTATATTCTAACTGTAATGCTATCCTTTTTCATTTGGAATACATACAAGGGAGAAATAGCTTTTTTTTCCAAGTTTGATGTCTGTTTTAAGTTTACGAGAGAATAATTTAAAATGAATAAAGTGGATAATAAGCCTGCTGGATAGCATTTTCATATTTGTGCTTCTGACAACTCTGTTGATATTTAATATCCAGTATATTTTCCCCTTTCTTTATATTTTTTTAGATTTTTAGATTTCATTTTTTTAAACCCACCTTTCTTATTTTTATAAATAACTCAAGGTGGCAAACATACCTAATATTCCTTCCTCTTCCTCTTCCCCCCCACCCCCACAACAACAACCCTTTGGGGTGAGACAAAGTGACTGGGCTAAAGTCATCCATGTGACTTCCAGCCTAAAGCAAAACTAGAACTCACAGTAAAGGTATCATCTTGCTCATAAATGGAAGTTTTGTATTCAACCTTCTTGATCAAGAGGTTGGTCACCATTCCAAATGACCACTGAAAGACCATTTTTCAATGTCTGCAAGAAAACAACCAAATTCAGAGAACACCAAGGACTCTACTAATTAAGTTGTGTCTAGGAGTAAAAGAATGAAGACTGGGTATTAACAATGAATGCCTAGTTTGAAAGTTAGATGGAAGCTTCAGTGTTCTGTTTACAGATCTAATCTAATTTGGAATTATTCAGTGGTTTATGAAATAAAACAACTCCTTTCTTTTCATCAGATCATACAGGTTGGTTCTGGCTACAGGCTTGCGTGTTTTGAAATAAACTTTTGCAAAAAATAAGGAACTTAAAAAAACACACCATAAAATAGCTTTAAGATTACTAGACCACAGTACATTCTACACACATATCTTGAATATTATTTCACCACATACTTTCTTCCAAAAATCAAACTTGGAAAATAGTAATATGGCATGTCCATTAGTTGATATTTTTTAAAAAAGCAACCCTGCACTGTTGCCATCTTTGGCAGATATACTTCTAATCTTAGCAAAATTACAATGCAATCATGTAATGGAATTATTGTTAGGGGAAAACTTGGAAGAATATTAAAAGTGAACTTCTGAAAGAGAGTGTATTTTGTATAACTTATCGTTTTTAAGCTGTAGATATAAATTATGAGATTCACCTAACAAAGTTCACAAAATGATCCCATATTTGTCACAAATATCTGAGACCACATTAGACTTAGAAAGGAAAGCTAGAATGTTTTCTGCAGTTTTTGATGCAGATCTAATTTCTCCAAACATTTCATCATGTTGAAGCCAGAAAAAGAGCTGGAAGCTATTCATAAAACAATTGATTCATCTGTGGCTTGAATGCAGAAAGCCAATACTGATGGACAACTTTCTTGGATGACCCCAAAAAGAGAAAATCTGAGCTGTTGCCAACTTGCTGCTTCTTTTCATCAGTTCAGATTTTTAATCATAGCCACTTTGTGAATAATTTTGGTAGCAAAGATTCATTGTGTTTTATAAAGTACAATGGATTAGCATTAGCACTAATCTGAAGATCCCAGAAATAACGATAGAAACTGATGAAACTCCAGGAAGTTTCCAAAGACTGAGAAGATTTAGATACTTCTTTGTTCATTATAACACGTATTCTGGGACCTGAGCCTGACAATATTGTTCCACAAACAAAAAGAAACTTAAGGAAATACAACAAGCAAAAGAGAGGTAGTGGGTTTCTTCCATGAAGTCTCCTCTGAAGTTTCACTTTGACTGAAAGAATCAATTAAAATATTACCGGCATGAAATAAGGCTTTCTTGGTTTATTGATTGGTCTCATTTGAGATGATGAATCTGCATACAGACAGGAAGTTGAGCAACTAGCCTTGTGGTGCAACCAGAACAATCTTGAATACTCAAAACTGGAGTAGATTTTAGGAGAAATCCTTCGATACTACCACCTCTTGCAATATTAGACAACATAGTATCAACAATAGAGACCTTCAAGTTTCTAGGTTCTATCATGTCTCAAGACTTAAAATAGACACCTAACATCAAAAATGTCATCAAAAAAGCACAACAAAGAATGTTCTTTCTGTGCCAACTCAGAAAGCTCAAACTGCCCAAGGAGCTGCTGATTCAGTTCTAGAGAACTTATTGAGTCTATCATCTGCACCTCTATAACTGTCTGGTTTGGCTTTGCAACCAAACAAGACAGACTTCAACAGATAATTAGAACTGCAGAAAAAGCAATTGCTACCAACCTGCCTTCCATAAAGACCTATATACTGCATGAGTCAAAAAGAGGGATGTGAAAATATCTACAGACCCCTCACATCCTGGACATAAATTATTTCAACTTCTACCCTCAGAACGATGTTATATGGCACTGCACCAGAACAACCACACACAAAAACAGTTTTCCCCCGAATACCATCATTCTGCAAAACAACTAATTCCCCCAACACTGACAAATTATTTACTAAGACTGTATTACTATTACTCTCTCATAACCCATTTAAAGACCTAATACCTGTCTCTTCCCATTTATAACCATGTTGCTTGTATCTTTACAATTTATATTGTTTTATTGTTTCCTAGTATGATTTGTTTGCTTCTTCGTAGCCCATGACTCTCACTAAGTGTTGTACCTTATGATTCTTGATGAATGTATTTTATTTTTTCTTTATGTATACTGAGAGCTTATGCATCAAAGACTAATTCCTTGTGTGTCCAATCACACTTGGCCAAGAAATAATTCCATTCTATTCTATTTCATATAGATTATTGATAGATCTGGGCTACCATATTATCCTACTAAGACTAGCATGTCCGACTTGGGCTGCCAGAGAGGGATGGCAAATCCTGTTTGTCAAAAAAAAAAAAACCAAAAACCTCCACCTGTTGGGATGCAGAAGAAGACCCTTCTCTGCCACAGTGCCTGACTTTTGGAATATCTTACCCTCTAAAGCAGGACTGCCAGTGTCATCACATGATATATTGTGACTCCCCCCCCCACCTTTGCTAAAACAGGGATGAACATGGTCAGTGCGTGACACATGGCACATCCAGCCTGCAGACCATGAGTTTGACACCCCTGCCCTAAAGTAAGACTGCAAGAGGTTGAGCCTTTGGAAAAAGTGCAAAGAAGGGCAACTAAAATGATTAAGGGCCTGGTAACAAAACCATATGAAGAACAGTTGCAGGAATTGGGTATGGCCAATCTACAGAAAAGAAGGATTGGGGGTGACATAACAGCAGTGTTCCAGAATTTGAGGGGCTGCCACAAAGAAGAGAGGGGGGGTTAACTTATTTTCCAAAGCACCAGAAGGCAAGACATGAAACAATGGATGGAAACCAATCAAGGAAAGAAGCAACCTGGAATTAAGGAGCAACTTCCTAACGGTGAGGACAATTAACCAATGGAACAGCTTTGCCTTCAGAAGTTGTGGGTGCTCCATCACTGGAGGTTTTTAAGAAGAGACTGGACAGCCACGTGTCTCAAACTGTATAGAGTGTCCTGCTTGAGCAGGAGGTTGGACTAGAACAGGGGTGTCAAATGATGACACATGATCACTTTGCAGGCTGGATCATGATATATCACAATGTTTTTTGCCTTTGTGGAGCGGTGTGGCCGGGGCCTGTATAGGCCATATCCAGCCTGTGGGTCACCAGTTTGACAGGCTTGACTAGGAGATCTTCATGGACCCTTCCAAATGTATTCTGATTGTTTAATTGACACCTTGCCCCTCCTTCTCTGCTCCTCACATACCCAACTTTTTTTTTTACTAATCATATTCATGTATTTTCTTTGTTTTCTTTTTCCTTGTTTATTTTATTCTTCTGTCATTTTATTTTCACTTTGTTTAAACTTCCTTTTTATTTCTTTGCTTTTTTTATGGTTGTGAGGAGCCTAGAGTAGCCACACAGCAAGATAGGCAACAAATAAACTGAACAACAACAAGAACAATAATATGAAATTCAGTACATATTCAATTAAGATAGAAATCCTTGTTAACATTCTATTATGATTTTATTAAGAGGAAGTCCAAAGGCTGACTTTTTAAACTATTATAGAGGTGTTTCATCTGACCAAATTAATGTGCTTTCTTTGTTCTTGAGTTGCTACCCACACAATGTGCCTCTGCTTTGTCTTACGAATAAGACTGGGTAATGTTACTGTTTTCACACTCATGGATATAGGGAGTTTTAGGCAGTGTTTACTGATTCCCTGCTTTCATTTTGTTTTCCAGCCACCCTTATCTATTGGGAAAACAAATAATCAATTTTCACCTGAACTTGTGGCAGGGCAGGATTGGGAATTGAAATCTTAATTTTTATTGCAGTTTTATTTAGCCTGAGGAGCTATGGTAGCACAGTGGTTAGAATGCAGGATTGCAAGCTACTTCTGCTAACTGCTGGCTGCTTCAATTTGGCAGTTTGAATCTCACCAGGCTCAAGTCTTCCATCCTTTCAAGGTGGGAAAAATGAGGATCCAGATTGTTGGGGGCAATATGCTGACCCTGTAAATCACTTATAGAGGGATGTAAAGCACTGTTACATGGTATATAAGTCTAAGTGCTATTGCTATCGCTTAAGGTAAAAAAAAGGTTTCCCATGTCCAATTATGTCTGACTGAGAGGTGGTGTTCATCTTTGATTCATGTCCAAAGAGCCAGGATTGTCTGAAAATGCTTCTTGGTCATGTGGTCAGCATGAGTATACACCAAGGTGCATGGAATGCTGTGATCTTCCAGCCAAAGTGATACCTATTTATTTTCTTGCATTTACATACTTTGAACTGTTATATTGGCAGGAGCTAGGTAAAAATAGGAGTAGAATCACAGTACTTGGTTCTCAAACTGCCAGCCTTCGAGTTGACAAGCTCAACTTCTCAACCATTTATTTCTTATTAATTACCATGGACTTCCTCTGACAATCAAGCTTCACAAGATACTTGCAAGTAACCTGCAGAAATCCAGATGGCTTAATCTATGAAATCATTTCATAAGACTAATAATTACTAAGGAAATTGCCATTCCCTCCTGAGAAGAAGTTTGATATACTTATATACAACTCTCTTCCCTCCACTCCTTCAATTCTTCCTTTATCTGTGGAAAAATTGATATAGAAAACAAAGAAGAAAATCCCAAAACAGAAAGTTCTCAATACTATTGGACCACTGAGTCTTTCTTTTCCTTATCCCTCTTAAAGTCAATTTGTTCCACTAATCTTTTTTAGTTAGGCTAAGGAATTTTGTACTTTTGACCCTCCTTTCCACCTTTGTGTATGTGGGTATGTATCATGCTTTCCCTACTTTGAAATGTTCTCAGGAAGTAAACATACATATAAAATATACGTACATATCAAATAGAAGGAATCTTGGCTGACAAATCTATCAGTCTCCTGGGAATGGTTCGCTTCAGCGTAGATAGAAAAAAACATCAACCCAAACATCATTTTTGTCTCTCTCACAGCAAAGACCAAAGAAGGGCATTTCCATAGCCAACGTGCTGAGCCAATTGGAGATGAGCAAGTTCCTGTCCTTGGCTACATCATTCCTAGGCTCATATTTGAGATGTTCTGGATAGTTTGCATAGGAAGTATTGATTCAGGAACAGAAGAAAAATGTCACTTCTCAAAAGGAAGAAAGGCAGCTTGAAGTGGATCTTGGCAGCAGATTGGAGATGAGACGGAGGTGATGTGCCTCAAAAAAAAAAAAAGTTAGTAAAATGCTTTCATCCTGAGGCTAGAAGGAAATGGGGATGACCTCAAATACAACACCTATTAGGTGAAAAGAGAGGAATGTATCATGCATAAAGAAATGAATGCCCCTGAAGACAGTGACTTTTCATTATAATGATAAGAACATTTTGTTTGTTTAATGTTTGTAGATATGGCTTCTCACACCAAAGCATTGTGCTTTAATTGTTTGCCAGTCAGTTTGTCCCTATCATCTTGTTGTACTTAATAGAATCTTTAAATAGCTTCAAGCAAACCATTTTTTGTTCCCTTTAACTGGGGACAATTCAGAATGTTCTCTTATACTTCTAAAATAAAACCTAACATTTAAACATACACATATCATAATATAAGGTGATATATTATCCTGCTGTTGCTACAAACTAATTAAGAGCCTTTTGAGGTAGCAGCCAGTAGTTGTAACTTACCGTAATTTGTCTCCATCTAATTGGTTTCTTGCTAAGAAAGGGCATAAATAAATGTCTACCGAGCAGCTGGAAAAAATATCTGAAGGACATTAATGTGAACTTATTTAATTATTTGAACTACCTTCTTTATTTAATTTATATCCTGCCTTTATTGTTTTTTTTTACAAACAGCTCAAGGCAGCAAACGTATCCAACATGCCTTCCTCCCCCTATTTTCTCCACACAACAGTTCTGTGAGATTGGTGGGGCTGAGGCAGAATGACTGCAGCCCTGCCAACTCTCACGGTTCTGCTGTGAGTCTCACGATTTTTTGTCATTTCTCACGGTCTCACGACAAGGCTCCTCAATCTCACGCCGAATTTAAAATGCTGCTTTTTTTTTTTTCAAATTTGGGGGTTGGCTTATACGCGGATAAATCCGATTCTCACACAAACGACATGACGCCACTTCTCAGATCACGCAATATCGATATTACCATACAGTCATATATACATACAGCACATTTCTTTTTACTCTGGGTGCCTCCATTTTGCTTTTTCTACCACTGGATATAACACGCTCTGATTGGTTAGTCATTCACATGACCGCTTTCGTGTTTACGATCGTCACATGCAACTTTGTGTCCAGTTTCTCTGCATTTAGTAAAGTTCCGTAGTAAAATTCATTAAAATATACTCATGTCTGATGTTAAAAGAAAAAGAATGGTACCTTGATGGCACCTTCTCTAACATTTTGGCCATGAAGTTGGCTTATCCAAAAGAAATGACACCTTGCTATACATTTTGTCCTTGTGATGACCTATTAGAATCGTCAAAGAAAGCTGCATCTTCTTACAACAGGGAACACAAATAAAACATTTAAACAAACTGTTAATGACTTTCCTCGGTGAAAAAGGGGTTTGTTTAATTTTGATCGGGAAAAAAATAGAATCTCACTATTTTTTATAGAATCTCCAGATTTTTTTTCATGGGTCTCCAGATTTTCCTTTATCAGGGGTTGGCAGATCTGTGACTGATCACTCTGCCTGTCTTTCATAAATAAGGTGGGACTAGAAATCACAATCTCCTGCTTTCTGCCTGATGCCTTAACCATTAGACCAGGAGTGTTAAACTCACATTGTCACAGCATCATCACATGACGTATCGGGACTTTTTTCCCTTTGCTAAACCAGGCAGGGATGGGGCCAGCACATGATGCACCTGGTCTGCGGGGTGTGAGTTTAACAGTCCTGCACTAGACCAAAAATCATTATCACCATCATCAATGGCATTTGTTGTAGGAAACAGTGGGAAGAAATAGGATACAAATATTGATATTTATCTAGTTAAAATCAGGCAGTTTAATAATAAAAGTGAACTTTACACTAAGATAAATGAAGGATTACATTTCCACAGGAATGTCCAAGGAATTATTAAAATTATGATTACATTCTTAATTATGGGATACAGATCAAACTCCCATTATTTTAGTTGGCTCTATAATATAGCTCCCAGCCAATATAACTAATAATTGTTGTTGGTAATAATTAAGGAAAGTTCACAATACAGGGAATTCCATGTGAACTATGAAATGAGTAACTAATACAAATAAAGAAAATAAATACTTATATTTGTTGGATCAGTAAAATATAGTCAATTAATACAAATTTTTTATATTAATGTAATAGATTATTTTATGTCATAATATTTTTTATGTGTGATTTAGATTTCTGAAAAATAAGCTACTGTGTACTGAAAACTATTAAAAAATCATATCTTGTCTAGCCCAAATAACTTTGGAGGAGAAATAAAGATAATATAAAATGCTCATTTAGAGTAGCATGGAATTCTTAGAAGCATTTAAGACAGTTGAGGGGAAACAAAAGTACTTTAGGTACAAGAATAATGAATAATTTTACAATACAAGGAATTATTTGGTATTTGATAAAATTATACTCTAAGTGAATTTATATATAAAAATGGAGACAAAATGGCTGGAATATTTCTAGTGCTTTTCCATTGATTGTTTGTAAAATATTTAATTTTTAAAATGACCCTGTAATTCCTTAATTTGGGGTCAAGTCAGGATGACTGAACATTTACTGGCCAGATGCCCTTCCTGATGCCTACATGGAGTTTGCAGCAGATTTTTTTTTTCTTTGAATCCCGTCCCTGATTGATAAACATCGGCCACTGCTTAAGATTGAACTCTGAACATTCCAATTGGAAAGTGAATATATCCACATCTAGGCTATGGCACCACTCACCTGTAAAATATTTAATAAAACCTGTAAAATATCTGTAAATGTTTAATAAAACCTGCACTACTTCACATATAGCCCAATCCTATCTATGCATAGTCAGCACTAATCTTTAAGCATTCCAATAAATGCTTACTTGTAGGAGATGACCAGGCTGAGTCCAAGGGGTTAAACATCATATAAGTCATAAGTCCCTCTGCACCCACAAGAGATCTAAGTCCAGTCCACCTTGAATGCCTCTCTTATCTCCTGCTCATTTCCCTTGACTGCTAGGTGGTCAGATTCTTGTAGAGACCTTAAGCTTGCAATAAATCTTCATGCTGATTTGAACTGCCTGAATCTCCTGATTTTCCCTGGCATTTGAAATTACCTGAACTTCAGAAAGTATAACTGAAATGTAAGAGTGAAAATATAAAACTTGTGCTCCCCCTCCCTTTAAAATACTAATGCAGACTTGGAGAAGGTCCTGCCCACAATACTGCGAGCTGGCAATGCTGGGAAGAATAGTTATCTTAGCCAGCCCTTTTCCATTGTGATGGATTCTTCTGCCTTTGGAAGAGCAACTTCAATTTGATTGAATGCTGAAAATGCACCCATTAACCCTGCTTTTTAGCTCTTTAGGATAGGTTTGCTTCTGTCTGAGTCAAATACTCAGGCATTATGAAGTCTTATTTTTTCTTTCTTTCTATTTTTATATTTGTTCTGTAAATCATCCTGCTATTTTTAAAAGTGGCATTCAAATTCAGAACCAAATAATAATACGATTAAACAATTTTAAAAGTTGAAAAAGGGAGACACTGAACAGTTCACTGAACCTTTTAAAATCATTTCTGCAAAATGAAATTACTATCAGGAAGAAATTGTATATGGTCCACATAACTCCTTTGGCAAATGGACATTTAAAACAGGAAAAAAAATAAAAAATGTCTTTGGTGAGAGAATGAATCCTATTATTTTATGATTAGTGCATTATTCCTTTTGAAGAACCATGTTATTTGACTCTGGGCAGAACTGATGCCCATAGTGTCAATTTGGGGGAATATTTTTGTTATTGCCTGTTACCCCCAACTAACAGCAAGAAAATATTCATGGACAAATAAGAAAAAAAAAAGGCAGACTATTTAGATGGGATTAAACAAAGTTTCCTCAAAGAAATGCATCTAGCCATCAGAACTACTGTTACTTTTTCTCAGTTAGACTGCACTGATTCTTTATCAAAAAATTTATTTTCAGCTGAAACAAAAATAATAGGCTGATGACTTTTCTTTTAATTAGATGATTGTTTCTTCATCAAGGGACTGAACCAATTTGCTATTGATCAATTTAGATATTGCATCTTCATTGAGCTAGAAAATGTATGGTAATGCAGGTATACCTTTACACACAAATGCATGCACAGATAGGCAAGTATATTTATACCAGCAGTGTCTTGTTGATGTTGTTGTCATTGAAACTCTATTTAACAATGACAAGAGAAATTCAGAATTAAGAGATTGGCATATGATTTATCTTCAGTATCTAATTGTAGTTTGACTGTAATGATCTCCTGGGGTTAATTGTTCCATTTACAAATCCTGATAAGCATTGGATGAGCGTGCATAAGCGCACCAACATGCCTACCGTCCCTGTCCTATTGTTTCTTTTATTTTTCTTATATGTATCATGTATTCATAACTATGTTTTTACTTATACCTATTATCTTGTAAGCAATTGACAAACCAAATAAAATAAAATAAAAATAAATAATAATAATAAAAAACTGCCTGAGTGAAATCGGCAGGAAATTTGTAAGGGCAACAGGCCCTCTCTTCATATTTGCTATTCCAGCTCATAAAATATGAAGGAGTGTCCCAGATGTACCGTTCTAATTACCAGGGACTCCTATCAGTGATGAATGTTTAAAGCTAGAGGTGGAAAAATATTAAATTTCCTTTGAAATTATGTTCTAGGTTATGGCCTGAAGTTTGCATCCTAATTCTGAGGGCTAAAATGAGGGCTAAAGTAAGGAATTCACAGGACTTATTTATAGGCACAGCCAAAACTGTATCTAGTATTTACTATGATACTTCTTTTTTCAGTAGTAATGGGGATCAGATAAAGGAATGCATGTTCTAAAAGTACTGCAGATAGTCCTCAACTTACAACCAGGATTGAGCCCAACATTTCTATTGCGAACTGAGGCAGTTGTTAAGTGAGTTTTATGGCCTTCCTTGCCAAGTTGTTAAGTGAATCATTGCAGTTGTTATATGAGTAATCTGGCTTCCCCATTAACTTTGCTTATCAGAAAGTTGCAAAAGTGGATCACATGATCCTGGGATACTGCCACCATCATAAATATGAGTCAGTTGCCACATGTCTGAATTTTGATCACATGACCAACAGTCATAAGTATGAAAAATGGTGATAAGTCACATTTTTTCAGTGCTGATGTAACTTTGAACAGTCACTAAATGAGCTGCTGTAAGTCGAGGGCTACTTGTACTCTCATTTATTATATTAATTTTCACCCACAAAAATGTATCCTACTAGAATTCTCCCTCCTCCTTCCCTTTTATTGTTTTACAATACTATTTTGTATAGTACTACTCCATGATTTTTATTATAACTTCACATGCTGATCAGCAGACTACACAATAGAATAGAATAGAATAGAATAGAATAGAATAGAATAGAATAGAATAGAATAGAATAGAAT
>BLBF01000032.1:37982-54208 GCA_015471245.1 Laticauda colubrina | reverse complement strand
GATCTCCACACCACAAGCCAGGCAAACACCTGGGCACAAACAGACTCACTCTGATACCTCCAGCTCAAACACACCCCAACCAGGCACCCAGATGAAACCTAGCTCCCGAATAGATAATAGCCGTCCTTTCACGTGAAGCCAAGCTGCACTGAAAGCCTCCAATACAGGAACACAGTGTTGCCAGCCAATCAAAGCCACAAAACAGAGAGAAGAAACCAGAAACACCAATCAAACAAACTCCAAGTCCAATAAACACAGATCAAGACTCCCAACCAATCAGGATGTGGAAAGAAACATCCTGGCACAACAATAGGCTAGCCTCAAATTTAAAACCAACGGCTGTGAGACTCTGACCCACATACAAACTCAATACAGAAGCCTGATGATGGTAGATGATATTCTGCTGAAACGTTGCTACAACTTTAAAAGCACTACAATGTAAGTACCCATGAAAACTTAAAAAAACAAATATATATATATATATATACATACATACATACATACATACATACATACATACATACATATATAGGGGTCTATATATGATTTCAGCATTGTGGGAAATTAATATCAGGAGAGTGGTTGGTTTTATACAAAAGTTTATTGAGAGGGAAAATCCACTCACCAGCTCCCATGCTGATGATTATAATCCACTTCCACTGCCAAACTCTCTGTTTTGGTAAAGCCTAAGAAAAAAACCTGTTTTGCTTTGAAAGTTACAAAATAGGTCTTATTATTGGGAAAGTCAGGAACTGACAGATTTCTAAGCTCGAAAGACAGCTGTTCCTTCTCAGGTACTATTATTAATATGCCCCAAGGCAATGTTTGCTCTGAAATATCTCTAATTGAAATAATTTACCCTGATCCTCAGAGAGTTAGGAAGCCATTTTCATCATGTTCACGCACAGCCAAATAATTATGAAATGCCATATGGAAAAGACATCATGTGGTCTACGTATTTCTGAATATATACTTTTGAAATGGTTCCCACCGATCAGTTACCGAGCTGAATTACAAAAAGTGGATGGTTAACAGTAGTTTAGGCTTAATATTGCCTCAGCCTTTTTAGGCTCTGAGTTCATATAATACAGGAGAACAGCAATGATTGTGGCTTATCAATTTCTAAACAGTGGAATGAAAAAGGAAAAAAATAGTGATTCTTATTTAAATTAACTTTACATCTGTTCAAAAGATAATACAGATACAAGACATGAGGCTTACATTTAGGAGCATAAATTAATAATTTATTAGACAGAATCAAGACTGCACTTTGATTCCGCAAGATGCATACAAATAGATAGGTATTGGATATTTTCAGATCTTGTAGCTCATTCTCATGCTTTCTTTAGGACCACAGTTGAATATCAGATGGTTTGACATATAGAAGGGGCAGAATGAACTGTTTTGTACATTGGCTGTGCCCCTTTGTAGCAAATGCTTTCCTGCATTAACATATTGGGATATGGGTGCTATTGGACATTACCTGTAGATTTCCTTAAGTAATAAATCAATGGAAATATTCTCCATTATACTTATTGTTCAATATATGTGTCTTGCTATAGAACATACATTGTTATAGAATATATATAACTCCAAGGTCAACTTCAGACCAACGATCAAGTAACAAATACCCCAATCAAGAAACTGTCCAATCAAAGAATTCCTAAGACCACCCCAACCCTCACAGATAGGCAAGACACCAGAATATAAACTGACAGGATTAAAAAAAAAAAATACTACTGGTTCTGTGAGCATGGCTTGGTGAACATGATGTAGCTTGGTGGGTATGGCTTGGTGGGCGTGGCAGGGGAAGCATACTATAAAATATCCATTCTCACCCCACTCCAGGGAAAGGAAACTGTAAAATCCCCATTCCATTCCCACTCCTGGGGGAAGGTTACTTCAAAATCCCATTCCCTCCCCATCCCACTTACCTGATTTCCAGCTCCGTTCTCCTGTGCAGGGCAACCAAAGAAGACCCAGCCAATCAGCTGGGACTCAGGAGGCAGAGAATAGATGGGGGCGGGGCCAGTCAGAGGTGGGATTGACCAGTTCTCTGAACTACTCAAAATTTCCACTACTGGTTCTCCAGAACTGGTCAGAACCTGCTGTGACAGCAAATAGTACTCCTAACTAACACTGATGATGTTACTTAGTTAGGCTAATCAAATGTCTGCAAGAAAACAAGCATGTTCAGAGAGCACCATTTCAACCCTGAGCTACAAATATTCTCCTTTATTGGTACGTACATTTCTAAAAGTTGCAAGGGCAAAGTCAATTCATAAATTAAAAAAAGAATAATCTGTACCACATTGAAAGAGATCTCAGGCAGACCCAAGAAGGGGCTGCTTTTTTTAAGAAAAAAAGGGTGGAAGCATGAAGTCAGTAGAAGTACTTAGGAGATTTAGGAAACTGAAGGAATGGTCACTGAGATGCAGTTTAAAATATCAGAAGTGTTTAGGTCAGAGGTCCTCAAACTTGGTAACTTTAAGACCTGTAGACTTCAGAACTCCCAGAATTCTCCAACCAGGATAGCTGGCTGGAGAATTCTGGGAATTGAACTCCACGAGTCTTAAAGTTACCAAGTTTGGAGATGTCTGGTTTGGATGATGATTTTTCATTTACATATGAAAACAATTGTCACCTAAACAGTTTCATTACCAACAGTACTCTTCACCCCCTATCACATTACAAACAGGTAATCTTTGATTTAGCACAGTTCATTTAGTGACTGTTCAAAGTTACAATGACACTGAAAATGTGACTTGGCAGCATTCCTCATGATCAGAATTCAGATGCTTGGCACATTTATGACCGTTGCTGCGTCCCCGGGTCATGGGATCCCCTTTTGCAACCTTCTGACAAGCAAAGTCAATGGGGAAGCCAGATTCACTGAATAATCATGTTTCCAACTGAACAACTGTACTGATGCACTTCACAACTGTGGCAAGAAAAGTTGTAAAATGGGGCCAAAACTCATTTAACAACTGTCTTGCTTAGCAACAGAAATTTTTGCCTCCATAAGTTGAGGACTGCCTGTAGATTGCACTGTCTAAAACCTTCCTCTTTCAGATTCCTTGGATGTTTCCCACCAAGGGACAAGAGCAAAATGCCTTGTTTAGTCTCAGTTGAGAATCAGGAAAAACTCAATCTGGCTTCCCACTGTACAAAATGTAACTTTCTTTTGCATGTTATAAGGAAGGGTGGATAGCAGAATGTATGACTACATTCTTTTTAATATTTTTAAATCACAATAAATAAGTTTAGATGCCTCCTTTTCTCCAAAGAATGTTTAAGGCCCTGTCACACTGCCCAACGGATGCAAAATGTATGTAAAAAGGACACAATGGATGAGCAAAATGTTCCATTCATTGTTATCCACTCTCAAAAGGGGCAAAAATGTGCATAACCGGAGTGGATAACACGGAAAGGAACGGACGCGGGGAGGACGCAGGGCGGATGGAAAGCGGATGCAGAATGGAAGCCCAGCGGATGGAAGCGGATGGGAGCAGATGGCACATCCGCTAGGCTTCCGGGGGACCTCAGCAAAGCGGATGCGGAACGGATACAGCGGATGCAGAGCGGATGCACAGCAGATGAAGCGGATGCACAGTGGAAGCCTAGCGGATGCACAGCGGAAGCCGAACGGATGCCGAACATTAATTGCGCATGCGGGGGGGGTGCATTGCATAAGCCATGCGGATTTTAAGGGAAGCAGGTCGCACGTGGCCAGCATTCGGAGGAAAGACCTGCTGCCAGATGCATTGAGTCCTTGCCTGCCCTGCCTGCATGCCTGCCTGCAAGCCTTGCTGCCAGCCTTCCTGCCAGCCTGCCTCCAAGCCTCCTGGCCAGCCTCCCTGCCAGCCTTACTCTCTGCCTGCCTGCCAGCCTTGCAGCCAGCCTGCCTTCCAACCTCCCTGCCAGCCAGTCTGCCTGCCAGCCTTGGTGCCTGCCTGCCTGCCTGCCTTCCTGCCAGGCTTCCTGTCAGGCTTCCTGCCAGCCTTCCTGCCAGCCTTCCTGCCAGCCTTGGTGCCAGCCTTCCTGCCAGCCTTGGTGCCTGCCAGCCTCCCTGCCAGCCAGCAACCCCACAACCATGGGGAAGAAGCGAAAGCCTCAGCAACCTGCCGCCATCCCTGGCAGAGGGACAGGGCCACCCTCCTGCCCCCTGTCCTGACTCTGCTTCTGCTGGAGCTTCTGCTGCTTGGGCTCGCTCTTCTGGTGCTGGAGCTTCTGCTGAAGCTGCTCCTGGCGGTGGTGCTTCTGCTGGTGCTTACTCTGCTGAAGCTGCTCCTGGTCCTGCTGGTCCTGCTCGTCCTGCTCGTGCTCCTGGACTTGCTCGTACTGCTCGTGCTCCTGGTCTTGCTTGTCCTGCTCATGCTCCTGGTCCTGCACGTGCTCCTGGTCTTGCTGGCACTGCTGGTGCTTACTCTGCTGCTGCTGATCCTGGTGCTGCTGGTGCTGCTGCTGGTGCTGATGATGATGATCCTGCTGGTGCTGATGATTGTGCTGGTGCTGCTGCTGCTGCTGATGATGATGATCCTGCTGCTGCTGCTGCTGCTGCTGCTGATGATGATGATTATGATCCTGCTGGTGATGATGATGATGATGTTCCTGCTGGTGCTGCTGCTGCTGGTGGTGTGGAGGAGCAGCCCCTATTACCTGGGAGCCCCTCTGATGAGGGCCCATCTGGTCCTGCCAAAGGGAGGAAGAGGCGTATGCGACAACGGGAGAGGAGGCAATACTATATTAAGGAGGAACACGAGGATGAGGTGCTGGAGTGGCTGAGAGAGAATGACTATCTGTGGCGGAAGGGACACCGGCTGTACAGGGACACCAAAAGGAAGCAGGCTGCTTGGAGAGAGAGGGCGGAGAGTATGGGTTACACTTCGGAGGTGCTCCTTGGCTGGTGGAAACATATGCACACCTGGTACGGGAAGCTGTACCTGAAGAAATCTGGCCAGGCCATGGTTAAGCTGACGGACAGAGAGACCAATGTCATGGCCAGGTGCAGCTTCCTGGAGGGTGTGATCTGCCACGAGGAGCACCAGGAGCCCCTCTCACTACCCTCTCTCTCCGGCAGCCTGCTGAGACCCAGTCCTCTTCCGGCCGAGAGTCAGTCCCTGTCTCCATGCAGGTTTCTGTGGAGCGTGCCACAGCGGAGAACCCGTGGACAGGTATTCTAACTGTGGTGGAGCGCGTGGAGGACTCCCTGGTGCAGTGGGAGAAAGGAGACGGCGCGTCCACCACAGCCATAGCCGCATCAACCACCCCCAGCTCCACCTCCACAGAAAGGCAGAGAGTCAGACAGCAGGAGAGGCAGAGCCACACTGTCCTGCTGGAGATCAGGGACACCATCCGCACCAGCATAGATCTCCTCTCTCAGCTGGTCAACACTGACTCCTCATCCTCCAACCGCAAGCCCTTCCTCAACCAGACCCTCAGGAACATGGAGGAACCCCAGTACCAGGTGGTGAAGGACCGGATCACCGAGCTGCTTCACAACCCTTCAGATCCAGAGGAACCTGCTCCCACCCAGTCCAGGTCTGCTCCTCCACCCCAGGTGATGTCCCTCCCATTCCAAGGCTTCCCACAGCCCCTCACCTACCAGGGCTACGGATACCAGGAGGTCCAGCAGCACAGGCAGCAGCCCTTCCCAGTCCAGGTACAGAGTTATTGGGCGACACTGTTGCCACCGGTTCCACTGATGCCAGCGATGCCACCCACGCCAATGATGCCACCGACAACTGCGATGCCACCCACGCCACCGATGCCACCCACGCCAGTCCTCACCCAGCTGCAGAGCAGACAGTCCCACTACACTACTCCTTCCTCCACCCTACAGCCAAGCCCGGCCTCAATACATCTGTCAACAGTACTGGTGCTGACACCCCATGGCATGGAGGAAGGACCTCTCAGCATCACAGGTCTGAGCCATCTGTCCGAGAGCTTTCTCAACACACCATTCCCTGTTGTTCTCTCGGGGCCAGGCACCCCAGTGGTGCTTCAGACCAGCACTGCAGCAACAACCAACTCCACAGCACCTGGACCCTTCACCCCTGAGACTGGGCATAGCTCTGAGTGACCATGAAGACTGCCAGAGACTGGGTGTGGACTTTATTTGGACACTTGACTTGGGTAATTTTTCTTTTACAGCTTGTTGTTCAATAAAGTTTATCTTTGATTCACACACTTGCATCATTTCTTTTTTTAAATAAAATATTGGTGGAAACTTTTAGAATTGGTTTAAGCCTTTGCATGTTTGTGAGATGGGTTAAGATAGCAGTGGGATGGGCAGGGATACCTTTGAGATGAGTAATAGCTGTGGGATAGATAAACCTCCAGTGCAAGCATAGTGGAATTGTATGGTCCACCCTCCCAGGTACCACACCTATGGCCCTTTATTATCAATAATAATGTAATAATCATCCACACATGTCAACACAAACACAACTCTTTATTAAATGCCCTGTTCATTGTAGGCCCACCCAACATACATGGCCCAATCTCATCAGTGTGGTGAGACAGGCTGAAGGAAGCACACATTAATCATCTATCATCCTGTCTTGCCACTCCACTGCTCCAGCTGGGGAGTTGCACGAGTGTTTCAGGAGGTTGCGGTGCTTCTTCCCTTCACATGAGGCTCTGTTGGGGCCTTGCACATCCTCAGTGTCTATTAGGTTTTGCCCTTGCCTCCATTCCCCAGGCTCCATGTCCCCATTGCCTTGTTGGAGGTCCATGAGCCTGTTCTGCAAGACTGGGTAGCGGGTGCACATGAGATTGTGCAGGATGCAGCAAGCTTCCATGATTCTCCTCACGGTATCAGGCGGAGCTCCATTCAAAATCCAGGAAAGAAATACTTAGACTCTTTAGTTTAGAGAAAAGATATCTTTTACTGAAAGTGAAGTGATAGCAACCAAAGAATTCTGAATCTGAGAATTTCGGCGCGCAATTCACATATAGAAAGTGATGGAAATGTTCCCACCCCCAATAGTTCAAATGACACTTCCAATTAGAAGTTGTGGATATGATCTTGTGGGCATCTTCAGGTGATGATGAGGCCTCTGTCCGTTGACCTTGGCATAGTTTGATAATGGGTTGCAGTTGCGCAGAGAGAAGAAAGCTAAGTGAGAAATAGAAACCTAACTCTATTTTATGCTCCCCCCTTCCATTTATACATCAGACGAATGTAACTCCTCCAGCTCACTTCGACAACTATTCCTACCTCTCTTTTCCACCCCCCGTTACTTATGGCAGTCGAAAAGATGCAAAGCAATAGCAGAAGATCTTGAAGACTGACATTCAGCCCTCCTAGAAAAAGGGAAATCATCAGTCCTAGAAGTCCTAGAAGAGAGAGAGAGGAGAGAATATAAAGACAATTATTAATCATTAAACAATTTCAAAACAATACACTCCTAAGGCTTATCAGGATACTTGGAACGAAATGCTTTGATCAACTTAGGGGCTTTAACATCGGTTTCATTAACCCATTTGGCTTGTGAAGAAGGGAAATGTTTCCAGGCTACAAGATACTGGAGTCGACTCCTCCATTTGCGAGAATCCAGAATTTCTTTAACTTCAAAATGTTGTTCGCCTTCAATCAATATTGGTATGGGAGAGTCAGTCTGGATCAGCCTTAGGTCAGAAGTACGCTCAGGTTTTAGCAAACTAACATGGAAAACCGGATGAATTCATCGAAGAGTTTTGGGTAAGTTCAGCTGGACCGTTACAGGATTTATAATCCGTTCAATTGTGAATGGACCAACGTATTTAGGACCAAGCTTCTTTGACTTTTGAGTGGTTTGCAGGTATCTGGTGGACAGGAAAACCTTGTCGCCCACTTTATATTCTTTCTGTGGGGATCTTTTCTTGTCTGCAAATTTCTTATGAGCTTGATGGGCCTCATCTAATGCTTTGCGTGTTACTGGCCAGTTAAGTTGGAGTTGAGTTATCCATTCATCCAACGAATGGATGTTGGGCTTTTCACGAGGAAGTTCAGGTATGGGAACGAAATCTTGTCCCGAAGCCACTTTAAATGGAGTAAATCCAGTACTGCTGTGTCCGGAGTTGTTGTATGCCACTTCGGCAAATGGTAGTAATTCGGACCAGTTATCTTGTTGATGATTTATGTAACATCTGAGATATTGTTCTAACACTGAGTTAGTTCTCTCACAGGCCCCATTGGTTTGGGGGTAGTGTGCAGAGCTTAGCCCCTGGGAGGAGCCTATTAACTTCAGGAACTCTTTCCAAAAATTTGAGGTAAATTGGACCCCTCTGTCAGAGATTATGCGTTCCGGGACGCCATGTAACCTATAGATATGTGATATAAATAGTTTAGCCAGCGTCTTAGCAGAGGGAATCTTGGAACAAGGTATGCAATGTACTTGTTTGGAAAACAAATCAGTCACTACCCAGATGACCATGTTTCCACCACTTTTGGGTAATTCTACTATAAAGTCCATAGAGATTTCCTTCCAAGGAGTCGTTGGTCTAGCTACATTTTGTAACAATCCTACTGGCTTACCAGGAGGTCTCTTTGCCGAAGCACAAATCGGACAGCTAGCTACATAAGCTTCAATGTCCTTCTTTAAAGTAGGCCACCAGAATTGCCGCTTAACCAGATGTAAGGTCTTCACAAATCCGAAATGGCCAGCTGCTTTAGAATCATGAGCCTGTTGTAGTATTTGGCTTCTCAGTACCTGTGGCACATACAACTTGGCCCCCACCCAAGCCAAACCATCTCTAATTGTATAGTCACTTGAATGAGCCAGGAACCATTCATCCAGTTTTAAAGCTTCTTTTAATTGTTCGGTAAGGTCATTCGATAAAACCACTTCTTGGTTCTTCCTTTGGGCTCTGGTGACCACTGGGGCAGCTAGGTGTTTGGCTGAGACAATTGGGCTTATCACCTCCTGACGCATACTATTATATTGAGGTAGTCTAGAGAGAGCATCCGCCATGAAGTTCTTCCCGCCTGGAATGTACTTCAATGAGAAATTGAATCGCTTGAAGTACTGGGCCCAGCGAACTTGTTTAGGGGACAGCTTCCAGTGTGTTTTTAAGGCTTCCAGATTCTTATGATCAGTCCATACCTCAAACGGGTGTTTTGCTCCTTCCAGGAAATGTCTCCAGGTCAGCAAGGCCCAATTAACTGCAAAAGCTTCTTTCTCCCAGACGGCCCATCTTCTCTCTGTTTCATACAGTTTACGGGAGGTATACGCACAAGGCTGTAAGGTCCCTTTCTCATTGATTTGAAGTAATACCGCTCCAATAGCTACATCACTTGCATCAGCTTGAATCACGAAAGGAGTGTCCATATCCGGGTGTTTCAGCACTGGTTCTGCAGCAAACAGGCATTTTAGCTTTTCAAAAGCGGCTTGGCACTCCATGGACCACTCCAGCGGCTTTCCTGGCCTCGGCTTCACCTCCCCTTTTGTTTTCAAGAGATTTGTGATGGGCATTGCTATCTTAGCAAACGTCGGGATGAATTGCCGATAAAAATTTGCAAATCCCAAAAAGCTTTGAAGTTGTTTTCTGGTGCGTGGTGGAGCCCACTCCAGAACGGCATGCACCTTCTCTGGATCCATCTCTATGTCTTCGGATGAAATGCGATATCCCAAATAGTCAATTTTGTCTTGGTGGAATTCACACTTTAACAATTTAGCATACAACTTAGCGGCACACAGTTTCTGTAAAACCGACCGCACTAACTTCACATGTTCATCCAGGGTCTCTGTGTAGATAAGGATATCATCAAGATAAACCAACCCCCCCCCCCCCGTATAAATGTTCATGTAACACTTGATTGATCATTTGCATGAATACAGCTGGGGCCCCTTGTAAACCAAAAGGAAGAACGTTGAATTGGAAACATCCCATCGGGCAGTTAAAAGCGGTCTTCCACTCATCCCCTTCCTTAATTCGAATCAGGTAGTATGCTTCTCTCAAATCCAACTTCGTGAAGATCTTTCCATTCGCTAAATGGGCCAACATGTCCTTCATCAAAGGAAGGGGGTACACGTTTTCCACAGAAATAGCGTTCAAATTTCTGTAATCCACCACCAAGCGTTTGGAACCATCTTTCTTTTCACGGAACAACACTGGGGCCGCTACCCGGGGTCTAGCAGGTTGAATGAAACCACGTTCCAAATTTTTATCAATAAACAATCTTAGCTCTTACAATTCCCGTGGGGTCATTGAGTACAACTTTGGTTTCGGGAGCTTCACCCCAGGCAAAATCTCAATAGCACAGTCTGTTGGTCGGTGAGGCGGAAGCTCATCTGAGGCCTTCTCACTGAACACTTCTTTTAAATCCCAATTCTCTTTAGGAATTTTCTCCTCATCTTTTACGGGCTCAGTACTTGTGGAAGCTATTTCAATTAGGCCCCCAGGCTTCAGCTGAGATCTGGCCTCTCCTCCTGGTCGCTGCTTTGTGCGTATGCGCAACAACCCCTTTCTCCAGTTAACCTGGGGGTTCCATTTCCGGAGCCAGGGCAATCCCAGTATTAATGGTTGCTCCATCCCAGGGACCACAATAAAACGCAGGGTTTCATCATGCTCTCCCATGACCATTTCTATAGGTTCCATGACAAAACGTGCAGGGCAACCTCCAGCCACTGATCCATCTAGTTGGCAAAAGGAAATGGGCATCTTCAAAGGTTTTAACTTTAGGCACATTTTCTTCACTACTTCCGTGTTTATTATACACCTGGTGCACCCAGAATCTAACAGGGTTAGCATTTCCCCTTCGACCCCTGAATTGGGTACCCTCAACTTCACCGGAATGGTCATAGGGCCCACACTTGGACTTACCAGGAAGTCGTCTTCCGAGTCAGAATCCTCCTCCTCAGGGGTCACTGGGGCTTCTGATTCCTCTCCTGCAGGACGGGTGACCTCTGCTGTCTCTTTCGACTTTAGTGCTGTTTCGCGAGGCTTCGCTGGGGATTTTTCAGGTTTCTTTCCTTCCTTTGGCACCCCCTTTGACTCCAACCTAACTCTGAAGTTCACAGCCCGGTGACCTTCTTTCCCGCATCGAAAGCAGGCCGAGGGGTTGGGTCTTGCCGCCACTCCTACCTTCTGAGGTTTAGGAGCCTCTTGAGAGCGCGAGGGGGAAAACTTGCTCCACCCATAACCTCCCCGCCGTTTACTTCGGATTAAATCAATTTCCACTTCTTCTGCCAACAGGTACCACATCTGCAAGTCATTGGGGTCTCTTCTAGCAGTGCATCTCTGGTACACATCTTCATTTAAACCATCTTTAAACAGTTCTATCAGGGCTTCTTGGGGCCAGCCTCGGAAATGGCCTGCTAACTGCCTAAATTCTTGAGTGTAATCAGCCACAGACCTCCGCCCCGTTTTATGGTTTTCATCCTAATTCGGGCCTTGCGCTCCGCCAGTGGGTCCTCAAACCTAGCCTGCAGTGCAGCCATAAATAGGTTATAATTCAGCAACTGAGGAGCATTATCATTATGCAAAGTCACCATCCACTCTGCCGCTATTCCCTCCAGAGCCCTGGTAACACACCTCACTTTGGCTGCTTCTGAGGGAAAATCCTCCCCATACTCCTCCATATGGCTCCATACTTGAGCTAAGAAAAATCCCAAGGCTTTGGGATCCCCTCCGTATTTTACTTCTAACGGAGGCAGCCTAGGAGCTCTACGCCTTCTAGGAATCACACCTCCCGCCGAAGGCCCCGGGGCTGCTGCTGGATCGGGTTGATTTATGGGAGAGGGAGTTGCTCGGCTTCTTCTGGCTGGGGCTGCTTCCCCTCCCCCTTCATACCTTTGTGGAGCTTGAGGTTGTTCAAAGGCTTCATTCAGGAGTTTCCTGGCTTGATCCAGCAAGAGTTCCCTCTTTTCCTTCTCTTGCCAAGGCTCCTCTTTTCCATGCCGGCGGGTAGTTGTGACCCCAGGGGGGGGGTCCTTCTCTGGATCTTTCCAACCAACTCCCACCAACCATCTGTGCTTCACAGCTGGATCCTCTTCCAGACTGAGCTCTGCTAGCGATTGGGCTTCCTGCACCAGCAAAGAATCTTGGCCTCCAATGGCTCCCAGATCCTCCTGGTCACTATTTGAAGATGACATGATGTCCAGGCCCCCTCAGAAGAAAATTGGGTATTCTCTCCGGGTGGGCAGGTGGGGGGGGGGAGATTCAGAATAATGTCAGGCAGAGCTCCATTCAAAATCCAGGAAAGAAATACTTAGACTCTTTAGTTTAGAGAAAAGATATCTTTTACTGAAAGTGAAGTGGTAGCAACCAAAGAATTCTGAATCTGAGAATTTAGGCGCGCAATTCACAAATAGAAAGTGATGGAAATGTTCCCACCCCCAATAGTTCAAATGACACTTCCAATTAGAAGTTGTGGATATGATCATGTGGGCATCTTCAGGTGATGATGAGGCCTCTGTCCGTTGACCTTGGCATAGTTTGATAACGGGTTGCAGTTGCACAGAGAGAAGAAAGCTAAGCGAGAAATAGAAACCTAACTCTATTTTATGCTCCCCCCTTCCATTTATACATCAGACGAATGTAACTCCTCCAGCTCACTTCCCCAACTATTCCTACCTCTCTTTTCCACCCCCCGTTACTTATGGCAGTCAAAAAGATGCAAAGCAATAGCAGAAGATCTTGAAGACTGACACACAGTCTCTGGGCGATGTTGCATGGTGGTGAGAAGTACCTGGAACCTGTTGGCCAGGATGCCAAAGGCATTCTCCACCACCCGCCTTGCCCTGGACAGCCTGTAGTTGAAGATCCTCTCTTCACGGGTGAGGAGTCTGGAAGTGTAGGGCTTCATGAGGTAAGTTCTGAGGGAGAAGGCGTCATCCCCCACGATGAAGTAGGGCACATCTTGCGTGTCGTTGGGCAGGGGGTCTGGATCTGGGAAGCCCATGATGAGGTTGCCTTCCAGCCCCTCCTTGAGGTCACTGGCATTGTATACCTGGGCATCTGAACATGAGCCGTTGCCTGAAGCATCGATGTACATGAACTTGTAGTCAGCATTGACCATGGCAAAGAGGACGATGCTGAAGAATCCCTTGTAGTTGAAATAATTGGAGCCCGACTTGGGTGGTGCTATGCAGGCCACGTGCTTGCCATCTATGGCTCCAACGGTGTGGGGGAAGTTCCACCTCTGATACCACTGCTCTGCAACTTTCTTCCAGCCTTCTTCAGTGGAGGGGCACTGGAGGAGCTCCTCCAGGTATTCTTCGATGATGGCCTGCACCACTTCTCTGACCACAATGCTGATGGTGTTGTGTGGCACCCTCCAGCCATACTGCATGCTCCTATAGGTGGTCCCAGAGGCCAGATGGTGCAGAGTGAGAGCCACCTTGAGCCCAGGTTCCAGGCTGGGCCAGAAGTTGGTGTTTACCTTGGTCAACCTGGGTGTCAGGCGCTGCACAACTTTGTCAAACATGGCTGGAGGCATCCTCATGAAATTCTGGAATGCCCGAGTGTCTTCGTTCCTGAGCTCCACCATCAGCTTGTTGTACGGTCCCTACTCTGCTCTTCTCCCGATCCATCTTCGGACCCAGACGCTTCTTGGCCGCCTCTTTTTTTCCTGTAGTAGAGTTCACAGAGCCTGTAGATGGCTTTGTACTGTTGCAGAAGGATGGTGGCTGCCAAAAGGACTGTGGTACGATCCACAGTGGACATGACTGGGTGCTGTGGAAGAGCAAGAGTCAGATGAAGGCTGCAGAGCTGGGCTGCTGGTTTGAAAGTGAGATGCAGGTGATGCTCCCCCTTTTTATAGGCAGTGTAGGTGTCCTTTTGCATCCTCTAGGCATCCTCTAGACATCCTTAATATCTGAGATAGGTCCCCTCTGCGAACATTTTTTCTGTTTTAAATGCTTTGTTTCCGTTCTGCATCCGCTAGGCATCCGTTCTGCATCCGTTCCACGTCCGTTCCGCTTCCTTTCTGCGTCCGAGCGGATGCGAGTTGCGTGGATGCGGAACGGATGCCGAGCGGATATAGCGGATGCAGAATGGATGCAGAACGGATGCCTAGCAGATGCCTAGTGGATGCAGAACGGACGAATTGGATACATTTTCCGTGCAAAAGTTTTGAGCAGCTCAAAACTTTCTGAGCGGATGAAACGTCCATAAACGGATGCTGGACAGATAGAGAGGAAGCAAAACGGAGGCAGTGAGTACAGAATGGATGCATCACATTAACCAACGGATGGCAAGCTTTTTTGTCCATTTTACATCCTCTTTGCATCCGTTGGTGCAGTGTGACAGGGGCTTTATATCCTCTCCCTCACCCTCCAAACAAGCTTTCATGCCTGAGTAGTAGTTTGAATAGAAGCCCTACCCTTACCCTCAGCTATGACATTTTTATACCTCTTACTGTAATTATTACAGCACAGCTGATAATTTCACCCCTGTTATAACTATTATACCACACAGGTTTCTCAGTCACATATTTAAAACGCCCTATAAATTCTGCTGCATTGACACATACTTAATTGACCTGATGATTAAATAGACTTTTAAACTAAAATAACATTTTCAGAAAATTATGAATTGTTTTTCTTTTTTACAAAAGCCCAGTGTACATATTTAAAATACCCTTGTGCTTTTTAATACAGAAGTAAATTATTATCAGGTTCCATTCTTCTCCCTTTCCCTCTTTCTTCTTCCTTCTTATTTTTCCTCCCTCTCCTCCTCCCCCCCCCTTCACTCCCCTTCCTTCCTGATTCTTGTTTGTTTTCTTTCTTTTTTCTTGTTTCTCCTCCTCCTCCTCCTCCTCCTCCTCCTCCTCCTCCTCCTCCTCCTTTCTCTCTTTTCCCTCCTTTCCTTCCTTCCTCCTCCTCCTCCTCCTGGTCTTTTTCCCACTTCTTCTTGGCAGTTGGGTCCTTTAGTGTGCATCTTGATTAAAGCACAGTGAGAAGGTCATTGCCCAAATTTTATCTTCTACACAGTTTCCCACAGCATGTATTCCTCACAGGGAACATTTTCTCAGCTCAGGTTATTTCCAGAGATGTTCTCAAACCGAAAGAACAGCCCTTGCAGTAAAATATCTCATTCCCACTTTTTATCCTTTATCTCACAGTCCTCTCTTGACAGCACTTATGTTTCTTCGATTGACTGGGCCAAGAATAACAGCATTAACGATGTTGTCTCTTTGTGAGTGCATTATGGTCTCTCTCTTTTTCTTCTTCTGACCTTTCAAATATGAGAATCTTGTGTTTATAATATTTCTTCAAGAAGGCGGGGGAGCAATGAACCCTTTCTGTTTACATTATGACAGATAATTTCAACCCTAATACTCAGCTGCAGGCATGTCAGTCCTAAACTGTGTGCATGTATAATAGTTGTGAGAATTTTTCTATGCATTTCCCATTAGTGCTGCTGCTCATACTTGAGAATCCCAGGAAGATAGATGTGTACTTCAGCCTTCTCCATGTTTATTCAAAAGTAATTTCCACTAATTTCAATGAATTGCTCTTATTATGAGTGAATAGGAATCATATTGTATTAAACATCTTGGAAGTAAATACATAAATCTGCCTTCAAGAACAGCAGAAGCTTCCTAAAGAAATCTACCTCATTCCTTATTTTTAAAATTTTACGTCAGTTACCAGAGTTGATATGATACTGCCTACAGAGAAATTTGGATTTTAGGATTTTGATTTCTAAAGCAAGTGATCCCATTGAGAGATTACTTAGGCTTGATCCTGGCCTTATGAGAAATATTTAAGTCCCACTTTTTTCCCATGTCACTAAACTAGATCGTTTTTTCTTGAACATATGTTTATTAGATTTCTATCCCATTTTTAATTCTCCACAACAACCCTGTGTGGTACTGTAAATTGGGCTGAGAGAAAATGAAATGCCAAAGTCACCCCATAAGCATCCATGACAGAGGCTGGGGCATGGGTTTTCCTGTTCCTAATCTAATCATTTAGCTTCTACATCATACTATCCAACTCTCTACAAGATGTCTTCAGAAGAAAAGTCTTTTAATTTTGACTTTTATGCCAGTCAGGGCTTGAGTTAAGGAAGTCAGTGCCTATATTGCTACCTGCCTAAAGGCTTTTCTGTTGAAAGCCTTTGCACCAAACATGTGAATCTTTCAAAGAAATAATCTGAGTGGTTTGGAATATGTTTGTGTCTGTGTACCTTTCATGTGAGTTGTGGAAATCATTGTGCCAATGTTCCCAGTCTTGCTTTGGTGCCCTATTTGTTTCATTCACTGCTAACACTTAAATCAGCTTAGTTTGATT
>BLBF01000032.1:13004-37972 GCA_015471245.1 Laticauda colubrina | reverse complement strand
TGGTGGATTAGAGGAGTTTTCTTTAAACAAACAAAATTTGTATCTTTTTTTTTTTTTTGAGCTTCAGGATTTTTATCTCAGGCCATTTGTTACTGAAGCACTTCCTGTTCTTGACTAGCTCTCTTTTTCTATTCATTTTCCCTCCTTCCCAAAGGAAAGGATCAGTGGTGGGATTCAAAAAATTTTTACTACCGGTTCTCTGGCTTGCTGGGTGTGGCTGGTGGGTTTGGCAGGGGACAGATACTGTAAAATCTCCATTCCCTCCCCACTCCAGGGGAAGGTTATCACTGGTTCTCCGAACTACTCAAAATTTCTGCTACCGGTTCTCCAGAACTGGTCAGAACCTGCTGAATACCACCTCTGGAAAGGATATAAAACCAGTTTGAAAGTCCGATAAAAGCACAAATCCAGAATTGTCGTATTTTAAAGCCTGCCAATACCTTTCCACAGCATCTTTCTACCCAATTTTAACATTAATTTTTTTTTCTGTCAACATTTTTCAGGGCCCTTCTTACCTTAATTAACTAAAATAGAATATTTCAGAAGCAGCACAGTTTTGCTTCAATTAGAGATGCTAATGAAAGGCTAGAATTAATTGAGTCTAACAAGATTCTGAAGTATGAGTAAAAGAGGTTCATTCCATTCTCCTCAAGGGGTGCTTGGAAGAGAAAGTTCAGAAAACTTCCTGCCTGGGTCCTCATGAAGCCACCACAATTCTCCAAACTTTCTATGCCACATTCTGCTTAGTAAGCCTGGAGATAAATGGCACCAGACAATTAAATGAAGTGTCTTTGCAGAAGCTGTTTCCAATCTATTTTGGATTACATCTAAATGTGTGATGATACAAGTATTCCAGCTCAGGGTGGGATTCAAAATTTTTAACAACTGGTTCTGTGGGCATGGCTTAGGTGGTGGGCATGGCTTGGTGGTCATGTGACTGGGTGGACGTGGCTTGGTGGTCATGTTATTGGCTGTGTGTGGCCAACTCAATACCACTCACATCAAGGCATGCATCTCCTTGCCTGGCCTCTCATGACTGTGGGGATGCTGCAACAGTTGTAAGTGTGAAAAATGGTCATAAGTCACTTATATAAGTGCCACTGTAACTTTGAATGGTCACTCCACACAAGCACCTGCAAAGGAGGGGAAAAAAACTCCAGAGACGTTCCTGAGACAGTCCTGCCAAGAACTTAATAAGGGTTAATGGAGAAGCAGTTTCTGTAAGCAACAACAGAATGTTTCCTTCCTGCCTTCCTTACAGGATTAGGCCAGTAATTTCTTCTAACAACTGGTTCTCCAAACTGCTTAGAATGTTAACAACCGGTTCTAGTGAATAGGTGCGAACTGGTAGAATCCCACCCTGCTCCAGCTGACTTGAATTCTTTCTAATCATCTGAAGGAAATTTAATTATCCATAATTTTAATACTGTACAGGTAATATTGGGCGTCAACATCAAAGAAGCAAGCGTAAGAAGAAAGCAATTGGGGAAGCTAACAAGCAAGATGCAGTTCATTGTTCCTCCTCCCCCTCCCCTTCCCCTCCTTCTCCCTAAACAATTTTTCTGCTCTAGAATCATACAAAACTCTCCTAGTCTCTCTAGAGTACACATGATGCTTTTCTTTCATGTTGTCTCTTTTTTTGTCAAGTACTGAATCATCAAAAGAAACTATGTCATGGGGAAAACCTAGCTTAAATTGAGAAATGAACAAATGTTGTTCAGTCAGAAAGACCAGGAAGTCAAAAAGACAGTGGAGCCTTCAATGAACCATGAGGGAAATTGGTTGGGTTTCAGTTGCTGAGTTCAACATACATGTTGTGGTGGGATTCAAATTTTTTTACTACCGGTTCTGTGGGCACGGCTTGGCTGGTGTGACAGGGGAAGGATACTGTAAAATCTCCAGTCAGAGGTAGCATTTGTTGGTTCTCCGAACTACTCAAAATTTTCGCTACCAGTTCTCCAGAACTGGTCAGAACCTGCTGAATACCACCTCTGATGTTTCTTCTTATTTAATAGTACACATCACATGGAAAATATTCTGTTCTTCATTTCCTAAATGAAAAGAAAGGTGTAGATTCCTACAGAACCATAGCACTAAGTGGATAATTTTGGAGCAAACAGCAATAATTATTCTGTCAGACCAACCAGGGTAATACTATGGACATTGCCTGGAGGAAAGATAAAACATAAATATAATAAATCAACAAACAGCAATCGCTTTTCCATGGAAGCCACAATGAACTAAGAGGAGTTATATCTGTAAAGATATGTGTAGACTAGCATTGTTTGTTTTCAGTAATCGAAAAATCTTTCTTAAGAAACTGAATTGTATGGATTCCATCTATTTAATTCTGATCTCTGATGTTTGAAACCAGAACTTGCAGTGAGAAATATATTGCTTACTTTGAATGGATGACTCATCTATCATTATAATCTGAACAAGTAAAACTTCTATGATACTCCATGACTAGAATATAGGTTTCCACTGAATTCTTGTCCTATGCTTGAGATAAAATCTGTAACTGGTAAAAAAAATAAATGTTGCAGTGCCAAACCTCCATAGATTATTCTCGTCTTTTTTTTCTGATGAGGATTGGTTATCTATATTGATACAAAGAGACCCAGAACCAGTTATCAAAGCTTAACCAAAACTAAGTAGATCTTTTTTTTTTTAAATTAATGCAACCATAATCAAGTGTATCCAGTCTTAGAGTGTACAGGGTCAAACATTCTATGATTTATTGTCAATGTGGGATTCCTAGCAGAAAACTGGACTGGATAATCTAATCTTATCTGACCTAATGTAATCATGATATTGATATTATGATCCAACTATCTTTGTGAAACTCTTTGCGACATCTAGCTTCTGAAATCCAGTGGGATTTTTTCCTCCTTTTCTCATGAGCAGCATGTTGCATTTTGCTACAAAAATATTGCGTCACTGCTTGACATTAATATATAGAAATGGTTAATATCTTCCTTTCTAAAGAAATGCTGTTAGAGAAGAACAAAAAAGATGTACCACTTAAAGAACTTTCATGTGGGTGCCACTCTCACTAAGTCTATTAGGTCACATGCTTGTTTTTAAAACATTTGGTAAAGAAATAAATGTCATGGGAATGGACTCAGTCCATCTGGAAGTAGCAGATTCCTCCCTGTTCATTCATTCCTACCCTATAAACCAGCTCACTTCCAAAAGTATTATTATTTTCTATCTGCATAAACAATTGAAACTAAATCAGTGGAGAATGGAAGGTAAGTTTGCTTCAGATTCCAGTGTAAGGAGGGAGGGATGCCAATTAGCTTATTTGCTTTTCTTTTTTTTGGGTCAGGATACTTAAGCCCATGTCACACTGAACCAACGGAGGCAAAGAGGATGTAAAATGGACAAAAAACCTTGCCATCCGTTCGAAAACGTGATGTATCCGTTCTGTACTCACTGCCTCCATTTTTCATCCTCTCTATCCGTCCAGCATCTGTTTATGGACGTTTCATCTGCTCCAAAAGTTTTGGGCTGCCTAAAACTTTTGCGTGGAAAATGTATCCAGTTTGTCCGTTCTGCATCCGCTACGCATCCGCTACGCATCCGCTACGCATCCGTTACGTATCCGCTATATCTGCTAGGCACCCGCTGCGAATCCGCGGAACTCGCATCCGCCCGGATGCAGGGAGGAAGCGGAACGGACGCGGAACAGATGCAGAACGGATTCAGAACAGATGCAGCACGGAAACAAAGCATTTAAAGCAGAAAAAATGTTCGCAGAGGGGATCTATCTCGGATATTAAGGATGTCTAGAGGATGCCTAGAAGATGCCTAGAGGATGCAAACAGACACCTACACTGCCTATATAAAGGGGGAGCAACTCATCTGCATCTCACTTTCAGACCAGCATCCCACCTGTGCAGACCTCTGCAGCCTTTATCTGACTCTTGCTCTTCCACAGCATCCAGTCATGTCCACTGTGGATCGTACCACAGTCCTTTTGGCAGCCACCATCCTTCTGCAACAGTACGAAGCCATCTACAGGCTCTGTGAACTCTACTATGGGAAGAAAAAGAGGTGGCCAAGAAGCGTCTGGGTCCGAAAATGGATCGGGAGAAGAGCAGAGTATGGACTGTTCAACAAGCTGATGGTGGAGCTCAGGAACGAAGACACTCGGGCGTTCCAGAACTTCATGAGGATGCCTCCAGCCATGTTTGACGAAGTTGTGCAGAGGCTGACACCCATGTTGACCAAGGCAAACACCAACTTCCGGCCCAGCCTGGAACCTGGGCTCAAGGTGGCAGTCACTCTGCGCCACCTGGCCTCAGGGACCACCTACAAAAGCATGCAGTACGGCTGGAGGGTGCCACACAACACCATCAGCATTGTGGTCAGAGAAGTAGTGCAGGCCATCATTGAAGAATACAAGGAGGAGCTCCTCCAGTGCCCCTCCACTGAAGAAGGATGGAAGAAAGTTGCAGAGCAGTGGTATCAGAGGTGGAACTTCCCACACACCGTTGGAGCCATTGATGGCAAGCACGTTGCCTGCAAAGCTCCAGCCAAGTCGGGGTCCACTTATTTCAACTACAAGGGCTTCTTCAGCATCATCCTCTTCGCCATGGTCGATGCTGACTACAAGTTCATGAACATCGATGCTTCAGGCAATGGGTCAGCTTCAGATGCCCAGGTATACAACGCCAGTCACCTCAAGGAGGGGCTGGAAGGCAACCTCATCATGGGTTTCCCAGATCCAGACCCCCTGCCCAACGACATGCAACATGTGCCCTACTTCATCGTGGGGGATGATGCCTTCTCCCTCAGAACCTACCTCATGAAGCCATACACTTCCAGACTCCTGACCCATGAAGAGAGGATCTTCAACTCCAGGCTGTCCAGGGCAAGGCGGGTGGTGGAGAACGCCTTTGGCATTCTGGCCAACAGGTTCCAGGTACTTCTCACCACCATGCAGCATCGCCCAGAGACCATGAGGAGGATCGTGGAAGCTTGCTGCATCCTGCACAATCTCATGCACACCCGCTACTCAGTCTTGCAGAACAGGCTCGTGGACCGTCAACAAGGCAATGGGGACATGGAGCCTGGGGAATGGATGCAAGGGCGAAACCTGATCGACACTCAGGATGTGCAAGGCCAGAACAGAGCCTCACGGGAAGGGAAGAAGCAGTGCAACCTCCTGAAACACTGGTGCAACTCCCCAGCTGGAGCGGTGGAGTGGCAAGACAGGATGGTAGATGCTTAATGGATGCTTCCTTCAGCCTGTCTCATCACACGGATGAGATTGGGCCATGTATGTTGGGTGGGCCTACAATAAACAGGGCGTTTAATGAAGAGTTGTGTTTATGTTGACATGTGTGGTTGATTGATTACATTATTATTGATAATAAATGGCACCTGGGAGGGTGGACCATACAATCCCACTATGCTTGCACTGGAGGTTTATCTATCCCACAGCTATTAGCCATCCCAAAGGTATCGCTGCTCATTCCACAGATATCCCTGCCCACCCCACTGCTATCTTAACCCATCCCACAAGCATGCAAAGGCTTAAGCCAATTCTAAAAGTTTCCACCAAGACTTTATTAAAAAAAGAAATGAAGCAAGTGTGTGAATCAAAGATAAACTTTATTGAACAACAAGCTGTAAAAAAAAAAATGACCCAAGTCAAGTGTCCAAATAAAGTCCACAGGTAGCCAGCTAGCCAGTCTCTGGCACTCTTCTTGGTCACTCGGAGGTGTGCCCAGTCTCAGGGGTGAAGGGTCCAGGTGCTGTGGAGGTGGCTGCTGCTGGAGTGCCTGGCCTCGAGAGGACAACAGGGAACGGTGTGTTGACCCGTGATGCTAAGAGGTCCTTCCTCCATGCCATGGGGTGTCAGCCCCAGTACTGATGACAGATGTACTGAGGCCGGGCTTGGCTGTGGGGTGGAGGAAAGAGTAGTGTAGTGGGGCTGTCTGCTCTGCAGCTGGGTGAGGACTGGCATGGGTGGCATCACTGTTGTTGGTGGCATCATTGGCGTGGGTGGCATCGCTGTCGTCAGTGGCATCATTGGCATGGGTGGCATGGGTGGCATCGGTGGCATCAGTGAAACAGGTGGCAACGGTGTCTCCCGATGACTCTGTGCCTGGACTGGGAATGGCTGCTGCCTGTGCTGCTGAACCTCCTGGTAGCCGTAGCCCTGGTAGGTGAGGGGCTGTGGAAAGCCTTGGAATGGGAGGGACATCACCTGGGGTGGAGGAGCAGGCCTGGCCTGGGTGGGAGCAGGTTCCTCTGGGTCTGGAGGGTTGTGAAGCAGCTTGGTGATCCAGTCCTTCACCTGCTGGTACTGTGGATCCGCCATTTCCTTGAGGGTCTGGTTGACATAGGTGAGGAAGGGCTTGTGATTGGAGGATGAGGAGTCGGTGTGGACCAGCTGAGAGAGGAGATCTATGCTGGTGCGGATGGTGTCCCTGATCTCCAGCCGGACGTTGTGGCTCTGCCCCTCCAGCTTTCCAGCTCTCTGCCTTTCTGCGGAGGCGGAGCTGGGGGGGGTAGATGCGGCTAGGACTGTGGTGGACTCAATGTCTCCTTTCTCCAACCGCACCAGGGAGTCCTCTACGCACTCCACCACGCTTACCACACCTGTCCACAGGTTCTCCACCGTGGCACGCTCCACAGAAACCTGCCTGGAGACAGGGACTGACTCTCGGCCGGAAGAGGACTGGGTGGCAGCAGGCTGCCTGAGAGAGAGGGTAGTGAGAGGGGCTGCTGGTGCTCCTCGGGGGTGGATCTCACCCCCCAGGAAGCTGCACCTGGCCATGATGTAGGTCTCTCTGTCTGTCAGCTTCACAGTGGCCTGGCCAGATTTCTTCAGGTGCAGCTTCCCGTACCAGTTGTGCATATGTTTCCACCAGCCAAGGAGCACCTCCGAAGTGTAACCCATACTCTCTGCCCTCTCTCTCCAAGCAGCCTGCTTCCTTTTGGTGTCCCTGTACAGCCGGTGTCCCTTCCGCCACAGATAGTCATTCTCTCTCAGCCACTCCAGCACCTCATCCTCATGCATCTCCGCAATGGAGTATTGCCTCCTCTCCCGTTGTCGCATACGCCTCTTCCTCCCTTTGGCAGGACCAGATGGGCCCTCATCAGAGGGTCTCCCAGGTAGTAGGGGCTGCTCCTCCACACCACCACCAACAGCAGCAGCAGGATCATCATCATCATCATCATCATCATCATCATCCTCACCAGCAGGATCATAATCAGCATCAGCATCCTCACCAGCAGGATCATAATCAGCATCAGCAGCATCATCATCAGCAGCAGCAGGAACACCAGGACCAGGATCAGCAGCAGTAGAGTAAGCACCAGCAGTGCCAGCAAGTCCAGGAGCACGAGCAGGACCAGGAGCACGAGCAGGACCAGGAGCACGAGCAGGACGAGCAAGATGAGCAAGACCAGGAGCATGAGAAGGACGAGCATGTCCAGGAGCATCAGCAGGTCGAGCAGTTTGAGCAGGACCAGGAGCAGCTTCAACAGAGTAAGCAACAGCAGAAGCCCCAGCACCAGCAGAAGCACCCCTGCCAGGAGCAGCTTGAGCAGAAGCCCCAGCACCAGCAGAGTCAGGGACAGGGGGCAGGAGGTTGGCCCTGTCCCTCTTGCCAGGGATGGTGGCAGGTTACTGAGGCTTTCGCTTCCTCCCCATGGTTGTGGGGTTGCTGTCTGGCAGGGAGGCTGGCAGGCACCAAGGCTGGCAGGAAGACTGGCAGGAAGACTGGCAGGAAGGCTGGCAGAAAGCCTGGCAGGAAGGCAGGCAGGCAGGCAGGCACCAAGGCTGGCTGGAAGGCAGGCTGGCAGAGCAGGCAAGGAACTCGAAGTGTCCAGCAGCAGGTCTTTCCTCGGAATGCTGGCCACGTGCAAGCTGCTTCCCTTTATATCCGGGGGTCTTACGTAATACTTCCCACCCGCATGCGCAATTAATGCGCGGCATCCATTTCGCTTCCGCTGTGCATCTGTTAGGCTTCCGCTGTGCATCCGCTTCATCCGTTCGGCGTCCGTTCTGCATCCGCTGTATCTGTTCCATGTCCGCTTCGCTGAGGCCCCCCAGAAGCCCTGCGGTTGCACCATCCACTCCCATCCGCTTCCATCTGCTAGGCTTCCGTTCCGCATCCGCTTTGCATCTGCCCTGAGTCCTCCCCGCGTCCGTGTTATCCGCTCTGGTTATGAAAATTTTTGCCCCTTTTGAGAGCGGATAACAACGGATGGAACATTTTGCTCATCCGTTGTTTCCGTTTTGCATCCATTGGCCAGTGTGACATGGGCTTTAATATCATTTCCTATCAGGGATGGGCTTGCTATTTCTGCACACTTTCTTCATTACTCATAAAGGAAAGGAAATCAGTCACACTGCTTGGAAATTATTTTCTCTCTGTTTTTTTATTTTTTAATTTGCAATCTCCCCTGTGTTGCAAAGAATTCTGGGAAAGTGTATTGTTGTTATTTTGGTCTGTTGCACAGTTCAGACCAGATTTGGCATTTTTATCTGCCTATCAAGTCTTTCCCAAGGTTCTCCAATTGTTTTGCAATTGCATTCAAGACACCTAATACTATTGGTGCTAGCTTTGTTTTCTTTTGCCACAGTCATTCTATTTCTATTTGCAGGTCTTTGTATTTTGTTATTTGTTAATTTCTCCAGTTCTGTCTCTTTTTTTCTACTGTCTCTTTTCTTCTGTCCTCTATTATCTAGACTTTTTTTTTGTCTTTCTTATTTACAATTGTTAAGTTTGGGGTGTTACATAGCAGGTACATGTCTCTTTGAATTCTAAAATCCCAGAGCACTTTAGCTTCTTCATTTTCAATTACTTTCTTTGTGTTATGGTCCTATCAGTTCTTGCTTGCAGGGAAATAACATGTCTTGCAGATCATCCAATGCACCATTGTTGCTTCTTTGTCATGCTGTTGCTTATAGTCTGTGCAATCTTCTTGCAGCAGGTGACCAGATGGTCCACTATTTCTTCAGCTTCTTTGCAAAGGTAGCACTTACTGTCTGGTGCTGTCTTCTCAATTTTGGGTTTGTATAAATTTGTTCTTAAAGCCCATGTCACACTGGCCAATGGATGCAAAACGTTCCATCCATTGTTATCCACTCTCAAAAGGGGCAAAAATATTCCATCCGTTGTTATCCGCTCTCAAAAGGGGCAAAAATTTGCATAACCGGAGCAGATAACACGGACGCGGGTAGGACGCAGGACGGATGCAAAGCGGATGCGGAACAGAAGCCCAGCGGATGGAAGCGGATGGGAGTGGGTAGCACATCCGCAGGGCTTCCGGGGGGCCTCAGCGAAGAAGACGCAGAACGGATACAGCTGATGCAGAGCGGATGCCAAACGGATGAAGCGGATGCAGAGCGGAAGCCTAGCGGATGCACAGCAGAAGCCTAATGGATGCCTGGCGTTCACTGCGCATGCGGGGAGGATGTATTGCGTCAGCCCCGCGGATATAACGGAAGCAGCTCGGAAGCAGGTCGCCATTCAGAGGAAAGACCTGCTGCCAGACACATCGGCTGCCTTGCCTGCCCTGCCTGCATGTCTGCCTGCCAGGCTTGCTGCCAGCCTTGCTACCAGCCTTGCTGCCAGCTTTGCTACCAGCCTCCCTGCCAGCCTCCCTGCCAGCCTTGCTGCCAGCCGGTCTGCCTGCCAGCCTTCTGCCTGCCTTCCTGCCAGCCTTGGTTCATGTCTGCCTGCCAGCCTTCCGGCCAGTCTTGGATCATGTCTGCCTGCCAGCCTTCCTGCCAGCCTTGGTTCATGTCTGCCTGCCAGCTTTGGTGCCTGCCTCCCTGCCAGCCTGCCTGCCAACCTTGGTGCCAGCCTTCCTGCCAGCCTTTCTGCCAGCCTTGGTTCCTGCCAGCCTCCCTGCCAGCCAGCAACCCCACAACCATGCGGAAGCACAGCAAGCCAAAGCCATCTGCTGCAAGCCCTGGCAAGAGGGACAGGGCTACCATCCCGCCCCCTGGCCCTCACTCTGGTTCTGCTGGGGCTTCTGCAGCATGGGCTCGCTTCTGCTGCTTCTGCTTCTGGAGGAGGAGCTGATGACAAGCACTCCAGCACCAGCCACCTCCACAGCACCTGGACCCTTCACCCCTGAGACTGAGCGACCAAGAGGAGTGCCAGAGACTCTTTTTTGTCTTATAGCTTGTTGTTAGTAAAGTTTATTTTTGATTAACACACTTGCTTCATTTCTTTTTTTTAATAAAGTCTTGCTGGAAACTTTTAGAAATGGTTTAAGCCTTTGCATGCTTGTGGGATGGGTTGAGATAGCCGTGGAATGGGCAGGGATACCTTTGGGATGGGTAATAGCTGTAGGATAGATAAACCTCCAGTGCAAGCATAATGGGACTGTATGGTCCACCCTCCCAGGTGCCACACCTACGACCCTTTATTATCAATAATAATGTAATAATTATCCACACATGTCAACATAAACACAACTCTTTATTAAATGCCCTGTTCATTGTAGGCCCATCCAACATACATGGCCCAATCTCATCAGTATGATGAGACAGGCTGGAGGAAGCATCCATTAATCATCTATCATCCTGTCTTGCCACTCCACTGCTCCAGCTGGGGAGTTGCACCAGTGTTTCAGGAGGTTGCTCTGCTTCTTCGCTTCATTTGAGGCTCTGTTGGAACCTAGCACATCCTCAGTGTCGATCAGGTTTCGCCCTTTCCTCCATTCCCCAGGCTCCTTGACCCCATTGGGTTGTTGGAGGTCCACGAGCCTGTTCTGCAAGACTGGGTAGCGGGTGCGCATGAGATTGTGCAGGATGCATCAAGCTTCCATGATCCTCCTCACGGTCTCTGGGCAATGCTGCATGTTGGTGAGAAGTACCTGGAACCTGTTGGCCAGGATGCCAAAGGCTTTCTCCACCACCCGCCTTGCCCTGGACAGCCTGTAGTTGAAGATCCTCTCTTCACGGGTGAGGAGTCTGGAGATGTAGGGCTTCATGAGGTAGGTTGTGAGGGAGAAGGCGTCATCCCCATGATGAAATAGGACACATCTTATGTGTCGTTGGGCAGGGGTTCGGGATCTGGGAAGCCCACAATGAGGTTGCGTTCCAGCCCCTCCTTGAGGTGACTGGCATTGTATACCTGGGCATCCGAAGATGAGCCGTTGCCTGAACATTGATGTATCTGAACTTGTAGTCAGCATCGACCATGGCAAAGAGGATGATGCTGAAGAAGCCCTTGGAGTTGAAATAAGTGGACCCCGACTTGGCTGGAGCTTTGCATGCCACGTGCTTGCCATCTATGGCTCCAACGGTGTGTGGTAAGTTCCACTTCTGATACCACTGCTCTGCAACTTTCTTCCATCCTTCTTCAGTGGAGGGGTACTGGAGGAGCTCCTCCTTGTATTCTTTGATGATGGCCTGCACCACTTCTCTGACCACAATGCTGATGGTGCTGGGTGGCACCCTCCAGCTGTACTGCATGCTCCTGTAGGTGGTCCCTGAGGCCAGGTGGCGCAGAGTGAGTGCCACCTTGAGCCCAGGTTCCAGACTTGGCCGGAAGCTAGTGTTTGCCTTGGTCAACCTGGGTGTCAGGCGCTGCACAATTTCGTCAAACATGGCTGGCGGCATCGCTATGAAGTTCTGGAACGCCCGAGTATCTTCGCTCCTGAGCTCCACCATCAGCTTGTTGTACAGTCCGTCCTCCGCTCTACTGGTGAACCATCTTCGGACCCAGACTCTTTTTGGGTGGCTCCTTTTCTTCTCGCAGTAGTGTTCACAGAGCCTGTAGATGGCTTCGCACTGTTGCAGAACAATGGTGGCTGCCGAAAGGACTTTGTTACAATCCACGGTGGACATGACTGGATGCTGTGGAAGAGGAAGAGGCAGATGAAGGCTGCAGAGGTCTGCACCGCTGGGCTGCTGTTCTGAAAGTGAGATGCAGGCGAGTTGCTCCCCCTTTTTATAGGCAGTATAGGTTTTCCACTAGGCATCCTCTAGGCATCCTCTAGGCATCCTCTAGACATCCTTAATATCCGAGCTAGGTCCCCTCTGCGAACGTTTTTTCCATTTTAAATGCTTTGTTTCCATGCTGCATCCGCTAGGCATCCGTTCTGCATCCGTTCTGCGTCCGTTCCGCTTCCTCCCTGCTTCCGGGTGGATGCGCATTGCGCGGATGCGTCGTGGATGCCTAGCGGATATCGCGGATGCGTAATGGATGTGTAGTAGATGCGTAGCGGATGCAGAATGGATGAACTGGATACATTTTCCTCGCAAAAGTTTTAGGCAGCCCAAAGCTTTTGGAGCGGATGAAACATCCATAATGTTTCATGCTGGATGCTGGATGGATAGAGAGGAAGCAAAACGGAGGCAGTGAATTCAGAATGGATACATCGCGTTAACCAATGGATGGCAAGGTTTTTTGTCCGTTTTACATCCTCTTTGCATCCGTTTGTTCAGTGTGCCATGGTCTTAAGACTTGGTCTTGTGCAGCCAGAATTAACCTCTCTATTATTTATTCCTGTCCTTTTTAGACACATTGAAGTCCCTGGAAAATTGTTTGGATTGATAAGAGTGGGTGGGCTCCAAATCCTCAGAGGTTTCTGTGGATGGAGGTGACTTGGATCTTGGGACTCTCCTAATCTGATTTCTAATCACTCCATCTCACTGCTTTTAATTCCATGCAAGATTCTAATGGATTAATATAAAACACTAATAGATCCAATTTTCATGCCTATATATAAATTGGAAGAATATAATAGGACACTCCTAAAAAAAGAGGTCTATATTACACAATGGTTCCTCTAGCACTGGCCAAAATGATCAAACCATTTTAGCTCCAAAATCTCTTTCAGTGGTTCAACTTCAGACTATACACCAAGTAAATTATAAGGGAGCTTAACTATGGTTCAATAATCTATTAACATTTAAAATGTGGTTGTATCTTTGAGATAGTGTCGACCCGTGGAACTAATTCCCGAAAGAGTGAAAAAGCTTTTACCAAATTCACTTAACAACCAAAAAAGTTTTAACTATGCATTTTCTGCTAAAACCTGAAACGTTGTTAAGTTCCAATGATCCCAAATGATGTTCATATGTTCTGTGGTTTGGCATTATGCTTAAAGTAAGCTAGTACTGGTAGTCCTTGATTTACGACCACAACTGAGCCTAATATTTCTGTTGTTAAGCAAGACATTGCTTAAGTGAGTTTTGTCTCAGTGGCAGTGGTGGGATTCAAATATTGTTGCCACTGGTCCGGTGGGCGTGGCTTGGCGGGCGCGCTTTGTATGCATGCATACACTTTGTATGCACACATGCACTGAATGTGCACTTTGTGCAGGCACAGAGGCATTTGTGTAGGCACAGTGGCATTCTAACTCGCCTCCTGCAAGCCTGCACGATCCCAGTCACTTTAGAAACTGCCGTGTGGGGCTATTCTGTGCCGTGCACTTCAAATTCATCAGATAAAAGTGAGTATGGGAGTCCAGGCTGATGGGTGGCCCAACAGCAGAATGGTGGAGAGAACTGGTTTGGTCTCCAATGCTCATCGCTGCTACTGGCTCACCAGAACCAGGCAGAACTAGTCAAATATCACTATTGCACAGTGGTTATGGGAATCACTGCCGTTGCTCAGTTAGTAATATGGCTGTAAAATGAGTCTGGTTTCCCCATTGACTTTTCTTGTCAGAAGATCACCAAACATGTCCCTGGGACACTGTAACTGCCATAAGTATAAGTCATTGCCAAGTGCTATGACGTTATGGATGGAAAGTAATGAAGGAGAGAAGCAGCCTGAAACTGAGGAGAAACTTCCTAACAGTGAGGACAATTAACTAATGGAACAATTTGTCTCCAGAAGTTTTGGGTGCTCAATCACTGGAGGTTTTTAAGAAGAGAGTGGACAGCTACTTGTCTGAAATGGTACAGGGTCTCCTGTTTGAGTAGGGGGGTTGGACTAGAAAACTGCCACAGTCCCTTCCAGATCAATTCTGATTGATTGATTAAATGAATGAATGAATGCTGCAATGGTTGTAAGTGTGAAAAAAGGACATAAATCACTTTTTTTCAATCTTGTATCTCTGATAATTAAACAAACTATTGTAAGTCAAGGATCACCTGTGTATGCTTTGACAATGTTTAGTTTGAACTAAAAAGTATTGAGATCCCCAACAACTAATTTCATAAAGTAATGTAGGTCATAATGTGCTCTGCAGATTTTTTTTTTTTTAGATTCAATATCCCAAATCAGGAGTTCAGAGATTTGCAAGTATCTGGAGGCTGCCAGCTAGACACGTTATGAAGAATGCACACTTTAATGCTTTTTATACAGTAGGCTTTTCCTTCTTATTTTCAATGCTTTACTTCCCTTTCTTGATCTCTTAATTTTTCTGGGAAGTATGGAGTTAAATATTGGGTTATGATATTATGCAAATGGACGTCTCTGCTGGCCCAGCATATCACTACCTCACTCTTTAAAAGTTTAATTTTTGCTTAGGGAGAAGAGGAGAAAAAAAAAGGAAAGGAAACAGCATTGGTTTTTTTACCTGTCTTCCCTAATGTGCTATAAGTAACATGAACAAGATACTAAGTTCCAAACACCTGTCCTTCTGCTTCCAGGAGACTTATGAAAAGAAAACTGCTTTCCCAATAATGTATTTGGGGAAAAAAAAGATTCCGTGCTTTATATGTGTTGCACTACTCAAATATTATTACTCATCTATATTACCTCTATAACTGTCTAGTTTGTCTAGCAACCCAACAAGACAGAAACAGACTTCAGAGGATAATTGGACTGCAGAAAAAACAATTGCTACCCACCTGCCTTCCATCGAGGACCTGTATACTGCACGAGTCAAAAAGAGGGCTGTGAAAATATTTACAAACACCTCACATCCCAGACATAAACTGTTTGAACTCCTTCCCTCACAACGACACTATAGAGCACTGCACACGAGAACAACTAGACACAAGGACAGTTTTTCCCAAATGCCATCACTCTGCTAAACAAATAATTCCCTCAACACTGTCCAACTCTTTACAAAGTCTGCACTACTATTACTATTAATCTTCTCATTCACTCCTTATCACCCATCCCCTCCCATTTGTGACTGTATGACTGTAAAAAGGCCCGGTCCCACTGGCCGACGGACGCAAAACGTATGCATAAAGGACACAGCGGATGAGCAAAATTTTGGGGGTGGCTCCATCCGTTGTCATCCGCTCCAAAAAGTGGCAAAAATTTACATAAACAGAATGGAAAAGAACGGACGTGGGTAGTACGTAGCGGGGATGTTAAATGGATGTTCATTGGAAGCCTAGCAGATGAAAGCGGATGGAAGCAGATGACACCTCCGAAGGGGTTCCGGGGGAGAATTTCAAAGTGGACACATAGCGGATGAAGCGGATGCATCACATATGCCTAAAGGAAAGAAAGGGGATGCCACACGGATGTATATTGGATGCAAACCATTCACTGTGCATCCTTTCTATTTCTGTGCTACTAATGATGTATAGACGTTCCATGTACCTTTTCTTTCCTCCCTCTTTCCATTTTCAGCTGCAGTGGATGTTAGTTGTGAGGATGCCCAGAGGATGCAGAGAGGATACAGCAGACATTTAATGGATGATAACAGACATAGAACGTTTGTTGCTCATATGTTGCAGATTTACATCGTACACGGCGGAAAGTTCATCCGTTCACAAAGTTTTGTGCAGCTCAAAACTTCTTGCACGGATGAAATCACAGTGGACAGATGCTTGATGGATAGAGCGTATGAAACACGTATGCAATGAGTACACAATGGATGCATAGCGTTTTCCAAAGAATGGCAAGCTTTTTTAAACATTTTACATCCTCTTTGCATCTGTAAGTGCAGTGGGACTGGGCCTTAACTTTGTGACTTGTATCCTTACAATTTGTATTGACTGTTTCCTAGTATGATGTGATTGCTTATTGTACCCTATGATTATTATTAAGTATTGTACTTTATGATTCTTGACTCTTGACAAATGTATCTTTTCTTTTATGTACACTGAGAGCATTTGCACCAAGACAAATTCCTTGTGTGTCCAATCACACTTGGCCAATAAAGAATTCTATCTATGGGAGAATTAGTTAAGAAACACTAATACAGTATGTTTACAAGGAAAGAGATGTACCAGAGAAGGAAAAATACAGATAGTTCTTGACTTACAACCATTCATTTAGTGACCATTTGAAGTTACAATGAAAGTGACTTATGACTATTTTTCACACTTAGGACTTTTTCAGCATCCCCATAGTCACGTTATCAAAATTTGGCCTGTATTTATGATTGTTGCAATGTCCCTGGATCATGTGATTACCTTTTGTGACTTTCTGACCAGCAAAGTTAATGGGGAAGCCAGATTCACTTAGCAACCATGTTACTAATTTAACAACTGCAGTAATTCACTTAACCACAGTGGCAAGAAAGGTTGTAAAATGGGCAAAACTCACTTGATGTGGTGCTCCATTGTGTTTGTAAATTGAGGACTACCTGTATTTGTAGCTCTTATGTTATAAATTTAACTTCATGACACATTCTAGGGAACTGTGTCCTCTTTTATTGTGCTGCTACATTTTGTATATGTCTAAAAAACAAATATCAAAAACAGCATGCATTTCTTTGGGAAGAAGGAAGAAGAGGGGGTAGTTATATAAACCCTATTGATGAAATGTACATTAAGTGGGCCTTTTACGTTGCAAGATATATGCAAATTTTTTTTTTTTTCCTGCTACAGATTATCACAGTCACAGTTCCACTTGCTCAGTGAAAGGTCCATGTGTTGTGTGCATCAACATAGGACATTGTGCAAATCCTCATATAGAGATTGCTCCATAGGCAGAACAGAGATTCAAAAAGGTTTTGTGGTTTGTATACTCAGTCACATAATATTTTCACAGGTTTTTTAAATGTCTTTGGCCTCTAATGAAATGGATGTAGAGATTTAAGTCTGCCTCATATTATAGGAATGAGTAATTTGATGGATTGAGAGAGGACGAGAAAGGCAGAAACTTAATGTTAGCATTGTACCAAACATTCAGAAGTGCTGCTTTTAAGGAGTATTAAATTATATTATATTAGCCTTTGAAGCAAAAGACCTTTCATATAAGCATTAAAGCAGCCCTGTCCTTGAAGGACTTTTATGGTTGCCTCAAGAGCTATATCTGTCTCTCTGTCTCTGTCTGTCTGTCTCTCTCTCTCTCTCTCCCTCTGTGTGTGTATCTGTTGTATTTACAGCAGTCTCATTTTGCCTTTAGTCCCATGTAAGTATTTTTTCAGCATCAACAAACAGAGGCCTAGTAAAAATGACCAGTCTCTTCTTAAAAACTTTAGTAATAGAATAACAGAGTTGGAAGGCACCTTAGTCCCTGCTCAGGCAGAAACTCTGGCCTACACCATTTCAGAATAGTTGTCCAATCGCTTCTTTCAAAACTTCCAGTTTTGGAGCATTCACAACTTCTGGAGGCAAGTTGTTCCACTGGTTAATTGTTCCAACTGACATGATTTTTTTCCCCTTAGTTCTAGGTTGGTTCTATCCTTCATTAGTTTCCAACCATTGTTTCTGCTCCTGCTGTCAGGTGCTTTGGAGAATAGCTTGACTCCTTTGTGGCAACCCCTGAAATATTAGCCTTTGAAGCAGAACCACTGAAGCTTCCAAAGGCAGGTTGTAGCTACTTTAATGTTTGAAAAGAGGCACTTCACTTCTGCCAATGTACTTTGCAAAACACCCTTATGTTTAGCATTATGTTTATGCTAAAACTCTATGTACAATGCTTATTATGTATAATCTTAGGATTTTATATATAATCTTTACAACTGATCATACCGACAGAAAACAGATGATTTCCCTGATGACTTATATTATTAGATATGTTGCTAAAATAAGATATTTTAGAGGTGGCCTCCTTTTTCTTCAGTCATTTCCAAAGATATTTTTTCTATTGAAGCATTCCAGAGTGGTTGCAGCCACTAACTGGCTTGTTTGGTGAGATGTCTGAATTGTCATTTTTAATTAGCTTTATGCTGTTTTTGTAAAGACAAATTACTGTATTTTTTAAATCAAGATTACTTGATTGCCAATGACAAGAATACCATGGTTACATATCTTTTGAATTCCCCAACTATGCAGTTTGTGATTTTGAGTTTCCTCTAGTATTTTTTTTTTTTTTGCAGTAAATCCTGTAGAATAAGGAATAGATAAGAAAACTACATATTGACAAATCCTATCTAGAAAGTGACATTAATTTCAACATCAAATCATGTACGCGAAATACTTTTTGGATATCAAAAACATCCAAATGCAATTATTAGATATTACAAAAAGCAAAGTTGTATATATGATTTCTGGGTTTTTTTGGGTGGGGCATGTTCTTCCTTTTTAATTTACATACAATTAAGCAGGGTCAAAAGTGCTTAGTAGAAGACCATCAAGAAAAAAATAGTAACAACCTGGAAAATAAAAGTAATAACTTAAAAGTCCAATACTAATGGTGGAAATAATGGATAATAATAAAAAAAATACTCCTGATTGCAATCTATGCCCTGAATGACAAACAAGAAGAATTTTATAAAAAAAATACATATGAAAATAATTGAACTGGACTATGCTAATATAGTTATGATGGGAGATTTTAATGGAATTGTAGACAACAAACTGGAATATACAGCATAGAAAACAATAAAGCAAAACAGAAAGATTCTCCCTAAATCTTCCTTTAAAATGGTTGATGAAATAAATTTAAAAGATACATGGAGAGAAAGAAATGCTAAAACTAAACAATACACTTTCTACTCAAATAGACATTTCTCATGGCCCAGAATAGATATGATATGGATGTCAACAGAATTGTTAACTAATATTAAAGAAATAAATATTAAAACAAGTACTTGGGCAGATCATAATCCACTGACAATTAAATGGAAAGGACAAAGAAGATCTAGATGAATGTTAAATGATACTATTTTAAAGGAAAAAGGCTTCATACAGTGGATGGAGAAAGATTTGGCTTTTTTTTTTTAGAGAAACCAAAAAAGAAGATACATCTGTTCAGAATGTATGGAATACAATGAAGGCATATACCAGAGGCTTGGTAATAGACTATACAAGGAAAAGAAATACCATGAAAAAAATTAGCCTCTAAGGCATTAGAGGATAAGTATAAAGGACTTGAAAAAGAGCTACAGAAAATGTCACAGAAAAAGGACATCAAGTTAAAAATGGATATAACTAAACATAAAATAGATCTAACAGAAAAAAAAGAACTAGCACAGAAATTAGAGGTGCTAAACAGAACTACTTTGAAGATACAAACAAACCAAGTAGATGGTTAGCATATAAATTGAGAAAGGAGAAAGAATCCAGGAAAATATTGCAATTAATAGATGATCAAGGCCAAATTTGCTGTGGTAGTAAAGAGAAGAAGGAAATAATCCGAGACTATCTTGTGAAATTATATACGCAAGAGAATATTGATGAGGAAAGAGTTAAACAGTACCTACAGAATGCTAAGTTACCCCAGATACCCAAAGAGATTGAAACAATGTCAGAAAGCAATATAACGATGATGGAGTTAACTGAAGCACTCAAGAAGCAAAACAATGGAAAGGCACCAGGCCCAGATGGAATTCTGGCAGAAGTTTACAAAACATTACAAGAATTGTTGAATCTTCCTTTGTTAGAAGTTATGAATGAAGTTATGTAAAAGAAGAAGATACCTAAATCATGGTCAGAAGCTTATATTACACTTGTTCCAAAAGAAGAGGCTGGTCCATTACAAATCAAGAACTATAGACCTATTTCCCTACTAAATGCAGATTATAAATTTTTTGCTTCAATATTGGCAGAAAGACTTAAAAAATACTTAAATAATTTTGTCCATCCTGATCAAAATGGATTTCTGCCAAAGAGACAAATTAAAGGCAACATGAGAGTAATTTTGAACACTTTGGAATACTATGAGGCACATCCTGAAAAACAAATGGCTCTGATATTTCTAGATGCACAGAAGGCATTTGATAATGTGAATTGGCGATTCATGTTATTACTGCTGGAACAGATGGGCTTTGCTAGAAAATTTATTCAAGCAATAGAAGCTATATATCATGAGCAAACGGCAAAGGTAATGATAGAGGGAGAACTGACAGACTCTATTAATATAAGAAAAGGAACAAGACAAGGGTGCCCACTATCACCTCTGTTGTTTGTATTAATTTTGGAAGTGCTAAATAGAAATATTAGAGATGAAAAGAATATAAAAGGGATGAAAATTAAAAAGGAAGAATTTAAGTTGCAACCATTTGCAGATGACCTGGTTTTTATCTTAGAAGATCCACTAGAAACAGCATCAAAATTGATAGAAAAGATAGAGACATATGGTAAGGTGGCTGGTTTGAAAATAAATAAAGATAAGACAAAGATCTTGACAAAGAATATGCTATCAAGACAAAAGGAAGAACTGGCAGACTTATTGAAAATTCAGGTCACGAACAAGATCAAGTACTTGGGTATATACTTGACAGCAAGATGCAGTACATTAAAAGATAATAATTATATCAAACATAAACAGCAGATAGCTCTAGATTTGGCAAAATGGGAAAATTTACAACTGTCATTAATAGGAAGAATATCAATAATCAAGATGAATATATTACCCAGAATTTTATATTTGTTTCAAACAATTCCAATGAGGCTTGGAAAAGACTAGTTTGAAGATTAAATTGTGTTGCAATATATATGGCAAGGTAAGAAAGCGAGAATAAAGTTAAAACATTTGCAAGATTACTAGAATAAGAGGAGGATTTGGTTTGTCTAATTGGGAGTTGTATTACCAAGCTACAAATTTGATGTGGGTTAAGGAATGGATAACATTAAGAAATACTAGATTGTTGACATTAGAAGAACATGATCTGTTGTTGGGGTGGAATGCTTTTTTATAGTACAAAGGAACTAAAATACAGGGGTACTTTAGAAGACATTATATACAGGAGTCTCTGTGGTTAAATTGGGAGAAGACTAAAAGACAATGTTATTTGAAAATTCCAATCTGGTTATCGACTATTGAAGCATTTTCTTATCCTATAATATACAAAAAGGAACAAACAGTTAGATATGGTGAAATATTGAATGAAAAGGGTGAACTAAAATCTATCCAAAAACTAGAGGAACAAGGTATAAAGATGAATTGGTTTTCATACGCTCAAATACATTCAAGGTATGATAAAGATTCCAAAACAGAAGGTTTCTATGATAAACTGACTGACTTAGATCAGATTTTGACAGGTACTGATGAAAAGGTGATCAAAAAATTGTATGGATATTTCTTAGAAATTAAACTAGAAGAAGAACAAGTTAAAGAAACTATGACTGCTCGGGGGAAGAATTTTGGATTTGGGATTGACCGAGAGAAATGGCAAAAAATGTGGTCTCAAAATTATAAAATGACAATGTCAACAGCATATAAAGAAAATTTGTACAAGATGTTTTGCAGGTGGCATTTTCCCCCAACAAGAATAGCAAAAATGTTCAAGAATAAATCCGAAAAATGTTGGAAATGTCATCAGACACCTGGCTCATATTACCATATGTGGTGGACTTGTGCAGATCCTAAAAAATACTGGATGAAAATCCACACGTGTTTGGAAAAAATGATTAAAAAAAAACATATAGATTTGAAACCAGAGATAGTTTTATTGGGAATTTTACCTGAAATATATAGTAAAGACTTGAAATACCTGATTGTAAATATATTAACAGCGGCTAGGATTGTATTTGCTAAAAACTGGAAAAATGAGAAAATACCATCACAGGAGGAGATCATGAAGAAAATATTGGAATGTGCTGAAATGAGTAGATTGACATTTGAAATTAGAGAACAAGATGATAAACAATTTTATAAAATTTGAGATCTATTCTATCAATGGTTAGACAATAAAATATAGTAACGAAATATGTAGAGTTTTAGAAAATACTAAATATATAAAGATGTATTCTTTTCTTATTATATCAACAAAATGATTTTAGGATAGACTTGGGATGATAATATGAACTGTCACAAAACAAATTAAGTAAAATATGATTATTTCGTAAAGCATGAATGAATAAAAGTATAGTCAAATGATTGATTAATAATGATACTAATGTAGTTAATATTGGATTGAAAATACAAGTTCATATACAATGTAATTGTAATTGAAGACTACGAAATGGAAGCACAAAACAATTTGTAAACCAACCGGCACACTGTATGTACATATATGGAAGATGGCCTGATGTTTTTATGTTTTGTTTGTTTATGTTTGTTTTAAAAACCAATAAAAATTAAAAAGAAAAGAAAAGAAAAGAATAATAACAACCTGGAAAATAAAAGTCCAAGGAACACCTCTCAAAAGATGTGATGACTCTTATTCTATGTCGTGTGCTGTATCTTGATGGATAAAATCCTCCTCTTCCTCCTCTTCCTCCTGATCATCATAACAGTAACAACAATCATTATCCTTGAAAAAGGTAATATTAATTCTCTTCCTTTTTGGATGATTGGAAACTTGTCCCTCTTTGTCTGCAATGTGTTTGAGTGACATTAAAAAAAAAACAGAGATTCAACAAAGTCTTGTATTCTATCACAGGAGACCTTTGGAAAAACCACAACTTAGTTGACTGAGAATCTCCATAGACCTCTATCACTGAGATGTATCAAGTGGTGGAAGAAAAAACAAGAAGGGTCTGCTATCCTGGACCTAATTTTCACCAAGAGGGATGAACTGAGTGAAAAGGTGAAGGGGACTGGCATTATGAGAAAATGTCTTCAAATTCCAGCGAAGAAAAGTATCCAAGAAGCATGGGAAATTTTACAAATTGAGACAATGAAGAATCACATGAAATAATTATTTCCCACTATTCTGCCCTGGTCAGATCCCAGTTGGAACATTGTTTCTAGTTTTGGAAATGGACCATAAATCAAGAATCATCGTGGCAGATTGGAAAAAAATCAGATGAAGGAAAAAAATGTAAAAGGTTTGGAAATAGGAATGGCTAAATGATCTGTATATATTTACCCTACAGAAAAAATGATATGGGGAAGATATCACAGCTGACTTAATAAATTTATGAAGGACTGTCAAAACAAAACAAAAAGAATATTATTTATTTCTGCAGAGGGCAGGACTAGAACTATTGGGTTAAAATGATAAAGAAAAAAGGCTCAGAATAGACATCAGAGAGAACCTCCTGTATGGATTGTCAATCAGTGGAATTGCCTGCCATATAAATTGGGGATGTCTTCTTTTCAAACAAGCTGAACAAATTCTGCAATGAGATTGGCTAGAAAACATTTAAGAACTCTTCTAAATTTATGATGCATTTATGCTCTAGGATGGACAGCTACCATATATGCTGCATGGGACTGCTTTTGAAGACTACCCAGAACCTGCTATTGGTATGAAATGTAGCAATCTAATTATCAGCAGATGAAAACTCACAATATGCTGGCATTAATGGGAACTGAACTGGTTACCCCTAGGCTTCTGAGTACAATTCAAAGTGCTAATTATCACCTAGAAAGTGCCCTACAATTTGGCAGTAGGTACCTTCAGGGCCAACTGTTTGAATAGAGCTAATATACTATGAATCTACTACCAATCCAGAGCATGCACCTCAAATTAGGATGTTTAGTTTATTTATAATTTATAAAATTATGAGGGAGGATGGGGGATAGGGATATTTTCCCTCCCTCAATGTTCAACTGCTATGGATCAATTTCCCTTTCAGATTTGGGTGGGCCTCTCCTTGTTGGTTTTCAGAGAAGTAATGAAAACAGAACTATTCTGTATAACTGTTCATTTTTAAGTTCTGTTTGTGTTCTTGGCACCTGGGATGTTTGCTTATTGTGTGCTTCTTTTATTTTGTAGTATGGGTTTAAGAGATTTTCTGATTGTGTGTACAGTACCTGCAGTCCCAAATAAATGGAAAATAAAATAAAAACAGAATTCATAAAATGTAAAGTCTTAAGCTGAGCTTGGTTCCTGGTGACTTTAGAAACCATAAGTATAAAGGTGGTTTCCCATTGTCTTTTCTCAGGATTTATTTATTTTTACTTACCTATCTAGCCTACGTTCCATGGTGGTCTTTCATGCTTAGATTTCATGCTGTAGCAAGGCCAGAAATCAGCTGCCAGCATCTAAGGTAAACCATTTTATTCGTTATCTAAATGTGAACAAGTTCCATGTACTCTGAAAAGATAATATGTTTTCATTTCTATTAACAATGTGATTGATATGGGACATAAAACAGAAAACAGCTATTGTAAACATGAATGGTAATCTTTACGCCCATAACTAAGTAATCCTCCAACATGAATCTATTTCATTTGTTTAGTTTTTTTGTTAAATATACTTATGAGCAGACACATTCAATATGTTCATCACTGACTGTTCATCATCATACACCGGGTTTAGGGAAATGTTCTTAACTCTATTCTCTCTCATAATACATAACAGAAAACTCAGGCTGGTCTTATTATGAATTTGCATTTGAATATGAGTCTTGATGTTTGCAATGGAGACATGGCTATTTTATATCTTTTAGCAAAATGTATTTAATTATACAGGTATATTCTGATGAAATTGTTGTCCAAAATTTCCCATATCATTCTTCTTTATGAACAAAGATTTATTGTATGTCACAGTAGCTTGAAAATGCATAAGGAGCAAATGACAAAGAGAGACTTTTACTAACTTTTTCCATTAGCTTTGGGAGGATCAAACTTTTTGAGATTTAAAACCATAATATTGGTCCTGTTGTGAACTTCTGTATTCTACCAGAAAGATGGTGATGGAAAAATAAATTGTGATTGCATATTTGACATGTTTAATGCATACAGTTTAAACACAGGAAATCTTCACTATACCCTGTTCTGTAAGCAACACATAAATACATGTCAAAAGTATGCTAAGCCTGAATTCTCTCAGGAGTTCATCCT
>BLBF01000032.1:0-12994 GCA_015471245.1 Laticauda colubrina | reverse complement strand
ACATGTCAAAAGTATGCTAAGCCTGAATTCTCTCAGGAGTTCATCCTGAAAGAGGAAAATTCAAAATGATTTACTGTCTGCATCTGCAATCTTCATAGCTTTGCTGGTTTCTGCTATTTGCAGATGCAGGGAGAAAAGTCTGGGGCATCAACAGCCTTTTAACAATCTCACAGCAGAAATGTCTGGCATGTAATAAGATAATACTGGAAGGAAGGAAGGAAGGAAGGAAGGAAGGAAGGAAGGAAGGAAGGAACGAAGGAAGGAAGGAAGGAAGGAAGGAAGGAAGAGACACCAATGCATCATACTCCTTTGCTTCATTCGGTTTTCTTCTACATTAAGGCTGCAAATTTTACACCATATTCCTCAACTTTTCTTAAATTCCACTCTACCTAATTCACCACAAGCTGTGAGATTGTAAGATATTAAGGAAACAAATGAAGAGTTCTATAACTGATGATCCTCTAGAATAGGGATAGTCAGCCTTTTTATACCTATCGCCCACTTTTGTATCTCTGTTAGTTGTAAAATTTTCCCTAACTGCCCACTGGTTCCACAGTAATGGTGATTTATAAAGTAGGGGACAAAACCCCTACCGCCCACCATGAAAGCTGGAATGCCCACTATTGGGCAAAAGGGACCAGGTTGACTACCACTTGTTTTCAGAGGTGGATATAGTAAGTAAGTAGGTAACCTGCTGGAAAGGGTCCTATTTTAGCCTTCCCTGTTCAGTTGTCTACCAGATGTGTTATTCCTCTCAGCTCCAGCATGTGCAGATAATTTGAAGAGCAGCCAATGTCTGCTACCTATTGGTTTGCCACCTCCTTCTGGTTCACTCCCCAGAGTTGAGCCAGCCATAGGACCAAATATCTGTTGATCCTCTTGTTCCTTGCTTAAGCCCCTGTCACACTGCACCAACGGATGCAAACAGGAAGTAAAATGGACAAAAAAGTTTGCCATTCGTTCGAAAACGCGATGTATTCACTGCCTCCGTTTTGCTTCCTCTCTATTCCGTCCAGCATCCGTTTATGGACATTTCATCCGCTCCAAAAATTTTAGGCTGCTTAAAACATTTGTGCGGAACATGTATCCAGTTTGTCCGTTCTGCATCCGCTTGGCATCCGCTACGCATCCGCAATATCCGCTTGGCGTCCGCTGCGCATCCGCGCAACTCCCATCCGCCCGGACACAGGGAGGAAGCAGAACGGATGCGGAACGGATGCAGAATGGATGCAGAACGGAAACAAAGCGTTTAAAGTGGAAAAAACGTTCGCAGAGGGGATCTATCTCAGATATTAAGGATGTCTAGAGGATGCCTAGAGGATGCCTAGAGGATGCCTAGCGGAAAACCTATACTGCCTATAAAAAGGGGGAGCAGCTCGCCTGCTTTGCACTTTCAGACCAGCAGCCCAGTGGTGCAGACCTCTGCAGCCTTCATCTGCCTCTTCCTCTTCCACAGCATCCAGTCATGTCCACCGTGGATTGCGACAAAATCCTTTCGGCAGCCAACATCCTTCTGCAACACTGTGAAACCATCTACAGTCTCTGTGAACAGTACTACGGGAAGAAAAGTAGGCACCCAAAAAAAGTCTGGCTCTGAAGATGGTTCACCAGAAGAGTGCAGGACAAACTTTACGACAAGCTGATGGTGGAGCTCAGGAGCGAAGACCCTCGTGCATTCCAGAACTTCATGAGGATGCCTCCAGCCATGTTTGATGAAGTTGTGCAGCACCTGACACCCAGGTTGACCAAGACAAACACCAACTTCCGGCCCAGCCTGGAACCTGGGCTCAAGGTGGCACTCACTCTACGCCATCTGGCCTCAGGGACCACCTACAGGAGCATGCAGTATGGCTGGAGGGTGCCACCCAGCACCATCAGCATTGTGGTCAGAGAAGTGGTGCAGGCCATCATCGAAGAATACCTGGAGGAGCTTCTCCAGTGCCCCTCCACTGAAGAAGGATGGAAGAAAGTTGCAGAGCAGTGGTATCAGAAAGTGGAACTTCCCCCACACCGTTGGAGCCATCGATGGCAAGCATGTGGCCTGCAAAGCTCCAGCCAAGTCGGGGTCCATTTATCAGAACTACAAGGGTTTCTTCAGCATCATCCTCTTCGCCATGGTCGATGCTGACTACAAGTTCATGTACATCAATGTTTCAGGCAACGGCTCATCTTCAAATGCCCAGGTATACAACGACAGTCACCTCAAGGAGGGGCTGGAATGCAACCTCATCATGGGCTTCCCAGATCCAGACCTGCTGCCCAACGACACGCAAGATGGGCCCTACTTCATCGTGGGGGATGACGCCTTCTCCCTCACAACCTACCTCATGAAGCCCAACACCTCCAGATGCCTCACCCGTGAAGAGAGGATCTTCAACTACAGGCTGTCCAGGGCAAGGCGGGTGGTGGAGAACACCTTTGGCATCCTGGCCAACAGGTTCCAGGTACTTCTCACCAACATGCAGCATCGCCCAGAGACCATGAGGAACATCGTGGAAGCTTGCTGCATCCTGCACAATCTCATGCGCACCCGCTACCCAGTCTTGCAGAACAGGCTCGTGGACCTCCAGCAAGGCAATGGGGACATGGAGCCTGGGGAATGGAGGCAAGGGCGAAACTGATCGACACTGAGGATGTGCAAGGGCCCAACAGAGCCTCACATGAGGCAAAGAAGCAGCGTAACCTCCTGAAACACTTGTGCAACTCCACAGCTGGAGCGGTGGAGTGGCAAGACAGGATGGTAGATGCTTAATGGATGCTTCCTTCAGCCTGTCTCATCACATGGATGAGATTGGGCCATGTATGTTTGGTTGGCCTACAATGAACAGGGCGTTTAATGAAGAGTTGTGTTTGTGTTGACATGTGTGGATCAATGCTTACATTGTAATTGATAATGAAGGGCCATAGGGGTGGCACCTGGGAGGGTGGACCATACAGTCCCACTATGCTTGCACTGGAGGTTTATCTATCCCACAGCTATTACCCATCCCATAGGTATCCCTGCCCATCCCACAGGTATCCCTTCCCATCCCATAGCTATCTTAACCCATCCCACAGGTATCCCTTCCCATCCCACAGCTATCTTAACCCATCCCACAGGTATCCCTTCCCATCCCACAGCTATCTTAACCCATCCCACAGGTATCCCTGCCCATCCCAAAGCTATCTTAACCCATCCCACAAGCATGCAAAGACTAAACCATTTCTAAAAGTTTCCAGCCAGACTTTATAGAAAAAAAGTAATGAAGCAAGTGTGTGAAACAAAGATAAACTTTATTGAACAATGAGCTGTAAAATAAACATGACCCAAGTCAAGTGTCCAAATAAAGTCCACAAATATCCAGGCAGCCAGTCTCTGGCACTCCTCTTGGTCACTCGGAGGTGTGTGCTCAGGCTAAGATGTTAGGGAGCAGGTGCTGTGGAGGTGGGTGCTGCTGCAGTGCTGGTTTCAGGTGTTATTGGTGTGCCTAGCCCCGAGAGGACAACAGGGGACGGTGTGTTGAGGAAGGTGTCGGACAGCTGGCTCAGCCCCACGATGCTGAGAGGTCCTTCCTCCATGCCATGGGGTGTCAGCCCCAGTACTGAAGACAGATTTACTGAGGCCGGGCTTGGCTGTGGGATGGAGGAAGGAGCAGTGTAGTAGGGTTGCCTGCTCTGCAGCGGGGTTAGGACTGTCGAGGTTGGCATCGGTGGCATCATTGGAACCAGTGGCAGCGGTGTCGCCCGATGACTCTGTGCCTGCATCTGTAAGGGCTGCTGTCTGTGCTGCTGGACCTCGGGGTAGCTGTAGCCTTGGTAGGTGAGGGGGTGTGGGAAGCCTTGGTATGGGAGGGACATCACCTGGGGTGGAGGAGCAGACCTGGACTGGGTGGGAGCAGGTGCCTCTGGGTCTGGAGGGTTGTTAAGCAGCGTGGTGATCCTCTCCTTCACCACCTGGTACTGGGGATCCACCATCTCCTTGAGGGTCTGGTTCACATAATTGAGGAAGGGCTTGCGGTTGGAGGAGGAGGATTCGATGGGGACCAGCTGAGAGAGGAGACCTATGCTGGTGCGGATGGTGTCCCTGATCTCCACCAGGACCTTGTGGCTCTGCCCCTCCTGTGGTCCGGCTCTCTGCCTTACTGTGGTGGCGGAGGTGTGGGTGGAAGCGGCTTCGGCAGCGGTGGACTCGATGTCTCCTTTTCCCACTGCACCAGGGAGTCCTCATCACTCTCGACCATGCTCTCAACACCTGCCCGGGGGTTCTCCGCTGTGGCACGCTCCACAGAAACCTGCATGGAGACAGGGACTGACTCTTGGCCGCCAGAGGACTGGCGGAGAGAGAGGGTAGACAGAGGGGCTCCTGGTGCTCCACGGTAGCGGACCTCACCCTCCAGGAAGCTGCACTTGGCCACGACGTAGTTCTCTCTGTCCGTCTGCTTAACCCTGGCCTGGCCAGATTTTTTACGGTGCAGCTTCCCGTACCAGGTGTGCATGTGCTTCCACCAGCCGAGGAGCACCTCCGAAGTGTAGCCCAGACTCTCCGCCCTCTCTCTCCAAGCAGCCTGCTTCCACTTGGTGTCTCTGTACAGCCGGTGTCCCTTCCGCCACAGATAGTCATTCTCTCTCAGCCACTCCAGCACCTCATCCTCGTGCGCTTCCTCGATGTAATACTGCCTCCTTTCCCGTTGTTGCATACGCCTCTTCCTCCCTTTGGCAGGACCAGATGGGCCCTCATCAGAGGGGCTTCCAGGTTGTAGGGGCTGCTCCTCCACACCAACAGCATCATCATCATCATCACCATCATCATCAGCATCATCACCAGCAGGATCATAATCAGCAGCAGCAGCAGCAGCAGCATAATCACCAGCAGGATCATAAGCAGCAGCAGCAGCAGGATCAGCAGCAGCAGGATCAGCAGGATCATCATCATCATCAGCAGCAGCAGCAGCAAGACCAGGATGAGCAGCAGCAGAGTAAGCACCAGTAGCAGGGTCAGCAAGACCAGGAGCACGAGCAGAACGAACAGGACCAGCAGGACCAGGAGCAGCTTCAGCAGAGTACGCAGCAGAAGCACCACTGCCAGGAGCAGCTACAGCAGAAGCTCCAGCAACAGAAGAGCGAGCCAAAGCAGCAGAAGCCCCAGCAGAAGCAGAGTCAGGGACATGGGGTGGGAGGGTGGCCCTGTCCCTCTTGCCAGGGATGGTGGCAGGTTGCTGAGACTTTCGCTTCTTCCCCATGGTTGTGGGGGTTGCTGGCTGGCAGGGAGGCTGGCAGGAAGGCTGGCAGGCACCAAGGCTGGCAGGCACCAAGGCTGGCAGGAAGGCTGGCAGGAAGGCAGGCACCAAGGCTGGCAGACAGACTGGCTGGCAGGGAGGCTGGAAGGCAGGCTGGCAGCAAGGCTGGCAGGGAGGCTGCCCAGGAGGCTGGGAGGCAGGCTGGGAGGCAGATTTGGAGGCAGGCTGGCAGCAAGGCTTGCAGGCAGACATGCAGGCAAGGAACTCGAAGTGTCCAGCAGCAGGTCTTTCCTCGGAATGCTAGACGTGCAAGCTGCTTCCATTTATATCCGAGGGGCTTGAGCAATGCATCCCCCCCCCGCATGCACAATTAATGCCAGGCATCCGCTGGGCTTCCGCTGTGCATCCGCTAGGCTTCCGCTCTGCATCCGCTTCATCTGCTGTGCATCCGTTCTGCATCCACTTTTTCCGTTCCGCCTCCGCTTCGCTGAGGCCCCCCAGAAGCCTAGCAGATGCGCCATCCACTTCCATCCGCTGTGCTTCCGTTCCGCATCCGCTTTGCATCCGCCCTGCGTCCTCCCCGCGTCCGTGTTGTCTGCTCCAATTATGCAAATTTTCGCCCCTTTTGAGCGCGGATCCAACGGATGTAACATTTTTCTCTTCCATTGTGTCCTTTTTGCATCCGTTGGGCAGTGTGACACGGCCTTTAGAAAGAGCAGTAGATATTCTGATTAAGCAGAGAGGAAGGATAATACTTTTGACTTTAGTGATGGAATTCTAGCTCAACCAATGATTTTGGTGTCAGTCAAAGGAGCTATCCCTGAATAACTTGTTTCTGTGAGAAAATTCTGGAAACCATAATCACCCCACCTGAGGAATCACTGTGGATAATTTTATCAGATCATTTCATTTCATTACCTAGCATCGTGTTGTGAGGGAAAGTTTGAACAGAAATTAAGTCTTGAGAAATTCCACTATCTCTCTTCCCCAATACATGTAGAGTACAAATAAATTATTCTGCATTAGTTCATGATAACATATGCCCATGCAGAACTCAAAATTAGAGGAAATATGAAGTGTTCTATTAATTGCATGAATATTGATTGTTAAAATGTTAGACTAATTGGTGATATCTGTGTGTAGTAGGCTTCCTCAATATCTGTTAGATTACATTAACTAACCTTATGTCCTGAATATCAGTATTAAGCATTCTGTAAGAGTAATTGTTAAGTTGTATGTAATTGGCTGATATATATTATCAGTAAAATTCAAAAGTAACAAGAGTTATACAGAATATGCAATAAAAATTATTCAAGTAACAGATGGGTGTTGAAGAATGTAAGTGTTGTTTTTATGCAAATCCTTTCCTTTTTCAGGGTATTGTGAAACAACATACTGAGGGGAGCAAATACACTGCTCAAAAAAATAAAGGAAACACAAAAATAAGATATCCTAGATCTGAATGAATAAAATATTCTTATTAAATACTTTGTTCATTACATAGTTGAATGTGCTGATGACAAAATCACACAAAAATTATCAATGGAAATAAAATTTAGCAACCCATGGAGGTCTGGATTCAGATTTACACTCAAAATTAAAGTGGAAAAAAACACTACAGGCTGATCCAACTTTGATGTAATGTCCTTAAAATAAGTCAAAATGAGGCTCAGTAGTGGTTGTGTGGCCTCCACATGCCTGTAAGACCTCCCTACAACAGCTGGACATGCTCCTGATGAGGTGGCAGATGGTCTCCTGAGGGATCTCCTCCCACACCTGGACTAAAGTATCCCCCAATTCCTGGACAGTCTGTGGTGCAACGTGGCATTGGTGGATGGAGAGAGACATGATGTCCCAGATGTGCTCAATTGGATTCAGGTCTGGGGAATGGGTGGGACAGTCCATAGCATCAATGCCTTCATCTTGCAGGAACTGCTGACACACTCCAGCCACAAGAGGTCTAGCATTGTCGTGCATTAGGAGGAACCCAGGGCCAACCACAACAGCATATGGTGTCACAAGGGGTCTGATGATCTCATCTCGGTACCTAATGCCAGTCAGGCTACCTCTGGTGAGCACATGGAGGGCTGCGCGGCCCCCTAAAGAAATGCCACCCCACACCATTAGTGACCCATTGTCAACCCATCATGCTGGAGGATGTTGCAGGCAGCAGAACGTTCTCCACGGCATCTCCAGACCCCATCACATCTGTCACATGTGCTCAGTGTGAACCTGCTTTCATCTGTGAAGAGCACAGGGCGCCAGTGCTTTTTTGCCAATCTTGATGTTCTCTGGCAAATGCCAAGTGTGCTGCATGGTGCTGGGCTATAAGCCCACCTGTGGACGTCGGGCCCTCATTCCACCCTCATGGAGTCTGTTTCTGACTGTTTGAGCAGCCACATGCACATTTGTGGCCCGCTGGATGTCATTTTGCAGGGTTCTGGCAGTGCTCCTCCTGTCCCTCCTTTCACAAAGGCGGAGGTAGTGTCCTGATGCTGGGTTGTTGCCCTCCTATGCCCTCCTTCATGTTTCCTGAGGTACTACCCTGTCTCCTGGTAGTGCCTCCATACTCTGGACACTATGCGGCAGACACAGCAAACCTTCTTGCCACAGCTCGCATTGATGTGCCATCCTGGATGAGCTGCATTATCTGAGCCACTTGTGTGGGTTGTAGACTCCGTCTCATGCTACCACTAGAGTGAAAGCACCGCCAGCATTCAAAAATGACCAAACCATCAGCCAGAAAGCATAGGAACTGAGAAGTGGTCTGTGGTCACCACCTGCAGAACCACTGCTTTATTGGGGATGTCTTGCTACCTGCCTATGCTTTCCACCTGTTGTCTATTCCATTTGCACAACAGCATGTGAAATTGATTCTCAATCAGTGTTACTACCTAAGTGGACAGTTTGATTTCACAGAAGTGTGATTGACTTGGAGTAACATTGTGTTGGTTAAGTGTTCCCTTTATTTTTTTGAGCAGTGTATTTTTTTAGAAGGGAAGTGTTATTGCAAACATCAGTTGCCTTAATTAGAGATTTAATCTGCATTTTCTATTCTCTAGTTTGAGAGAAGTTATAGATAAATACATCTTTTAAAAAAATAAGTAGAAGTGGTAATGGTTTTCACTTATTTGTTAGTAAAGGATAATATATATTTTTCCACCACAACAAAAGCAGGTTGTGTTGAAAGAGAGAACAGCTGGCCAAAATTACCCAGTAAGTTTCTATGGCTCCCTTCTGCTCCAGCTTCCTAACTATTAAACTACACCAACTATTTCCAAATTCTTCTAACCCTCTTCACACCTTTAAAAGTCATGTGTGATTTTGTTCTATCTATTCATTCCTATTTAGTAAAAGCAAGGATATGTCATACTTATTTCCTCTTTGCCATGTAGATTTACAATATTAGTAATAATATACTAAATTTTAAGCTCTCTTCCTTAATGGTTGACTGGGCAATGTTCAAATGAAATGTAAATCTCTAGCAGTTGAAATCACTTATCAGATCAGTAAAGGGTGATTTGTGTTATTGGCCTGATGTCCAACAGAAATTGATCTAGATAATTGGTTTTTTTCCAACCATATGTATACTTATAAGGTCAACACTTTTTCTAGCATCTTTTTAAGAAAATGGTGGTTGTTATCAAAGCTTTAAGAAGCCAGGGATGGCTTCATCATTGTCCCTGGAAAATTGCTCATTGTGTAAGGAATTCCTTGGATTCCTATGTGTGCCCACCTTAATTGGTTCCTTGTTTATAATAGGTAAGGGCAGCAATTTAAATATTGACAAGAAATCAGGAATCTTTTCAATTGTTTTATCCCCCAAAATAATTTGAGCACTTTGTGCTCAGCAATATGAAGAATGCCTATGACCTTCTGAAACTATCTGTTGGAAGAAATGTCCAGTTCAGTTCCAAGTGGCAAGAAAAACACTTCCATATATCTATATTTTATTATGATGGCCATGAGACCTGGGCCTAGACCTCTGCCTTTTCCTCTTAGATCTCTCATGAAGCAAACTTCCTGTTTCATGAGAACCATTAAAAGTTAACTCCAAGGTACAAAATGGGTGAACAGGATACCTGGGAAAAGAAATCTAAGAATAAAATAATAAAATATTTTCCTTTTTCTTAATAAACATTACATTGGCCTGCTAGAACCAAGAACTTTGTACATGAGGTCTTGGATTTGTGTTTTGTTTTTCACCTATCCAGTCACTCCCCAAATGTGCACTCCAAGCTGTTTTGGAGTGCTTTCTTTAAAAAGCACTGATGAAAAAGGATGGGTCAGCAAGAGGAATTGGAGAAAGGTGATAATACACAGGAAGACATTAAGCATATGTTTTCTTATTGGCTTTTCCAAGTCCATTTGCTGCTTTGGAAGCAACTGTGCTTTTCTTAAAAGTAGCTGTTAACACTGATAAGTGTTGCATACATCTGTGCAATATGCCTTGTCTGACTTGAAACAACTACTCTCAGTGTGCTTTTCATAAAGCTCAAAACAATCAAACTGCATGGCTAAACCAGTTTCACTGAGGTAACTGGAATATAAGTTAGAAAATACCATCAAATCTCACTGGTTGTTTTGAAAGTTAAAGTGATAAAACAGGAAAGGAAGTCACTTCTGCACCTTTTACTAGCATTCCAAAATATTCTTACCAAAGGAAACAGTGCATAAACTATACTTGAGTTTTAATTAAAAGGAAACCTGATAAATTGCTAAGATTCTGGATGTTCTCAAGATGGTTATCTGTTATAAAAACTCATTTTTGTGTCTAATGTGCTATCTCTAGCATATGAAATGGTTTCTGGATTAATTTTTATAATAGATGGAAATTATGCCATAAAATACTTGTATATCATTAAACAGCTTCTGCCTCCCCCACTCCCACCCCATGCCTGCCTCCAATTCTTCCCAACCCAAGGCAATTTGATTAACAAATACCGTTACAATGCACATTTTGTGAACATTTAGAAACTCTGGTGCTCAATATAGAAAACATAACAAAAATTAACCAGAAGGAAATTAGTTGTGAATGTTTTAAGAAACAAAGGTTAACAGAAAATAATTACCAGCCCTGGAAAGTTTAACTATGGGATTAAATAACAAGAATATGAGTGGTCACTCGATACCTGGGGGAATGAGATATTAAAATAACTTGAGTTTACATCATTTACAAAAAGATTAGCTCTGCTGACTTACTGGCATACCTGTGCAGAGAAGCCCATCAATGATACCAAACACCTTGTTAACCTAGTAAACATTTGGTCATGAGAGACTCTGAGCTAAAAGGGATAATTTTTCAATGATTGTAAAAATAAATTAGGGAACAGTAAAATTTATTACTTTGGAGGTTGTTGGACCACAGGGAATAATAAAAATCAGGTGACCTTAATTTCCTTTGAACAATGAAATACAGTATATACAGGTCATTATTGCCATTATTAGTCAAGCATCCAATACATAGGTCTGAACTACAACCCCAAGGAAGAATGGATTCTCAGGTTTGTGTTCTCTTGAGGAAAACAGTACATTGTGCTTTTTCTTTTTTGATAATGTGTAGCTGAGTTAAACTTGGTTCAAAAAGCTAATCCATTTGTTCAATAAAGACACCTGTTCAGAGAAACATCAGGCAGGATAACTGCCTGTCTATATGTCTATATAAAATTAGATAAATTCAAAGGAAATTGGATGGAAAAGGCAGAAGAGTTGGGAACAATATGCTGACTCTGTAAGCCACTTAGAGAGGGCTGTAAAGCACTGTGAAGTGGTATATAAGTCTAAGTCAGGGGTCCCCAAACTTGGCAACTTTAAGACTGGTGGACTTCAACTCCCAGAATTCCTCAACCAGCTATGTTGGCTGAGGAATTCTGGGAGTTGAAGTCCACCAATCTTAAAGTTGACAAGTTTGGAGACCTCTGGTCTAAGTGCTATTGCTATTATCTCATCAGTGGATACCTAAAAAAGATTCTGAAACTCCTAAACAGCCTATATTAAGATCACTAATAATGATGCTGAAACAACCTGACATTGATCTGTATTCTTATTTTTTTTAATATGTATTTGTTTGTATTATTTCTCAAATTTTTGCATTGTCTCCCTCACCTACATGTCTCTGGGCAATTTATAAACAACATAATCAAATAATATAAAAATGTGTTTAAAACTTATTTAAGAAAATTAAAATTTGCAAGTTAAAATCAAAGTGAAAAGATTAACAAGATGAAGCATAGCAGAATTGTGACCAAAAACATGACTGCTGCTGTTTCTGTGAGGACCTGGGGCATGGCACAAAGGCAACACAGTCAAATAAGCAAGAAATGTCCCTTTAATACCTCCAACTTTGCCCCCAATGTCCAGGTTACCTTCGGCTGGAGAAAAATTTCTCCCAAGAACAGTCTTTTAGTGGAGGAAATTCAGTCTGAGAACGAAGTACATACAAACTGTTCATAAAAATCCACACAAACCACACTGCAGCAATTAACTGGACAGGGCAGGATAAGGAATTGCAGACATCAAAGGCCAACAAAATGCACACAGTTGGGAAGATACCTGGAACCCAGATAAGCCTCGACAAAATAAGATAATATACAACTTGTTTCCAACAAGTTGTGCGCAAACTCCTCTTTTAAACACTGTGTTCCCAGCTCCAGCTAATGAAGGGAATCAGGGCTCTTTCCTCCCCTGTAAGCCATGCAACTCACATTGTTCCCTTCTTTGTTCCTCCCTACGTGCCCTAGGATGAAGAAGGGGTGGGCCTGGATCTTTCTCTGAATTCCCTCTGACTTGTTCTATCTCTTCTCTGCTCTGCCCAACCAGACTGTGCCCTTCCCCACTTTCTTCCACAGCCAATGGAGCCACACTCCCACTCCCTGTCAGCTGCTTAGGCTCCCCCTTGGAATCAGATTCCAACAGGTGCACGACAGTTTCCATCCCATATCTGGAATTGAAATCTGACTGGAAGGAGTCCAGACAATCCATTTCAGTATTTACTTGATGCTGATATTCTTGAAAAAAATTAACTAGGATTGAATCAGGTTAGTATTTGAATGAGAGCTCACTAGGAAACACCCATTGTTAAGCCAAGGAATATTTCATTTTTTGTTTGTCCCAAGCTTTGTTCATTTATTCAATTTATATACTGCTCATCATATCAATAAGGCAACCCTTGGTGACTTATAAATAGTAAAAATCCTCTGTGAGGAAGATGGGTGATTAAAAAGTTTGGCAAATAGGAGAAGGCGGAGCTTCGTCTCGGTGTTACAGCTGCGCTCTCGGGGCTCTGAGATCGCAGCTGATATTTTTGCCCCTGGTCGGTCCTAACGGACCTAAACCGTCCCGTAGAGACGGGGATTGTGAAGGGCACAGTCCCAGGATCCCAGAGATATCGCAAAATCTCTGGTTTGATCCGGGAGAAGCCCTTTTGCTGGCAGCGGAAAGGCAGCCTCCAAAGCTGCTGAAGTTGGGACAGCCCCGGAAAGAAAGTGATTTAAATGAGAGTGTATCGGTTGGGTGAGAAATTCCTTTTGTATAGTAAATTGATTGAGACTTGAAAGGACATCCTGAACAAAGAAGAAATCTGTGACTTTATTTTTGTTTGACTGAAACTTGGCTGAGCGGCGTTTAAGTGATGTCAAATTGAGACTTGGATTCTTTCCTTATTTTTTTTTCTGAGGACTTTAATGTGACTTTGTAGGTAACCGGATTGAATTTTCTCTTATATATATTTTTATGCTTCTCTTGATTTTTATTTTTATTTTTTTTTAATTTTCTTTTTA
>BLBF01000031.1:23618689-23636980 GCA_015471245.1 Laticauda colubrina | reverse complement strand
GCAATGATACACAGTTGCAAACACATGAATGATACATAGTTACAACACTGTTACGCATCTGTTACGCATCCACTATATCCGCTAGGCATCTGCTACGCATCCGCGCAATTCCATCCGTCCGGACGTGGAGAGGAAGCAGAACGGATGCAGAACAGATGCAGAACGGATGCAAAACGGATGCAGAACGGATGCAGAATGGAAACAAAGTGTTTAAAACGGAAAAAATGTTCGCAGAGGGGACCTATATCGGATATTAAGGATGTCTAGAGGATGCCTAGAGGATGCCTAGAGGATGCCTAGCGGAAAACCTATACTGCCTATAAAAAGGGGGAGCAACTTGCCTGCATCTCACTTTCAGAACAGCAGCCCAGCGGTGCAGACCTCTGCAGCCTTCATCTGCCTCTTCCTCTTCCGCAGCATCCAGTCTGTCCACCGTGGATTGTAACAAAGTCCTTTCATCAGCCACCATCGTTCTGCAACAGTGCGAAGCCATCTGCAGGCTCTGTGAACACTACTGCGAGAAGAAAAGGAGCCACCCAAAAAGAGTCTGGGTCCGAAGATGGTTTGCCAGAAGAGCAGAGGACGGACTGTAAAACAAGCTGATGGTGGAGCTCAGGAACGAAGACACTCAGGCATTCCAGAACTTCATGAGGATGCCTCCAGCCATGTTTGACGAAGTTGTGCAGCAGCTGACACCCAGGTTGACCAAGGCAAACACCAGCTTCCGGCCCAGCCTGGAACCTGGGCTCAAGGTGGCACTCACTCTGCGTCACCTGGCCTCAGGGACCTCCTACAGGAGCATGCAGTACGGCTGGAGGGTGCCATCCAACACCATCAGCATTGTGGTCAGAGAAGTGGTGCAGGCCATCATCGAAGAATACAAGGAGGAGCTCCTCCAGTACCCCTCCACTGAAGAAGGATGGAAGAAAGTTGCAGAGCAGTGGTATCAGAAGTGGAACTAACCACACACCGTTTGAGCCATAGATGGCAAGCACGTGGCCTGCAATTCTCCAGCCAACTCGGGGTCCACTTATTTCAACTCCAAGGGCTTCTTCAGCATCATCCTCTTTGCCATGGTCGATGCTGACTACAAGTTCATGTACATCGATGCTTCAGGCAACGGCTCATCTTCAGATGCCCAGGTATACAACACCAGTCACCTCAAGGAGGAGCTGGAAGGAAACCTCATCGTGGGCTTCCCAGATCCAGAACCACTGCCCAACGGCACACAAGATGTGCCCTACTTCATCGTGGGGGATGACGCCTTCTCCCTCACAACCTACCTCATGAAGCCCTACACCTCCAGACTCCTCACCTGTGAAGAGAGGATCTTCAACTACAGGCTGTCCAGGGCAAGGCGGGTGGTGGAGAATGCCTTTGGCATCCTGGCCAACAGGTTCCAGGTACTTCTCACCACCATGCAGCATTGCCCATAGACCGTGAGGAGGATCATGGAAGCTTGCTGCATCCTACACAATCTCATTCGCACCCGCTACCCAGCCTTGCAGAACAGGCTCATGGACCTCCAACAAGGCAATGGGGACATGGAGCCTGGGGAATGGAGGCAAGGGCGAAACCTGATCGACACTGAGGATGTGCAAGGCCCCAACAGAGCCTCACATGAAGTGAAGAAGCAGCGCAACCTCTTGAGACAATGGTACAACTCCCCAGCTGGAGCAGTGGAGTGGCAAGACAGGATGGTAGATTCTTAATGGCTGCTTCCTTCAACCTGTCTCATCACATGGATGAGATTGGGCCATGTATGTTTGGTTGGCCTACAATGAAAAGGGCATTTAATAAAGAGTTGTGTTTATGTTGACATGTGTGGATAATTATTACATTATTATTGATAATAAAGGGCCGTAGGTGTGGCACCTGGGAGTCTGGACCATCCAGTCCCACTATGCTTGCACTGGATGCTTATCTATCCCACTTCTATCCTAACCCATCCCACTGCTATCTTAACCCATCCCAGAAGCATGCAAAGGCTTAAACCATTTGTAAAAGTTTCCAGCAAGACTTTATGAAAAAAAAGAAATGAAGCAAGTGTGTGAATCAAAAATAGACTTTATTAACAACAAGCTATAAGACAAAAATGAGTCTCTGGTACTCCTCTTGGTTGCTCAGTCTCAGGGGTGAAGGGTCCAGGTGCTGTGGAGGTAGCTGGTGCTGGAATGATTGTCATCAGCTCCTCCAGAAGCAGAAGCAGCAGAAGCCCCAGCCCCATAAGAGCAAGCCCGTGCTGCAGAAGCCCCAGCAGAACCAGAGTGAGGGCCAGAGGGCAGGATGGTAGCCCTGTCCCTCTTGCCAGGGCTGGCAGCAGATGGCTGAGGCTTGCTGTTCTTCCGCATGGTTGTGGGGTTGCTGGCTGGCAGGGAGGCTGGCAGGAACCAAGGGTGGTAGGAAAGCTGGCAGGCAGGCAGGCAGGCACGAAGGCTTGCAGGCAGGCATGAACCAAGGCTGGCAGGAAGGCAGGTACCAAGGCTGGCAGGAAGGCTGGTAGGAAGGCTGCCAGGAAGGCTGGCAGGGTGGTTGGCAGCAAGGCTGGCAGGCAGACATCCAGGGAGGGCAGGCAAGGCAGTCGATGTGTCCAGCAGCAGGTCTTTACTCTGAATGGCGACCTGCTTCCGAGCTGCTTCCGTTATATTCGCGGGGCTGACGCAATGCATCCTCCCCACATGCGCAATTAACGCCAGGCATCCATTAGGCTTCTGCTGTGCATCCGCTGTGCATCCGCTGTGCATCCGTTCCATCCGTTCGGTGTCCGCTCTGCATCTGCTCTTTCCGTTCCGCGTCCACTTCGCTGAGGCCTCCTGGAAGCCCTGCGGATGTGCCATCCACTCCCATCCGCTCCCATCCACTTCCATCTGCTGGGCTTCCGTTCTGCATCCGCTTTGCATCCGCCCTGTGTCCTCCTCGCGTCTGTGTTATCCACTCCGGTTATGCAAATTTTTGCCCCTTTTGAGAGCGGATAACAACTGATGGAACATTTTGCTCGTCCGCTGTGTCCTTTTTGCATCCGTTGGCCAGTGTGACATGGGCTTTATCTGAGATCATCAGGCTTCTGTACTGTCTTCGTCTGTGAGTCAGAATCTTACAGTTGTTTCAGTTTTAAATTTGGGGCTGGTCTATTGCTGTGCCAGAATGTTTTTTTTTTTTTTTCATCCTGATTGGTTGGGAGTCTTGGTCTATGTTTATTGGTCTTGGAGTTTGCTTGTGTTCTGTTTGGTGTTTCTAATTTCTTCTGTCTGTTTGTGGCTTTTTTTGTGTCTTGATTGGCTGGCAACATTGTGTTCCTGTATACAGTATACAGGAACAAACTTGGGCGCTGTATAACTCGGGCACTTGTGCAGGTGGCCAGATCTTCTAAGTCCTGACGAAGCTGTTGCTGGAAGGAACTTTTCTGCTTGCTGGGCAACTTCTGGTGCCGACGAAGCTGGTGTCTCGACTTCAGGTGTTTCTGGGTGAGGGACAGATGACTGTTCAGGTTGGCTTGCATTCCTGTTGAATCCATGGGAAGTTTCTATGGTCGCTGGCGGTTTCTCTGTTGCAGGAAAGTCTTGAGGGCCATTTGCAGATGCACTCCAACGCCTTCTAAGCTGATTGATATGGCGGTGCCAGATGTGCCCATCTTGCAATTGGACCCTGTTAAGACTTAATGCCACAATTTGCCCAGGCATCCACAAAGGGTGCCCCGCATAGTTCCAGGCATAGACCTGGTCATTCTCAGCAAACTCCCTTGCCTGGCTTTATGACCTCAGGGTGTGACTGGGGCATAATGTGGATGGAGTCTGTCTAGAGTGGTCCTCAGACGTCTACCCATGAGAAGTTCAGCTGGAGACCTATTAGTGGTGGCACAGGGAGTTGTGTGCTAGGTCAGGAGATACTTAGCGAGCCTAGGCCCAAACCTTGCCAGGGCCTCTACAGGCCCAAACCTTGCCAGGGCCTCTTTAACTGATCTAACTGCCCTTTCTGCCAGGCCATTACTGGCAGGATAAAAAGGAGCTGTAAGTGCATGCCTTAACCCAAGATTGGCTAGGAAGATCTCAAACTCACAGGAAGTAAACTGGGGGTCGTTATCAGACACGATGGTATCAGGGAGGCCATGGGTAGCGAATATCCTTGATAGAGCCTTAGTGACAGCTTCTGAAGTTGTGGAGGTCATCAAGATCAGCTCCACCCACTTAGAAAAAGAATCAACCATCACCAGGAATGTACGCCCATGAATGGGGCCAGCCAGATCAATATGCACCCAGGACCACAAGGCCACAGAATCTTCCCACCTGCCTGGAGTGGATGTGGGTGGAGCAGGTCTGGTAACTTGGCATGGCTGACAAGCATTCACCCAACTTGTAATCTGAGCATCCATGCCTGGCCACCATACATAACTACAAGCCAGGGCCTTCATCCTGACAATGCCGGGATGGCCCTCATGCAGGACCTTTAAAACTGAGTCTTTTCAACAATCAAAATGAATATTCTACCCAGAATTCTATATTTGTTTCAAACAATACCAATTAGGATTGGAAAGGACTACTTTGAAGATATAAACAAAATTGTGTTGAAATATATATATGGCAAGGTAAGAAAGCGAAAATAAAGTTAAAACCTTTACAAGATGGAGAATTAGAGGAGGATTTGGTCTGCCTAATTGGGAATGTACTACCAAGCTACAAACTTGAAATGGGTTAAGGAATGGATAACATTAAGAAATACTAGATTGTTGCCATTAGAAGGAAATGACTTGTTGTTGGGGTGGCATGCCTTTTTATGGTATAAGGGAACTAAAATACAGGGTTATTTTAGAAGACATCATATACGGGAGTCTCTGTGGTTAAATTGGGAGAAGATTAAAAGACAATGTTATTTGAAAATTCCAGTCTGGTTATCAACTATTGAAGCATTTTCTTATCCTATAACATATAACAAGGAACAAACAGTTAGATATGGGGAAATTTTGAATGAAAAGGGTGAACTTAAATTGATGCAAAAACTAGAGGAAAAAGGTATAAAGATGAATTGGCTTTCTTAAGCCCATTTCACACAGCACCAATGGATGGAAAGAGGATGTAAAACGGAGAGAAACACTTGCCATCCGTTGGTTAATGCGATGCATCCATTCTGTACTCACTGCATCCGTTTTTCATAATCTCTATCCGTCCAGCATCTGTCTACTGAGATTTCATCCACTCAAAAAGTTTTGAGTTGCACAAAACTTTTTAAGTGGATAAAGTATCCAACGCGTCCATTATACATCTGCTACGCATATGGGGAACATCCATTATATGTCCGTCATCATCTGTTATGCGTCCACTATATCCGCTAGGCATCCATTGCACATCCGCGCAACTCACATCTGCTCCAGCAGAAAACAGACACAGTGAGGAAGCGAAACAGACGCAGAACGGACATGCAGCATGAGTTGCATGGACGTAGAAAGGATATAAGCGGATGCAGCTCGCATATAAAGTATTAAAATGGAAAAAACGTTCGTATAGGGGACATATCTAACGGAACGACACCTAGCAGAAAAACGATATTTCCTATAAAAAGGGGAGAAATCACCTGGATCTCACTTTCAGTCCAGCAGCCCTGCTGTGCAGACCACTTCAGCCTTCATCTTGCTCTTGTTCTTCCACAGCATCCAGTCATCTCCACCATGGATCGTCGCACACTCCTTTTGGTAGCCGCCATCGTTCTACAACAGTGCGAAGCCCTCAACAGGCTCTTTCACTTGTTCTACAGGAAGAAAAGGAGGCGTCCAAGAAGTGTGTGGGTCCGAAGATGGATCGCAAGAAGAGCGGAGTACGGACTGTATAAAAAGCTGATGGTGCAGCTGAGGAATGTAGACCCTCGTGCATTCCAGAACTTCATGAGGATGCCGCCAGCCATGTTTGACGAAGTTGTGGAGCGGCTGCCAACCAGGTTGACCAAGGGAAACACCAACTTCTGGCCCAGCCTGGATTCTGGGCTCAAGATGACACTGACTCTGCGCCACCTGGCCTCAGGGACCATGTACAGGAGCATGCAGTATGGCTAGAGGGTACCACACAATACCATCAGCATTGTGGTCAGACAAGGGGTGCAGGCCTTCATCGAAGAATACCTGGAGGAGCTCCTCCAGTGCCCCTCCACTGAAGAAGGCTGGAAGAAAGTTGCAGAGCAGTGGTATCAGAAGTGGAACTTCCCCCACACCGTTGGAGCCATAGATGGCAAACACGTGGCCAGCAAAGCTCAAGGAGGGGCTGGAACGCAACCTCATCATGGGCTTCCCAGATCCAGACCCCTGCCCAACGACACACAAGATGTGCCCTACATCATCGTGGGGGATGACGCCTTCTCCCTCACAACCTACCTCATGAAGCCCTACACTTCCAGATGCCTCACCCGTGAAGAGAGGATCTTCAACTACAGGCTGTCCAGGGCAAGGCGGGTGGTGGAGAACACCATTGGCATCCTGGCCAAGAGGTTCCAGGTACTTCTCACCACCATGCAACATTGCCCAGAGACCGTGAGGAATATCATGGAAGCTTGCTGCATCCTGCACAATCTCATGCGCACCCGCTACCCAGTGTTGCAGAACAGGCTTGTGGACCATAAACAAGGCAATGGGGACATGGAGCCTGGTGAATGGAGGCAAGGGTGAAACCTGATAGATACTGTGGATGTGCAAGGCCCCAACAGAGCTTCACGTGAACGGAAGAAGCAGCACAACCTCCTGAAACACTGGTGCAACTCCCCAGCTGGAGCAGTGGAGTGGCAAGACAGGATGGTAGATGCTTAATGGATGCTTCCTTCAGCCTGTCTCATCACACTGATGAGATTGTGCCATATATGTTGAGTGGCCCTACAATGAACAGGGCATTTAATAAAGAATTGTGTTTATGTTGAAATGTATGGATTACATTGTTATTGATAATAAAGGGCCAAAGGTGTGGCACCTGGGAGGCTGGACCATACAGTCCCACTATGCTTGCACTGGAGGCTTATCTATCCCACAGCTATTACCCATCTCACAGGCATCCCTGCCCATCCCACTGCTATCCTAACCCATCCCACAGCTATTACCCATTCCACAGGTTTCCCTGACCATCCCACTGCTATCCTAACCCATCCCACAGCTATTACCCATCCCACAGGTATCCCTGCCCATCCCACTGCTATCCTTACCCATCCCACAAGTATGCAAAGGCTTCAACCATTTCTAAAATTTTCCACCAAGACTTTATTGACTAAAAGAACTGAACCAAGTGTGTGAAGCAAAGATAAATTTTATTAATAACAAAGTGTAAAAGCAAAATGACCCAAGTAAAGTGTCCCAAGAAAAGATAAAGTCAACAGGTAGCAACCCAGTCTCTGGCACTCTTCTCAGTCACTCTGAGGCATGCCCATAGTCTCAGGGGTGAAGGGTTCAGGTGCTGTGGAGGTGGCAGTGGCTGGAGTGCTGGTCTGAGGTGCAATTGGGTAGGCTGGCCCCGAGAGGACAACAGGGTATGGTGTGTGGAGGAAGCTCTCAGAGAGCTGGCTCAGTCCTGTGGTGTTGAGAGCCCCTTCCTCCATGACATGAGGTGTCAGTCCCAAGACCGATGACAGATGTTCTGAGGCTGGGCTTGGCTGTGGGGTGGAGGAAGGAGGAGTGCAGTGGGGCTGTCTGGTCTGCAGGTGAGCAAGGTGAGGCGTTGGTGGCATCTGTGGCGTTGGTGGCATCTGTGGCATTGGTGGCATCGGTGGCACTGGTGGTGAATGATGAATCTGTGCCTGGACTGGGAAGGGCTGTCTGTGCTGCTGGAACTCCTGGTAGCCGTAGCCTTTGTAGGTGAGGGTCTGTGGAAAGCCTTGGAAGGGCTGTGACATCACCTGGGGTGGAGGAGCAGACCTGGACTGGGTTGGAGCAGGTTCAGCTGGGCCTGGAGGGTTGTACAGAAGACCTGTGATCCTCTCCTTGATCACCTGGTACTGGGATTCGGACATGTCCGTGAGGGTCTGGTTGATGTTGGTGAGGAAGGGCTTTGTGTTAGAGGATGGTATGTCGGTGTGTATCAGCTGAGAGAGGAGATATACACTGCTTTTGATGGTGTCCCTGATCTCCAGCAGGACAGTGTGGCTCTGTCCCTCCAGTCTGTCTCTCTGCCTGCTTTCTGTGGAGGTGGAGCTGGGGGTGGGGGTGGGTTGGTCACTGGTGGCAGCGGCCTCTCCTTGCTCCAACTACGTCAGGAGGTCCTCCATGCGCTCCGCCATGGGGAGTGCAGCTGTCGGGGGGGTCTCTGTCGTGGGGCGCTCCAAAGATACCTGCCTGGACACAGGAGCTGACTCTTGGCTAGAAGAGGACTGGCTCTCTGTTGGCTGCCTGAGAGAGAGGGTTGACATAGGGGCTGCTCCTTGGTGGCGGACCTCACCCTCCAAGAAGCTGCACTTGGCCATCACGTAGGTCTCCCGGTCGGTGAGCTTGACCATGGCCTGGCCAGACTTCTTCAGGCGCAGCTTCCCGTAACAGGTGTGCATGTACTTCCACCACCCCAGGAGGACATCCGAAGTGTAGCCCAGGCTCTCCGCCTTCTCTCTCCAATCCGCCTGCTTCCGCTTGGTGTCTCAATAGAGCCTGTGTCCCTTCCGCCAGAGGTACTCATTCTCCCTCAGCTATTCCAGCACCTCATCCTCATGTTCCTCTTCAATGGAGTACTATCTCCTCTCCCTATCTTGTGTATGCCTCTTCCTCCCTCCCCAGGGCCTTCTGGGCCCTCATCAGTAGGGCTTTGAGGTTCTAGGGGCTGGTTCACCACACCACCACCACCAGCAGCAGCAACAGCAGCAAAAGCAGCACCAGAAGGACTAGCAGCACCAGCAGCACCAGGAGCACGAACAGCACCAGCAGACCAGCAGCACCAGCACTACCAGGAGCAGAACCAGCAGAGTAAGCACCAGCAGAAGCATCAGCACCAGGAGCAGCACCAGCACCAGGAGCAGCACCAGCAGAAGCACCAGCACCATCAAAGTCAGCACCACCAGCAGAAGCCCCAGCAGAAGCAGAGTCAGCACCAGTGGATGGGATGGTGGCCCTGTCCTTCTTGCCAGGGCTGGCAGGAGTAGGCACAGGCTTCCTCTTCTTCCCCATGGTGTTCTCTCAAGATGTCTCTGGCAGCAGGTTTTTCCTCTGAATGCTGACTGCTTGCGAGCTGCATCCTTTTATATCCACGGGGCTGACACAATGCATCCTCCCCGCGTGCGCAGTGAACGCTTTGCATCCGCTAGGCATCCTCTAGGCATCCACTAGGCATCTGCTAGGTGTCCGTGATGCATCCGCGTCATCTGCTAGGCATCCGCTCTGCATCCGTTCCTTCCGCTGCGCGTCCGCTTCGCTGTGCTCCCCCGGAAGCCCTGCGGACGTGCCATTCACTTCCATCTGCTAGGCTTCCGTGGAGCATCCGATTAACATCCTTGCTACGTTCTCTCACCGTCTGTTCCTTTCCGTTGTTGCCCGCTCTGTTTATGCAAATTTGGGGCACTTTTGAGAGCAGATAACAATGGATGTAACATTTTCTTGTCCGCTGTGTCCTTTTTACATACGTTTTGCATCCATCAGCCGATGTGACAGGGCCTTTATGTGCAAATACATTCAAGGTATGAAAAAGACTTTAAAACAGAAGGTTTCTATAATAAATTGACTGATTTAGATAAGGTTTTTACAGGTACTGATGAAAAGGTGATTAAAAAACTGTATGAATATTTATTAGAAATTAAACTAGAAGAAGAACAAATTAAAGAAACTATGATTGCTTGGGGGAAGAATTTTGGATATGGGATTGATCTGTAGAAATGGCAAAAAATTGTGGTCTCAAAATTATAAAATGACAATGTCAACAGCATTTAAAGAAAATTTGTATAAGATGTTTTACAGGTGGCATTTTCCCCCGACAAGAATAGCAAGAATGTTGTAGAATAAATCCGAAAGATGTTGGAAATGTTCATCAGATACCTGGCTCATATTACCATATGTGGTGGACTTGTGTCGATGCAAAAAAATATTGGACTAAAATCCACACGTGGTTGGAAAAAATGACTAAAAAGCATATAGATTTAAAACCAGAAATATTTTTATTGGGAATTCTACCTGATACATACAGCAAAGATTTGAAATATTTGATTGTAAATGTATTAACAGCAGCTAAGATTGTATTTGCTAAAAATTGGAAAAATGAGAAAATACAATTGCAGGAGGAAATTATCAAGAAAATACTGGAATGTGCTGAAATGAGTAGATTGACATTTGAAATTAGAGAACAAGAGGATAAACAATTTTACAAAATTTGGGACCTTTTCTATCAATGGCTAGATAACCAAATATAGTAATAGAATATGTAGAATTATAGAAAATAATGAATATATAAACATGTATTTCTTTTTATTATTATTATTATTTTTACATATGTAAAATGTTTTTAGGGTAGATTTGGGAGGACTATATGAATTGTTATAAAATAAACTAAGTAAAGCCCATGTCACACTGTACCAACGGATGCAAAGAGGATGTAAAACAGACAAAAATGCTTGCCATCCATTGGAAAACGCAAAGTATCTGTTGTGTATCTGAACCTCTTTCATACGCTCTATCCGTCAAACATCCGTCTACTGCTATTTCATCCGCTCAAAAAGTTTTGAGCTGCACAAAACTTTTTGAGCGGATGAACATTCCGCTGCGTACGATCTACATCCATGACAAATACAGGCAACAAACGTTCTATGTCCATTGCCATCCATTACACGTCCAATGTATCCTCCCGGCATCCTCTGGACATCCGCGCAACTCACATCCGCTCCAGCAGAAAGCAGAAATATGGAGGAAGCGAAAGGTACGGGGAATGTCCACACAGCGTTAGTAGCACAGACATAGAAAGGAGGAAAGCAGATGCAGCTCGGATATAAAGCATTAAAACGGACAAAACGTTCGTATATGGGACGTATCTCGGATATTTAGGATGTCTGGAGGATGTCTAGAGTATGTGAAAGGACACCAAGCGGAAAACTGACATTTCATATAAAAAGGGGGAGGAAATCACCTGGATCTCACTATCAGTCCAGCAGCCCTGGTGTGCAGACTTCTTCAGCCTTGCTCTTGCTCTTCCACATCATCCATTGATGTCCACCATGGATCAATGCACACTCCTTTTGGTAGCCGCCATCATTCAACACTAGAACCAAGCCCTCTTCAGACTGTTTCACCTTTTCTACGCAAGGAGAAGGAGATGTCCAAGAGCTCTCTGGGTCCAAAGATGGATCAGGAGAAGAGTGGAGTTTGGACTCTATGACAAGCTGATGATGGAGCTGAGGAATGAAGACTCTCGTGCATTCCAGGACTTCATGAGGATGCCACCAGCCATGTTTGACGAAGTTGTGGAGTGTCTGAGACCCAGGTTGACCAAGCCAAGCACCAACTTCCGTCCCAGCCTGGACCCTGGACTGAAGGTGGCACTGACTCTGCGCCACCTGGCCTCTGGGACCACATACAGAAACATGCAGTATTCCTGGAGGGTGCCACACAACACCATCAGCATTGTGGTCAGAGAAGTGGTGCAGGCCATCAGAAGTGGTGTGGCTCTGTCCCTCCAGTCTGCCACTCTGCCTGATTTCTGTGGAGGTGGAGCTGGGGATGGGTGTGGCTTGGTTTCTGGTGGCTGCTTCTTCTTGCTCCATCTGAGACAGGGGATCCTCCACGTCCTCCGGCACGGGGAGTGCAGCTGTCGGGGGGGTCTCTGTCGTGGGGCCCTCCAAAGACACTTGCCTGTACATGGAAGCTGTCTCCTGGCTGGAAGAGGAGTGGCTCTCTGTGGGCTGTCTGAGGGAGAGGGTTGACAGAGGGGCTGCTCCTCGGTGGCGGATCTCACCCTCCAGGAAGCTGCACCTGGCCATGACATAGGTCTCCCGGTCAGTGAGCTTGACAGTGGCATTCCCGGATTTCTTCAGGTGCAGCTTGCCATACCAGGTGTGCATGTGCTTCCACCACCCAAGGAGTACATCTGAAGTGTAGCCCAATCTCTCTGCCTTCTCTCTCCATGCTGCCTCCTTCCTCTTGGTGTTGCGATAGAGCCTGTGGCCCTTTCTCCACAGGTACTCATTCTCCCTCAGCTATTCCAGCACCTCCTCCTCATGGTCTTCGGAAATGGAGTACTGTTTCCTTTCTCCCTTCTCCTTGCCTTGCCTCTTCCTCCCTCTGGCAGGGGCTTCAGGGCATTCAGCAGCAGGGCTTTGAGGGCCTTGGGGTTGGTCCATCACAGCAGCAGCAGCAGGAGAAGCACCAGCAGCAGAAGCACAGGAGCACCAGCAGCAACAACACCAGGAGAACCAGCAGCAGAAGCACCAGCAGCTTCAGAGTCAGTGCCAGGGGGTGGGATGGTGGTTCTGTCCTTCTTGCCAGGGCTGGCAGGAGTAGGCACAGGCTTCCTCTTCTTCCCCATGGTGTTCTCTCAAGATGTCTCTGGCAGCAGGTTTTTCCTCTGAATGCTGACTGCTTGCAAGCTGCATCCTTTTATATCCGCGGAGCTGACGCAATTCATCCTCCCCGCATGCGCAGTGAACACTTTGCATCTGCTACACATCCGCTATGCATCCTATAGGCGTCCGTGATGCATCCACGTCATCCACTATGCATCCGCTCCTTCTGCTACGCGTCCACTTCGCTGTTCTCCCATGGAAGCCCTGTGGAGGTGTCATCTGCTTCCATCCGCTTTACATCCCCGCTACATCCTCCCCACGTCCGTTCCTTTCCATTGTTGTCCGCTCTGTTTATGCAAATTTGGGGCACTTCTAAGAGCAGATAACAACGGATGATAATTTTGCTCATCCGCTGTGTCCTTTTTGCATACGTTTTGCATCTGTCAGCCAGTGTGACCTAGCCTATCTATCTCGCAAAGTATGAATGAACAAAATTATTGTCAAATGATTAATTAATAATAATGCTAGGATATTCAATTTCTGATTGATAATATGAGTTATTATGTAATGTAACTGTAATTGAGACTATGAAATCGATGCACAAAAAATTTGTAAACCCACCAACACACTGTTTGTACACTTATGGAAGAAAGTTTGATGTTTTTATGTTTTGTTTGTTTTTGTTTGTCCTTAAAAATCAATAAAACTTAACCCAAAAAAAACAAAAACCTGAGTCTTGCAACTTGGAAGGGATAACTACCCTAGTTCCCCAAAATAAACAGCCTTGCAAAGAAGATAGTTCTTGCTGGTGAGCTGTGAAAGGCACGAATTCAGGGGTGTAAGCAATCGCAGGCCACCCCTTTCCCACCCAGTCAAGAACTTGGGTGATTACCTTGTCCCTGGCAGAGTGGGCAGTGATATAAAGGGCAGTGATGGGAAGTTTGAGATCGATGATCTGGAAAATAGCATTAGTTGGTGCAGGATCCTCCACAGGAGCAGGTAGGGGGCTGTTGTAACTATGTATCATTCATGTGTTTGCAACTGTGTATCATTGCAACTATGTATCGTTCAGGCATTTGCAACATTGTACCATTCACGTGTAGTCATTGAGCTTCTGTCTCCTCAGTGACCTTTTGCAGGGCACGTACAAGGGACAAGGAGCTAAACATCTGTAGATAAAGCTTATTTACATTGTGAGTAGTTTGTCTGGCATGCAGCTTTGTAAAGAAGGAATATCCTGATCGAATTATAAATCTCGCAATCCTGTCTGACCTGGTATCTTGCCTGATCTGAGCTATTGTAAATCTTGCATATCCTGTCTGACCTGGGCTTAACCTAGGCTCTGAAAAAACAATCACCCCCTTTTGAAGGAGCATAATAAAAGAGCGTGTACCCAGACATTCTGGGCGCACTCATCCCGAGGAACTTCGTCTCCTGTCGTTTCTTTCTCCTTTCGCTCCCTATCATGAGACGCCCATCTGATGCGGGATAAGGGGGCAGCGACTAAGAGCATCAGCGTTGCATAGACTCTTGCCAGGTCGATGAATTGGTGTATAGGAATAAGCAGCCAGAAATAAGGTCCACCTGGTCATCCTTGGAGACAAAATCTGAGGAGTTTGTCTTTCGCCTGACAGAAGACCTAACAGAGGCTTGTGATCTGTAATCAACTCAAAATAGTGTCCATAAAGAACCTCATGGAATTTTTTGACAGAAGCAACTGCAGCCAAAGCCTCCTTGTCAATTTGGCTGTAGCTGCACTCAGCTGGGGAAAAATTTCTGGAGCAAAAGGCAATGGATGCCTCAGAACTGTTAGACAGTCTATGACTTAAAACAGCACCTATGCCAAAAAGAGAAGCATCTGCTGCTAAAACTAAAGGTAAATGTCTATTAAATTGGATCAGGACAGCATTGGATGTAAGTAATGATTTGACAGCATAGGAAAGCCAGAAATAACGTGAGAAGAAATAATAGCACTTAAACTTATATACCACTTCATAGTACTTTACAGCCCTGTCTAAGCAATTTACAGAGTCAGCATATTTCCCCAAAAAATCTGGGTCCTCATTTTACTGACCTCAGAAGGATGGAAGGATGAGTCAACCTTGAGCCGCTCAGAATCAAACTCCTGGAATGAGCAGTGAGTTAGTTTGAAGTACTGCATTCTAACCACTGCACCAGCACTGAAACAAACTGTTTTCAGCATTCAAGAACAGCAATTTCATGTTTCTTAGCCTGATTTCAAAACAACAGACTTGAATCTAGGAGAGTTGTTTCAGGAAACTGCTGACCATACATACCCAAGAGAAGGTATGTGTTCAATCTTGGACACACTCTGGCATTTTCACTGGCAGAGAGGCTGTATTGTTGAAGATGATGATCATTTCAAGAAAGCATCTGTAAAAGTTGTGTTGCATAGACAGCCATGCATGGTTATATGTATTGCAATGTTCTACCTGCAAATGAATACTTCAGCTTCAACCATAACAATACAAGATCACACAATAGATACAAATTCAAGGTAAACCACACCAAACTTGACTGCAGAAAATAGGACTTCAGCAACAGAGTGGTCAATGTTTGGAATACTCTCCCGGACTCTGTGGTTTCTTCCCAAAACTCCAAAAACTTTAACCTTAGACTGTCTATTATTGACCTCACCCCCTTTCTAAGAAGCCTGTAGGGGACGTGCATAAGTGCACCAACTGTGCCTACTGTCCCTGTCCTATTGTTTTTTTTATTTTTCTTATAAGTATCTATCTCATTTATTCAAAACTATACTTATTCTTATACCTGTATCTTGTAAGCAATTGACAAATCAAATAAATACTAAATTATTTATCACAGGGGTTTCCAGTCATTGGGCCTTTGATTTATCAGATATCTGAAAATATATCCTCCCTGTTGTTGTGTTCTTGTATAGGCAGCAACCTCTTTTTAAAATTAATTGCGAACAATTATTTGTCATACATTGGTTATATTCAAGGATGAGTTACATGTGATGCAGGCCTGTTTGAACTGGTGGTTAGATTTTGATTTAGCTAGCTTGGATAGAACATTACTTTTGACAGGAAAACATGATTTATAGAGATACTGTGTTTCATAGTATGCAAGCAGAATGAAATAAACAGAAACCCAAACCGGTGTTTTTTACTAATAAATCTTGTTAAAACTAAAATAGTTTTTGCTCACAGATCTATTTTAGTGGTTAATGTGACCATTGTTCCTCAGTCTGGGAGACAGGCTTGTGGTATCTTTTTAACTGCATGAAATGTATCATAAAATGTTCAACATAAACAGTCTCTATAGCCATTATTACCAGTTTATCTCTGTTCCCCCATTGATGGGTCTTTAACATCAATCATATCTAGCTTATAAACTATAAGAAAAATAATATTAGAAGAAAAAATACGACTGTATTTCCCAAAAACTAAGACCTACTGCAAAAATAAGCCCTAGCCTATGTGGCCAGCACCAGAGTAAGTGAGGGCATGGGACCAATGATGTCTGCAGTGGTTGCAGCCAGCACAGCACAGGTGAATTGATTGCCTGTCCAAGCAGCAGGCGGAGGCAGAGGTGATGGGAGGCATGCTATCCCAATGCACCATGTAGACCACAGGGAAGCCAAGAGTCAGTAGGCTGGAGTGAGCAGGTGACCATGGAAGGCTTGTCTTTGTATGGTGGCACCAGCAGCAGATGGAGGCAGAGGCATGGGGGGAATGCAGTCAATCCTTATGTGCCATGTGGGCTGTAGGGAATCTGAGAGATGTGAAGATGAGCTGGGGTGATCGCCCTGATTTTGTGTTTTCCCAAAATAAGCTCGAATGCTTATTTTGGAGCCCCCAAAATATAGGACTGGGTCTTATTTTGGGGAAAACATGGCATTTGTTAAGTTGGGGATGAATTTTCCTCATTGAGTTCTAGTGCTGGTAGTACTATACTACTAGTAGTATTACAACATCTGCTGCCCCATTTCTTTCTTTCTCACATTTTCTGAGTAAACCACTTAGAACAAATGCTGGAAGGATCACTTTAAGCAACTTCCTGATTTTTAGATAATTTGGGTTCTTCTTTGAAGTTTTTTCTTCTTATTTTTAAATTGGCCTTTGAAGAATCATTATATTAAGATTTCCTTTATTATTTGTGACAAATCAAAGCATAAAAAGAATGGGTGTTCTGTTTTGTATTTTCTCTGCTTTGCTTCTTTAGCAAAACTCTAAGGAGATTGAGAAGCTGATATGAATGCCCCTGGCAAGTGGGTCATTTTACTGAAGTATCAGGGGCAAAATTTAAAAGCCTCTCAAAGGCAGAAAGAAAAAATAAACTATGAGAGATCAAAATTATAAAGAGAATAATTCAACAGGGGAAAATGAGACTGACAATATTTTTCCTTTGATTATGCAGTAATGATCAAGGGCTGGGGTATTTAGCATTTATTTTAGAAAAAAAGTTTGACTAAAACAAATGAAATCTTGAAACTGATAATCTGCCTGTAACATAATAAGCAGCTGAATAATTAATCAGAACTGGAAAGTCTTTTAGTCCAACCTCCTGCTCAAGCAGGAGACCAAATACCATTCTTGACAAATGGCTGTCAGTCTCTTCTTAAAAACCTCCATTGATGTTGCACCCACAACTTCTGAAGACAAGTTCTCCCTGTCAGAAAATTTCTCCTTATTTCCAGGTTGTATCTCTCCTTGATTAGTTTCCATCCATTGCTTCTTATCCTGCTTTCAGGTGCTTTGGAAAATAGGTTGACCCCCTCTTCTTTGTGGCAGCCCCTCAAATACTGGAATATTGCTATCATATCACCCCAGTCCTTCTTTTCTCTAGACTTAACCATACAATTCCCATAATCATTCTTAATAAGTTTTAGTCTCCATGCCTTAATATTTTAATTGTTTAAATAAAATTATAAAATTATTTATCTCTGGAACACAGAAAAAACCCTCAATGGATTTATTTATTAATTAAATTTTTATCCCACCTTTATTAATGGTAGTGAACATACATAATGCTCTTTCCTCTCCTATTTTCGCTGGAACAACAACCCCGTGAAGTAAGTTGGGCTGAGAGTAAATGACTGGCCAAAGTCACCCATCTGATTTTTCATGTGTAAAGCAGAACTAGAAGTCACAAACTCCTGTTTTCCATACCAACACAAAATTCACTATGACAAACTTATTTTCTGAGTAATTGCTACATCCATGAAGTTTGTTGGACAACAGCATAGTATTAGCTTATACTTGTTGCAAATTTGTAAAATTAAAAAAAGGGACAGGAGGGAAATGTGTATTTTTCAAGTGCAATTTTCCTAAAATGCTTAACTTTTTCCAGTTTCATAATATTTATTTGATTTATAACCTGCCTTTATTTTTTTAAAAAAATCAACATGGAAAATTATTTTCTTTAATTTAATTTTTATGTATATATCCTCAGTGACATTTCTGAGAATCTCCTTCACTCCAGATCCAGGCCCTGCATTTTTATGAATTAATTTTGAATTGCTAAATACTTTGTTAATTAACAAATTACATTCAATTATTAATGGTAACCCTGTGTGTACGTATTATACCACTCTTCACACTGTGTGCATAAAATAAGATTCATCTGAAATCTATACACCAAAGAGAACAGACGCAGAACTGTTTAAATAATTTTAATAAGTTAAAAATTGACAAGACACAAATAAAAGGAGGAATAAATGCCACTGTGAAGGAAAATTAGGACCAAGAAGTCAGAAAAAGTTAGTTGGAAGGGATCTCAAAGATGCCTTTTTCTTTAAAAGGCAACTGGTCTGATTTTTTTTCTTGAGGAGGAAGAGGAGGAGGAGGAGGAGGAGGAGGAGGAGGAGGAGGAGGAGGAGGA
>BLBF01000031.1:23597315-23618679 GCA_015471245.1 Laticauda colubrina | reverse complement strand
GAAGAAGAAGAAGAAGAAGAAGAAGAAGAAGAAGAAGAAGAAGAAGAAGAAGAAGAAGAAGAAGAAGAAGAAGAAGAAGAAGAAGAAGAAGAGGAAGACATTTCATTTCTCATCCAAGAAGCTTCATCAGTTCTGATGGTGAGGGAATGGAAGAAAGGAAGGAAAGACGGGATATGGTCTTGAAATACTCTTGGGAGAAGCTAGTTTGAGGGTAAAATACCAAGAAGGGACAGTGTAAGTTTTCCTTTTTCCACACTGCATTTTAATTCATGGAGCTGGAAGATTCTTTAAAAGAAAGCACAGGGAGGGATGATGTACTCCATAGTTTTGCTTTCTCCCTCCCCTTTTCCCTTTCCCTTTTTCTTTTTCCCCTTTGTAGTCCTCAATTTATTATAACAGTTCATTTAGTGACTGTTTGAAGTTTTAGTGGCACTGAAAGAAGTATCTTATGACTATTTCTCATATTTATGACCATTGCCACATCCCTGTGCTCGTTTGATCAAAATTTAGATTCTTGGTAACTGACTCATATTTATGACAGTTGAAGTGTCCAGGGGTCATGTGCAGGGGTGCGATTCAACAATTCATCTGTTTCTCACATGAGAAAAAGAAAAGTTAAGTACTTTCTTAAACTCATTTGCTTTGTCTTGAGTTTTTATTTTTCCTTTTTGCAACAGTCTTCAACATCACATTTCTGAGGGGCTTCCATTTGATAGCTTCATAGATAATCCTACTTTACCCCTAGAGCCACTAAATCCCATTGCAAAGGCTTCATGGTGTTTAAAAGCTGTCTGAATGTGATGCTCAGTGCTAAACGTAGCACTAGCCATTCAGCATCGTTTCGAGAAATCCAGTAATATCCTGATGAGGTGCTAACAATGAGTGAAAAAAGAAGCGGTTTCAGCATGGCAAAGTTCAATGTGCAAATGGAATTTAAGTGCCTTGAAAATTGAAAGACACTACAGTGTTTTTATTCCAATATTAAGAAGTGGGTTGACATTCACCTTCTTGAAGAACATACTACTTTTTATAAGGCACAATGAGATAATCTGTTCTGATGGATGGTTTGCTTGCTTAAAGTTATGAGAGCCAATGGTCATATAATCAGAAGAACAGTTCAGGCTGAAGTGGAAATTTGAAATGCAAACAGGATATTTGCTGTTTAGAAACAATTCCTGAATAAGAGTGATATAGGGTCCAATGCCAAAGAAATTGTACTCAAAATACTGCTGAGCACAGCTAGTTCTTTGTGGCAATTAAAAAAAATTACAGCAAGAAATCAAGTCCCTCTTCTTATCAAGACAGATGGGAATATGTATCTCAATAAACATTATGCTGAGCCAACTGGGAATGCAACAGACCACATGTATTTTGTAATTAATCTATATATTGTGAAACTGTAGATTGTAAAGATGCATTTCATTTCATGTATTACATTAAGAATATTCATCTATCTATAGTATGTATTGAGATTCATTCCTTACAAATAGTTGTAAATTTACAAGGTTATTAAAATAAAGAATAGATATCTGTTCAAAGACTGGTATTAAACAAAGTTTATAATAAAGTTGTCACTGAGCAGCACAAGTTAAGGCCCTGTCACACTGCCCAATGGATGCAAAACGGACACAACGGACGAGAAAAATGTTCCATCCGTTGTTATCTGCTCTCAGAAGGGGCAAAAATTTGCATCCTTAATATCCGAGATAGGTCCCCTCTGCAAACTTTTTTTCTGTTTTAAACACTGTGTTTCCGTGCTTCATCCGTTCTGCATCTGTTCTTCATCCATTCTGCTTCCTCCCTGCGTCCGAGTGGATGCGAGTTGCACGGATGCGGAACAGATGCCTAGCGGATATAGTGGATGCATAACAGATGTAGAACGGATGCGTAGCAGATGCCTAGTGGATGCAGAACTGACAAATTGGATACATTTTCCGCGCAAAAGTTTTGAGCAGGTCAAAACTTTCTGAGCAGATGAAACGTCAATAAACAGATGCTGGACGGATAGAGAGGAAGCAAAACGGAGGCAGTGAGTACATCGTGTTTTCCAACGGATGGCAAGCTTTTTTTTCCATTTTACATCCTCTTTGCATCCGTTGGTGCAGTGTGACAGGGGCTTAATATCCGAGATAGGTCCCCTCTGCGGACATTTTTTCCATTTTAAACTCTTTGTTTCCGTTAGGCATCCGTTCTGCATCCGTTCTGTGTCCGTTCCGCTTCCTCCCTGCGTCCGAGCGGATGGAGTTGCATGGATGCACAGCAGATGCCTAGCGAATATAGCGGATGCGTAACGGATGCAGAACGGATGCGTAGCGGATAAGTAGCAGATGCAGAACGGACGAATTGGATACATTTTCCGCGCAAAAGTTTTGAGCAGCTCAAAACTTTCTGAGCGGATGAAACGTCAATAAACGGATGCTTGGACGGATAGTGAGGAAGCAAAACAGAGGCAGTGAGTACATCGCGTTGACCAACGGATGGTAAGCTTTTTTTCCGTTTTACATCCTCTTTGCATCCGTTTGTGCAGTGTGACAGGGGTTTACTTAAACTTAAATATTATTGACCATTGTGAATTGAGTGAAGAATCTAAATATATTACCCTTTTCAGCTATAACATAGAAGAATGGTTTTCTGCAGCTTCTTTATCTAGAAACCAAGCATAAATAGATAATTCCACATTGTGGGTCTCTTGCAATTATATACAAAGTCATTTTTCTTCCTAAAACAAGGACAATCTTAATGTCCCAAGTTATTCATTAGTTAATTGTGGTAAACACAGTTGTAAATTCAGATTTTCATAGGACTAGTAATATCATTTAGACTTATATAACACTTCATAGTGCTTTACAACCTGCTCTAAGCAGTTTACAGAATCAGCATATTGCCCCCAACAATCTGGGTCCTCATTTTATTGATCTCATAAGAATGGAAGGCTGAATCAACATTGAGCCAGTCAGGATCGAACTGCTGGCATCAAGAGAATTACCCTGCAATACTGCATTCTAACCACTGTGCAGCCACTGTTCTTTTGTAGCTGCATTTTTTTTTCTGAAAGCAAAATAAGTCCCATGTATAGATATCCTCTCACTTATGACTACAACTGAGACTAGAAAATTCATGATTAAATGGAAAGTCATTAAGTCAGGCATCATGTGACTGCACCCAATTTCCAAGCTTTTATGCACAGTCATTAAGCAAATCACACTGTTGTGTCATAGTCATTAATCAAGTCTTGCTTTCCCCACTGATTTTGCTCATTGGAGGCTGTCTGGCAAGATTGCAAATCACAACGATGTGATTGCAGGTTGCTGTAACTATCATAAATGCAAGCTGTTTGCCAAGGACCCAAGTTGTGATCTTATGGGACAGGCCATAAGTTATTTTTTTCAGCAGCATCATAACTTCAAACAATCATTAAATGATTGTAAATCAAGGACTACCTATACATGTGAAATTATTACAGATTGTCCAGAGTTTGGGATGTGTGCATATGAGAGGGAAAGTAGGAAGAAGAGAAATGTCAAAATGTCAATGGACATTTCTTCTCCCACACCATCCAATACAACTGATGAATTTTCCAGGATAGGAAATAAAACAACTTCTATTTCCTAAAAAAAAACAAAAAAAAAAACCAGTCCAGTTTCCTTTCCGAAAATAAAAGTCACTTTTGATACAACAGAAATGATGTTGACCATTACTAAAGGCACATTACTTGTCAGCCCTTTCATAGCTTTCTATCCCTAAAGAATCTGAGGATGGTTCAACCCTTCAATGTAGGTGATGTAGAGGAGGATAAGGGGACCAGAAAATGATACATATGTATTAGCCAGAAGCAAATGCCACACGTTATCTATTTGCAACAGATACTGGGATGCAAATATGGAATGATGGAATTTATAGAATGTTGACATTACACACTTATATCGTTAGATAGACATGAGAGGCAACACTGCTATAAACTATGATTTATTAGGTACAAGAGCTATAAATGCATTCTAGAAGATATATTTATTGCTGTCTCTAGATCATGAATAGCCCCTTCTAGTCCTGCTTTGTGTATGTTCTGTGATGATGATGATTATGATTATGATATCCATTCAATTGTGTCTGACTCTTGGCGATTCTATGGACTAGGTCTCTTCACATCTTCTGATCTTCTACTACATCTTTGAGTTATTCTGTGCTCTTGTTGGTGTCAGCTTTGATAGTGTCCATCAATGTTGATGTTCTTTGGTGGCCTGCTTTCTTTTTACTGCTAACTCTTCCAAGCATATTTGCTTTCTCCAGTGAATTGCCCTGCATGGCATATCCAAACTAAGTGAGATGCAGTTTTGTGATTTTGTGTGCCCACTAAAGCCCTTCAAAACAAATTACAGATTTTTAGCAGCAAACTAATGAATAAAACAATAACAATTTTTCATTGATTTTTATAGACACTGAATAAATAGACTTATTAAAACTTGAAGAACTTAAAATGTTATTTGGATGCCATATCTTTGACGCCACTGAGTCCATTACTAATCAGACCAAACTGATTAACAGACCAAACTACTTAACACTCTCAGGATGGATCTTAATTAATGTTTCTCTTTTGCATTTTATTGTCCAAACTGGAATGAAGAAAAAACAAGAAGCTCTTAACTTAAAATAAATCTCAGTTTTCAGCCAGATGTTATTATTTGCCCTTTCTTCAGGCAAAAGTGGGCGCTAATGGTTCTCGGGTTAATTGCAGTGGTATGATTAATTCCAAACTGTATGCAAGATATTCAACTTTTAGGAAGAATTATCTGTCCCTCTCTTTAATCTCTTGTTTGTAAGAGAAAGAAAATTGTGCCAGGAAAAAAACAAAATAGATAACAGATAATCAGAGTTGAAAAGGACCTTGTAGGTTATCTAGTCCAACCCCCTGCCCAAGCAGGAGACCCTTCACCATTTCTGACAGATGGCAGCCCAATCTATTCTTGAAAGTCTCAAGTGATGGTATTCCCATGACTTCTGAGGGCAAACTGTTCTATTGGTTGATTATTATTCTTCTTAATTATAAAAGAAAATTGAATAAAATATCTCAACAATAATAAACTAATAATAAGTTATTAAAAGATTACAGCTAAATTTAAAAGTTAAAAGATTGATTAATTTTATTCAAGGCATAAGAAAAATAAACAAGGTATATGACATGAAAAAACAAGAAAATTTAGACTGTTAATCTCCAAAGGACAATGAAAATTACATAAACTCTAGCTAAATTGTTGGATACTTCAGGAACCATACTCATCAAGAGAAAATGAGCTTGCTCTTCATTAAGCCAGGCCTAACATTTTAAAGGGTTATTTGTGGAAAGGGCAAATGGAGTAAAACATGTCTGACAAGCTCAAAACACCCCTCCCATTTGACAAGGGCATATTATTGTATCTATCCTCTGTTGGCCTAAATAATAAGGAATTGAATTTTGCCTGTCAGAAAGCTTTCAGAGTATTCATTAAGTTTCTTAGGAGCTAGCGGGGTCAAATTATTTTGGCTAGGGATTCTCACAGAATAGAGAAAAGTGACTACTCTAAACTTCTGAAGATCTATTCAAAAATGCTCTGTTTTAGTTCTCATTACCTCCCTTGTGCCTTACAGAGATTAAATAATGTGACAAAAAGCCATGTTCTTTGGAGTTTAGCTCAATGCCCTTTTCCTCCCAGTGTGAATAAAAAATTGTCCAAGGGATCAAAGAAGCCAAAAATATCTCTGTGAAACTCAGTTTAGTCTAAAATAGGTGGAGATATCACACCACGTTAACTGGGCTGGAAATGAGCCCAGATCTGGATTGCAATAAAGAATGTGAAACATTCTGAGGCAGTTAGAAAATGGAATGAATAGGGCATCAAACATTGAGAGATTCTTATATTTGACCATTTTGGCATATTTCACAAGTTGTTTATGTAGGTCTCTTTTTTACAGTTAGAAGAGCTTCATACTTTTTTTTTTTTTTTTTACCATTCAGCTCAATAATGATAAAGTATTGTTAATTATCAAGAATTGTGTTGTCCCAGCCAGTCTATGGGTATTGGTTAGTTACTTTGGAATTGTGAGCTGTCCCCTTAAGGGAATGCATCACAGTAAATGTAGTTAAAGGTATCTTGGGAAATGTAGTTCATGTCACGGGGTTACATCTGTAATCCTGATTGGTCACTAAATTGACCCTTGAGGGGTTGAGGGAGGTTTCCCTCCATTCTTGCCTGCACTCATGGACTGATAACAGCTTTCTTTATATTGCTATATGATGTGTTAGGAAAATAACCATTTTTTACCTGCAATGCTGATATACAAAGGATTGGTCATTATAGAAGAGCTTCATCACAAATGTGAGTTATGAAGATACCTGATGTACCATTAAATGTACTTTTTTATGGATGTTTCATCGAATTATCTATCTGCATCTGTATAGCCACAAATCCACCTCTGTGCATGAGACAGTACAGAAAAAGAATGACCAGCAGTTCCTTCATATCTTTGTTTCAAAATCAAAATTTTCCAGCACTTGCAAACCAGGTATACAAGGGAAACTTTCTGCCTTTAGACCACTCTTTCCTGTGTAAAGCCCCTGTCACACTGAACCAACGGATGCAAAGAGGATGTAAAACGGACAAAAAACCTTGCCATCCGTTGGAAAACGCGATGTACTCACTGCCTCTGTTTTGCTTCATCTCTATCCGTCCAGCATCCGTTTATTGACATTTCATCCGCTCAGAAAGTTTTGAGCTGCTCAAAACTTTTGCGTGGAAAATGTATCCAATTCGTCCGTTCTGCATCCGCTACGCATCCGCTACGCATCCGTTCTGCATCTGTTACGCATCCGCTATATCCGTTAGGCATCCGTTCCACATCCGCGCAACTCGCATCCGCTCGGACGCAGGGAGGAAGCGGAACGGACGCAGAACGGATGCAGAACGGATGCAGAACGGATGCAGCATGAAAACAAAGTGTTTAAAACGGAAAAAACGTTCGCAGAGGGGAACTATCTCGGATATTAAGGATGTCTAGAGGATGCCTAGAGGATTCCTAGAGGATGCCTAGAGGATGCAAAGGGACACCTATACTGCCTAAAAAAAGGGGGAGCAACTCGTCTGCATCTCACTTTCAGACCAGCAGCCCAGCTGTGCAGACCTCTGCAGCCTTAATCTGACTCTTCCTCTTCCACAGCATCCAGTCATGTCAACTGTGGATCGTAACACAGTCCTTTTGGCAGCCACCATCCTTCTGCAACAGTGCGAAGCCATCAACAGGCTCTGTGAACTCTACTACGGGAAGACAAGGAGGCGACCAAGAAGCGTCTGGGTCCGAAGATGGATCAGGAGAAGAGCAGAGTATGGATTGTACAACAAGCTGATGGTGGAGCTCAGGAACGAAGACACTCGGGCATTCCAGAACTTCATGAGGATGCCTCCAGCCATGTTTGACGAAGTTGTGCAGCGGCTGACACCCAGGTTGACCAAGCAGAGCACCAACTTCCGGCCCAGCATGGAACCTGGACTCAAGGTGGCACTCACACTGCGCCACCTGGCCTCAGGGACCACCTACAGGAGCATGCAGTACAGCTGGAGGGTGCCACACAACACCATCAGCACTGTGGTCAGAGAAGTGGTGCAGGCCATCATCGAAGAATACCTGCAGGAGCTCCTCCAGTGCCCCTCCACTGATGAAGGATGGAAGAAAGTTGCAGAGCAGTGGTATCAGAGGTGGAACTTCTCACACACCGTTGGAGCCATAGATGGCAAGCACGTGGCCTGCAAAGCACCACCCAAGTCGGGGTCCACTTATTTCAACTACAAGGGCTTCTTCAGCATCGTCCTCTTTGCCATGGTCGATGCTAACTACAAGTTCATGTACATCGATGCTTCAGGCAGCGGTTCATGTTCAGATGCCCAGGTATACAACCCCAGGGACCTTAAGGAGGGGCTGGAAGGCAACCTCATCATGGGCTTTCCAGATCCAGACCCCCTGCCCAACGACACACAAGAAGTGCCCTACTTCATCATGGTGGATGATGCCTTCTCCTTCAGAACCTACCTCATGAAGCCCTTCACTTCCAGATGCCTCACCCGTGAAGAGAGGATCTTCAACTACAGGCTGTCCAGGGCAAGGAGGGTGGTGGAGAACGCCTTTGGCATCCTGGCCAACAGGTTCCAGGTACTTCTCACCACCATGCAGCTTCACCCAGAGACCATGAGGAGGATCGTGGAAGCTTGCTGCATCCTGCACAATCCCATGCGCACCCGCTACCTGGTCTTGCAGAACAGGCTCGTGGACCTCCAGCAAGGCAATGGGACATGGAGCCTGGGAAATGGAGGCAAGGGTGAAACCTGATAGATACTCAGGATGTGCAAGGCCCTAACAGAGCCTCACGTGAATGGAAGAAGCAGCGCAACCTCCTGAGACACTGGTGCAACTCCCCAGCTGGAGCAGTGGAATGGCAAGACAGGATGATAGATGATTAATGGCTGCTTCCTTCAGCCTGTCTCATCACACGGATGAGATTGGGCCATGTATGTTGGGTGGGCCTACAATGAACAGGGTGTTGAATAAAGACTTGTGTTTGTGTTGACATGTGAGGATGATTATTACATTATTATTGATAATAAAGGGCCAAAGTTGTGGCACCAGGGAGGGTGGACCATACAGTCCCACTAAGCTTGCACTGGAGGCTTATCTATCCCACTGCTATACTTACCCATCCCACAGCTATTACCCATCCCACAGGTATCCCTGCCCATCCCACTGCTATCTTAACCCATCCCACAAGCATGCAAAGGCTTAAACCAATTCTAAAAGTTTCCACCAAGACTTTATTAAAAAAAAGAAATGAAGCAAGTGTGTGAATCAAAGATAAACTTTATTGAACAACAGGCTGTAAAAGAAAAATGACCCAAGTCAAGTGTCCAAATAAGGTCCACCGGTAGCCAGCTACCCAGTCTCTGGCACTCTTATTGGTCACTCGGAGGTGTGCCCAGTCTCAGGGGTGAAGGTTCCAGGTGCTGTGGAGGTGGGTGGTACTGGAGTGCTGGTCTGTATCATCATTGGGGTGCAGGGGACGGTGTGTTGAGGAAGCTCTCAGACAGCTGGCTCAGACCCGTGATGCTGAGAGGTCCTTCCTCCATGCCATGGGGTGTCAGCCCCAGTACTGATGAGTGATGTACTGAGGCTGGGCTTGGCTGTGGGGTGGAGGAAGGAGTAGTGTAGTGGGGCTGTCTGGTTTGCAGATGGGTGAGGACTGGCATGGGTGGCATCACTGTCATCGGTGGCATCATTGTTGTGGGTGGCATCGGTGGCATCAATGGTGGCAACGGTGTTGTCCGATGACTCAGTGCCTGGACTGGGAAGGGCTGCTGCCTGTGCTGCTGGACCTCCTGGTAGCAATAGCCCTGGTTGGTGAGGGGTTGTGGGAAGCCTTGTAATGGGAGGGACATCACCTGTGGTGGAGGTGGAGGAGCAGACCTGGACTGGGTGGGAGCAGGTTCCTCTGTTTCTGGAGGGTTGTGAAGCAGCTCGGTAATCTGGTCCTTCACCACCTGTTACTGGGGTTCCTCCATTTCATTGAGGGTCTGGTTGACATAGGTGAGGAAGGGCTTGTGGTTGGAGGATGAGAAGTCAGTGCTGACCAGCTGAGAGAGGAGATCTATACTGGTGCGGATGGTGTCCCTGATCTCCAGCAGGACAGTGTGGCTCTGCCCCTCCTGCTGTCTGGCTCTCTGCCTTTCTGTGGAGGCGGAGCTGGGGGTGTGTGGATGCGGCTCCGACTGTGGTGGAGTCGATGTCTCCTTTCTCCCACCGCACCAGGGAATCCTCCACGCACTCCACCACAGTTACAACAGCTGTCCACGTGTTCTCCACCGTGGCACGCTCCACAGAAACATGCCTGGAGACAGGGACTGACTCTCGGCCGAAGGGGACTGGCTCTCAGCAGGCTGCCAGAGAGATAGTGTTTTGAGAGGGACTACCGGTGCTCCTCGGTGGCGGATCTCACCCTCCAGGAAGCTGCACCTGGCCATGATATAGGTCTCTCTGTCCGTCAGCTTAACCGTGGCCTGGCCTGATTTCTTCAGGTGCAGCTTCCCGTACCAGGTGTGCATGTGCTTCCACCAGCCGAGGAGCACCGCCAAAGTGTAACCCATACTCTCCGCCCTCTCTCTCCAAGCAGCCTGCTTCCTTTTGGTGTTCCTATACAGCTGGTGTCCCTTCTGCCACAGATTGTCATTCTCTCTCAGCCACTCCAGCACTTCATCTTCGTGTTTCTCCTCAATGAAGTATTGCCTCCTCTCCCGTCCCTGCATACGCCTCTTCCTCCCTTTTTGCAGGACCAGATGGGCCCTCATCAAAGGGGCTCCCATGTGGTAGGGCTGCTCCTCCACACCACCACCAGCAGCAGCACCAGCAGGATCATAATCATCATCAGCAGCAGCAGCAGCAGCAGGATCATCATCATCATCATCAGCAGCAGCAGCAGCAGCAGCAACAGGATCAGTAGGACCAGGATCATCAGCAGCAGAGTAAGCCCCAGGAGCCCCAGCAGCCCCAGCAGCACCAGCACCAGCAGCACCAGCAGGACCAGGAGCATGAGCAGGACCAGGAGCACCAGCAGAATGAGCAGGACAAGCAAGACCAGGAGCACGAGCAGTACGAGCAAGTCCAGGAGCATGAGCAGGACCAGCAGGACCAGGAGCAGCTTCAGCAGAGTTCGCAGCAGCAGAAGCACCACAGCCAGGAGCAGCTTCAGCAGAGTACACAGCAGCAGAAGCACCACCACCAGGAGCAGCTTCAGCAGAAGCTCCAGCACCAGAAGAGCGAGCCCAAGCAGCAGAAGCCCCAGCAGAAGCAGAGTCAGGGACAGGGGGCGGGAGGGTGCCCCTGTCCCTCTTGCCAGGGATGGCGGCAGGTTGCTGAGACTTTCGCTTCTTCCCCGTGGTTGTGGGGTTGCTGGCTGGCAGGGAGGCTGGCAGGGAGGCTGGCAGGCACAAAGGCTGGCAGGAAGGCTGGCATCAAGGCTTGCAGGAAGCCTGGCAAAAAGGCTGGCAGGAAGCCTGGCTTCAAGGCTGGCAGGAAGGCTGGCAGGAAGCCTGGCAGGAAGCCTGGCAGGCAGGCAGGCAGGCAGGAAGCCTGGCAGGCAGGCAGGCAGGCAGGCAGGCATCAAAGCTGGCAGGCAGACTGGCTGGCAGGGAGGCTGGAAGGCAGGCTGGCAGGTAGGCAGAGTGCAAGGCTGGCAGGGAGGCTGGCCAGGTGGCTTGGAGGCAGGCTGGCAGGAAGGCTGGCAGCAAGGCTTGCAGGCAGGCATGCAGGCAGGGTAGGCAAGGACTCGATGTATCCTGCAGCAGGTCTTTCCTCCGAATGCTGGCCACGTGCGAGCTGCTTCCCTTTATATCTGCATGGCTTACGCAATGCATCCCCCCCGCATGCGTAGTTAACACCAGGCATCCGTTAGGCTTCTGCTGTGCATCCGCTAGGCTTCCGCTCTGCATCTGCTTCATCTGTTGTGCATCCGCTGTGCATCCGCTTCATCCGTTCTGCGTCCGCTTTGCTGAGCCCCCCTGGAAGCCTAGCGGATGTGCCATCTGCTCCCATCCGCTTCCATCCACTGGGCTTCCGTTCCGCATCCACTTTCCATCCGCTCTGCGTCCTCCTCGCATCCATGTTATCCGCTCCGGTTATGCAAATTTTTGCCCCTTTTGAGAGTGGATAACAACGGATGGAACATTTTTCTCGCCTGATGTATCCGTTTTGCATCCGTTGGGCAGTGTGACAGGGCCTTAAGGAAATAACTTTGCAATTTAAAGCTGTGCTTGTTGTATTAAATCATTAGCCTCTGCCTCCAAACCAGTAATGGTTTGGGCTGTCAGCAAAATTCTGAATTGGAAGAGCAGAGTTAGACAGTTGTGACCTTGCAACTCTGGGAGGTTTCAGAAATTTGCTGATAAGATTCAGAAAAATGAACTTCAAATCTGGAGCAATCAGATAATTAACTACTTGTTGCAGAAGTAAAATAGCAGGCTGTCACCCAGCTAGAGCCTGATCAGGAAATGTTGCTCAGTCCTCTAGCACAGCAGTCACTAACTGGTGGGCCGCAGCCCACTGGTGGGCAGTGAGAACATTTTGGTAGGCCGCAGAAAAATCTCACCCCAGAACAAGCCCCAAAGCAATTAATCTGGGTTGTGTAGAAACACAAGGCTACGCCACCCACATGGCCTGTGGGAATCCTCCCAACCCATTCACTACTTACCCAGTAAACTTGCCTGCTAAATTTCTTATTTTTCCTTTTTCTGACTGTTCTATATGGAACTTGGTAGGTTCCAAGTCCCTCGTTCTGATTGGCCGAAAAGGCCACTTACGGATTGGTTCACTAAGAACCAATCCGGGAAGCCACCAAATGGCAGGAAGGGTTAAACAAGTGTCATTGGCCACAACCCGGCAGGCAAGCTGCTATACAAAGGGCTGCCGCGGCTTGGACTATGTTCCGTATCTTTTGTCTTCTGAGTTTAAATGAAATAGTTGTTGTTTGGAACCCGGCCTCATGTGCTTCTTTCCAGATGGAACACTGGCGACGAAGGTGGGATCGTCGTAGAAGGTGAGACCAAAGCACGCGGCGATCTGAACTGAGCAAGAGAGATGGCTGGTAACAACGCGCCACCTGCACCCTTCAATCCTGATGAGGAGGATTGGGAATTGTATATCGATCGTTTCCTTATTTTTTGGGAAAGCAACGAGATGGAAGAAATCTCAGACCAAAGGAAGAGGGCTGTCTTCCTTTTACACTGAGGACCAGCCGTATTCAAAATGACGAAGGTGCTGGCGAAACCCAGAGATATTAAACAGATGACCTGGTCTGACCTGAACCAAATGCTCTGAGCACACTACGCACCGGTGGTCTCAAATTTAATCAAAAGGCAGGAATTTTACAAGAGAGACCAGAAGGAGGAGGAAACCATAGCAGATTTTGTAGCAGCCTTGAGACACATCGGAGGAGCCTGTGAGTTCCAGAACATGGATAAGGCAATGAGAGACCATGTAGTCCTCGGTCTGAAGGACTCTACCCTTCTGAGCAAACTACTGAATAGGCCGAACATAACCGTAGCCAAAGCCATTGCAGAGGCAACTGCCGCCGAAGCAGCAAAGAAGTCTGAAGCCAGTATGCAGCAAATGAACTCAGTTCCAGACCTGCCAACCCAAACCAGGGAGAAGAAGGCAGAGGGAGAAAAGAAACAGCCTACAACAACAACCCACCACGAGGACATCAAAACACAGAGTGACACCGAAGATGATGACAAATATGTCCATAAACTCTATTCAGATAGAAAATGGTGCGAAAAGAGGAGAAATTGGCGGGAATTTCAATGTGCGGGCTGCAGAGGCAATCACCCGCGGGCTGAATGCAGGTTCCTCGATGCAATATGCAGGGCTTGTAATAAAAGGGGGCACATTGAAAGGGTCTGCTGCAACAAAAAGAGCTATAGTCCAAAAAGACATGACAGCACCCCCTCAGACATGATGAAAGACAAGCCGGCAGCAGATGGAACCACAATAAGAGAATGGGTGACAGAGAAGAAACACATCAGACAGTCACCATCGGCAATGCCAGGGTGGAAAGTGGAAAGAAGGTTCGGATAGAGGTGAACATTGAGGGGAGACCCTGCGAGATGGAAGTCGACTCAGGGTCATTCCTATCAATGGTATCCTGGAATACCACCCGGCACCTAATACCGAACATCAAACAGAGAGAACTACAGAAACAAAAACTAGTGTTAAAAGACTATCAGGGAAATCGCATCCCAGTAGTAGGACTTGGACATTTTCTAGTTGAATTTAAACAGCATGCCAAAATCTTGCCTCTGACCATCGTCGACCGTGACCGCCGTAGCCTATTAGGGATTGAATGGTTCATGCCCCTGGGAATCGGGATGACCGGGATCAACTGCATTGCTACAACCAACTGGGAGTAGAGCCTGCTCCAAGAATTCCAAGATGTTTTCAGCATGACTCTAGGCAAGTACAAAGGGACCCCAATTTCATTTAGCCTAGACCCGAAAATAGCCCCCATTTGTTTAAAGGCCAGACGTGTCCCATTAGCGCTAAAACCAAAAATTAATGAGCAGCTAAATAAGTTAATAGCTCAAGGGTTTTAGAACCAATCGACCATGCCAGGTGGGAAACCCCTATCATCACACCGGTGAAGCCAGATGGGTCAGTGTACATCTGCGGGGATGATAAGGCAACCCTGAACTATGCGCTCCAACAAAGCACATACCCAGTGCCAATGGTGCAACATTTACTGCACTTGCTAGGGGGAGGAAATATATTCACAAAATTTGACCTAGCACAGGCCTATCAAAAGCTACCCATTGATCCTATTATAGCAGAGGCACAGACTATAGTAACAAAATGGAATCAAAAGTGCTGTCCCATACTTCGACGATGTACTGGTCTCAGCAAAAAATGCCAACCAGCTCGAGACCTGGTTAAGAGAAGTCTTAAGAAGGTTTAGGAAGTCAGGCCTCAAAGTAAAGAGGGAAAAATGTGAACTGGCCACTAACCAGGTTGAATTTTTGGGCTATTTAATCGATGAACAAGGCATTCACCCCACTGAAAAAAAAGTGAAGGCTATCAAAGATGCTCCCAGACCCAAAAACAAAACCGATCTCCAGGCATTCCTAGGCCTCATAATTTTTTACAGCATGTTCCTGCCCCATAAGGCAACAATAGCAGAACCTCTACATCGACTGCTAGATTAAAAAAAACCGCTTGGACATGGGGCCACCGGGAACAGAAAGCCTTCCAAGGTATCAAGGAACTATTAATGTCAGACACCATTCTCATCCAGTTTAGCAATACCTGCCTCTGATGGTCACCAGTGATGCCTCACCTTTTGAGATCGGCGCCATCCTGAGTCACCAACTCCCAGATGACAGAGAGGCACCAGTTGCCTTTTACTCCAAGACGCTCTCCAAAGCAGAATGCAATTACAGCCAACTTGATCGGGAAGCCCTCGCAATCATCACCGGAGTCAAACGATTCCATGAGTACCTTTACGGTAGACCTTTTTCTATTGTAACCAACCACAAGCCTCTTCTTGGAATCCTAGCAGGCAACAAGCCAACCCCGAACATTCTGTCAGCTAGAATGATGAAGTGGTCTGAATTCCTCGCTGCCTATTCCTACACGCTGCTCCACTGACCCAGCAAAGCCATTCCACACGCCAATGCCCCGAGCTCTTCCCCATTTCCCATCACAGAGGACGACCCTGCTCCAACTACCTCCACATTTCAGCTTGAGACCTGCCCAGAGCTACTGCTGACTGCAGCCGACGTTGCAAGAGCCACAGCCAAAAACCCTTTGACGGCATGCATATTGAACTGGGTAGATAAAGGCTGGCCGGAGGAAAACAAAACTGAGACTTTTAGACCATTCTGTGCCAGACAGACCGAATAGTCTATTGAAAAGGGGTGCATTCTATGGGGTGACAGGGTGGTTATTCCAAGCAGTCTCCAAGAAGTCATCCTGGGCATGTTGCACAAGGGTCACCCGGGCATAGTCAAAATGAAAGCTCTAGCCAGGAGTTATGTCTGGTGGCCAGGGCTGGACAAAGACATTGAACGCTGGGTTGCAACATGCCATGACTGTCAAAAAGCGAGGCCTACTCCCCCACAGGCACCAATAAGAGACTGGGAAACTCCCTGTGGTCCATGGTGTAGAGTACATATTGACTTCACTGGGCCAATGAAGGGGAACACTTTTTTTATTGTGGTTGATGCATATTTGAACTGGTTGAAAGTCATCCTCATGGCTTCCACAACCACCGAGGCTGTTATGAAACAGATCGACAAACTGTTTGCAATGCAAGGGCTACCTGATTTACTGGTTTTGGACAATGGGCCTCAATTTACGGTCTTGCAATTTGAACAATATCTGGCTGCCCAGGATATCCGTCATGCCTTAACCTCACCGGCCCATCCGGCTGCGAATGGCAGGGCCGAACTCATGGTTCGTTATATTAAAGAGGGCCTAGAGAGTATGGACAAGGGGGACATGCAAGACTAACTAAACCAACTACTAACCTTGCAATGTATTACCCCTAGTAACACAACAAATAAAAGTCCTGCTGAACATTTAATGGGTAGGAAACTAGGGTCCTACCTAGACAGGTTACACCCCACTTACACCTGGGGCAAACCCCCAACTCCTCCAGTAAATATCGTACCTTCGAAATCAGCGACCTAGTCTATGCCAAGAACCTTACTGGGGACCCTCTATGGCTTCCAGCCACCATCACACAAATCACAGGCCCTAGGTCCTACCAACTAATTTTGGACGATGGAAGGGAATGGAAGCGGCACATAGACCAGTTTCGTTCCCGCAACCTCGAATGAAAACCCACCGCAGAACCAAAAATAACAAATTCTGACTATAAAACAACCAAGAAGTGGTGGGGGAGTACAAATAAATAAGAAAAAGGGAGAGACGAACCTCCCATAACAAGACAACAAACTCTGCAAAACGACAATCTAACCAAATAAAAAGAGCACTCACGGTTAGATGAACCCCAAGAAAGAAGCCCGGGACCAGGTAGCGAAGTGAGGCCTTTCTGGAAGGTGGCAGCCAGGCCAGCTCAACCAACCTGGTCAAACCAGGAGGAAGTGGCAGAGCTATCTCAACCAGCCCGAGAGACTCAGTCGGGAGCGGCATGGCTGACTCACCTTCCAGGAGGTTCCATGGAAAAGGCCGAGAGAAGCAGTGATCCTGTACAAACCACTAGAAGACCAAAACAAGACTGAGCCACGCAGGTCAACTTGGACTGGAAAAAGTCCCACCTACCTGCGTGACTACGTCACCCACGTTGGACTGAACTAAAGGGGGAGGGGTGTTCTGTATGGAACTCGGTAGGTTCCAAGTCCCTTGTTCTGATTGGCTGAAAAGGCCACTTACGGATTGGTTCACTAAGAACCAATCCGGGAAGCTGCCAAATGGCGGGAAGAATTAAATAACTGTCATTGGCCACAAGCCAGCAGGCTAGCTGCTATATAAAGGGCTGCCGCGGCTTGGGCTATGTTCCGTATCTTTTGCCTTGCGAGTTTAAATAAAATAGTTGTTCTTTGGAACCCGGTCTCATGCGCTTCTTTCTGGACGAAACACCGACCATCATCTGTTCTGTTGTGCTGGGAGATTTAGATTAGCTAGGAAGCAGGAAATGGTTGGATTTCTTGCTTTCTAGCTTGTCTTTAGATCTTAGGCTCTGCTTTAAGTACAGCTGAACCTCCCTTAGGACGAAAGGTTTGTTTGCAAGCAAATTCAGTGCAGACTCATGGCAAGCAAATTTGAGAGACTGAGCTAGCTGATGGCAGATAGATAGATCACTGAATGATTCTGTAAGCAACTCAACCTGCCTGCTTGCTTTGCCTGATTTTGGTTAAAAGTTGCTCTTTTTTTAAATAAAAAATTCAATATTTACAGACATGGTGTGTTGTGAGTTAATTTTGTGAGTTTGCTTGCTAGCAAATTATATGTGACAGACTGAGCTAGCCAATGACAGATTGATAGATTTCTGAATAAATCTGTGATTCTGTGAGCAACTCAATCTGCCTGCCTGCTTTGCCTGATTTTGGGTAAAAGTTGCTCTTTTTTATATAAAAAAAAAAATTTATATAAGTATTTATAATATTTACATACAAGCTATGACCAGCCAGTCACATGACCACCAAGTCACACCCACAAGTTAGACCACAACCAAAGAACCATTTAGTGGTCCCTGGGATCTAACATTATGAGTTTGGTGGTCCCTGAGGTCCAAAAGGTTGGACACCCCTGCTCTAGCATGCAGAAAGACCAGACAAGTAGAACAGGAATGTTCAGTGAGTCTTCTCAAAAAGGAAAGATATGACTCAGGGAAATTGGCAGAGTCACAGACATAAAAGAAGGGCTTGGAAGTCAAACCTTTTTTGTCAAACAATTGTCCAATCTTTCCGAATACATATTGCTTCCAGTTCCCTAAATGCCCTTTGAAATGGTATAAGATCACTCAAGCTTACTTTCTGGATCTTGGTTTTGCCTTGGCTTCTGAAGTAAGCTTGTTTGTTTTTCCCTGATCCCCTGCCTTCCTACGTAGTGGTATACTTTACAATGGCTATAAAAAACTATGTGTGACTCCTGCACAAATAACATTATTAATAAGAAGACAGCTGGCACAGATCACAGAATTAAAAAATATCAAAAGTTTCTTCCACTCAACTAGGGGTTGATATGAATTCTAAAAAATATCTTTGCTGGTTAAAGTTTTTTTAAATTAACTTCTTTTATGAATTTCTCCTCCTTTCCCCCTTCCCTGTTGTGGCACCTCATGGCTTGTGGTGTCACAATTTGCTTGCTGGTCTTTCCCCCTCTCCTTGATTAACTAGCCTTTAGGTAAAGCAGTCAATGCTCTTTCCTAGAAGTTACAATCTTTCTTAATACTGTTTTCAGTCTGCCATTAATCTGCCTATCCCTCTTTCAAGAAATGTTTGGATGATATTTCTTCTTGACCAGCCAGATTACTGTTGGAAGAAATATCCATCTGGTTCAGTTCCAAGTGGGGAGAAAGACACTGGAAACATGGAGGCCAATTGGAAAGATGAAAGATGAAGCAGAACCATCAAGCACATGGTCCTGGTACAGCTGACTACATGAAGTTGAGAGAGGGCATGCCTTCTCTTTGAACTTGAGCTTCCTGCTCCTGTACAAGGACATGTATTCTATTGGCTACTAGCAGACTCCCATGGGATTATGAATGGGTCCTAGCTGAGGTTGTCTGAGCTCCCAGATTTGGTTGGAACTTTTGGATGATGATGTAATGAAGAGGCTTGTGTTCTGAAAGGGTGTTGGACAATTCCTAATGTGGCTTTGTCCTGGTTTGGATCTTGAGTGAGGGCTAATCCCATCACCCTGAGGCTGAAGGTCTTTTGTCTTGTAGAAATGCTGGCCCTCTCCTGCTGGGGTTATTAACAAACGTGGGGGCTACTTTTCAAGAGCATGTTTCTCCTTTTCCTAGGGTTATTATACTCTCTTTTTCGCACTATTATTTAAACACAGTTGTTTTTCTTTAAATTACCAAGAAGAGCAAGTTTAGTGATTAAAGCACCAAACTAAGGAACCAGGAGACTGTGAGTTCTCCTCTTGCCTTAGACATGAAAGCCATCTGGTTGATCTTGGGCCAGTCATAATCTCAATCCCACACACTTCATAGGGTTACTGCTTGGAAAAAATAGGAGGAAGAAGGAGCATGTTTGCTGCCTTGAATTATTTATAAAAATATTAAAGGTAGGAAATAAACAAATAAGAAAAACTGTGCATAGGCAGGCTCTCCCTGATTTTGTCAGAATGCCTAAATGACAAAACAGTGTAATGGTACATAGGCATGAGATGGTATAATTCCTGCAAAAAGATGCAAGTCTTACTTTGCAAAGCTGTTTTCATAAACCCGACCTTCCATTATCCTCAATGTTCAGTGTTAAGCCTGGGTTCCCCAACCAGGGTTAGGTAGACAAGCTAAACAGAATGTGCAGCGTTAGTCAGATAGGCACACAGATAAATGAGTGAGCTAAGCTTGTATGTTTATTAACATACAGTAAAAATAACAGATACGCTTGTGCTATCAAGAATATATTTTATTCCAGTATAAGTTTATAGCATAGTCAAAAACAGTCCAATATTCATTTACCATGTAGTCAGTCCATTCAGGGATATTCAGTTAGCAAAGTCCATGTAGAATATCCTATGTCAGTTCACATAAATCAGTCCTTGATGTCTCTCCCGTTCGAGCAATGCAGTCTTGATTCCAAGCAGTAATCAGGGATCATCAAAGCCAGAGAGAGAGAGCAAGCCGTAGTCTTGCTACTTTTATATGGTTTTTCATAACCACTCCCACAGTTGCTATTTTACAGTTAAAGCTGCATACACTAACTATGATTCATAGTTATTATTTCACCTAAACCAGTTAGGGTGAACAATGTTATCCCTAACATTCAGCATTTAAATTTATCTGCCCCACATACCTTATTTCTTTGAACAGTAACTTATTCTATTTTTTTCATTTGCAAAGAAATGGTGAAGGCAAGGATAGAACAGGGACTAACTCTTTCAGAAGTTGTTTATTTAACCGTTATTATCGTATGAGAATGCTTATGAGAATAGAGCAAGGTGAAAAGTTGTAATGTAATCCAGCTTTTATTACTGTAAAAATGGTGTCATTTCACTTTTATTTAAACTACACTGTATCCTTGGGTAAAACTTTTACTGAGAAAAAAATGAGATACATATTCCAAAAAATAGGAGAGTAATTGCATTACTAGTATCCATGGAAAGTGAGTATTTTAAGGTTAAAAAATTACTAGCTAGGTATTTTAAGATACTCTTTTTATAGAGAGACCTACAAACATAATAACAAAATAAATAACAAAGTAAATAATTGGTCATTAAAATGATTGCTAATTTATTATTTTCTATTAGCTATAGGATTTATTTTCTCTCTTATTTTGTCAGATCCTTTTTTCCCCTTTTCTTTGCACTATCTAGAAATTTATCATACCAAATTCCTCAGCTGCCATCATTCCCCATGCTTTATCATGAAGAAATCTGTAGCTTTTTGCCAAGACTTTTGCTCAGCTCAACCCTTTTAAGCATCCCTGCAGGAATATGAAAAAACCAAGGATTTTTCAAAAGATTCTTACCACATGTAAAATCTAAATCAATGCTGATGTGACAGTATAAATATTCTTTGAAAGATGAGGAATATATTAAGAGTGCAGTTCCATGTGCAGAGATCAGATGTATTTCAATAAAAACTCATTTCAATGGACTATCTCAGAGAAAGGGTATGCATTTTCCACAAATATATTTTAAATACAAATTGTATCATCATGGTGGTTTAGGCCATTTATGCAACATCAAGGACAAATGGCAGACATTATACTAGTGGTATCAATTTGTATTTTTTTTAATGAAATTCTGTAAAATGCCACATAAATTTTGTTTGAATTCAATTGTATTGAGGCCCAAAACACTGAGGTTTCACAAAATGAGATTTTTGTTTAAAAAAAAGACATATAGACACATTGACACAACAAACAGTACAGTTTTTAGGACCAAGGATGACTTGTTAGAGAGAAATTTCTCAAAGAAAAGAATGATTTCTTTCCAATACTTTAGTTACTTGTACTTGAATACTTTTTCTCTGACCACTAGATCTTATAGTTTGGGCAAGGAACATCTCATAAATTACATTTTTTTATTAATATATTCATGGTTACATCTATCATTTTTCTATCTATCTATCTATCTATCTATCTATCTATCTATCTATCTATCT
>BLBF01000031.1:23574796-23597305 GCA_015471245.1 Laticauda colubrina | reverse complement strand
TCTATCTATCTATCTATCTATCTATCTATCTATCTATCTATCTATCTATCTATCTATCTATCTATCTATCTATCCCACAATGATTGCAAGTGTCTTCACAAGGTCAGTCAGAAACATTGTGCGATGTGTCTGCTAATGTCAATGGAGTATAGTTAGCTGCAAACAACACAAACAACAACATGGAAAAGATGACTTGCTTTGAGTGGTTGGAAAGATAGAATATTAATCATTTAATTAATATAATCAAGGGAAAAACTAAGATGACACTAGCAGCAATTAGGTTTGAAGGGCTACATGTATTCTTTCCCATCAAATTATTTGCACAAACTGATTGTGCTGGGGGAATAAACAAAGTTTTTAAGCCATGTCTTCAGATGGACAAAAGTTTCATTTTTGCGGGTTGCAAAAATCAAGGAAGTCCTTGATAGAAAATTTGCAGAATGTTTCTAGTTGATAATAGTTCAAATACACAAGCTCTCTTATGTTTTGTTCTTTAAGTTCTTTTGTTCTTTGTAAGGCTGAGATGAAAGTATGCACAAAAACCTGAAAACCAGCTCAGAAAAGCAGCAAGTGTGGAGTCAAATTATCATTTGGGAATAGATCTTTTGTGATTGCAGGCTGGGACCTATGCAGTTTAATGAATATATATATAAACCCATCCCAGTGCAAATGGTCCAGGGGTGAAATTCAACCACCTCAGCCCACCTCAGGAGAGATTTATAGGGACTATTTGAATAGGTAAAAAAATCATCCCTGGCCCCGTTGTTATTACTATTATACCAAGTATACCAAGCCAGGCCCACAGCCAGGCCCATGAAGCCAGTAGGGAATAATTTTGAATTTCACTCCCGAAATGGTCAAACTATAAAGAACCTTTCCATATAACTGCTACAATATCGCAACACTCTTGATGTTTTGGGAACTTGAAAACAAAATTAGTCATTATAACAGAAAGCAATGGAGCTGACAGTTTCAGTTAATTCTTTACCTTTCAGATAATAAGAATATTTGAAGGATAGTTCAGAAGGTTGCACTGAAGCTAATACACAATGAAGGCTTAAGTATATATTCTTTTAAACTTTGAGGCAGTTTCCATATACAGACCTGCCAACCCCTGATAAAGGAAAATCTGGAGACCCATGAAAAAAAATCTGGAGATTCTATAAAAAATAGTGAGATTCACGGTCACTTGACACATACTCAATATTCAAACTTGACACATACTCAATATTCAAACTTAATTCCATCAGATATAAGATCTTTTACCCGTGTTTCAATACATGGGTAAATGAGGTACAAAATCGAAACAATAATCCCAAATTACATTCAGTTATGACCAATTTTAGAACTGATAACGCATCAGACATAATTTAGTATGTAAATTACAAACAACCTTGGCCTCAGCATTTTTTCTTCTATTACTACCCAAAGTTCTGAATCTTTGCTCAGTCACAAAGGTACACTTTTCTTCTGATTGATGCCGCCCTTGAAAAATATCAGTGCATCCTGTGTTTGCAAGAAGTGCGCACCTCGCCCATAACCATCCCCACAAAACCCACGGCTTGTTCCCATTTCGTAGCTAACTCGATGAGGGGGGTGGAGAAGTGAAGGACGGGACTGAAAGAATGATGCCTAGTTTAGCTCCGCCATGCGTACAATGAAGGGGGAGGACATGAAGAAAACCACCCTTCCTATCCAATGCCGCTGAAGGCTCTTGCTGCGGCTGCTTGGCTGGCCAGGCTGGCTGGTTGGACTTTTCTCATGTGCCTTACAAACAAAAATTTCTCTTGGACGCTCCTCAGTTTCATCCAGAGGATTCTGTGTGCCCCACATTGCCCCTCTGTTCTTGGCTCAAAGTTTTGCTTTCTCTGTCTCTTTCTAAGGAGCTGTAAGCAGAATTTCCCTTCCTTCAGAGCACAAACTCACAGAGGCTGACTTTTACACCTTGGATTTCGGGACCTGAGCATATGCAATTAAAAACATGCTTTTTTGGGGGGGAGGAGCAGAAGGAAAACTTGGCAAAGCACTACAGCAGATCTACCACACCCATCCTCCAGATTCAATTTGTTTCAAGCAAAAGCCCTTTACCCGCCGAATCTGACTTGCAAAGAGCTTCGCAAAAGGGCGCCTCTAAGACTGATCCACAAGCGACGAGCACAGGAATCTGAGGAGGGGGAATTAAAGAGGTTAAACCCCGTTACGAGGAAATATTCCACACTTCAAAGTATTTCCAAGCTGCCATTGCTGATAGCCCAAACTTTGGATTCGAGGGGATGGGCTGGTGCATGCTTGCCTAAGCAAGCCCAGAGGCCATGTCGGCACTCGCAGTATAAAATACCCTGGCCACATTCTTTTCCTGCCCTGTTCTTAAAACTCCACCTCTTCTCAACTCATGAGTAAGACAGGCTTGAATCATTCTAAATTGTTTTGAGGTTAAAGGAGCATTTCCCTGCTAAATGTTCATTGTATTTTAAAGCTATTTACCCATGTAGTGTGGTCGTGTTACTTTTATCCTTCTCATTTGTCCAACGGTCAATAACTAATTCACGTGATATAAGCATATAAGCATGTTATATCCGGTGGTAGAAAAAGCAAAATGGAGGCGCCCAGAGTGAAAAGAAATGTGCTGTATGTATATATGACTGTATGGTAATATCGATATTGCGTGATCTGGGAAGTGGTGTCATGTCGTTTGTGTGAGAATGGGATTTATGTGCGTATAAGCGCATAAGACCCCCAAATTTGAAAAAAAAAAGCGTTTTAAATTTGGCGTGAGATTTAGGAGCCTTGTCGTGAGACCGTGAGACATGCCAAAAAATCGTGAGACTCACGGCAGAACCATGAGAGTTGGCAGGGCTGCATATACAAATTTTCAGGCAGGGACACTGTTAGATTTTAATTCAGCTCAAAATTATAACATCTGCTGTTGAGCTTGCAAGCTAAAACAATAATTTTGAAGAAACACTTCCAAGGTATTTTGAGAGCATAGCACCTGCCTGCTATTTATTAAAATATATTTTAACTTGAGCCTTGAAAAACAATGTCATTCCTTTAAGAGGTACACTAGCAGAAACATCTTCTTTTCAGGCTTCAAATGAACAAGACCCATTTTTTTTTAAAAAAGGGGAGGGGAGATAATGAACCCCTACTACTTTTTGAATGTTTGTAAGTTTAAGAATTTATGAATTCTATAGAGAGCCAAGATGCCAACTATCATGCTATTTTTCTTTCCTATTTACAACTATTTACAGAAATTAAGCAATGCAATTTGTATGAATGTACAAGTGAGCATAAAAGTATTAATGGAATGGCATTTTTCTAATAAAATGCAAAGTAAAATCTTAAAACCTTAACAGTACTTGATATGCTCTTCAAATGCTGATTGTGTTACTTCACAACAGGCTGCTTCTGTTCTTAACAATAGAAATAGAATACAGAATAAAAATAAAAAGTTGGAAGGGGCCTTGTCAATCCCCCTGCTCAAACAGAAGACCCTATACCATTCTGAACAAATGATTATCTAATCTCATCTGGAGGTTGTATCCACCAAAAATTGTTCTTACTGACAAGGCTTGATAGTTTGGTGCTGCCTGAGGAAATACACATTGTATCTTAGATGCAGAGGTGATATTCAGCAGGTTCTGACCAGTTCAGAGAATCGGTAGCGGAAATTTTGAGTAGTTCGGAGAACCAGCAAATACCACCTCTGACTGGAGATTTTACAGTATCCTTCCCCTGCCACACCCACCAAGCCACACCCACAGAAATGGTAGTATTTTTTTTTTCAATTCCACCACTGCCAAGATGTACAGAAATAATATTGGGAGATGGAGACTGGTTTGTTCTCCTTTTTGTGTCCCCCCTAGATGAATGTGAGAAGAAATGCTTTCCAGGTCCAGCAGATTAAATAGATAACAATAACAACAAGTGTTCTGTCCGGAAAGAAGCACATGAGACCAGGTTCCAAACAACAACTCTTTATTTCAAACCACTAGGTAAAGAAATGGAACATAACCCAAGCTGTGGCAGCTCTTTATATAGCGGCTAGCCTGCCGGCTTGTGGCCAATGACAGTTATTTAATTCTTTCCACCGTTTGGTGGCTTCCTGGATTGGTTTCTAGCAAACCAATCTGTAAGTGGCCTTTTCGGCCAATCAGAATGGAGTACTTGGAACCTACCAAGTTCCATACAGAACACCTCTCCCCTTTTAGTTCAGTCCAACGTGGATGATGTAGTCACGCAGGTAGATGGGGCTTTTCCTAGTTCTAGTTGACCTGCATTGCTCAGTCTTGTTTTGCTCTTCAAGCGGCTCTGACAGGATCGCTGCTTCTCTCGACCTTCTCCATGGAACCTTCTGGAAGGGTGAGTCAGCCCTGCCGCTCCCACCTGAGTTTTTCGGGCTGGTTGAGATGGCTCCGCCGCTCCCTCCTGGTTTGGCCGGGTTGGTTGAGCTGGCCTGGCTGCCACCTTCCAGGAAGGCCTCACTTCGCTCTTCAGCTCCCGGACTTGTTTCTTGGGGGTTACCTGACCATGAGTGCTCTTTTTGTTTGGTTAGATTGTTGTTTTGCAGAGTTTGTTGTCTTGTTATGGAAGTTTTGTCTCTCCCTTTTTTATTTATTTGAACTCCCCCCCCCCCTGGTTGTTTTTTCATCAGAATTTATTATTTTTGGTTCTGTGGCGGTTTTTCTTTCGAGGTTGAGGGAACGAAGCTGGTCTATGTGCCACTTCCATTCCCTCCCATTGTCTAGCGTTAGTCGGAAGGATTGGGTGCCTGTGACTTGTGTGATGGTGGCTGGCAGCCATAGAGGGTCCCTGGTGAGGTTCTTGGCAGAGACTAGGTCACCGATTTCGAAGGTACGATTTTGCTGGAGGAGTCGGGGGGTTTGTCCCAGGTGTAAATGAGTTGTAACCTGTCCAGGTAGGACTGTAGTTTCCTACCCATTAATAGTTCGGCTGGGCTTTTATTTGTAATGCTACTAGGGGTGATATGTTGCAATGTTAGTAAACGGTTGAGTTTGTCTTGCACGTCCCCCTTGTCCATTCTCTCTAGGCCTTCTTTAGTATATCTAACCATGCATTCAGGCCTACCATTTGCAGCCGGATGGGCTGGCGTGGTTAATGCGAGACGGACACCCTGGGCAGCCAGGTATTGTTCGAACTGCAAGGTGGTAAACTGAGGCCCGTTGTCCGAAACCAGTACATCTGGTAGCCTGTGCATCACAAATAGTTTGATGAGCTGTTTCATGACAGCCTCGATGGTTGTGGAAGCCATGAGGATGACTTCCAACCAGTTCGAGTATGCATCGACAACAATCAAAAAGGTTTATCCCATTCGTTGGCCCTTTGAAGTCAATGTGCACCCAAGACTACGGGCCCCGGGGAGTTTCCCAGTCTCGTATAGGTGCCTTTGGGGGGGTAGGCCTCGCTTTCTGACAGGCGTGGCATGTTGCAACCCAGCGTTCAATGACTTTGTCCAGCCCTGGCCACCAGACATAACTCCTGGCCAGGGCTTTCATCTTGACTATGCCTGGGTGACCCTCGTGCAATATGCCTCGGAAGGTTTCTTGGAGGCTGCATGGGATTACCACCCTGTCACCCCATAAGATGCACCCCTTTTCGATAAACAGCTCAGTCTGTCTGGCACAGAAAGGTTTAAAAGTCTCAGGTTTTTTATTTTCCTCCAGCCAGCCTTTACCTACCCAGTTCAGTATACGTGCTGTCAAAGGGTCTTTGGCTGTGGCTCTCGCAACGTCAGCGGCAGTCAGCAGCAGCTCCAGGCAGGTCTCCAGTTGGAATGTGGAGGTAGTCGGAGCAGGGTCGTCTTCTGTGATGGGCAATGGGGAACGGCTCAGGGAGTCGGCATGTGAGATGGCTTTTCTGGGTCTGTGGAGTAGCGGGTAGGAGTAGGCAGCGAGGAATTCAGACCACCTCGTCATTCTAGGAGACAGAATGTTCGGGGTTGGCTTGTTTCCTGCCAGGATTCCAAGAAGAGGCTTGTGGTCAGTTACAATAGAAAAGGGTCTACCGTAAAGGTATTAATGGAATCGTTTGATCCCGGTGACGATTGCCAGGGCTTCACGATTGAGTTGGCTGTAATTGTGTTCCGCTTTGGAGAGCATCTTTGAGTAAAAGGTGACCGGTGCCTCTCTGCCATCTGGAAGCTGGTGACTCAGGATGGCGCTGACCCCAAAAGGTGAAGCATTGCAGGTGACCATCAGCGGCAGGGTGTTGCTAAACTGGATAAGAACGGTGTCTGACGTTAATAGATCCTTAATACCTTGGAAAGCTTTTTGTTCCCAGTGACCCCAAGTCCAAATGGTTTTTTTATCTAGCAGCCAATGTAGGGGTTCTGCTATTGTCACCTTATGGGGCAGGAACACATTGTAAAAGTTTATGAGGCCTAGGAACACCTGGAGATCGGTTTTGTTTCTTGGTCTGGGAACATCTTTGATAGCCTTTACCTTCTTTTCAGTTGGGTGAATGCCATGCTCATCAATTAAATAACCCAAGAATTCCACCTGGTTAGTGACCAGTTCACATTTCTCTTTCTTGACTTTTAGGCCTGATTTTCTAAAGCGAGTTAAGACTTCTCTTAGCCTGGTCTCTCGCTGGTTAGCGTTTTTTGCTGAGACCAGTACATCATCGAAGTATGGGATGACACCTTTGATTCCGTTTAGTCGGCGTTCCATGAGGCTTTGGAAAACTCCTGGGGCAACACTAACACCGAATTGGAGGCGATTACATTTGAATGCCCCTCTATGTGTTACTATTGTTTGTGCTTCTGCTGTTATTGGGTCAACAGGTAGTTGCTGATAAGCTTGTGCTAGGTCGAGTTTTGCAAATATTTTTTCTCCCCCTAGCGAGTGCAATAAATGTTGCACCACTGGCACTGGGTATGCGCTTTGTTGGAGCACGTGGTTCAGGGTTGCTTTATAGTCCCCACAGATGCACACTGACCCATCTGGCTTTACCGGTGTTACAATAGGGGTTTCCCACTTGGTGTGGTCGACTGGTTCTAAAACCCCTTGTGCTATCAACTTATTCAACTGTTCATCAATTTTTGGTTGAAGCACGAATGGAACGCGTCTGGCCTTTAAGCGAATGGGGGGTATTTTCGGGTCTAGGCAAAATGAGATTGGGGTCCCCTGGTACTTGCCTAAAGTCCTGTCAAATACATCTTGGAATTTGTGGAGTAGGTTCTCCTCCCAGTTGGTAGTAGCAATGCGGTTGATACCGGTCATCCCAATTCCAAGAGGCGCGAACCATTCGATTCCTAGCAGAATAGGGCAGTCACAGTCGACAATAGTTAGGGGCAAGACTTCGGTGTGTAGTTTAAATTCGACTAAAAAATGTCCAAGGCCAATTACAGGGATTCGATTTCCCTGGTAGTCTTTTAGCATGAGTTTTTATTTCTTTATTTCTTTCTGCTTGATATTTGGAATTAGGCGCCGGATGGTATTCCAGGATATCATCAATAAGAACGACCCTGAGTCGACCTCCATCTTGCAGGGTCTCCCCTCTATGCTCACCTCTATCTGAACCTTCTTCCCACTTTCTGCCCTAGCATTATCAATGGAGACTGTCTGATGCGTTTCTTCTCTGTCACTGGTTCTATTATTTCGGTTCCATCGGTTGCCAGCTTGTCTGTCATCGTGTCTGGGGGGTTCTGCCATGTCTTTTTGGACTATGGCTCTTTTTTTGTGGCAGACCCTTTTGATATGCCCCCTTTTATTACAAGCCTGGCATATTGCGTCGAGGAATCTGCATTCAGACCGAAGGGTGATTGCCTTCGCAGCCTGCACATTGAAATTCCTGTCAATTCTTCCTCTTTTCACGCCATTTTCTATCTGAATAAAGTCTATGGACATCTTCATCATCGTCTTCGGTGTCTGTCACTCTGGGTTTCAATGTCCTCATGGTGGATTGTCGCTGTGGACTGTTTCTTTCCTACTTCTGCCTTCTTCTCCCTCATTTGGGTTGGCAGGTCGGAAAATGCGTTCATTTGTCTCATGGTGGCTACTGACTTTTTTGCTGCTTCGGCGGCGTTTGTCTCAGTAATGGTCTCGGCCACTGTTATATTCGGCCTGTTGAGTAGTTTGCTCTGAAGGGTAGAATCTTTCAGGCCAAGGATTACACGGTCTCTCATAGCCTCGTCCATGTTTTGAAACTCACATGCCCCTCCAATGTGTCTCAAGGCCACCACAAAGTCTGCAATGGTTTCATCCTCCTTCTGGTCCCTTTTATAAAATTCATGTCGTTTGATGAGAATTGAGCCCACTGTTGCATAGTATGCTCACAGCATTCGGTTCAGGTTGGACCAGGTCATCTGCTTGACATCTCTGGGTTTCGCCAGTACCTTCGCCATTTTGAATACGGCCGGTCCGCAGTGCGTAAGGAAGACAGCCCTCTTTCTTTGATCCAAGATTTCTTCCATCTTGTGGCTTTCTAAGAACATAAGAAAGCGATCGATATACAATTCCCAATCCTCTACATCTGGATTGAAGGGTGCGGGCAGCACATTGTTACCAGCCATCTCTATCACTCAGTTCAGATCACCGCATGCTTCGGTCTCTGCTTCTACGATGATCCCATTCTCGTCGCCAATGTTATGTCTGGAAAGAAGCACAGGAACCCGGGTTCCAAACAACAACTCTTTATTTCAAACCACTAGGTAAAGAACGTAACATAGCCCAAGCCGCGGCAGCCCTTTATATAGTGGCTAGCCTGCCGGCTTGTGGCCAATGACAGTTATTTAATTCTTCCCGCCATTTGGTGGCTTCCTGGATTGGTTTCTAGCAAACCAATCTGTAAGTGGCCTTTTTGGCCAATCAAAATGGAGTACTTGGAACCTACCAAGTTCCATACAGAGCAACAACAACAACAAAAAAGTGATTTGTGATATGAAACCCAGCATAGTTATCTTGTTTGCTATGTACACTGTTGTTTTTGTGTATAATAATAATCCAAAGACATTTATTTGAAACTAGGATGGAAAACGTTGATGGGGTGAAGCTTTCTTCTCCTTGAACATGACTCCAAAATAGACACTGAGAATGCAGTGGATAATGTTTCTCTGGAAATCTGCTCACATGAAACAGAATGAGGATTGAATATTTAACCAAACTGAATAGTTATGAATCCAGAAGTACCAATGTATAATATATTAACTATAGGAAGAGTATCACTGGAAATAATTTATTGTAACTTAGAGCTGCAGGAGTTTCACATCATCAGTGAAGTTAAAATTAATCATCTTTATTAACAAAGAAATATCTAGATGTATAGACTGTGATATTCCTTCATGTGGAAAATCTATAGGAACTGTTCATATATAAAGTAAGTGAATATAAATTGTTTGGCAAATACCTGAAGAAATGCAGAATATATATATTCTGAAAATTACTGCAATTTTTGTGGTAGGTTTTGCTTGAATTCAACATGAAATTAATTCAAATATAAGAGAAACTACACAGGAGACTATTCTTTAAAAAGTTAATTAAACCTTATGTTACACATAAGTTAATTAGGAGTCAAATCAGTTAATTGTAAAAGTGACCTCCAAATATTTAGAAAGCAGTAGAATTGCAAATAACTTTATTGCTATTACTGCTGAGGGGAAATATTTACGAAATGGGAGAGAGATTATAGTGATAATTAGATATATTTCTCAGACAGTTTGGTTTAGTGGCTTAAGCATCAGGTTAGCAACCAGGAGACTGTGAATTCTATCCCCACCTGAGGCACAAAGCTATGGCTAGATGACCTTTGACTGGTTACTCTTTCTTAGCTCAAGCAGGCAAGGGCAAACTACTTCTGAAATCTTGCCAAGAAAACTGTAGGGACTTATCCAGGCAGACTAACCCAAAGATACAAAATAAAAACAAAACAATACTTCTCAAATGCATCTCTAAAATCTATTGGATCTTAGTAAAAAAAAAGAGCTTGAAGTGAACATTGAGTTCTCACAGCCCATTTTTGAACATGCACCATGATTCCCAAACATTTGGCATTCACAAGGAAGCTGTTTGCAAATTCAGGGTCAGTTAGTCAGATTTGGAAAGAATGATTATGTTTTGGTTATCCCCCAACTTGCTTCCCTCAAGATAGAAATTGCAACTGAGGCAAAATGTGGCACTTTTCCCTGAAGTGAATAGAAAGAAAATGGCAGCCATTTTAATTTAGCAATTTAGCTCGCATGCTACTCAGAAAGCAGAATAGTCTGAAGCTATTATGTGACTATTTTTCAATATCTTTCTTTTACTTTATTGATTAGCCCTTGGGCCATATCCAAATTCCAGACACAAATTATTACTAAAATCTGATAACCTGATAAAAACAATTTAAAATGGAAAGGAATAAAATACAATTTAAAATGAAATTGGAATAAAATACAATTTAAAATGAAATTGGAATAAATATCTTTCAATATCAAAATAGTGTGAAATATTAAGGAAGTCCTACCCATGTAGGAGAAGAACAGTGGGATATGGAGTTACCAATTGGATTAGAATCATTACAATCTCACTAACAGTCCAAGTCCAATCCCTTTTTCACTGATCCTTATTTAGTTGACTATTTCTTGTGTATAGGTGGAGCAATAAATTATTTTGAACTGCAACTTAACATATGATCCTGATCCTTTGTGCCCAACATTCCTGCTGCTTAGGTTTTTCAATATGTTTGTACATTAATTCTTTATTATTTTCCAAACAGCTTGAATTTTGCTAGAAAAGCATTCCTGTTTTTCAGAATTCCTAGAAAGGGAAGGTGGGAAACTGGATAAATGTTGTTCCTTATGGTCTAATTATGGCTTCTTAAAGCAAAGAAAGGTAATACTGATACATGGACTGGAAACCCAATTTAATCAATTCTAGCTGAATTAATAATGGAAGGTCGCGTTTATGAAAATAGCATTGCAAAGCAAGACTTGCATCTTTTTGCAGTAATTATACCATCTCATGCCTATGATACCATAACACGATTTTGTCATTTAGGCATTCTGACAAAATCAGGGAGAGCCTGCACACAGTTCTTATTTGTTTATTTCTTACCTTTAATATTTTTATAAATAATTCAAGGTAGAAAACATGCTCCTTCTTCCTCCTATATTCTCCAAGCAGTAACCCTATGAAGTGGGTGGGATTGAGATTATGACTGGCCCAGATGGCTTTCATGTCTAATGCAAGATTAGAACTCACAGTCTCCTGGTTTCTTAGTTAACCACTAAACTTGCTCTTCTTGGTAATTTAAAGAAAAACAACTGTGTTTAAATAATAGCTGGGAAAAAGAGGGTATAATGAATCTAGAAAAAGCCGCATCTACTGTTCTGTATAAAATAGTTTACTCCAAATCCTCTAAATATAATTGGCTAGAAAAGCCAGCATAGGGATTGGTTCACTAGGAACCAATTCAAAAGAGCCACGGCTAGAGCCAAACTGTTCTGTTTTACTTAGACTGTTGAAATAAAGACTTTTACTGTTGGAACCCGGTCTACCTTGTGTTTTTCCGGACGGAACACTGGCGACAAGGATGGGATTGAAGGGTGCGGGCGGTGCATTATTTCCGGCCATCGCTTCAAGACTGGATTTCAATTTGCTGCGTGCACAGTCTCACGTTTTAGGATGATCCCGTCGCTTATTATTCAAAGACTCTGTCTAAAACAGAACATAACTATAGTCAACTAGACAGAGAAGCCCTGGCAATCGTCGCCGGAGTGAAACGTTTTCACGAATACCTTTATGGAAGAACAATTTTGATTGTAATGGACCATGAACCGTTACCAGGAATTCTGGCAGGAAACAAGCCTACACTGAACATTTTATCCCTGTGGATGACTAGATGGTCAGAATTCCTAGCAGCATACTCTTACACATTGACACATCGACCCTGGAAGCAAATCTCCCATGCAGAGGCATTAAGCAGAGCACCGTTGCCGACGACAGAGGAAGACCCGGCGCCAACAATGACCACCCTGCAAATAGAAACATGCCCCGAACTACCAATATCTGCAAACGATGTCACCAGAGCCACCGCAAAGGACCCAGTGACTGCCCACATATTAAACTGGGTAGGTAAAGGCTGGCTGGAAAACCAAAAAACTGAAAACTTTAAACCTTTCCGGACCAGACAAACCGAACTTTCAATTCAAAAAGGTTGTTTATTATGGGGTGATCGTGTAGTAATCCCTCCTAAATTACAGACTAGAGTGTTGGGAATGCTTCACGAGGGCCACCCTGGTATTGTAAAAATGAAAAGCCTAGCTAGAAGCTATGTCTGGTGGCCTGGTATAGATAAAGACATCAAATACTGGGTTGCTACTTGTACTAAATGTCAGAAAACCAGGCCTTCCCCACCACAAGCACCCATAAGGGACTGGGAGACCCCACAAGGCCCCTGGTCTCAGATCCACATTGATTTCGCGGGTCCTACTAGGGGGCATACCTTTTTAATTGTCGTAGATGCATACTCAAATTGGCTGGAAGTTGTAGTAATGTCATCTACGACAACTGAGGCAGTCATTAAACAACTTAACAAACTCTTCACAACCTATGGATTGCCAGACGTCCTAGTGTCTGACAATGGGCCACAATTAACAGCCATCCAATTTGAACAATACCTAGCCTCCCTAGGTATATGCCATGCACAAACCGTGCTGGCCCACCCGGCTGCAAATGGTAGGGCAGAGAGAATGGTCAGGTTTACTAAAGAGGGTTTAGAGAAAATGGACCTTGGGGATGTCCAGGATAAAATTAACCGCCTACTCACCCTCCAACATATCACACCCAGCACTGTAACCAACAAAAGCCCAGCGGGATTATTAATGGGAAGAAAACTTAGGTCACAATTAGACAGGTTGCACCCAAATTACACTTTGGAAAGACCCCCCGACTCCTCCAGCTGTTTCCGAACATTTGAAATTGGCGACCTAGTCTATGCAAAAAATTTCACCGGGGACCCCCTATGGCTTCCAGGCATAATCACACAACTCACAGGCCCCCGATCCTACCGACTAACCATAGACGATGGCAGGGAATGGAAGCGGCACATAAACCAGCTTCGTTCCCGAAACATTGAAAGAAATACAAACTCACAACCACAAATAATAAAAAACGATGAAAACAAAACCAAAGAAGGGGGGGAAAATCCAAGAAAATAATAAAGAACTTTTTAAAATAAACCCAGAACATCTAAACAATCAAAAAGAGCAAAAAGGAGACTTGAGGAAAAAAACCAGATGAAGGGGCCAGCAAAGCCAGCTCGACCTGCCCGGAGAAGCCAGGAGGGAGCGGCAAAACCACCGGCCTGAGAAACTCAAGCAGTAGCAAAATGGCCGACTCACCCTTCCAGGCGGTTCCATGGAGAAGAGCCAGAGAGACAGCAACCCCATCTGAACCAGTTGAAGTCTCCAGTGAAAATGAACCGCGCAAGTCCAGTAGAATCAGAAGAAGCCCCACCTACCTGCACGACTATGTCACCACGTAGGACTAAACCAAGGGGGGAGGGGTGTTCTGTATAAAATAGTTTACTCCAAATCCTCTAAATATGATTGGCTAGAAAAGCCAGCATAGGGATTGGTTCACTAGGAACCAATCCAAAAGAGCCGCCAGAAGGCGGCTAAATCAAACAACCGTCATTGGCTACAAGCTGGCAGGCAATAAAGGCTGCCGCTAGAGCCAAACTGTTCCGTTTTACTAAAACTGTTGAAATAAAGACTTTTACTGTTGGAACCTGGTCTACCTCGCGTTTTTCCAGACGGAACATCTACAAAATAATAGAAGATTCCTCAAGGAATAAAAAGTTACAACAGTTTGCAGGTTCCTTTTGAGAGTAAAAGCTAAGCATTATAACAACCCCAAAAAAATTCTTTAAAAAATAATGCAGGTTTTGTTTGGGGGAAAAATGCTCAGCCAGTGCTTCCATTATTTGTTAGAACAATTATATTCATTATTAATATAGCCCCCTGGATATGTTAGTGAATATAACTTGCTCTAGGCATTTATTACATTAAGTGAAAATTAATCAATGGTTTCCCTGAAAGTGCACCCCACTGCCCCAACAGTTATTATTATTAAAAGTAATTTATACACCTCATGAAAGTAAAGGTACCAGAAGCAAATGTGACAGATTTGTGCTCTAAGGAGTATACAGTTTAAATTTCTGTAGTGGGTTAGGACCAAAGGAAGCATGAGAAAATGAAGGAGAATGCAACATAACAACACTGGGAGAAACAAGAGGAATGGGTGAAATACTGCAAGAATAAGAAATAACCTTATTTGGAGAAATAAGGTTACAAATGTGGCATGTGAATGCTTGAGATGTGCTTTGAACTAAACCATGGCTTATTTAGTTTTCTCTTAAGAAACCTACCACTGTGATATGTAAATAATTAGTTGTTAGTGTGATGTGTAAACCCAAGCAGTTTGAGCTTATTTAAGAAACCATGGCTTCAGGTGATATGTGAACCCAACCTGAGTATTAATTGATGTTGCCTGATGAGATATGAATTTCAGATTAACAGTCCATTTTTCCATCCTGTCCAGCTGTTTTACAGAAGTAATTAATGTACTTTCTGGAAGTTCAATCTATCCAGCCAGCTTGATCAGGTTTTTAGGAATTAGTAAATTCACACTCCCCCCCCCCAAAAAAAAATCAATATGTTTCTCATATACTGAGTGCCAACTCATTCATTTACTTTAGTTTAAAATGCAGCTTAAGCTTTATTGATTTTAATATTGGGCCTTTGAGTTTTTGTGATATTAAAGTTGTTCCATTGATATATTGCATTTGCTTTACATCCATAAGACATTTTGATGGTGAATAGGACATACAGTATATATGGTATATCCAACAGAAGTAGAACTAGATCAATAACATTTATGTGAGCATCCAGTCTTGTACTGCATCATCTATCCATCCATCCAATTTGTGTTTTCATCAGAATGTTGAAAACAGTGTTGTACTATCATGCTGCAAGCTGCTGCCTTTTTAAATATATTTGTGATATACATGCAAAATGTCCAGGGCTTGCAGCATGATGGCACATCTCTGCTTTCATCAGGCTAATCCATTTGGCACCCTGTATATGGAGAGAGGGAGAGAGAGAGGGGGGGGGGGAATGAGAATGTCAATGTTCCAACTGATGAACCGAACCAAAGCAAGCACAGTGAAGACAATCCAATCTCCAATCTCTGAATGAAAAAAAAAATATTGAGTACATCATTTCGGCACTGATGAAGGAAAAACCAGATCTGGCTAATTCCCAACCAAACCCACGTAATTAAAGTATAGGATTCTCCTTCCCCCATTAGAGCAGGTCATATTGTCCAATTGAGTTTCATGGTATTGTTATGAGAAAAAGTCTTTGGCTTTGGCAAACACTTGCTGAAGTATCCTTGGCTCTCACTATTGACTTCTTGATGTCTAGAGCCTGCATTCCATTACACCCTTCCCCCCCCCCCCCCCCCCCCGGTTCATTGACAAACTGAGAGGTAATAATGGTTGCAACAGCAAAAGTGTGCTTCAAACTTCACACACACACACACACACACTTTCTTAATTCTGGGTCTGCAAAATGGGAGGGAGATATACAGTATAACAGAGCAAGGGAAGTAATTCCCAGTATCTTTCATGAGCTTGCGACAGTAGTAAAGTAAGGATAAAGCACCACCAAGTGTTTCTTACAAGCATTTGAAGCTAACAATAACTCAGAGAAAATATTTCTCTTTCATTAGGGGTGAAATATTTAGGGAAATAGAAAGGCAGATTTTGGCAGAGGATTAACTTAAATGAATTCCTGGGCAAGATGTACCTTTTTTAAAACACATTCAGTGCACTTTGAAACTTAGCCTCTTCTTTGGCAGGAGATGCCAAGGTGATAACCAGGCTTCGATTTAAAAGCTCTGGTAGCCCATCTATCAAATATGGAGAAAAAGAATACCAAGGAGACTATTAAGCCTGAGCTCCCTGCACTTTTATATGCAGTTTAGAATGAAGTGATGATTTAGTGGGGTTTTTCTATACTTATTGCATGGATCAAACACAATGTAAATATACAAACCATATTTTAAAAGAGGGTTCCTCTGGTTAAAAGTTATTTTTAAAAACCCAGGCCAGTGGGTCTAGCTGTAGAACTGTTTGATGGATGTTTATTGGTCAAACTGAATAAAGTGGTTACTCACTGGAAGGTGGAACAGGATAATGGTTGCTTGTTTGGTACTCTATGCAGATATGTCAGTAATACCACTGACTTAATTACTATCATATTGTGTTTCAGAGATCATCACATTTATGACAATCAGTCCTGATGGTAGCACGGCATCATTGAAACGGATGCAAGGAAGGAGTAAGCAAGCTTTTACTGGAACATGCAAAAACAGTTATGTGATCTTTGTAACAGGTTTTATCTGTTCTATATAAGCCCCCCCCCCCCCAAAAAAAAAAAAAAAAAAAAAAAGAGCACTTATAAAAATCAGGCATTGCGATTAGGTTTTATGTACACAACTTGGAAGAAAGCTGCCTGGAGACCAAAACGATTTTGGAAATATTTCTACCGGAGATTTTATGTTGTGGTTGCTGTTGTTATCTACAGGATGCTGGAGTTGCACAGAGTTTTTGAGGAGTGAATCCAAATTTCATTAGATGATCTCTGGAGCATATCATCCATTTATAGGAACTTCAAAGCAGAGACATCGCTGTACGGATGTATTAACCTTTACATGAAACACTAGGAATAAACATATGCATTTATTTATTCAATCAACACTCATATAACCTTTCTTTTATTTCAGATCCTTCAGTGTAGTTCATTGTGACTATGGCTCTTTAATTGTTCTATGGGACATACTCACTGTGTAGACATACCTATACAACACACAATGTGCAACAGATTTGCCTCATACTAATTCACGCTACAAGTTCATTATAGTCCAAGATAATCTATTCCAATTGGAGGTCTGACATCATTATTGTTTTTTTAATTAAAGATGAAATTGAGGAGTGTCTGTTGTATCTGTTCCCTGTCACATACAAAGCATGAGTGTAAAAAAAAACAGTTAATGTTGTATTCTGTTACATCATATGAAATAAATGAATGAATCACAAACAAAGCAACTGTTCAGCTGGGAAATTCTATAGGCTATTGGTAAAATACTAACATGAAATGTCAATGTGTTGCTATTTCAGTCTTCTCAATGTTCTGCTCACTTTTGTTTGTATTGAACTATAATTTCCATACTTTCTACCATCTGGAAAATCAAGGATTAGCAACCCAGTCTAGCTGAAGGGCACCAGATATGGTCAGGTGACCTATGTATGTTGACAGTAGTTCTCTAAGATATAAAGCTCTTCCCAGGCTCATCATGTGTGATTCTTTATCTGAAAAAGCCAGGAACTGAAGTAGAACTTTTATGCATGTGTGTCCTTTACCACACAGTGACAGTCTTTTCTGCATCTGCATGCTTGCTTTACACACAGGATAATAATAAGCACACAGTCTACATCTCTCCTTCTAATACTTAATTCATCCTGATGTTCCTCTAAGCTTAGACTTTGTATTAGATCTCCCAAACTTCTATCCCCAGCAGGAACATGAGAGAAATGCCAGTTTAAGCAAAACTGCTTATTTTCCTCATCATGATATTTCAGATGAAGTATACCTCTTAAATGATATGCTTACTTTTTGTGGAAAAATATTTCAGATCTAATCACAGATATATCAGAAATAGATACCCTACCCAATGTAAGCAGGTCAGCAAAGCCTAAAATCAACTAATGGATCAAAATCAGTTTAAAAAATCAATTAAATGATAAGAATAACTATATTGTTCTACTAGCTCGATACCCGTGCTTTGCTCCAAAACTATGTGATTGGGCTTAGGTTTTGGGGAGGAAAATAAGGCAGACAAAATTATGTCTCAGCTTACCAGCATCCACTGGTATTCATCTGGCTAGCATCCTGTCAGTGTGTGAGAGAGTTGAGAGCTGTTTGGAAACTGAAACAGTATTTGCTGGGTGAGCAAAAAGGAGACAGCAAAGAGCCTGGGCATGATTTACAACTGTTCTGTACAAAAGCTACTTGGTGCTGTGAAACTAAAACTGAAACTGAAACTCCTCTCCTCTGCTTGTGTTTTACATTTGGAACAGCTTTCTTTTCAGGTGGGGAGGGGGAATAGAACTCCTTAGCATCAGCACATGTAAATAATAATATATGAAATACTAATGCTCTGATGGTCATTTTGAAAAATCCTTTCTTAGTGAGCACCTAGAAGCCAAGAGGAACATACGTGCAAAATTTCAAGTTTGTGGACTTTACGGTTCTATCATGTGATAATGCATGAGTGGTATTTCGGTTTTATATATATATAGATTGATCTAATAGAAAGTTCAGAACTAACTTTTTTTTGCTTCTGGCAGATTTTGCCCTTTCTTTTCCTCGTAATCACAAGTAAAAAAAATCCTTAAATCTTCCATTGATTTTGAAGGTATCTTGTTTGAGGCAGTTAGTTAGTGGTGGAATTGCATAGCTACTGTTTCTTCAATTTTAGATGCTATTGCTACTGCTCTCATTACACTTAAGAAATGAATTTGTTTTTATTTCACTAAGATGCTGCTTCTGAATAAGAAAGAAAAAAGATGGAGATGAGAAATACAGGTTTTTTTTTTCCAAATGTCCTAGCAAACCTAAGTTTTTCATATGCCAAGTTAAAACAGTTAGGTAAATCCTGACCAAATAGGATAAAATAAGTTTAGTTTTCTCATATAGAGAAACCTTCCAGTGGTCAGACTGCTTAAACCATTCAAGGAAGAGATGGCATCCACAGCCACATTATTATTATATTTGAATTTTTTCAGAACATTCCACAACATTCTCAGTCAAATATTATGAGTTGCTCTCTGCAGCATATATGTTTGACATAAAATGGTTTATGAGGTAAAAACAAATCTAAAGAATCTTCTCAGTCCCACTCTCTATTATCAGTAAAAGAGTAAGAGCTAAATGAATATGATAGGATAATAGCTTTAGGTAAATATGATGATTAAAGACATAATTCATTTTTCTGTCCATTGTATAGATAAGAAATTATCCTGGTTATTCAACAAGTAAGAAAATATCCTGGTCTGTAAAATATGTAATATATGCAATGTATAGTCAATAAATAAGAGTGTTAACCCCAATACAAAATTAGGACTTTGCTAGGAATACATATACTGAATCATATATTATAATAATGTAATATGTTTTGGCAATATGATTCCCAGGCTAGAAGTAGTCATTTTGATAGTCAGGAAAATAACATGGCCATTAAAGGATATATCTATCAACACAGACAAAGTTGGCAGTTTTCAGTATCAATGATTTAATGAAGAGTCCGTCTATGATTAATTTCAAAGTTTGAAAATTTTCATTTTCTAGCAAGTCATAGCAAATTATCAGTTTCTGATGGGTTAAGAGTGATTTTATGCAAAAGTCAAGCCAAGCCAAGTCAAGCCAAGCCACCACCTTAGACCGATTTAACCTCTAATCCTAGTAATAGTAAATAACCCATAGAGCAGGACTGTCAAAGTCCCAGCCCATGAACTGGATGTGTCATGCACTGGCCAGGCCCACATCTGGTTTAGTGAAGGGGAAAAAAATCCTGATACATCACATGACACAGTTTTGAGGATATGAATTTGACACCCCTACCATAGAGAAAGAGGGCCTTAGGATATATCCCTTCCAAGCATTTATTTCAATAAAAACTACTTCTCTTGGTTCAAAAACTCTATAGAAGACTAATTGCATGACCACAACTATGAACAGTTCTTCACAGGACTCTGAAATAATCCTCAATATTTAACAGCTGCATGAAATGGTCTCCATTTTTTTCTTCCTTTAATAAAGTTTGCTGATCTATAATGTCCAGTAGATTTAACGAAGGATTTTGTGTAATACACTCTTATTAGAACAGAATCCTGCCTTTTCAATGGCCACAGGCACATCTGTAATGCAACTCTCTCTTCACTTAAAGCAACAAAAAGGGATGACCATATTTCTTTGTATTTACCTGAACATTCTGTAGATCTGAAGCCATAGGCAGAAATAACTCTAGATGCACTGAAATTATAGAGTAGGAAGTGTAGGAAGATAACTCAATCCACAACAACAAATCCCCTCTACATGTCACTTGACAGAGGGAACGGATAAAGTAACAAATCTAAAGTCTCAGAGCTAGTGTTTGTGGCTAGAAAGAATTACACTGTTGCTACTTTATTACCGACTGTGTTAGTCCAGGCGAGTACACCAATATCCTCAGGTACCCTTAAGTAATCTTATGCTAAATTTAATATGACTTTTGTGCACTATAAAATGTACCCATATGAAAATAGAAACATTTTGGACATGTGCAAAGCTCCCTTGAATATCAGTAAAGAGAGATGTGGAGGGACAATTCAATCCTGTGTAGACCCAAATTCAGTGTTCTGCAAATGACACCATATGGTCTAGTTTTGTGGGTCTTGTGGGGCAAACCACAAAGGAATCACTACTAGATGAATTAATTCCTTTTTATTGCAAAGCTACCTTGGCAGAATGTTGTAAGACTGAAAGTACAGTTCTTCCTCTGTTTCTTTTATAGTGAAAGAAACTAAGGAAGATTTCTTCTGAGTCTCTTGCCCTGCCCACTATCCAGCTGTGGGCTACATTGTCTCTTATGTGACCTTTCCCTTGGTAGTGTCTTTTTGTCCATTCTCCCAAATGTCTTTTCTACATACAATTACAGGTTTCCCCTTGGGAATCCAGTTTAGTACAATTACTTAATCCAGAATTAAAGTAAGAAAAAGACATCACTTTTGTAGATAAGCACAAAAATGTGTTATTTATATATTCATTTTTTCATTATTTCCTACCTCTTAAGGAGGTACATCTGGTAGGACAAAGGGCATTCTCCATGGTGCCTTCCTTCCTGTGTAATATCATCCTTGTGGATAAAATATTGGCTCCCATATTGATACTCTTAAGAGTCCTAAAGAGATAATTCTGCCAGTGAGCTGGGGATTCCCAGGATATGGAACCCATTAAATGGTTTCCTTGATTGTTGCTGCCATGGGATGGAAATTCATTAGGATTTATATTTGGGCATTCCACTTCTGTGAGCTACCCGGAGTCACTTTATCTTATCAAATTTTATGACATAATACAATGGAACCTTGGGTCATGTTCATGAACAAATTGGGTGGCGAACAAAAAATCCACCAGATTTTTGACTTGGGTCATGATTCAGAAATTGGATGATGAACAAAATTGGTGTGGAAAGATTCCCTTTCTGTGCTGATTTCCCCTTCGGCACCATTTTTTGGACTGCAGGCATGCACAGTTGGTCATGCTTCTAGACACAACCAAATCAGGTCATGAGTGGAGTCCAGGAATGGATTACAGTCGCGGCCCAAGGCTCCACTCCAACATAACAATAAAATAAAATCTCAAAGATTAGAGAAAACTTTTCACCAAATGGGGTAAGTTATAGGTATCACACTGTCCACATTAGAAGCCAGTAGTTTTGACATAACAGAGGAGGACAGTGTAAAGGCTGGCTCAGAATTGTGCAAGATATAAAGGTCACACTTGGATATTCCAGTGCCATTTAGATAATGCATACATCATCTGAGTGTATTGCTACACAAGTAGCCTAAATAAAGTCAATGTTTTCTGTATAGAATTTTGAAGCCTGAATTGTTTCCTATGTCTGCATTTCTTTTGTTAAGATAGAATAAGTTTTGTTGCTTCATGCATTTTTATAGTTCATCACAACTGACATTTTTTGTAAGATTTCATCAGCTTACTGACACCTCCATCTGATTTTGATAGAACTTTTTATAGCTTATCTTAGGAACTATATTTTAATCTCTTAAAAAAAAAAAAAAACCTTTCTCCTAAAATTATGATGTTCCAAATTCCTAAAAATTGAGAGCTTAGGAGCTATGCAGTGGTAGGGACAAAGAAGCTATTTATTTTCTCTTGATTTATTTCAGTGATGGTAGTTGTAATCATTAATCTCTAAGTTTGTCCTCTAGGCTTTGCTTGTAACATAAAATTGGATATTTGACCAATGTTTCAATTTTCATATGGGTACATATGAACTCATTGTCAATAGTCCACACCAGATATCAAGCTCAGCATAAATAACTCAAGAAAAGAAATAGCTAAGCAAGTATTTATAATACAATGAAACATAAAATAATAGGAATATTGCAGTGAACGTAGCATAAACATTCCCACAACAGATGCAGAAGCTCTACTTCAAGAAGGGGAAATAGCCTCTTGACTTTTTGGAATTATATCAATCCCAATTAAGTAACTGTCTCAATTATACCAGATAACTATAACATCCAAATAGCTGGAGTGGAGTGAAGTGGAGTGGAGTGGAGTGGAGCAGAACGGAACAGAACAGAACAGAACAGAACAGAACAGAAAAGAAAAGAAAAGAAAAGAAAAGAAAAGAAAAGAAAAGAAAAGAAAAGAAAAGAAAAGAA